>JAUIMM010000097.1:0-600000 GCA_031769625.1 Taudactylus pleione
ACACAACAACAAACCCACACACACACACACTAACAACAACCAAAACCCACACCAACACAACTCCAAACCCACACAACAAACAACAACCAACCACAATCCCAACACAAACAAACCACACCACAACAACCAAACCCACAACACAACACAACACCAAACCCCCACACACACACAACAACTCAAACCCCTACACACACACATACCAACCTATACCACACACACACTACTAACCAAACCCCCACAACACACAACTACCAAACCCACACAACAAACAACCAACACAACATCACTCACACAATACAACCAAACCCCACACACACACACATACAACCATACCCACACTCACACACATTCATCCACACCCCACACACAACATCCCACAACCACACCAACACCCCACAACAACAACCATCTATCCCCCACTCTACATTCCTTACCCACTCTCTCTCTCTTCCTATCCCTCACTCTCTCAACAACCTATCCCCCCTCAACTCACACTCACTCCTTCCCCACTCACTCTCTTTCCCCTCTCTCTCTTCCCCTCTCTCTTCTTCCTTCCCCCCTCTCTTCTTTCTTTCCCCCTCTCTCTTCTTCCTTTCCCTCTCTCTCTCTCTTCTTCCTTTCCCCTCTCTCTCTCTCTTCTTCCTTTCCCTCTCTCTTCTTTCTTTCCCCCCTCTCTCTTCTTCCTTTCCCTCTCTCTCTCTCTCTTCTTCCTTTCCCTCTCTCTCTCTTCTTCCTTTCCCTCTCTCTCTCTTCTTCCTTTCCCCCTCTCTCCTCTCTTCTTCCTTTCCCCCTCTCTCTCTCTTCTTCCTTTCCCCCTCTCTCTCTCTCTCTCTTCTTCCTTTCCCCCTCTCTCTCTCTTCTTCCTTTCCCTCTCTCTCTCTCTCTCTTCTTCCTTTCCCTCTCTCTCTCTCTCTCTTCTTCCTTTCCCTCTCTCTCTCTCTCTCTTCTTCCTTTCCCTCTCTCTCTCTCTTCCTTTCCCTCTCTCTCTCTCTCTTCTTCCTTTCCCTCTCTCTCTCTCTTCTTCCTTTCCTCTCTCTCTCTCTCTTCTTCCTTTCCCTCTCTCTCTCTTCTTCCTTTCCCTCTCTCTCTCTTCTTCCTTTCCTCTCTCTTCTTCCTTTCCCTCTCTCTCTTCTTCCTTTCCCTCTCTCTCTCTTCTTCCTTTCCCTCTCTCTCCTTCTTCCTTTCCCTCTCTCTCTCTCCTTCCTTTCCCTCTCTCTCTCTCCTTCCTTTCCCTCTCTCTCTCTCATTCTTCTTCCTTTCCCTCTCTCTCTCTTCTTCTTCCTTTCCCTCTCTCTCTCTCTTCTTCTTCCTTTCCCTCTCTCTCTCTCTCTTCTTTTCCTTTCTCTCTCTCTTCCTTTCCCTCTCTCTCTCTCTCTTCTTCCTTTCCCTCTCTCTCTCTCTTCTTCCTTTCCCTCTCTCTCTCTCTTCTTCCTTTCCCTCTCTCTCTCTCTCTCTCTCTTCTTCCTTTCCCTCTCTCTCTTCTTCCTTTCCCTCTCTCTCTTCTTCCTTTCCCCTCTCTCTCTCTCTCTCTTCTTCCTTTCTCTCTCTCTCTCTCTCTTCTTCCTTTCCCTCTCTCTCTCTTCTTCCTTTCCCTCTCTCTTCTTCCTTTCCCTCTCTCTTCTTTTTCCTTTCCCTCTCTCTCTCTTCTTTTTCCTTTCCCTCTCTCTCTCTTCTTTTTCCTTTCCTCTCTCTCTCTCTTCTTCCTTTCCCTCTCTCTCTCTCTTCTTCCTTTCCCTCTCTCTCTCTCTCTCTCTCTCTTCTTCCTTTCCCTCTCTCTCTCTCTCTCTCTTCTTCCTTTCCCCCTCTCTTTCTTTTCCCCCTCTCTCTCTCTCTCTTCTTCCTTCCTTTACATACCCCCATCTTTTCTCTCTCCCCCCCCCTTTTCCTCCTCCTTTCCCTCCTGCTTTCCATCTCCTCCTGTTTTCTTTCTACTTGTCCTTTTCTTCTCCCTCTCTACCTCTCAAACCCCCAAACTTTAAAGCGTAGTGGGGTGGGGACTCAAAGTTAAAAAAGTGGATCATAACATTCATAGTTCCTATGTTGCTTTACATTTGTCATGTGCACGAGTCAATGTAATTTTATTGTAATACAAGCAATTTTTTTTTTTATACAGATTCATAAGTTTTGTTTTTAAACTTTGCAGTTAGTGTCATATCTAAAGATGTTGTGTATAGTAGTGTTCAGGAGACTGCAGCCTATCAGATGACTAGTGAAAAGACAATGGCGCAGCTGATCACAGGTGCATGTGTAGAAGTTAACCTGAATGTCTATCCTGGTAATGCATAATCAGCGTTAAGAGAAACGCATCTGTTTGGTGGTGCCTTTTATCCAGAGAAACAGCCAGATGGGACAGGGCAACAATTTCCACAAACGGAAACAAAAATCTGAATAGTTTGGGGATAATAAAGTGATTAAGGAAATAAAATTGTGTTTTTGTAAGTTATTTAATAGATCTCTTTCATCAGTCTCTAATTAGACCATTTTGGGAACAGGTGCACCAGTGGAAGAAAGGTCATTTTATGCCACAGTTGTTAATTGGCCACACATCTAAAAGATTACCATTCCAACCAGCCAACTAGTTGGCTGATTGGCCGAAAATCTGGTAGGAAACGACAATTGGCTGTTTACTCCCAAAAGCCGGAAAATGGGCTAAAATGGTCGTTCAGACAAGTTGCTCAAATCCGTTTGATTTGACCAACTTGTCTGTGCATCTGTTTACCAGCATTTGGGAACAATTGCTGTTTGCTCCCATCCATTACCAGATTTTCATTCCAACCAGAGAGATAATCTCTCTGCCAGCTTCAGGCAACCCAAGTCGTCTCTGTAATGTGATATTGTAACATATTATCTGAAGCTAATTTGCACAAATAAAGTACCATTGTTTTACCGCTCACAATACAGTTAGTCATAAAAAGGCTTGTTTTTAAAACCTTTTATAGAAGCCATTGTTCCCAAAGAATACACTGATCAGCCATAACATTAAACCCCCTGACAGGTGAAGTTAATAACATTGATTATCTCGTAACAATGACACCTGTCATTGTGGTGTGGTGGGATATATTAGACAGCAAGTGACCACTTTGTTCTTGAAGTTGATTTGTTGAAGTTGATGTGTTGGAAGAAGGAAAAATAGGCAAGCGTGAGGTTGCGTGTGACTTTGAAGGGCTAGATGACTGGGTCAGAGCATCTCCAAAATGGCAGGTCTTGTGGCGTGTTCCCAGTATGCAGTGGTTTAGTACCTACCAAAAGTGGTCCAAGGAAGAGGGACAACCTGTAAACCAGGGTCAGGGTCATGGGCGCCCAAGACTTATTGATGCGCGTGGGGAGTGAAGGCTAGCCGCCTGCCTTGTGCGGTTCCACAGATGAGCTACTAAGTTCATGTTGGCCATGATAGAAAGGTGTCAGAACACATAGTGCATTGCAGCTTGCTGCGTATGGGGCTGTTTAGCCGCAGACTGGTCTGATTGACCTGCCTGACCCCTGTCCACGGACAAAAACAAATACAAAGAGCGTGAACTGCAGAACTGGACCATGGAGCAATGGAAGAAGGTGGCCTGGTCTGATGAATCACGATTTCTTTTACATCACGTGGTCAGTCAGGTGCATATGCGTTGTTTAACTGGGCAAGAGATGGCATCAGGATGCATTATGGGAAGAAGGCAAGCTGGCTGAGGAAGTTCAATGCTCTCGGCAATGCTTTGTTGGGAAACCGTGGGTCCTGGCATTCATGTGGATATTACTTTGATACGTACCACCTGCCTAAACACTGTTGCAGACCAAGTACACCCCTTCATGGTAATGGTATTCCCTGATGGCAGTGCCCTCTTTCAAATAAAAGATCATCATCATGCCCTAAAATAGAAATCGGACCATGATTTGTAGCGCATGCAGCGTTTTGTTCATACCCTCGGCACTTAAGGTGCGTACACACTAGACGATTCGCTCCATGAACGATATCGTGTAGTGTGTCCCCGGATGGGGTGTGCTCAGTGTCGTTAACGACATTGAGCACACACACTGAACGATATCATGAACGATATTGTTCAGTGCCGGGCACACTCCCTCATTCCCTAGCATGCAACAACCTGACAATATCGTCCGGTTGGCCTGCATGTTCGGGCGATGAACGACAGTGACCAACGACCTGTGGGAGCGCACATCGTTGGTCGTTCGTTGTTATCGTTGATTGTTTTAGCGTACACTCTGGCCGATATCGTTATCGTTCAGTCGCTCAAAATATTGGCAAGTTTTTACGCACCTTTTAGTTAGACCAATTTTTGTTATTAAATTATAGTTATAGTAATTTTGCATTTACAATATTTGTTAGGTTTATATGGGGCTCTTTTTGTTTGTGTTTTTAATTAGTCGTTTTCCAGCTATTGTCGTACTACAAGTTTCAGCATTCCTTGCCAGCAGGAGGCTAATCTTTGCCGTGAGTTTAATTTTGGCTCAGACCATGTGTGTTATTGCGGTCTTGCTTCTAGCCCTTCTTTGGGAGGTAAAGCAGCTTTTTCCACTGAACTCTTTCCAAATTGGTGACAAATAGGAGCAGGGAGAGGGGGAGAACAATCGCCTGGCTCTTTCCTACCATTCATGCAGCGGGCAGGGTGTGGGACAGCGGCGGCTGATTCATCAGCACAATCCACAGTGTTTCTTCCTTTCAGCTCTGCTCTGCTGGGATGTCCAGATTAGCGTCTCATTGTGCGGAGCAGGGTGTAGCGATTGTTTACTCACAGCTTGTTCTCCAGTTTTCAGCATGTTTATGTTGTTACTTTTAAACTGTGTGTGTTTCATTGTCACTTTCACTGGTGTATTAACCAATCTGTCTCACTTTGGGCCGTATTCAATTAGCAGCGGAAACTGATGTTTTTCAATAAAAAATAAAATGCGATATTTTCGATAAAACACAGGCGTAAACGCAATTGGCAAAAAAAATAACTGGAGAAAAGTTTTCTCCATTCCAGACCAGAAGAAAAAAAATGCAAAATTCCTATTATTGGCTAAAAATGTGGGGATTTCTTTCAGAACCCTATGGACCCCCCTAATGATAAATTACCCCTCAAAAAAAATCGTAAGTTGTAAGCTGTCTGGATGCCTGCTGTCAAAATACCCACAACGGCATCCGGATGGATGGTATCCCGACAGGGGTCGGGTAAGTATACTTAACTTCCCCGTTTCTCTCCCTAACCATCCCTTCTTGTAGCTTAACTCTCCCCACCCCGCACCCTAACCCTCCCTGTTAGTACCGAAACCTAAGTCTCCCTCCTTCGTGCCTAAACCTAACCTTCCCCCCCCCCCTTAGTGCCTAACCCCCCCCCCTTAGTGCCTAACCTTCCCCCCTAGGGGTGACTAACCGTACCCCAACTTCCAATACTAACTCTGCTATGTTATCTAAACCTAACCCTCCCCCACCACGGCTAACACTAAGGGCACCCCAAACTTACCTCGCTCGGGCTGGTGTCCTTCTGTGTTCCGGCGTTGGGATTAAGGTAGGTGTCGGTGTTTCCACGCCTATCTTAAGTCCCGTGTTGGACTTTCAGCGTTGGGATTGAGACCAGCGGCCACCGGTCTCATAACTACATATCCACTGGGGGGAGGGAGCAAGACGGTCTCTTTAAAATTTGGCTGTACTAGTATAATCAGCCGTGCAAATAAATAAGATAATGGGTTATAAATAGGACACATGCTGATTTTAAACACCATACAGTATTTTATACACAGTGCCTCACTATTAACCATCTCCTGCCTGCACATAGTCTTTGAATCTACCATGGTAACTGACAGCATAATCGCTGTGCCTTATACTAACTCATGCTCGGCATATTTCACGCAGAGGTGGTGGAGGCTCCCACACAAGGCCTCATTCCGATCATGGGAATGTGGTACAGCTTGTTACCAGCAGATAAGAGCTTGGAGCGACTAGCTGCTGCCTTACAGGAATAACACGGCTTAGCTGGGGAGTACACAAGTGGTTTAGACTGAAGCTTAATTTGTACTCTGATATATTTAATATCTGCGTGTTCCAGAGATGTGAAAAAATACTCCCAAATCCAGGTACATCTGCCAAAATGAAAACTAGTCTCAAATATCACGGAATAGGGGAAAACACTCGTCATCCCATTGTAAAGGGGAGAGATATGCCTAGGGCCCTAAAGACTATAACAAGCCATGAGCTCAGCTTTTGGGAAAAGGACAGTTAAACCCCCCAGAGAGTTTTAACATTTAGGAAGTGCCACGGTAACCGTGGCCGGATTCTCCGCCGCGTTGCCAGCTTCCTACATAGGCAGGACGGCGACCGTGCCACTGAGGGAGTCAACAGCAATTTTTTTGCGCCATTTTCAAATAGATTTAACAGCTTTTAGCGCCATATAAATGTATATTTAATAATGTGTGCTTTTTTGGTTACTTTGTCCTTTGTCCAGGCCCGGATTAGCCGGTATTGTGCGGCAGTGCTTTATAAACCTCAAGCTGGTTGACCCTCGGTGCGTCCCACCAGGGGAGAGTGGATACATTATACTGCAGCAGGGAGCACTTAAGACATTGGCTGCAGTGTAAGATGTCCTCCCCCAGGTGCCTAGGCCAGAGTAATACTGCAAGGGGTTCGTGCAGGGTTATAGAATGGGTACTAACTCTTCATCTGTACTGGGACCAGGGTTTGAACAAAACTATGAATATATTTATTAAAATAGATTGTGTTTACACAAAATGCATTGTAAGCAGATCCAGAGCTACAGTAGCTTTTTTGTGTACAGCCTGGTGCTGAGCACCAGGCACAGCGTGTGCAAATTGTATTCATATCTAAACTGTATATGTTTAAACACTGAAATACTTACCTTATCCTTGGAGGAGAGGCTGCTGTAGCAGTCTCCATGTACAGAGTGAGGCGAGCCCCTCTCGCATTGGCTGCTCCATTCAGTGAGCTGTCGGGAGGATTCCCCTGTGCACGCCCCTGAATCAGAGTTATCTCATTGGATGCTGGGGGAAGGGGGTTGGGTCACAGCCAGCTAATTGCTACATTGGAGCTCCAAAGAGCACCTACTTGGCAAGAAGACTGTTTCCCCAGGGACTGGCTGCCTGTCTCTGGAGCCCTTTTTTGGCCGGAGGGACAAGCATGCCCGTGGGGGAAGAGTTCGTAGAAGGTAAGTATTGTAGGAAAATACTACCCCCCCTCCTTCCAGACTTGTAGGCACTCTCCAGGTGGTCTCATGCGCAGAGGAGAGACCACTTCTCTCTGCCCATTAGGGACGTGGTTAAACATCCCAGCTAAGTGCACAAGCACAGTACGTGCACATAGCTCTATTGGATAAATAGACTGGGGTGTAATTACCCCATGCTGTATTGTGTGCATTTACTGTATAAGAAGGGGTCTGTAAACTCAGTGTGTATATAACTTACAGACCTGCTTGGAGTGTATCCTCTAACCATCTTGAGAGGGGGGTGTACTTTTGTGCCATCTTGTGTGCTTTTGGCACTGTCCGCCCTCTGCCTGCTATTATACGCAGATTGGTCCAAAGTAAGTGGCCAGTGGGGATTAGCTGACACCAACCAGGAGGAGTTGCAGAAACTTGACAACACACACCCAGAATGAAGCGGTTCCAGGTGCCTGCTGAGAGGGAATCCCTAGACCCTAGGGGTGGTGGCGTAAACCCACTCAGATTGCTCAAGGCGGCGTAACCTCCTTATGCAAAATCTGCAATCGCCTGATGGAGTGAGATCATTCCGTCATAGTAACATTATAAGCAGTCTTAGCCATACATGGTTTTTCTTTTGCAACTCTGCTTAAATGTAAAGTGTGGTGTAGTATTTATTTTTCGTTGCAAACTGGGTTTGGATCAAAAAGCTGAAATAACAAAGTACGCAGTATTAAGGGTCCACATACAGTTAGGGTTGAAAATAAAACAGTTTGCTCTTATATAGCATATAAATGCAGTGATGAAACAAGTGTAAACATATAGTGAGGCCAAGAAAGGGGTAATAAGGACTTTAAATTAGTTTAGTGTTTGTCATCTGTCTATAAGCTGACACCTCAGCTGAAGCAGTCGCTTTATGAGATCTTCTGGTCTTTCTAGCACATTACTGGAGATAACGCTCTATATTCAGGTTGATTTGCCATACATACACACAGCGAGTTGTGGAATCACCTGTGGGACTCGGAGCTGTTGATGAATATCGCAGGAGAGTTTCATTCTTAAATAGTTTATACCCCGAGGAGAGAGACCGCTGTTCTCCATTGTGTGCTTTGTCTGCATCCTGATTGAGATACCATTCCTCTGTATTGCCATTTTAACAACTATTAGAACCTCGTATGAATGTTTTATTTCTACTGATCTGTCATGAATACATTTGGCTGATTTCATTGTTTAGTGTGGCCAATTCCCTTATTTCAAATCAATTCTGCCACGTTATGTAGAAAACAACATGATTTATTTATGCATTACATACACATGCCCTTTCTGATATGATTGGTCCGTTTGAGTGCTGTATGCATCATATAACTTTTAGGCACAATCGGGTGCAATCTTTTCTTGTATATTTTAGTGTCTGTGTGTTAGGTATATTGAGCAATATCTCTCAGGTCAGTGTCCTGTGATTGTTGATGCTTTAAGGGGTGAGTACAGGATCCTGGCAGTCAGAATCCCGCCGCCGACATCTCCTATATATTTGTGAGGGCTGTCACATACTATATAGCGTGGTTGCACACTACACTGTGCCATATTACACATACTGCAGGGTGTTCACTGCACTGTGTGTTTTATTATTCTTGTGGCTATGTCTGGCAGAGGAAAGAATAACAAGCAGCCTGATGCTGCTGCTCCTACTCTGGTGTCTTGTAAGTCCTGCTCAGCGGGCTTAGCCCCAGAGGACCTCATTAGGATGGTCTTTGTACAAATTGTTGCACAGACTTAGGCCCCTCATCCCTGGTGTCCCGTGCTCAGGACCCACCCTGGGCTGCCTTTTCTCAGGTCCTGACAAAGATTACAGACCACTTAGCAGTCCCCATGGTAGCTCCCCCTGTGGAATGGCTACAGCAGGTACTCCCTGCAAATCCTTTGCCACCCCCATAGGTAGACGTACTCTCTACCTCAGTACAGAGTTTGGCTAATACCTTTACAGTTTTTCAGCAAATGCTGCACAAGGAAAAGTCTTTACCTGCTAAACCTACTAAACGTGCTGTGTTATCTTCCACCCAGTTACCTGATTCTGATATATCATCTGGGGAAGCAGAAGACGCAGACCTCTCTCACTCTAAGAGGGGTATTCGACAGCGAAGTTTACGTTTCATATTGAAGTTTACGTTTCATATCGGAGATTTTTCTGGGATAAAGTATCGGGCGCGCTTTATCCCCATATTCAATATCAAATTACGAAAACGGGAAGGTGCTAAGAGGGATTTGCGTAAAAAAACAAATGTTTCCTTGAATAAATTGTAGGACCCCACCTAAAGTTGTAAAAACATGGGGGATCACTATGGGTACCTCTGTTTTAGCCTGCAAATGAAAGTCGGGGATTTAAATAGCTGCAGGTGTTTCTACTTCAGGGTCCATAGGGGGTCCACAGGGTTGACCTTGGGGTATAGCTGGATCTGGATCCATGGGCACCACGCATTAAAGCTTTGCTGCTCCCAGGATGCACTTGGGTCCGTCCTCCTCTATACCCCGCCCCGGCCACAGGCACCTCAGTTTTAGTTGGTGCCCGGCCGGAGTCGGGTCACCCTGCGCAGTGGGGCTGCATAAGCAGCCCCTAAGCTTTATTCTTTATTTAAAAAAAAAAAAAAGAAGATTTTATTATTTTATTTTTACTGTCTTCAGAGCGGCAGCATCAGACTGTCCATCTGGACGTCTATGCTGCCGCTCCAACAGCCCCGCTGGCGCTGCAACGCCGGTACTGATCCGGGGATCGCAGCGGGACCCCGGAGTCAGTGCTAGCATGGCTCCGGGACCACCCAAGGACTGCTGCCGGACTGAAGGGGCCAGGTAAGCCGCGTGCAGCGCTGCACGCGGGGAAAATGCAGTCTTCATGCCGCCGGTCTCTGGGGACAGACCGGCGGCGCTAGTAGCGGCGGCGGGCTCCCCCTATTCAGGAATACCCCGCGTGTCCGCTGGCCCCCGGGGTATAAGTACCGGCGGGGAACCGGCTTCCCCGGGGGTTTACTACTAGCAGGGGAGGCAGCCTTCCCTGCTTCAGCGCTCCTCCCCTCAGCCCAGCGCGCCTTCTCTCATGTGTGCTGGCGTCGCTGGGCTGTTCTCACTCGGCCACTCCTCCTCAGAGCTCTCCGGCGGCCATCTTCCTCAGGCAGCATCGCAGAGCTCCCAGGCAGGCTTTCAGTGGACCAGTCCCCCTGCGTACCTCTCCCCCTGCAAAGGACAGTGTTCGCAGCGCTATAGCCCTCCCAGACACTGAATCTGGGAGGTTGATTGTAGCGGAAGGTGCAGTGAGTATAACTTCTCTGCATGGTATGTGACTTTTGCTAGTGCTGCTGTCTGTGCTTATTTTCTACTTACTGTCAGCTTTTTACCTATCCCTTTCCTTCTCCTACGGCCCGCAGGTGCGTGGGGGAGGGGTGTTCTTTCTGTGTACCTCACTTATATAAATCTACGTATTTGTGAGGTCCGTCACATACTGCGGTGTGCTCCTCAGTACCATATTGTGGGCTGTTTGGGTTGCATACTTGGGAGTGCGTGGGTGTTATACGCCTTACCTCGTTTCGGTGAGACACTTTTTTTGCAAAAAAGTTTGTGTCATGTCCGATGAGGGGAATGAGCGCTCCGAGGCTCCTGTGTTGTTTTCCTGCCGACGCTGTTCGGCAGGGGTTGACGGGGCAGAATTGTCTCAGGACGGTCTGTGCGGGCGGTGCCAGTTGGTACCTGGACCCTCTAAACCCCCGGTGGCGCAGGATCCTCCGTGGGCAATGTTTACGCAAGTGCTGGCGTCAATCGCGGACCGACTTGCGGTCCCGACTGCGGCCCCTTCTAGGGCGTTGCCCCAGCCTACCATGCCCCGTTCCCCGGGTGTGACTCGTCTGGTGCAGTCTCCTCCCGGGTCTCAGACTGTGGGTCCTTATGCGGGTTTGCCGGTATACGTGCAAACCCCCACGGTGCCGCAGCAGTCGATGGTACCTTTTCAGGGGTATCCTCAGGCAGTACCCCCGCCTTGGGTGGACGTCCTCTCCAGCTCTGTTCAGAGTCTGGCGGCTTCGTCATCGGCTTTTCAACATATGTTGCACAGTGATTTGCCCCCACGGGCGTCCAAGCGTTCCATTCCGGCTTCACTGGCGGCTCAGTTCACGGACACGGACGTGTCTTCGGATGACGGGGAGATCCATGAAGACTCTGACTCGGATGCCGGGGCCCAGGAGATGGAGGCTAAGTCTTCCATTAATGTGCCGGCATTGGTTAGGGCGGTGCGGGCCATCCTTCACATTGAGGAGGATGTGCCCGCCCCCAGGTCAAAATACCCAAATTTTAAAAAGGCCAAGGTAGCTTTGACGGTTTTTCCCCTGTCCGATCAATTGACGGATCATATGGCAGGGGCCTGGCAGTTGCCCAGCAAGAGGTTCCAACCGCAGAAGCGGTTGGCTTTGAACTATCCGTTTCCGGAGGCTCATTGCAGGAAGTGGGAAACTCCTCCAGCGGTGGATTCCCACGTTACCCGCTTAATTAAAAGCGCTACGCTGCCTTTGCCGTCGATCTCCCTGAAGGATCCCACGGACAGGAAGGTGGAGACTTGTTTGAAGTCTATCTACTCTCTCTCGGGGGCGGTGGCCCGTCCGTCCATGGCCATCTCTTGGGTGGCTAAGGCCATCGAGAGCTGGGCCAATGCTTTGGAGGATACCTTTCCGGAAGATGCTCCGGAGATCCAGAGAGCGTTGATAGGCCAAATGAGGGATGCGGCTTCCTACATTGGGGAAGCATCGTTAGACGCAAGCCTGCTAACCTCTCGGGTGTAGGCTGCAGCTGTGTCGGCGCGTCGGTCCTTGTGGCTGAGGTCTTGGAGAGCTGACGCTGACTCCAAAAAGGGACTGGAGGCCTTACCTTTTAATGGGGAGTTGCTTTTTGGTCCAGACTTGGACAAAATTGTGGACACTCTGGCTAAGTCTAAATCAGCCTTCCTCCCTTCGGCTTCTGCTCCTACCAAGGTACGGAGCTCTGCTTTTCGGTCCTTTCGGGTTCAGGGCAAGGCAAAAGGTCAGTCCTTCCCGAGGCAGTCGACGACCAAGGCCGCTTCTAAGCCCAAGAAGCAGCCCTGGAGTGCCAGGCGCCCTTCTTCCAAGCAGGAAGATAAACCTTCTGCCTGATGGGACGGGCCTCCCTCTGGGGGACCTCAGAGTGGGAGGCCGACTTCTTCTATTTGCCCAGTGCTGGCACAATACCACCACGGATGCCTGGGTTCGAGAAGTGGTCTCCCAGGGGTACGCCCTGTCTTTTCGGCACAGACCGCCCCACCAGTTTTTCTGCACGAGTCCTTCTCAGGATACGACCAAGTCTTTACAGATTCAGGAAGCTATAGAGTCCTTGCTGACAGCAGGGGTCATTGTTCCCGTTCCTCAATTACAACGAGGGACGGGGTTCTATTCTTCTCTGTTTCTGGTGCGGAAACCCAATGGTTCTCATCGCCCTATCCTCAACTTGAAGTCTCTGAACAAATTCCTCAGAGTTCCCAAGTTCAGGATGGAAACGTTACGTTCCATCATTCTGGCGATGGAACCGGGGGATTACATGGTGTCCCTGGATATCCAGGACGCCTACCTCCATGTTCCGATAGCACCTTCGCACCAGCGGTATCTGAGGTTCGCTATCCTTCAACACCATTACCAGTTCCGGGCGCCACCCTTTGGTCTCTCCACGGCACCGAGGGTGTTCACGAAGATTATGGCGGTCATGGCCGCACATCTTCGGAACCAGAATGTACGGCTACTACCGTATCTGGACGACCTCCTGTTGCTGGCGAGTTCCCCGGAGGTACTGCTTCAACATCTCCACTTGACGGTCGCTTGCCTGCAAGCGCACGGGTGGCTGATAAATTGGAAAAAGTCCTCCCTGATTCCATCTCAGCGGATGGTTCATTTGGGAGCCCTGCTGGATTCTCGGCAGCAAAGGATCTTCCTGACCCCGGAGAAGGTCTCCTCCCTGCAGCTGAGGATACACAGTTGCCTGAGCAGTTGCCGCCTGTCGGTCCATTCGGCTATGAGGGTTTTGGGTTCCATGGTGTCAACATTCGACATGGTGGAATTTGCCCAGTTCCATTCCCGGCCTCTGCAGGGGCTGATTCTATCGGAATGGAACGGGTTACCTCACCGGATCCGCTCTCAGTTGCTGGTGTTGTCCCCGGAGGTTCGGCAGTCTTTGGCTTGGTGGCTTCAGACAGCTCATCTGGTCGAGGGGCGTCCCTTTTGGATCCCGGACTGGGTCCTGCTCACGACGGATGCCAGTCTTCGGGGTTGGGGGGCAGTGACCGGCTCGTTGTCACTTCAGGGTCGTTGGTCTGCGGAAGAAGCTCTTCTTCCCATCAACATTCTGGAACTGCGGGCGGTTTATCGGGCCCTGCAGTCGTCCGGTCCCGCTCTTTACGGACGGCCGGTTCAGGTGCAGTCCGACAACGCCACCACGGTGGCGTATATCAACCACCAAGGAGGAACTCGAAGTCTGGCAGCAATGTCGGAGGTGTCTCGCATCCTTGCTTGGGCGGAGTGTCACATTCCAGCGATCTCGGCAGTCTTCATTCCCGGAGTCCTCAATTGGGAGGCGGACTTCCTCAGCCGTCACGACGTGCATCCCGGGGAATGGTCGCTTCACCCAGAGGTGTTTCAGCTACTCGTGGACAGGTGGGGGCTGCCAGAGCTGGACTTGATGGCCTCCCGTCACAATCACAAGTTGCCCGTTTACGGGTCAAGGACAAGAGACGCAGGCGCCAGTCTGGTAGACGCGCTGTTGGTGAAATGGACGTTTCACCTGGCGTATCTGTTTCCTCCGATATTCTTACTTCCTCGGGTTCTGCGGAAATTCAAGCAGGACGGCGGCACGCTCGTGCTGGTTGCTCCGGCGTGGCCCAGACGTCCTTGGTACTCCGATCTGAGGTGTCTCTCCATCGACGCTCCGTACCTTCTTCCTCAGCGTCGGGACCTGTTGTCTCAAGGGCCCTGCCTTTACCCGGATCTGGGTCGGCTGTCTTTGACGGCGTGGCTCTTGAGACAGCCATCTTGAGGTCTCGGGGCTTCTCCAGTTCGGTTATTGGTACCATGCTCAGGGCACGCAAGCCTGCCTCCGCACGGATTTACCACAGGGTGTGGCGCACTTACTTTCAGTGGTGTGAATCCAGAAACTATGATCCTCAGGTGTTCCGGGTTTCCAGAATCTTGGAGTTCCTTCAATCAGGTTTGGACCTCGGCTTACGCCTGGCCTCTCTGAAGGTTCATGTGTCTGCATTGTCCGTGTGGTTTCAGCGACGGATTGCTACACTACCGGATGTTCACACCTTTTTCCAGGGTGTTCTCAGGATACAGCCTCCCTTCGTGCCTCCTGTGGCTCCTTGGGACTTGGCGGTGGTGCTACGGGTCTTGCAGGGTCATCTTTTTGAGCCTCTTGAGGTGGTGGACCTCAAGTGGCTGACGTTCAAGACCGTTTTTCTCCTAGCAATTGCTTCTGCCAGGAGGGTGTCAGAGTTGGGGGCGCTTTCCTGTCGCCCTCCTTTTCTGATTTTTCATCAGGACAGAGCGGTGCTCCGCACTCGTCCTGAGTTTTTGCCCAAAGTGGTCTCGAAGTTCCATATTAATCAGGAACTTGTTGTGCCAGCTTTTCAGTCGCCTGATCTTTCAGCTGGTGAGGCTTCCTTAGATGTAGTCCGGGCACTTAGAATCTATGTGGATCGGACTGCTTCGGTTAGGAAGTCGGATTCTTTGTTTGTCCTCTTCGGTTTTCACAAGAGGGGTTGGCCTGCCAACAAGCAAACGTTAGCCGTTGGCTTCGTTCCGTTATTTGTGAGGCTTATGCACAGGAGGGTTTACCTGTGCCAGCCTCTGTTAAGGCTCATTCCACTCGTTCTGTGGGTCCCTCTTGGGCTGCTAGACGTGGCGCCTCCGCTGTTCAGCTGTGTAAGGCGGCCACTTGGTCTTCAATTCAAACGTTTTTGAGGTTCTATGCGTTTGACACCTTCGCCTCTCAGGATGCATCCTTCGGGCACCGGGTACTCCTTTCAGCACAGGAGCGTCCCCGCCCTTAGTTGAACTGCTTTGGGACATCCCCAAGGTCAACCCTGTGGACCCCCTATGGTCCCTGAAGTAGAAAACAAGAGATATGGTAAGAACTTACCTTTATCATCTCTGTTTCTACGAAGTCCATAGGGTCCACAGGGCGCCCGCCCTGACGCACCTGGCTTCAAATGGGCTGTGTGGCTGGTCACCGGTTTTCCGTCTCCCATTTCTGTGAGTATGGTTTCTTGTGTGTTCCAGTCTTCCTTCTCTCTGTTTAGTCTCCTCCTCCGGCCTTAGCTGCTTACCAACTGAGGTGCCTGTGACCGGGGCGGGGTATAGAGGAGGACGGACCCAAGTGCATCCTGGGAGCAGCAAAGCTTTAACTGCGTGGTGCCCATGGATCCAGATCCAGCTATACCCCAAGGTCAACCCTGTGGACCCTATGGACTTCGTAGAAACAGAGATAACAAAGGTAAGTTCTTACCATATCTCTTGTTTTTTTCCCGAAGAAGTGTTGCAGAAGAGCACTTAGGTTATTTTTTTTTTCGTTTTTTTAAGTGATCCCATCAAATTTGGGGTACATGAAAATGGGTACTGGCATATTTTTATGTCCCTAAAGTAAGTTTTTAAAAATTCTGCAACTATGCACCTGCCGCTAATAACCTATTCTAGAATACTACATGCCGCATACTTGCAGAATAGCCTTGAACCTATTTCCCTATTTTTAAACACTTTTTTTCCCATTTTTTTTTTTTTCACCCCATTTTTTAAATTATTTTTTTGGGGTGTCCCTATTTTTTTTTTTTTTTTGACAGTTATTTTTAAAATGTCATTCCCAGGGGTGCAGGCTATTTTTTTAAGCCTGCACCCCTAAACCCCAATTCTGCACTTTTTTTCGCCACCTATTCAGTGGTGAAAAGTTATCCCCGTTTTTTTTCAAAGACTTTTCGAACCTGCGAAAAGTCTTTGAAATTGAATACAGTGTAAAACTAAAACCTGCGACAATGAAGTCATAGGTGCGATATTAACGCAAAAACAGAGTTTTCGCTCCATATTGAATTCCCCTATAACTCCGTCTCAGGAAACGAGGAGCCACTCTATAAATTAAATATACCTGCTCTTGTGAGAACTGTAAAATCTATTTTACAAATAGAGAGGAAGAACCCGCTCCTATAGAAAAAAAAACACTTTCTAAACGACAAAAGGTAATTTAACCAGATTTCCTTCGCTCTGATCAGTTATCTGATCACATGAGTGAAGCATGGAATATGCCCGGTAAAAGGTTTCAAATTCCAAAACATTTAAATTCCTGTTACCCTCTTCCAGCTACTGATTGCACTAAATGGGAAGTTCTCCCAGCAGTAGATTCTCATGTAACCCGTCTAGTTAAGATTGCCACCTTACCTATCCATACTGCAACCTCATTGACGGAGACTACAGATAGGCGTATAGAAGCTTGTCACAAATCCATATACTCTCTTACAGGAGCTATTACTCGTCCTGCTAGGGCTACGGCATGGGTGGTAAAAGCTATTGAGAGTTGGGCAGAACCCTAGAAGAGACATTTGCCCCTGATGCTTGAAGGGAACAACTATCCTACATATCTCGCATTAGAGATGCAGCCTCCTACTTGGGAGAAGCAGCTATGGATGCGGCTCTCCTGGCCTCCAGGATATCTTCCACTTAGTAGTGGCCCGCTGTATTGCTTGGCTCTCTTTCTGGAAAACCGACTCCGGTTCAAACAGAGTTCTGGAGTCTCTTCCTTATTCTGGAGATATCCTATTTGGTCCAGAATTAGATAAAATTGTGATTACTTTGGCAGCTTCCAAGACTGCGTTCCTGCCCTCTACATATAATACAAAGCCTCGGACATCATCCTTTCAGTCCTTTCATCCTCAAGGAAAAGCTAAGGATCAGTCCTTTCCACGGCAGCAGGCATCAACCAAGGCCTCCAAGCCTAGGACCAAACAAGCCTGGGCTACTAAACGTCCACCTGCCAAGTCTGAGGACAAGCCTACAGCCTGATGTAGCTCCCAGGGTGGGAGGCAGACTTCTTAAATTCGTCCAGTTTTGGCGTCAGACCACATTAGGCGCTGCTGCTCCAAAAAGCCATTCAGTCCTTACAGAATTCAGCAGTAATAAGTCCAGTCCCCTCCTCACAATGAGGCAAGGGCTATTATTCTACCCTTTTCCTGGTTCAGAAGCCCAACGGGTCTCATCGATAATCCTCAACCTTAAATCTCTGAACAAGTTTATCAGGATGCCCAGGTTTTGTATGGAAACTCTCTTCTCTATTATCCTGGCTATGGAGCCTGGGGATTTTATTGTTTCTCTGGACATTCAGGACGCTTACCTACATGTACCTATAGCGCCTTCTCATCAAAAATATCTCCGGTTTGCTATCCTTCAGCTGCATTACCAATTGCAGGCCCTACCGTTTGGCCTCTCAACGGCCCCTCTGGTCTTTACCAAAATCATGGCAGTTATGGCGGCCTCCCTTCGTCGTCAAGGGACCAGACTATTCCCGTACCTAGATGACCCCTTGTTCTTGGCCAGCTCCCCAGAGATTCTTCACCGCCATCTGCAGGTAACAATTGCTTTCCTACAAACGAATGGGTGGCTGATCAACTGTAAAATGTCTTCCCTGACAAGGTCTCAATGAATGGTACATTTAGGAGCCCTCTTGGACTCTCAGGTTCAGAGAATCTTTCTAACAGCAGACAAGATCTCCTTAATACAACACGGAGTGTGCAGACTGCTCCGCGGTTGCCGAGTGTCAATTCATGCTGCAATGCAGACATTGGGATCAATGGTGTCCACCTTCGACAGGGTGGAGTTCGCTCAGTTTCACTCCGGGCTCCTACAACAACTGATCCTCTCCAGGTGGAACGGGCTACCCCATCTGCTCAGATCCCAGATGATGGGCCTCCCCCCAGATTTTCACCTGTCCCTAGCCTGGTGGCTGCAGATATTCCATTTAGACAAGGGTCGCCCCTTTTGGATCCCGGACTGGGCTCTGCTCACCGTGGACGCAAGCCTCCGAGAGTGGGGTGCAGTGACCGGCCAGCATTCCTTCCAGGGCCGCTGGACCCCAGTTAAGGCAGAGTTACCAATAAATGTTTTGGAACTTCGAGCCATCTACAGAGCCCTCAATCTGGCTCGGGATATTCTTCAGGGCAGGCCAGTACCAGTACAGTCCGACAGTGGCCTACCTCAATCACCAAGGAGGCACTCTGAGTCGGGCAGCAATGGCAGAAGTGTCCCACATTCTCACATGGACTGAATGCCATCTCCCTGCCATCTCCGCGATATTCATCCCGGGAGTTCTCAATTGGGAAGCTGATTTCCTCAGCCGTCACGACGTGCATGCAGGAGAGTGGTCTCTACATCCAGAAGTCTTTCAGCTACTGGTGGACAAATGGGGACTGCCAGATGTGGATATCATGGCCTCAAGACACAACAACAAACTTCCAGTATATGGAACAGGGATAAGGGACCACGACGCAGCCTTCGTGGACGCATTATCAGTGAAATGGACCTTCCATTTGGCATACCCTTTTCCCCCAATATCCATGCTTTCTCAATTTCTTCGGAAGTTCAAGCAGGAAAGGGGCACAGTCCTTTTGATAGCTCCGGCTTGGCCCAGACGCCATTGGTACTCTGATCTTCAAAGTCTCTCCATAGATGTTTCTCTTCAACTTCCTCTACGAGTAGACCTGTTGTCTCAGGGTCCATGTCTACATCCGGACCTAGCCCATCTGTTTTTAACGGCTTGGCTCTTATAACGGCTAAGGGATTTTCCAGCTCTGTGGTCCAGACCATTCTCCGAGCACGTAAACTGGCCTCATCCAGAATTTATCACCGAATATGGCATACATATTTCCAATGGTGTGCTCCTAGAAACTATGACGGTCAAGTTTTTAAGGTTTCTAAAATATTTGCTTTTCTGCAGGCTGGATTCGATCTAAGCCTCCATCTAGCATCTCTGAAAGTACATGTCTCTGCTTTGTCCATTTGGTTCCAGCGCAGAATTGCTCCTCTACCGGATGTTTACACCTTCCTGCAGTGTGTTATACGTATACAACCTCCCTTTGTCCCTCCTGTGGCTCCATGGGATTTGTCAGTGATTCGCCACGCACTTCAGGAACCTCCATTCGAACCCCTGGAATCAGTGGATATCAAGTGGCTCACTGCGAAGACTGTTTCTTCTGGCTATTGCATCTGCCCATAGGGTATTGGATTTAGGGGTGCTTTCATGTTGCTCCCCCTTTTTAATTTTTTGTCGGGACAGGGCTGTTCTTAGAACACTCCCGGGCTTCCTTCCCTAGGTGGTCTCTCGTTTTCACCTAAATGAGGAAATTGTTGTTCTGGCCTTTCAAACACCATACCTCTCAGCAGGTGAGGACTCTTTGGATGTGGTCCGTGCTCTGAAGATCTATGTGGACCATCCTACTTCCATCAGGAAATCGGACTTTCTCTTTGTCCTATATGGATCCAACAAGAAGGGATGGCAGCTAACAAACAGACTCTGGCCAGATGGATTCGCATGACTAGCTCACAGGCTTACGTGCAGTCTGGCCTTCCTGTGCCGGCTACAGTATCTGCTCATTCTACTCACTTTGTGGGTCCCTCGTGGGCAGCCCGGCGTGGCGCCTCAGCTGAATCGCTATGCAGGATGGCCATCTAGTGGTCTGTTCACACCTTTCTTAGGTTTTATGTCTTTGATACATTTGCCTCTCAGGATGCTTCCTTCGAGTGTAGGGTTCTCCAATCAGATCAGGAGCGTTCCCGCCCTTGAACAACTGCTTTGGGGCATCCCCATTGTCTCCCTGTGGAGCCCTATGGACCCTGAAGAAGAAAAGGAGAGTTATGGTAAAACCTACCTATGTTAATTCTCTTTCTTTGAAGTCCTTTGAGTCCACATGGCACCCGCCCTGACGCTCCTGGCTTCTATGGGTTTCTTCTCTTGGTCAATTGTTTCCTTCTCTGTGTGAGAGTGTGATTCTATAGTGTACCAGTCTTCCTTCTCTCCTCTCTTGCTTTGAGCTTGTTAACAAAACTGAGTTGCCCTCAGGCTTTGGGTGGGGTATAGGGGAAAGGACCGAAGCATTCTGGGATTGAAAAGCTTTGCTGTTGGTGTCCGGTCCTCCAAGGTCCCACCTACACCCCATTGTCTCCCTGTGGACCCTATGGACTTCGAAGAAGGAGAGTTAACAAAGATAAGTTTTACCATAACTTTCCTTTTGTCTTCCCAGCTTCCTGTTTGCCCAGTAGAAATAATTTATAAGGGGGTGTTCATTAAAGTAGGGTGAACGTTACTTATTGACCAAATCTTCTTTGACGTGTATACATGCTACAATTTTTTAGCTAATGAGTTCTAGAACAACCTAAATGGATGGTAAAAATCTGCCTTTTAATTCATTCGTAAAATATTATCAGGCACTTTCTGGCATTCGTCCTCTACAAAAAAAACACCACAGGTTGTAATGTTTATACTGCTCACTTCTATGTCATGTGCGACGTCAGTCTGCATGACTGTTTCTCCCGGCAGTGTCTGGAAGGCTTTGCTAAGGCCATGGTGACCATATCGTTCTCAACCTTTCTAAAGATCCAGTGACAAACAGCAGTAATTGTTGTATATCATCAATACTGCCATAGGATATACACTGTATTTGGCACCGACACCTGGATAACAGCGGTGCAAAGGGATCCGGTACCTCTTCATCATTGTACGGGACAAATCAGATTGGTCATGCTTCCTCGTGAGGCAACGCCCTTTTTAAAGATAGTGTTGCCCACCTCATCCAAGCCACCAAATGTATGGCGTCCCAGAGCTTGGTGCATATGCCGTAAGCAGCCACCCCTGAAGACAGCTATCCGCTATCTCGGAGGAACCCACATTCCCCGTGCAGTCACTAAGATTGTGTGCATGCAGATTCTGTATCGCCAGGCGCTAACAGCCGGAGAAGCTGCTTGTTCCAGATGGGATGCAATCGGGAAGCCGGCTGACATTATACCGACAGCCGGCTTCCCAACTGTCATATCCCGGCGAGGGTGAAATGACCGGCGTCTAGATGTAGACGCCGCTCATTTCACAGACGCCGGGAGATCGGTGCCCGGCACCCTGATCGCAGGGATGCCAGGCGCCGCAAGCGTACAGCCGCGGGGTAGGGAGGGTTAGGTTTAGGGCTCCCGGGGAGGACTTGGGGTTAGGCACCCCCCGGGAGGTTAGGGCCAGGCTAGGGGGAGGGTTAGGGTTAGGCACCCCCCGGGGGACTTGGTTTAGGCAGCGGGGAAGGGGGGGGTTAGATTTAGGGCTCCCGTGGGTGGACTTAGGGTTAGGCACCCCTCGGGAGGTTAGGGTTAGGCTAGGGGGAGGGTGGGGGAGGGTTAGGCACCCCCGGGGGGAGGTTAGGGTTAGGCACCCCCCCGGGGGACTTGGGTTTAGGCAGTGTGGAAGGGGGGGCATTAGGGTTAGGCACTTGGGGGGAAGGTGGGTTAGGCACCCCTAAGGGAGGATTAGGGTTAGAGGGGTAGGTTAGGTTAGTTCATACTTACCTGGGGACGATCGGGATTTCCAGTGCTGTCGGGCTGCCGCTGCCGGGATCTGTTCCACTGTCGGCCTGGCGCTGCCGGCAATCGAACTGCCGGCCATGCGGCCGGCGGTATTACATACAGATTCCAATCTTAGGTCTCTACCGATAATAGCAGACTTATCTGTATCATAAAAGGCACTTAGCTGGGTTTCTGTCTCACGGTAATCTGTGCCAAGTCTGTGCCCCTATCCTTGAACCGTGGAAAAGCAGTGGGCCGGTGGAGATGGAGCTTGCCTAGAAAAAAAAAAGTTCACTGACAAAATGACGTTGCTGGCCTCCTAGTGAGTGGGGTTCTAAATTATAATTTAAAACAAATTTATTTTATATAAAAAGAGCGAAAAGAGAGAGTAATATATGACTAAGGCCCTCATTCAGAGCCACTCGCTAGCGGCAGTACGCTTGTTCCGAGCGATGTTCGCACATCTGCGCATGCGTACGGTTTTTAGTACGCATGCGCGAACCAGTCAGTGCGGCCGAAAATCGTTGGTACGCAATATAGCGAGGGCCTGCTATTTTGAGTGACAGAATGAGGCGTATGTGGGTGGTAACAGGGGAAGGTGCTTGAAAATGGGGAGTGGAGATTCGAACGCAGGCGTGCTTAAAGGTCAAAACGGGCGTTTTATGGGTGTGCATAATTAATACAGCAGCGTCATTGACCACGTCACTGGGTTATTTTATAGCCAGAACTGCTCGCAAGATTGTGGTAGCAAAAACCAACCACAAGAATAGCGAGCAGTTCATACGCTGGTCGATGTACTCGATTAATCTAATAAATAGCGGACATGACGTATGGTGCGTGCGGCCAGGGGGAGTTTTTAACAAATAAACGAGCGTATGTTTTGCTCGCTCATTCAGACTTAGAGGTGTGAACAGACTGCAATTTGCGAACTGATCATTTGAATAGCCACCCCTTGTTTTTGAACGAACGACCGCAAATAGCGAACGGCTCTGAATCAGGCCCTAAGTATCAGAGGCTTCAAAAATGGTTTTATTTCTCTTCTAAATTGGTATCTGCTCACAGGGGTGAGTCTAAACCAGGTTGGACAACATGTCTTTCCATCTGATGTCAAACTACAATTCCCAGCATGCCCCAACAGCTACACATTACATATTAATTCTCTGGAGACATCCAGAACATTAATTGAGGGTGGACATCATTTAGTACGATTACACTTTTTTGGAATTCATGTGCAATTTAAATATCCATTTTGAATAGTTTATATAACTTTTCCCAGCTTGATGTTTCTAAGGGATTAAGTGGTATTACTGCTGCGGTGATCTTGTGTGTCATGTGATGCACAGTCTGGGGCTCGGAACTTAGCAGATGTCTTTTCTCGGCTTCAAAAAACATCATGTTTCAGGCTTCATTCATAAACATAGGAACGCTGTATTTCAATTTATGTGGGTTTTGTTAAGATGCAAGAGGTGCAGATAGAATCGCAAGCCCTACAGATCGTAGCAATATCCAGCAAGTTCACATGTCTGCACAAGACCTTATATCTATACATAGTATAAAATAAAGTCCCTGGTAGGCGTGCGTCTGTTTGTTAGGAATAATCTCGAGAACCATTAGATGGATTTTGATGCAGTTATCACTTATAGGGCGGAATTCAATTGATTTTGCGGCCCGCATCTCCCGTCTAAAGTGACAGCAGATCGTGGGCCGCTATTCAATTGTGCCAGAATTTCACGCTGATCGCGCCCAATGAGGTCAGGTTTAGCCGCGTAAAGCAGCTAAACCCGACCAAAGTGCTGGGTGCGATTGCGAAAAGTGATGTTTGGGTTCCCAAACATGTCACTTTTCGCACATTTCAGCTCTCATCCCCCAGGGGCTGCGAGCTGAAATGTAGCGCTTGGCAGCTCATCGTGCCCGACAGGAGCAAGAATAGAATAGCTCCGTCGGGCGCGATAGGGGCTGGAGAGAATTGAATTCCACCCATAGAGCATTTGTTGAGGAGGGTTTACGTGTATGTAACATTAATGTATGACAAAAGGGAGCAGAGCAGTGACTGTTTAGTCAAGCCAGTCAATGAAATAACGGACGTCTGAGCACTTTCTTGGCTTATGCTGTCTAAAACGTTAAATATATATCACAACGATGGACTTTATTTTATACCATGTAGAGATCGATACGTATTATCCGGTTTAGCCAGAAAAACTGATGTAAGCCCTGATTACTGATACAAAATTTCAGCTTTCCCTTTTTTTTTTTTTTTTTGTACCGTTCCTATTTCATTTATGTCAATAACGATTCTTCAATTTCAAACAAGTCCAATTCCAGGTAAGAGTCAGCTTTGGCATGATAATTAATAAAGCTCAAGGACAGACACTTAATGTGGCTATAGGTGACCTAAGTGAAAACTGTTTATCTCATGGACAACTTTATGTGGCCCTTTTTGCATGTCATGTTAGAACTAAATATTTTCGTATTGACGTCTACAAGGCAATATTATAAGACCTCGGTTAAAAAAGACTACCACCATAAATTAAAAATAGCTCCGGTGCGAAGCCGGGGCATGTCGCTATTTTAGAATAAGCCATAGAACGTTCCTTTGCAGGTGTATAGGAGATTCTGTTTGTCTACATCAGTCCAGATACTCCTGCACTGAACAATTGTATAGGATTTATTTGAATGTTCTATTTAAATGAACCCTTCTAGAGGTATTTACTGATTCATGAGGCTCTAATTATGTGTCACTTTATTCTGCAGCTTTCAGGTGTGTGGCATACTGGCTCTTGATGCGTGCCTATTGGTTTTCAAGTGCTCTTGATCACTGCCCGTTGGTTCCAGCAGCTCTCAATGCGTGTTTGTTGCTTCTAGCGCCTCTTGATGCAGGCCTGTTGGTTCCAGAGCCTCTTGAGCCTTACCTGTTTGTTCCAGCGCCTCTTGATGCAGGCATGTTGTTCCAGCGCCTCTTGATGCAGGCATGTTGTTCCAGCGCCTCTTGATGCAGGCATGTTGTTCCAGCGCCTCTTGATGCAGGCATGTTGTTCCAGCGCCTCTTGATGCAGGCATGTTGTTCCAGCGCCTCTTGATGCAGGCATGTTGTTCCAGCGCCTCTTGATGCAGGCATGTTGTTCCAGCGCCTCTTGATGCAGGCATGTTGTTCCAGCGCCTCTTGATGCAGGCATGTTGTTCCAGCGCCTCTTGATGCAGGCATGTTGTTCCAGCGCCTCTTGATGCAGGCATGTGTTGTTCCAGCGCCTCTTGATGCAGGCATGTGTTGTTCCAGCGCCTCTTGATGCAGGCATGTGTTGTTCCAGCGCCTCTTGATGCAGGCATGTTGTTCCAGCGCCTCTTGATGCAGGTATGTTGTTCCAGCGCCTCTTGATGCAGGCATGTGTTGTTCCAGCGCCTCTTGATGCAGGCATGTTGTTCCAGCGCCTCTTGATGCAGGCATGTTGTTCCAGCGCCTCTTGATGCAGGCATGTTGTTCCAGCGCCTCTTGATGCAGGCATGTTGTTCCAGCGCCTCTTGATGCAGGCATGTTGTTCCAGCGCCTCTCGATGTGGGCCAGTTGGTTTCAAAGGTTCTCTATGCGAACCCGTTGGTTCAGCTGCTTTCAATGCATACCTGTTGGTTCCAGCGGCTCTCAATGCGTGCCTCTTGGCTCTTGATGCCTATTCCTTTGTTCCAGAGGTTTCGATGATGTTTATACTTCCATTTTAGCCTTTATCCTGTGTTTGTGAGTTGGCAGTCCATAGTAGGTTTTTCAACTCCCAACCTAAAGTACTTGCTGCAGACTAACCCTAAAGATTTTGGATATTGCCATAATGTTACAGCTAAACGATTTTCTTAAGCAGAGTAATAAATAATGTAGCGCGCCACTTATAGTTGAGGCTGCTCCCAAGAGAAATTGCCAATTCTCTTTTTTTAGCTGAAAACCGCTACAAACACAACATTTAATTTAATTGGAGCGCCAATACTAAAAAGCTAAATACAACTCATGGTTTTTGTACAAATAAATTTAATATCCATTATTACATAACATGTAGAATATAAAGTTAAAAAAGCCTTCCATCAAAAGGACATAAATATGGACATTATATTTTTCAGCAATAACTGTGCAAAATCAACTCACATGGATGAATATCCAATTTAATATGGTTAATTAGAGCAGCTGACCTTGATGTAAATGTATCACTAGAAAAAATATTCCAGCAAACCTACAAATGTCACTGGTAGGTATGCACTTGCGTTGGCCCAGAACGTATAAATGGGAGTTTGGGAAGGTGTATAGTGACTTGCTGCTGTGCTCCTGGCCATGTAGGACAGACGAAATGACCTGACTGCAGCTCCACTTCCAGCTATTCTCCCCGTCCGTACTGTCCTTAGCTCACCGCAAACTTACATTCCCCGCACTCGTCAGTGCTAAAGGGTACTCCCATAAGTCCAGAGATGTGCCACGTGTGGCTGGCCGCCGTAACACGCAATTAGGGCAGCTGCTCCGTCACTGCTGTGTCTTGGTTGTGAACAAAATAAGATGCAGTGGCCAGCAAAGTTCTCTTTCACCTGCTCCAAAGCAGATGCACAATTTGGCAGACATCACATCTCCCCTACAAGGGCTGGACACCAGTGCACCTTGGGCGACAACTTTCATGCTGCCAATACATGTCAATTTGCGGGCGAGTTGGAACATAGACACCACCCGCTTGCATTTTTTTCCCGGAGTGGGACACTATAACATTGCATCATTTACATCAGCGCTGGGAGAGACACCGCTACATAAGTTTTATTTAACCACTTACCGCTGATGACATCTTCATCACTACTGAGCCCACCCCAATATCGCTGCCTTAGTCACAGAGTTTATTATCTAATATTCAATAGTGGACTATGGGCCTGCTTCAGAGGCGCTCCCAAAAAGCGAGCGCTCGCTCTGAATCAAGGCGGGCGCTGGTCTTTTTAGTTGCGGCCTCCTGGCCGCTCGCATAGCTGTGGGTGACCACCCACAGCTATTGCGAGCGGCCAGGATGATGGTCGCGATGGTCAAGACCATTGCGACCATCGGGCTTGCGACGAGACCCTAATAGAGCCGGAAGCTCTCTCACTGACATCACTGGTGATGTCAGTGGGGCTGCCCACAAACGGCAGACATTCGCTTGGGAACGCCTCCGTTTGTGAAGCCACCCCTACAAAACGGGGCGAGTGGTCAATCAACATCGACAGCCGCCCCTTTTGTAATGAGCCACGGAGCAAGTGCTTTTTGAGCTCCCTCTGGGGTTTGCGCACGCCGCACGAGCGGGTCTGAATCAGGCCCTATATTCTACCAAAACATTGTCAGTCAATACCACATCCCCAGTGATTTCATCTCATCCATTCCAGTCATCTGGATATAATTATTAGACCTAATGAGGCAAAATTCATATTGACTGAGTGTGTGATCTCTGGTTATTCTACTGCCAGCTACAAAAGTAGCTAATATTGATTCTATCTGAATAGTAATTTTATTGTATCAAGATTGTAGCATGTGCATGGATTTTAAAGTTTTAGAATGCTGACAAATGTCTAGAAGTGATTTTCAACTATAAGTATTTTTTCTTAAACTGTGCTTTATGACATACAGTATACAGTATATGTATTTTTAACATTATATGTGAACAATAAATAAGAAATCTTCTGTCTAATGATAAACACCTACACGGCTCTTTCTAGTTCTTTAGTTTTTTTTTTTTACAAAATTTGCATTTGTTTTAACAGGATTGTATAGATTTACAGCGCCGCTATTTTTGTTTTTATTAATTTAGTTACCAACCAAGAGACTATTTGTTTTTTAGAGGCTGCTTATAAGTACCAATTGCATTCCGCTGTTACATCTTGTGTGTTTTAAGATCTATACTCACCTCTGAAGTGCCTACATCAGCGCCCATTATACCCACATTTTTTTATACAAGTGTCACATATCAAATGAATATTCAGTCTCCTGGTTGGTTCTACTCGCATACATTTTCGGCAAAGTAGATGCCAGGTGCTAGCAGAGTCTCACGGGACCAAGCGTGCCGAGAGGGGCTGTTTGGCGCGACTGCAGCAAAGACAAGTGAGGAGGACACATCTTTATGTGTAACCAAGCAAACAAATCTTGGGTCAAGCAGTATTGCCGTCCGGTGTTTGGCTACCTATAGTATTTGTTGGGTGTGACTCCAGAGGTCCCAGATGTGGGGTGGCTGTGGCTTGGAGCTGTGTGTATGTATGCTCTAGTCACTTTAGACGTTCTAACTATGAGTTTGATGTGTTGTAAAGACCTTAGCACTTTATTGTCTTATGTAAAATGTGCTGTGTTTGTTTTTGTTTTTCCTGGTGGCCAGGGAATGTATTGGTCTGTATTTACATTAACATAAAGCAGAAACATTTGTCTAATGTTGCATGAAAAAGATCTAGCTACCCACGTATTGTATGTATTAAATAAACGTATGTCTGTTATGAAGACACTGCCTGGATTATTATTATTATTATTTATTTATATTGCGTCACAAGTGTTCCGCAGCGCCTTACAAAGCACATAAACAAATAGGTTGCCTTATGGTGCGTACACACTGGGCGATAAAGTGGACGACTGAAAGATAACGATATAGTTATCGTTCAGTCGTCCACTTTATCGTCCATTTTTAACCCCAAAAAGATGAACGATAACGACGACGCGCGTTCCCGCGGATCATTCGTCATCATCGTTCATCGGGCTGACATGCAGGCCAACCTGACGATCTCGTCAGGTTGCTGCATGTTGGGGAATGGGGGAGAGAGCCCGGCGCTGAACGATATCGTTAATGATATTGTTCAGCGGCTGTGCTCAATGTCATGAACGACATTGGGCGCAGCCTGCCGGGGACAACACTACACCATATTGCTCAGAGAGCATATCGTGTAGTGTGTACCCACCATTACAGTGACTTACAGTGCAATACAATACAGGACATGGATAATATACATTGCTACATTCGCGACCATAACACCCAGATAAGCAGCAGAGCAAAGCAGCCAAGTGTTAGGTGCCCTAGTGGGGAGTAAGAAGTAGATGAAAGTAGAGTTAGGAGAAGCACAAGAGGGTAGAGGGCCCTGCTCATAAGAGCTCACATTCTATAGGGCAGGGACAGACAAACAGGTGTGACACAGAAGGGGTAGGCAGGGAGGAAGGAGTATGTAGCAGTAAGTTAAGATGAGAGCTGGTAGGCTTTGATGAATAGTGGGTCTTGAGAGCCCGGGATTAGCACTGGATGTGGCTGAACATGTCCGGGTTGGTTATGGATGTGCCTGAACGTGTCTGGTTAGGCTATGGGCAAGGGCAAACATGCCTTTAATGGCTCTGGACCTGACTGAACATGTTGGATGAATATAATACAGTATATGATATCTGGTGAAATAGCTGACCTAACATGTTTTGTCATATTCTAGATTGAAAGAAGACTTGACAACGTCCGTCTGGTGTGTCACAATGCACACAAGAAACTCCTTCTCTGTTTGCAGGGGCAGCCTGGCACTGACCCCGACAAGAGATACGTGAGTTTGCTTCTCAGATAAAGTTTGCATAATGTTGTTCTAGATGTGGCCATAGTAGGGAGCAGGGTACCATCCTCAGTGTCTAAAGCTGGGTACACACTATACGATATATCGTACTGACACGGATACGAGCGGTAAATCATGCACATCGTATAGTTTGTATATCCGATTGTGCGTTCACAACGGTGAGTGTGGCGCGCATAGGTGAGCGGTGTGCGTCATCGTGGACACACCCACAGCTGTACAATGCCGATTTATGCTCCGGGAGACTTGCCCTATCTTCCAAGAGGCCAGGAGCGCCAAGTGTTTTTTGGGAGCCTCCCAGCTGTTCCGGGGGTGAAGACAAGCGTGACCCAGCTTAAGGGGTGCTTTCATCATTTGTTCTCTGATGGACGTACTTGTCTTTTATAACTTATATTTCATTGAGGTTTTTATTATGCCTATGCTTACCGATCAACTTCAGAGAAATAATAATATACATCACAAATATAAGTATATATAGTTAGATAAATAGATGTGTATATGTTTATATATTTGTATGTATATATGTAATTCAGTCATTACAATAACTAAGCAAATAACAATAGGATAGGAAGAGCAGGTAGCTGGATGGGAATGTTACTGTTATATATTTAACCTAAAGGTGCGTACACACTAGACGTTATATCGTACATTTCGTCCGGATCGTACAATATATCGTTCGCATCGTCTAGACTGTATGCGCTATATCATGTACAATGCGCACTCCCGCGCATCGCAAGACACTTCTTTTGTCGTCTGTACATGCAGCCCAATCTGGCAATATTAAGATTTGCAGCATAGCGTTCAATGTGTGCGCACAACCAAACGATATGTGGTATGGATTTATGGTTTTACGAGACCAAACGACATATCGTTAACGATGGAACGATTTAAACGTTGAACGATAAATCGTTTGATCGTTTTTTTTAAATCATCTAATGTGTATGCACTATATCGTCTGTCCGGAAGTTCAAGGGGAATCGTTAACAATGTCGGATCGTTTTTCACAATCGTCTAGTGTGTACCCAGCCTAAAGGTATATATAGGTATATATATCTGCAGATGATGGTCGTTCATACACACTGAACGACCATTATCTGCTGCTGCAGCGGGTCGAGCCGGACTGGGGGCAGGTAGGGGGCGTGGCCTAATTGTGGGGGCACGATATATTGGCCGATCAATTGATCGGCCAGTGTGTACCCAGCATAAGACAGATACAGTGTGCAGGGATTGTCATTGTGGCGCTATCATCCCAGACAATAATCGGCTACAAAACCTAAAGTCATGTGTCTCATATCCAGTAGAACTTGCAGTATCAGATTAGCCGGAGGGGTATGGAGTCGGACTCTGCTGAGCGTGGACAAATGACTTTATATAAGTGCACGTAAATGGGCCAGACATACTTGTGGTCAGGATTAACTTTTTGTTTCCTTTTGTAGAAAAAGCTCCCTCTCATGGGTGTGTCTCAGTCTATGATAGATGGCTGCGCGCAGTTCAATGATGAAACGCTATTAACGTAAGTTCCTGCTGTTTTCCTGTCCCTATAATGCCATTGTGATTAGTATTACGTATCAGAATAATGTATAGTAGGGTCACACTCCCCTATATCCCGTGCACGGCACTGTATGTGAGAACACTGCAGAACTGAGATGCTCTGTCCTGCAGGAAGACCCTGTACTCGTGCGGGGACGCGGAGCAGCGGCTGGCCCAAGAGCTCTCCCAGCATGAGATCCAGATTGAGAAAGACATCCTGGAACCCTTTAATCAACTGACAGAGGTAAATCTGTGCCCAAAAGTCATTCATACACCATTATACAGATGGGTCCACATACATCTAGCCTCCTGGTGCGTTAAACAGCCCGTCTAGTCGCGCCATGCTGTGGCGTGACTCACTAGAGGCGAGGATCTGTTCGTGCGTCTTTTTACCTTCGTGTGCGTCTTATTCACACAACAATGGGAATAGATGGCACACGCAGCTTCTGCTGATGTAAAATGATAAATACAGCATGGCTATGTTCTGTGTGCGTCTGCGGCTGCATCTGTATGCTGAGCGCTACGTTACAGCATTACAGCCACTGACACTGTAACGTAGCATTTAACAAGCTGCTTGTGCTATATATTCACATGTGTGTGACTAAGACGCATTTCAAGGTAAAAAGACGCTCGGCGCTACAGAGTCACACTGAGCTCCCGCGTTGTGTGGCGAGACTTGTAGCGCACGGAGGATAGATGTATGTGGGGCAGATCTGTACTTCTGTCTGCGTTGCCCTAACCCACAACTCTGTGTCATGGAATACTTCAGCTATAACTGAGCCGGACTGACTGAGGATGATGAGTTTGGTATTACATGGACAGCTGGGTATAGTTTTGTTTGTTGAATTCAGGATAGGAGAAAGCTCTGTTATTTCACCTACTATAATAGGAAGATAAAAGTTCCTCTGGTGAAGACAATATATCATTGAAATATGAAATATAGTTTGAAAGTGAAATGTTTGCAGCCATTTTCCTTGTTTAGTTATAGCCATGCGACTGTCTCTAAGCAGGGTGTATATTTACTTCTTCCTACTCCAGGTAGATATCCCTAACATACAGAAGCTGAGGAAGCAGCTGGCCAAACTGGTGCTAGACTGGGATTCTGCACGGGCAAGGTGAGAGATGGTATACGTGGGAATTAGAATAAAACATACTAAATATACATCAACATATAATCTATGTCAGTAACAAATTCCTATCACTGCAGCGTTTCCTACATTCTCTTGTTACTTCAGCATTCCCTACGCTCTCCTGTTACTACAGTGTTCCCTACGCTCTCCTGTTGCTGCAGCGTTCCCTACGCTCTCCTGTTGCTGCGGCCTTCCCTACGCTCTCCTCCTGTTGCTGCGGCCTTCCCTACGCTCTCCTCCTGTTGCTGCGGCCTTCCCTACGCTCTCCTCCTGTTGCTGCGGCCTTCCCTACGCTCTCCTCCTGTTGCTGCGGCCTTCCCTACGCTCTCCTCCTGTTGCTGCGGCCTTCCCTACGCTCTCCTCCTGTTGCTGCGGCCTTCCCTACGCTCTCCTCCTGTTGCTGCGGCCTTCCCTACGCTCTCCTCCTGTTGCTGCGGCCTTCCCTACGCTCTCCTCCTGTTGCTGCGGCCTTCCCTACGCTCTCCTCCTGTTGCTGCGGCCTTCCCTACGCTCTCCTCCTGTTGCTGCGGCCTTCCCTACGCTCTCCTCCTGTTGCTGCGGCCTTCCCTACGCTCTCCTCCTGTTGCTGCGGCCTTCCCTACGCTCTCCTCCTGTTGCTGCGGCCTTCCCTACGCTCTCCTCCTGTTGCTGCGGCCTTCCCTACGCTCTCCTCCTGTTGCTGCGGCCTTCCCTACGCTCTCCTCCTGTTGCTGCGGCCTTCCCTACGCTCTCCTCCTGTTGCTGTGGCCTTCCCTACACTTTCCTGTTGCTGTGGCCTTCCCTACGCTCTCCTGTTGCTGCAGCGTTCCCTACGCTCTCCTCCTGTTGCTGCAGCGTTCCCTACGCTCTCCTCCTGTTGCTGCAGTGTACTTTTGGTTCTTCGTCTCCCCTACACCCAGTAGTGGTGATATAAACAGATTAGTAGAACCACCCCATAGACCAGTAGTATTATTGATGTATTACCGATTAGTATACTGACCAGTGTCCCTTATAGCCATATCATAAGTACTTGAGGCCATTTCCATCTACTCTGCACCTTATAGTTATAAGATACAATAACCGCTACCCTGTATAATCATCCCGTAGCGATCCATGTAACTCCATGCCAGCACAGTGCCAGCGTTGTGCCCTCCAGTAGAAAGGATTGACGTGATGGTTTTCCCATTGTCCTACTGCCATTTACTAGCTCAGCGCCTTCTCCATAGGTACAACCAGGCTCAGAAATCCTCCACTACTAATTTCCAAATGCAGCCAGGGAAAATGGACTCTCTGAAAGAAGAGATGGACGAGGCAGCTAACAAAATGGAGCAATGCAAGGTGTGCGTACGGCAAGTACTGCCGGCAATGCGTCTATCGTTATACATAGGGCACTGTTCAGGCGTGTGTTCGGTTCATGTTCTGGCACATGTTCTATTAATCTGTGCATGTATGTGTGTGTATATATATATATATATTATATGTATAATATTAAATCTATATTATATGCACAGACATTTGTATAGGAATAGGCTTTGTGTCAGGTATGTGTATGGGCTTGTCTGTGTCTGCATAAATGTTTTATTTCATTCGGAATGAGAAACATTACGAGCCTTGCTGCAAAGTATACGCTAGTGTTAGGCCTGTACTGCCCATGTCATCCCACCTGTCTCCCTCCCTATAGGATCAGCTGGCCGCCGATATGTACAATTTTGTCTCCAGGGAAGGGGAGTACGGTAAATACTTTGTCACGGTAAGTCTACCTATGGTAATGGGCTTTGCATGAGTATTGTGGGCACAGAATGGGTAAATGTCTCTGCAGCTAATTATGGGGCCAAAGTTGGGTATTTTATCACCGTGTTCCATGGTCAGCCAAAGTGCAATCTTGTGTGCAGTGGGGCCATGTATGCATGGTGATCTACATCCCAGACATTTTCACTTTTGTGTTGGGGTTCACGAGGAGACCGCAAGAAGACCGTGCTTTCATAATTTTCTTCTGGTAGCCTCACAGTAGTGGATTTTTGGTGTAAAGGATCAATAATCAGATCAGCGGATGGGATTACCAGCCGGAGGTCTGCTATCGATAGGAAGATATCTCCCACCATGATCAGAACCTTCTATGTGATATCTGTCGTATCGGCCTGATAAGCCCCTGAAAGATGTACTCCTATGTATTAGTGCGTTATTAGCTCTTTAATGTAAAGCTGGGTACACACTGGACAATATATCAACCGTTCGTCGGCCTAGAGTGTACCCAGCATTAGGCTCTTCTTTCTATAGGCTTACTGGTCTTCAGACTATGCAAAGTGGTCACAAGAGAAAAGATACTCTCCTTATTGGGGCACTTATCCACCAACTGGTCTTCAGATTAAGGGGTCTATTTACTGAGCAGTGTTAGGAGACAGAGTGAAAAGTGATAAGGTGCCAGCCTATCAGCTCCTAACTGCCATCTCACAGGCTGTGTTTGAAAAGTGACAGTTGGGAGCTGATTGGCTGGCACCTTATCACTTTCTTATCACTTTTCACTCAGTCTCCTAACAATGCTTAGTAACTAGACTCCTAATTGTATTAGATGATCCTTGTATTATACTTTTTACTGTGGCAAGTTTCATTATGGGACTCTTTGGTCTCCTAATAAGTGACGGGGCATAGTTACTTAATGCATGCAAAATTCAGACAGGTCGGGTCAGTACAATAGAGGTGATCAGTGCCCTGATCCAGCTATGGGGGTCTCTATCTATTCTATTAGGGTAGCTCAGGGCAAACTGACAATTAACTTTTATTTGTGTAGTAACCATTTGAAGTGAAATAGCCCTTATATGGGGGTTCCCTCATACCTTATAGGGAGAACCAGAATTTTCCAGGTTAACGTTTGCCAACACTTTGCAATCAGAGCAGTTTTACAGGGTCTCCCATGATTTGTACACCGCATGTGTGTGTCTCACTTGTCTCATGTACTCATTGTGTTTTGTTTTCTGTGTGGGTTCTGTCTTCAGTTATTAGAGGCTCAAGCAGAATACCATAGAAAAGCACTAGCTGTCTTAGAAAAAGCACTACCCGAAATCCAGGCCCAACAAGGTAAAGACCCGCAGCCACCTGGCTCCTTGCACCCCTCTCAGCTTTGGTTTGATCCTGTCCTGCCTGTGCCTTTCACTGTCTGGGTACTAGAGTGGGCAATGTCTCTAACACTCTGCTGCCACTGCTGGCCGGGGATTGGCAGACTGGAGGCTGCTCTGTATCCGTCTGGTGTTTCTGCAGTCTTCAAATTTTATACTCTGATTTATGTTCCATATTATTATTTATGCTGAGGAGAATCTCCCAGGTATGACTAATGCAGTGATTTTTGTGTGTGTCTATATATAGCCCATTACTAAATCTGGATGGCGCCATCATGGGGGTGGTACCTGCGTGAAACTACTGCCAATCCCAGTCAGCACCTGGCAGACGTTCTGATTGGCCAATGACAGCGGCCTGCAGCTAATATAAAACATAGAAGTGGCCATTTTGTCTGTTCATATATGGGGCAGCTTTATTTCTGGGCCAATCCGTGCCTTTCTATGCCTCTGCTTTCCACACGACACGCGTGTGTTTCCCTCCTGCATTTCCTTCAAATGCCAATTTTTTTTTTAATGTCATCTAGTTGTTCAGATCTTTCATTGTCTTTCCTATGGTGCCTCCTCTGTCACGTGTCTCCTCTCGCCCCAGATAAATGGACTGAGAAGCCTGCATTCGGCACGGTACTGGAGGAGCACTTGAAGCGCAGTTCGCGGGATATCGCGCTCCCCATTGAAGCTTGTGTGATGATGCTGCTTGAAACCGGGATGAAGGAAGAGGTGGGCAGCGGGACTTTTTAAAAAATGTTTTACAAGTTTACAAAAGTGGTTTTCATAGTGGTCTCAAGATAAATGTATGAATCCATCTGCTTCGACGTATATACATAGAAAATAATGTTTTTATACTGTTCCTTCAGTAATGTTTTGTTTCCCAACTAGAAAAATGGACACTGCTACCAAAGGTGCAAAGCAATGGAAAACAAATATATATTTTATTACGTAGAAGTTGCAGAAGGACAGGTTTTAGCCAATATGTTTTAGGTCACCTGGTTTAGTAAAACGGTCACAGTTATGACCCCCTCCCCCCCATTAATGACCATTCTGTCTGTAGGGATTGTTCAGGATAGCAGCCGGGGCCTCCAAACTGAAGAAGCTCAAAGCCGCCCTGGACTGCTCGGCCTCCCAACTGGAAGAGTTCTACTCGGACCCACACGCTGTTGCAGGTGAGGGACAGATCTAAACAGGGGTAGCGGTGTGCAGGTGGGGGCATCCTTGCCCATTAAACATTTTTATTTATTTGGTTAATGTTTGTGCTGCGTAATGTTTGGGATGTGTTCAATCACGTTGCCTAAGGCAGAGTCAGCCCTAAATTACGGATATGTTGTTGTCAAACTAAAACAAAGATTTTTCCCTACTCTGAGAGTTTGCCGAGTGCTGGGCTATGAGATTTATGACCTGACTGGCACAGTGTCTGATGGGAAATAAAGCTAGGGTGTGGTAGTGCTCTTATTTATCTCTCCCACTTCACAGACACTGCTAACCTTATAGTGTATAGAGAGGGTGCTGGTGTAGGCGATCAATGTACACTGCACAGTTCTTTATATTGTAGCTCCTCCTCTCTATACCACCTCCACCAATAGGTGCTTAGTTTGTTTTTTGTAGTACGTGAGTAAGTTGCAATCTCGTGAAGCGGTTTTATCGCATCGTGTTGCGGCAAAGACGCACATTCCAGGGAAAAAGAGGTTTCATCTCTCAGCTCTGCTCACTCGCGCCAGGCGTCAGGCGCCACGTGGCGTATTGAGGCTAGGTGTATGAGGACACATCTATCAGTCCTATTTTTCATGAAGTTAAGGGGAAGAATAGTAACCTGTTTTGTTCCAAAAACATTAACCTACACCAGTGGTTCCCAAACTGGGTGCCGTGACACCCTGGGGGTGCCTTAGGGTGATCCAGCACCAAATAAAGTGATTTTTAGTCGGTGGGATAGGCAAAACCAAGGCTAATGACTTCCAATCAAAAAATATGTGGTCAAAAAGAAGCTCAGCCCTGTCAACCATCACATAACTGAACCTAAGGGTGACGCATAAGCACAATTTACTTCATTTATTTTTTGGATGAATTTCTCAATAATAAACTTTTGGCCCAGGGGTGCCGTGGAAAAAATGCTGATACTCTAGGGCGCCGTGATTCAAAAAAGTTTGGGAACCACTGCCCTACAAATTCTCAAGCATAAACTAATCACTGGAAATATATGTAATATAGTGAGCATTAACTTCTTAACCACTAAGCGGGCTAATATTTTTTTCCCATAAACCGCTCAGAAATAAAATAGATAATTTTGTTAGCAGGACCGTATAGCAGGCTGCTTGTGGGCATTAGGTAAGTACTGAAGGTTTTTAAATGGTGTCAAATGGCTGATTTGTGTTTTTTTTTGTTTGTTTTTAAAAAACTTTTTTAGATTAATCTCAACCGAATTAAACAAAAAATGCGAAGAAAAAAAAAAATTGTAAAAAAATAAATAAAACATTTTCAAATTAAAACAATGTAATTACATTTTGAGGTGCCTAAAAGCTGATTTTGGGGTAATTTTGAGGACATTTTTTTTACATGTAATTATTGGACTACTTAAGCTAATTGGAAACTTCCGATTGCCTAATTAGTCATTAGGGGGGTGTCCAAGGGGTTCAGCATGGTGTCCCAACATTTTAAGCTTAAAACAAAGATTCTTCTTTCCATCTCTCACCCTCAGGGAAGTGCGAATGGAAAAATGTGAATTCAGTCTGACTGGTACAGTGCGAGCTGTAATTGGATTGCAAAATGAATTCGCTATGCAAATTCGAAGAGAAAACAGCACCTCGCAATTCACACCTAATTGGATTGACCCCTTAGTCTATTTACCATCAAGATTTAGCTTGGCTAATTTTAAGTGGTTGTAGAGGCCATTATACTTCATGCTATGGTGCTATTTGAGAATATCTTATAGAAAATGTTTGCGGTTAGAAATTGGGTCTCATCGAAAAATGTTATAGGGTGTACGGAAACTGCTTAATCTTATTCCAGGAAATATTGATTGACACTCCCTAGGTTTAGACCTTTTTTTTTAATTCTTTCTTTTTATGAGGTTCTCTGCATTCCTATGTTTCACGGGTTCACATGTAGGGCTTAACCTTGGGCTAACGGATACTGCCAATCAAGTCTTTGGAATCTGAATTTCTTCTTTGGGTTCCACAGGGTCCACAGGAATGACCTTGGGGTATGTGGTTGGAGTGATCCAGGCACCAAACCGTTTAAAGCTTTATCTCCCAGGATGCACTGGGTCCTGCTCCATATATATCCCGCCCCTGGCTACAGGCTATTAGGTTTTTTTTTTGGTGCACAGGATCAGTGCACCTTGTAACAGGGAACTGCTTAGGCAGTCCCAAACTTTGTTTTCTGTTTTTATTTTATGAGTAAGCAGCTCTAGGCGTCTGGATGGACGCCCGTGCTGCTGCTCCTTCTGAGGGAACTGGTGATTTCAGTGGGCGCCAGTGGAGTTTGAGTAGACGCTGGGCCCAGGACTGCAGCCGGAAGACACGGGGATGCAGGTAAGGTGGTTCCCCGCTTGCGGGGAACCACGTGGCAGTCTGCGTACCACCAGCAGTGGAGATTCCCCGGAAGCCGCTGTTGGGAACCAGGGACGACTGCTTCTCTCACTAGACCATCGGGGCAGATAATACAGTGGCGGCAGCCATGTAAGAAGCCAGTGCGCCCGGTGGATTGATACAGCCTAGGGGAGGTAGGCTCTCCCCGGCAGCCCCTCCCCCAGCCCAGACACTGGTCCAGAGATGAGGTTTCCCGCGTCTGGGTTGCTCCTCCAAGCCTCCCTATATGAGACGCTCAGAGACCACTTTCAGGTACTCTACTGAAGCTGCGAATCTCAGGAGGTTTGGTCAGTCTCCCTGTATACCTCTCCTTTGGTGGCCAGGTTATAGAGAGCTCAATATCCTACTAAGCCTTTGTGCTTTTCGTAGTTGACTAAGAGCCTATTGCGCATATATATATATATATATATTTATCATTGCATTGTATCATTGTATTTGACTTGTGTAAGTTCTGCTGTGTGTTATACTGCCTTTTGTATTCCTGAATAACTGTCAGTTATAACTATCACTGCTATTGCTCCTCATAACCCTCTGCTACAGGTGTGTGGGTTGTTTTGGGGGCGTACACTGTTACATTGTATTTTGCATAACATTGTATTGTTATGTCTAAAGATAAGGAGAGACAGGAGACTAAAGCCCCTGTGCTATTTTCATGTATGGCCTGTCCCCTCAGGATTTCCTACAGGATGGATTGTGTGCTCGCTGTTATAAGGAGTCACCACATCAGTCCAGCCTACCAGCTCCTGGGCAGGAACCCCCTTGGGCTTCCTTTCTCAGATTATGGTGCAGGTTGTAAACAGTTTATCAACACCTATGCCGACCTCTACTATGGGGTACCCTCAGCAGCTTACACCCTGCTATGATTATGCCTCCTATGCATCTGTCCTGGATGGATGTTTATGCCCACTCAAGCCAGAGTATGGCTCCGTCCCCTGCTGCGTATCAGCAAATGCTGCAAGCAGGCAGGCCGGTAGTACCTAAAACCAGAAGGCGGTCGGCTTCTTCCGATCAGTCCGTCCAGCTGGTAGATTCTGATGCATCTTCAGATGATTTTGAAGAGGTACAGGGCTACTCTCAAGAGTCTCTCTCAGGAGAGGAGGACCATCTGGCAGCAGTGGATGTTCCCTCCCTAATTAGGGCAGTCAAAACTATCTTAAACATAGATAGTGAAGAACCAGAATCTAGGAAGGCTCCGGTGTTCAAGCGCCAGAAGGTCGTTAAGGCTGAGTTTCCCAAATCGGAGCAACTCTCTGAACTTATGGCGGAAGCAATTCCATGTTACAAAAAAAGTTACAGCTTTATACCCCCTCCAACCTGGCAAATGTGCTAAATGGATCCGCCTACTGTGGATGCTCATGTGGCACATCTGGTTAAGAGCGCCACATTGCCTATACCATCTGCTTCCTCCTTTAAGGATCCTACAGATAGAAGACTTGTGGCCTGTCTCAAGACGTTTTTTTCTCTTTCAGGAGCTGTTACCCTCTCGGCCATGGCCTCAGCTTGGGTGTTTAAGGCCATTGAGGAATGGTCAGGGGCACTGGAAAATACTCTTCCAGAGGCTTTCAGGGAGCAGCTGACGATTATCTCCTATATCAAGGAGGCAGCCTCCTATTTGGGAAAGGTGGCATTAGACGCCGGTATTCTGGCCCATCCAGAGAACTTCAATCTATGTTAGACTAGTACTGTATACCGTACAAACGTGTCTAACTGATACTCAATTTTTTTTATTTTTTTTTTAAATACTTGTTTAACTATATAGAAATAGGTAAATGGGATATGATGAATACAAATCCCTTGGACCCTGCCTACTGGCAAACTCTTGATACATTGTGGTTCTATTCTCGTATTTTCAATGGTGTAGTAATAGAGAATTTGATCCTGAAGTTTTTAGGGTCTCACGAGTGCTTGCTTTTCTCCAGGCTGGGTTAGACCAGGGTCTCCGTCTGGCCACCCCGAGAGTTCAGGCACCTGCACTCTGGTTTCAGCAAAGGATCGCCTCGCTGCCAGATGTTGAACCCTCAGAACACCCTGAAAAAATTTTCTAAGGGGAGAAAAAGCTGGGCGCTTCAGTATTAATCTGATGGGTATAAAACTGCAGCTCATCAAACGGGGGTGGCAAACCCCTACCAAGAGCAAGAACAAAGAAAACAAAAACTGGGAGCACTGTAATACCAATATGAATATATTTGATGTCCAAAATACGATAGATTAAAATGTAAATATACACACAAAATAACACACAGACCCTATAGGTGCAAGATGTAGTTGGTAGACAACCTAACCTGACAGACCTACGTGTAAACGAGTGGCTCATACCACTAAATAAACTCAATGAGTAAGCAACAATGTAGCCACATAATAAAAAAAAATATATATATATATATATATATATATATATATATATATATATAAAAAGAAAAAAATAGTCCAGACAAAACCGGTGTGGGATCGAAATATATCTCCTTAGAGTCAACAGCAAAAAGTCACGTAACCAAGACAACAGGTGAAAATCTAATTGGAGTGATGGTCCAGCATTGCAGAAATGAATATAAATTGTATAACTGTAGCTTAATTGAGATACATTCTTAGTATGACAGATGAATGGATACAATATGCACGTGGGGTGCAAAGACGCTGCTCCGCAGTGAAAGTTGGATCAGCGCAGTGGATGGAAAGTCGGCTGTTGGACAATGAGTCTGCGTGGTAATGACAGGCTCTGCTGTATAGCGGCTCAGTGTAAATCTGTGATCGTTGTACAGCCAACGGCATCTGTCAGACATTACGGATCCTATCGTATGAAAACGTAGGAGAGGCCTCTCCACATTCAGTGCTGGTCCAGCACAATCACGGCCGGCTTTTTAATTCTCTTACGAAAGGCTTTCCAGGCATGGACACATTCGGAGAACACAGGTACACATCCACTAATGTGGAATACAAATCGAGTTACCTATTGATTGTCATCCTATTGCAGGATATCCATTATGCATATTGTATCCATTCATCTGACATACTAAGAATGTTCTGAGGGGTCAGCCTCCCTTTGTCCCTCCGGTAGCTCTATGGGATTTGTCTTTGGTTCTCAGGGCTCTACAGGCTCCCGCATTTGAATCCCTGAAATCAGTAGACCTTAGGTGGTTGACAGCGAAGACAGATTTTCTTCTTGCTATCTCCCCTTCTCAATATAAGGTAAAAATATACAGCACTCAACCTTCTATATAATGGTCTTGTGTTGAATTATCCTAATGTCACAATCCTACGTATACAATATAAATTGCTGGTCTTAAATTAATGACTAATATAATCAGTGCAAAAATGCTTTACTGGGTATAAAAAGACATATAACAAACTTACATATCGGTCAGATACATAAGTAACTGAAAATCATTCATAAAAAGGTACTGCTTGGAACTGGATCTTTCTGTATATATGTTGTGCAAGTGTTGCCCGCTGCAACTGAGTCCTTGCTGTGAATTTGCTAATATCCTTAATGTTGGTATAAATGAGAATGATACTAGCGGCGTCCCGCTGTCTCAAGATGGCATATGTAACTCTTAGTCTGGTATACTTATGTCCGGTGTATAAACAATGTTAGCAGATGGTGCTGTATGCTGCCCGGGGTCCCGTGCAGATGGAGGAGAACCACTCAGACTGGTATGCAGGATCTCCGGACTTGGGTTGCTCAGGATTGACTGTGGAATGGTTGGCGGAAATTAAACCTGCTGTGGCAAGCTGGACTGACGCTACATTCTGACAGGCCTGTATCGGTTCCAGATAGCATAATGGATCGGTTAGAACCTCCTGGACAGTGTGACAATGAGCCTCTGTCAAATCATTGTGCTGAGTAGCAACCTGTTCCTCATTCAATGCCTGTGTTTCCAAAGACACCATCTTTGGATGATCACTTTGCGTGCAGCCATGTCTGAGCGTACCCTCTTCTAGGGGCAGCTTTGGTACTTCCCAAAAGTGGATTTTTGTACTTTACTTTACATCCATTTCTCTGAATCCATTTGGCGTACACTCCGTTACCTCTACCTTTCTGCTCTGTTCTGTTTCTCTGGTTTGATTGCTTAGTTCTGTTTAATCCCATGGACTTTGTTAATTACGAAACTAAGCACCTATCGGTGGAGGCGTATACAGGGGAGGAGCTATAATACCGGCAACTTTACATATCGGGCCTAATTCATTACCAGTGCCCCCCGGGATCCCAGGGCTAGACGTGCCCCCCCCAATTGCATTCAGTGAAATTGATTGATTTAACAGTGAGTAGAAAAAAATCATACATTATAGTGTTAAATATACAGTTTTAAAAGTAGAACACAAATATGGATTTATATGATAGATCAGTACATGGGCCTTCAGGGAGCTGCATTTAAAAATTTTAATTTGAGCCATTTCCTTTGAAGGGGCCTTAAAGTCTTATCTGCGTGAGCTGCCGGAACCACTGATGACCTTCGGCCTGTACGAGGAGTGGACCGCTGCCGGGAAGTAAGATGATCCTTAATAATTTATAAAGCTCCAGACATAGGGCACAGAATAGCGACCTTTATGTTTATCTGACGTAGTCACTTAAGGACTCGTTCAGATTAGTTCTTTTAGATGAGCAGTGCTCTAAATGGAATGAACAAACTGTATTGGGATCATTTACCTCTGTGACTACGTTCATCTGCCACTGACATGAACAGTCATCCAGAGGGGATGGGTACGAGATGCTGGCACTCGGCATCCCGGCGGTCAGAATCCCAACGCCGGCATCCCAACCAGGGCACAATGCCGACGCCTAACGGTAAGTACTCCTAACCCTCCCTCTCCGCAGCCTAAACCTAACCTACCCCTTTAGTGCCTAAACCTAACCCTCCCTCCCCGCTGCCTAACCCTAACCTATCCGCCTAGTGCCTAAACCTAACCCTCCCTCCCCGCTGCCTAAACCTAACCTACCCCCCTAGTGCCTAAACCTAACCTACCCCCCTTGCAGCCTAAAACTAACCCTCACCTTAGTGCCTAAACCTAACCCCCCCCCAGAAGACTAAAACGAACCCTCACCCTAGTGCCTAACCTTTACCCTAACCCCAGTACTTACCTTTGGGATCCTGGCTGTCGGCATTCTGACCGCATCCCATCCAGAGAACTTCATTCTATCTTGGACTAGTAATGTGTACTGTACTAGTTTTCTATTTTTTTTCAATACTTGTTTAACTATATAGAAATAAGTAAATGGGATATGATGAATACAAATCCCTCGGACCCTGCCTACTGGCAAACCCTTGATACATTGTGCTTCTATTCCCACCTCCATGTTTATGGACTGCAGCCTAACAAGCTTAGTCTCCTAAAAGTTTTCACTTCTTTTACATTGACTGAAATTCAGTAAGTGCCTTCTCTTGTAGTCAGGTGACTGATAACCAGACAGTGATAAATGTGCTTCTAGAGTATCACTCACTTAGCCCCCTTTTTTTTTTTGTGGCTACAATAGTTTTTGAGTGTGAAATCCCTGGTGCTCTTCCTGGTAGGATCGGTCGTCCGCGCTGTGAGACCTGGAGATGCCAGAAGAGCAGCAGATACTGTAAATTAGTGCTGTGCTGGCTGTCTCCCATTTATGCACTACAGACAGCGGCGTCCTCGGTGCCTCGCGCAAGCTCTGGATCTTTGCACATTACGTACTGTCTGTAACCACTGAAACATGCCTATAGTATAGCAACGTTTGTCTGATCTGTCGTCTCCACAGTGTCTCGGACCAGAATACAAAGCTGCAGAGCCTATGGGTTGTTTGCCAGAAACTTCCCAAACAAAACTTGGAAAATTTCAGGTAAGTTACCAGACTTCCCTGTCAACACAAAATCCTATGGGGTGGGTGGAGGAGCAGGGCTGGAGTTATAGCACCTTCCGTTATACCCCGCTCTCAGAAAGCTTGCCTATGGCATTTTACACATTTTTGTGGGGGCAGCCTTGTAGTGCAAATAATGTGTATTATTTGCACTACAAATAATACACTCTACTCAGTAATATTTTATTTATAAAAGGGAATGGAAGAGTATGTGGGAAAACCCCTTTAAAGACTAATTCATTGAAACTGTATGATCATCACTTGCAGTACTACCCTCTTCCTGACTGCGTGGTGGCGCTGTTGCCATGTCACCAGGCAACAGGCTATCAGGAGTTTTACAGAACAAAGTCAATATCATAAAATGACTGCTAAATGCACACTCGTCCTTATGGGGGATATCACTGTTTTCAAACATATCATGAGCCAGTCTAATGTGTCTGCCATTTTAGTAGCAATGAACACTCGCCTACACTCCCTAGTATCCTAAACCACTGGACACGAGAATGCTTTCATCAGTTCATTAGGTACTGTTGACAGCACTGAGGCGTAAGGCACAAAATGGCTGCCTCCAGTCTGTGTAAGCGTCAGGTACACTTTAGCGCTCCTCGGGAGGCACAGAACATTATTTACAGATGGATTATTTCTGTTTTTCAGGTATCTGGTGAAATTCTTGGCCAAGCTGAGTCACAGTAGTGATGTTAACAAGATGACCCCCAGCAACATTGCAATTGTGCTAGGTCCTAACTTGCTCTGGGCAAAGCATGAAGGGTAAGTACAGGGTGAGCCCGTTAGCAGCATACACTTAATTTATGGCCAGTATCCTGGTTTTCTCTGGTTTTGGTGTAAAATCGCACAGCCAGTTTCAACTTTAGTTAGGAGATGCCCGGCATGCGATCTTGCATGCAGGGGCTTATTACTTCCTAAAATAAGGGCCATTGGTGGGTTCTCTGGTAAACTGAATGTAAAGTGTACACCTGCCATCACTTTGTCCAGTACGTTCTGCTCTAATGCCTTCGGCATTATGTAAGTTTGCTGTTAGTGTGGGCTGTCCTGTGGTCTGAAAATCCAATGTTACTGACCTTGTGATCAGTCACAGCCAATGAGCGGAAAGCTGGCATTCTAGTTTGTTAGTGTCACAGGAAGTCAGTCAGGAGCACAGTAAGCGTACTCCAGCCAGTGCATGGGATGTTCACAGTCTTATTAACATGCATGAATAAATTATATCTGGGACGTGGCTAAATTTTTGCAGACATGTGAAAAGGGTTTTTATAGATAAATGTAACACGTGTATGTATGTATGTATATATATATATATATATATATATATATACACACACACACACATAAATATTGGGACATTGACAGAATTTTCATATTTTGGCCTCTATTCACCACCACAATGGCTTTGAAATGAAACAAACAAGATGTGCTTTAACTGCAGACTTTCAGATTTTATTTGAGGGTAATTACATCCAAATCAGGTGAACGGTGTAGGAATTACAACGGTTTCTATATATGCCTCCCACTTTTTAAGGGACCAAAAGTAATGGGACAAACTAAACAATCCTAAATCTAAAGCTGCATACACACACGATTTTTTGAACAATTATCGTTAAACGATATCGTTTAACGATAATAGTTTGAAAAAATCGTTCACTTTCTGAGTCAAACGATGAACGATTATCGTTCATGCTCGTTCACGTTTGTAGTTCAGTCAGACTTGTCAACTCAACGATTTTCTTTAAGTTAATATGCAAAAATCGTTTGTAGGTCAAAAAAAATCGTTCATTACACTTTAAAAAATCTGACAGATAATCTGACAGAAAATCGTTCATAAAATCGTTGGTAACAAAATCGTTGTGTGTGTATGCAGCTTAACTTTCACTTTTTAATACTTTGTTGCAAATCCTTTGCAGGCAATTACAGCCTGGTCTGGAACGCATAGACATCACCAGATGCTGGGTTTCATCCCTGGTGATACTCTGCCAGGCCTCTACTGCAAATGTCTTCAATTCCTGCTTGTTCTTGGGGCATTTTCCCTTCAGTTTTGTCTTCATCAAGTGAAATGCATGCTCAATCGGATTCAGGTCAGGGGATTGACTTGGCCATTGCATAACATTCCACTTTTTAGCCTTAAAAAACTCTTTGGTTGCTTTTGCAGTATGCTTCGGGTCATTGTCCATCTGCACTGTGAAGCACCGTCCAATGAGTTCTGAAGCATTTGACTGAATATGAGCATATAATATTGCCCGAAACACTTCAGAATTCATTCTGCTGCTTTTGTCAGCAGTCACATCATCAATAAATACAAGGGAACCAGTTCCATTGGCAGCCATACATGCCCACGCCATGACACTACCACCACCATGCTTCACTGATGAGGTGGTTTGTTTTGGATCATGAGCAGTTCCTTTCCTTCTCCATACTTTTCTCTTCCCATCACTCTGGTACAAGTTGATCTTTGTCTCATCTATCCATAGGATGTTGTTCCAGAACTGTAATGGCTTTTTTAGATGTTGTTTGGCAAACTCTAATCTGGTCTTCCTGTTTTTGAGGCTCACCAATGGTTTACATGTTGTGGTGAACCCTCTATATTCACTCTTGTGAAGTCTTCTCTTGATTGTTGACTTTGACACTTATACACCTACCTCCTGGAGAGTGTTCTTGATTTGGCCAACTGTTGTGAAGGGATTTTTCTTCACCAGGGAAATAATTCTTCTGTCATCCACCACAGTTGTTTTCCGTGGTCTTCCGGGTCTTTTGGTGTTGCTGAGCTCTCCGGTGCGTTCTTTCTTTTTAAGAATGTTCCAAACAGTTGATTTGGCCACACCTAATGTTTTTGCTATCTCTCTGATGGGTTTGTTTTGATTTTTCAGCCTAATGATGGCTTGCTTCACTGATAGTGACAGCTCTTTGGATCTCATATTGAGAGTCGACAGTAACTGATTCCAAATGCAAATGTCACACCTAGAATCAACTCCAGACCTTTTACCTGCTTAATTGATAATGAAATAACGAGGGAATAGCCCACACCTGTCCATGAAATAGCTTTTGAGTTGATAGTTCCATTACTTTTGGCCCCTTAAAAAGTGGGAGGCACATATAGAAACCATTGTAATTCCTACATTGTTCACCTGATTTGGATGTAATTACCCTCAAATTAAATCTGAAAGTCTGCAGTTAAAGCACATCTTGTTTGTTTCATTTTAAAGCCATTGTGGTGGTGAATAGAGGCCAAAATATGAAAATTCTGTCAATGTCCCAATATTTATGCACCTGACTGTATATGTGTGTATGTATTATAAATATATATATATATATATATATATATATATATATATTGTCTTTTCTTGATGCAAGTGTGTGTGTGTTAGTGACAGTTCTCCCCCTCGCTGTGGATGTTTCTATCTGTGTGATTTGCCCAGTACACAGTCATGAGCCTCAGTTGGTAGATGATTAGGACCCCATCGCGCACTGAGCCCTAATATAGAATTGGGCTGTTTCCTACAATGACAGGGCAAATAATTACAAACATGCAGCTTGGTGCAGAACTGCTCCACCTATTGTTAAAGTTGGAGAGCTACATCTTTTACATGCTCTGGACGCAGAGTCTGATTTGAAATAAATTCCTTAACTTAATTCCGGGACTAATCCGTAGGGGATGATGTCTGGCAGCCGTGGAGAGCTTGGTATAAAAGGGAGTGTTGTGGCAGCGGCAGGAATGTGCGGTGCAGTGGTTAGGGTGTCAGCTTGCCAGTTCCCAGGCTTGTGGTTTCCCATCTTACATGGACTACTTGCACTCTCTAATCTTCAGCAGGCCTCTCTCTCTCCCTGTGTATCGGATAACCCTCATCTGTTCCTCTACTTATAATTTGTGTGTTCCCATCACTGTATAATTTGGTTCTCACCAACTTTTCATGTCTGTTTCATCCTCATGTGTAATATTTGTGGCAATGAAGTGAAAGTATCCACCTTTAGCTTTGTTATAAAGGAAAATGAACTAAAAGTTACACATGAATGAAAGCTGCACAAATAAACAGTACAAGCAATATAAGCATTACAAAATGTCCTGTTCTATAGCGCAGTGCGTGTCTTGTCATTTTCCCTTTAAATGCTTTCAATGCTTTTACCCAACAGTGAAAAAGAGTGGAGAAGTTGCCCATAGCAACCAATAAACTACTATCTGTCATTTTATAGGATGTAAATGCTACCTCAAAGCTGATTGGGCAATTTCTCCACTGGTCCACATTTTTTTCAGGGCTTGATACCTCTCCCCCCTAAGTAGCAAACCAAAACAGAGGGTATTTGAGAACAGTAATAGCATTTTATATATGGAACGCCCGCTTACAGGACACCCTCACAGAGTCCAGGGCGGCGCTAGCCCTTAGCTGTGACATCGCAGACAGCTACATAGGAGACCTCAGATTCCTCTGCACCTCTGGTAGATTGAGGGCACTGATAGTACCCGCACATGTCAGGGCATTGTTGGTAGATGGTATTGGTTGTCATGTGTGCTGTGCAGAAGTAAAAAGATTGGGCAGTAGCAGTGAGGGCAGCGAAGGGTCTCAGGTAATCATTGTGTAAGTTTCCTTGGGGAGTCCGAGAGACTAGACGGGTCTATGTACTAAGCCTTGGAAAGAGATAAAGTGAATGGAGCTAAGGTACCAACCAATCTGCTCCTAACGGTCACTTCGAAAAATGACAGGAGCTGAATGGCTGGTACTTTATCTCAGTCCACTTTTTCTCTCTCCATGGCTTAGTACATAGACCCTTGCCTGTATTTAGCCTCTTGTAATAGAAAGCCTATTTTCATGTGGTTCTTTATCTGACCTGCTCTCGGCCTTATTTAAGTTCTGTCTAGAGCCAAATATTCTCCCCCCCCGAACCCCCCCCCATCAGAGATGTGTCTCTCCTGGAAATACTTTCCCTTCCCAGCAAGGCTAAAAGTAAAATTGGCCATTGTAGGTGACTGACACTGCTTGGCCATCCTTGTGCCCATAAGTAGCTATATTCCACTAGGTAAGTTACAGATGCACTCACACACCAGACTTCCCCTCTGTACGGTATACTGGAGAGCTCTGCAGCTGCTGGCCATACACGCTACAATTATCGGGGCGATCCGCCTGATATCGGCGGATCGCCCCAATAATTTAGCGTGTGGGGGGGCGACCGAGAGTTAAATATTGCTCGGTCGGGCATGCCCGGATTGTCCAGCATGCCCGTCCGATGCGATATTTCCCGGTAAACTGTCGGCCGCATCGGGCAGTGTATGCCCAGCTGCGGCCGACAGACAGACATTTCCTATGTTCCTTCCTACGGAAGGAACAGGGAAATGTCTCCTCCCCCGGGGGCGGAGCGCAGATGTCAGGCTGATACACTGTGAGAGAAATCTCACAGTGTCTGCTGGCGACATCTGCGGCTGGCAGGCTGCCAGATAAAATGTCTGTCGGTCTGACAGACATTTTATCTGGCCGTGTATGCCCAGCATAAGATAAGAGATCTGGGCATTTTACATAGTTGGGGATTTTTTTTTACAATACATGTGATTAAATGACTTTGTGTCTCTTTTCTTACCAAGTAAAACCAGTTCTATCGGTTATATTCTGCCTTGTGCATTCTGACCTTTCTTTTTTTTTTTTTTTTCGTGAAGATTTCAAACCTGTATTGCAACCAGAGAGTATCTCCAGCTTGTGGCTCTCACTAAATATGCCTTTCCTTCCGCAGAACGCTGGCAGAAATAGCTGCTGCCACCTCCGTCCACGTGGTGACAATCATTGAGCCCATTATTCAGCATGCAGACTGGTTCTTTCCTGACGGTACGAAGACAACGATCCTTGTGCCCAGACATTGGCTACTATCTCAGCGTGCGATGTTTATGGGTTAATTGTTTGTCTGCCGCTTGAGACCCCCCATTGTCTAACATTGAGTCTTCCACGCTCTCTCTCCCTCAGAGGTGGACTTCAATGTTTCTGGTGCCTTTGTTGCGGCTGTTCCTGCAAACCATCAAAATAATGACACGCACTGGGAGTTCGGTCTCATGGAACGCAAGAGGCCGGTCAGCATGGCGGTCATGGATGGAGACCTGTTGAAGAAAGATGGGTAAGTATTAAAAAATAAAGTTTTTACTGGTAATTTGGTTACCTCTCCACATTATCTTCGTGGGTAGAGTCTAATTTTGATTTCAGGTAAAGTTTTTTTATTTGCCAGTTGAGCCCCTAGATAGAGGGTACTCCCGTCATGACCCGTCCATATAATCTGTTTGCCATAGGGATCACTGAACAGTTTTTTGACAAACTGGAAAGTTACTCAGTCTGTCCCCCTCTATCCCACTACAGCGTTGGGCTTAAAGTGATGGACTTCCAGTTTAACCCAAGACGAGTAGGAACCTTACCACGAAAACACCCTTCCCCTGCCTTTCAACCCCCCCTCCCACCCAGTGAAGGTGGCACACAGGCTGAGCCGCCAGGGCCTACAGCGGATGTTACTACACCAGTTCAGCCGCAAACCCCTGCCGATCCTGTTTCAGCTTACGGGCATGAAGAGTCCAGGTAAGGACGAGAGCTCGTGCTGCTTGGTCATAATACTTCTCTCCTCACTGTACCAGCTCCTAACATATTACCTGGTTCTCACCCACAGCACGGGCAAGACCAAAGAGACTCCAACAGCGACCACACCCCCATCTTTGCGGAATGGAGCTCACCCGCCTGTACCCGCACAGGGCTCTTCCGATCCGAGCCCCCACTCCACAAGACGAGGTAGATTATGAACATTGTAAACATAAAAATAAAATGCTGTGAATTATTATTTTATTTTATTATTTTATTGCGAGTTTTAACTGATAACAGGAGACAATAGCTTGCATAAAACTGCAGAGCAAATGGAAATAGAATGTAAAACATCCCAAGTTGGGTTAAGGGTATGAATACTTTTACATATTCATACAAGTCAGCTTGTGTTTTTGGTCTACTAACCTTGTAAGAAAGGGAAATTGTGTTTCTCTTTATCATTACGTTGTCTGTTTGTTTCAGCTACCAAGAAACCTGCCCCAGCTCCCCCAAAGCCAGCGGTGCCCCTTCCTGTGCAATCGGGGAATCCGAGTTTGCCTGTGGCTGCAAACAACCCTCCCTCTGTCTTACCCAAACCCTTCAACCATGTCCATAATCCTCCGACCTCCACAAGTAACCAGGGAGGGACTGTGGCTCCCTCGGCCCACTCGCATGGCTCCTTGCCGCGCAGGCATTCGGGCAGCCAACCCTTAATACAAGCTCCCAGCCACCCTCCCCCACAGCCGCCCACACAGCCAACACCTCATCCCAAACCCGCCACTCAACCAGCAGCAATGGCGGCCACAGAATCCAACACAGAGCACTCATCCAGTCCCTCGCACTCGCCAACGCCACCAGATACCCCACCTCCTTTGTCAGAGCTTCCCGGATCCCAGGCTGTTGTCCCGGAGACCACGCAGGCGCAGCCGTCTCCCCCGCAGACATTCGGAACCCTTCCCCGGCCACGCCCTGTCCCAAAGCCACGCGCCCGGCCCACAATCCCTCCTCCACCTCAGCCCCCTGTTTCTCATCCGCCTGAGGAGACGCAACCACCCTCTGCTTCGAAGCTGATCACTGGTGAGTACAGGGGAGATTTTAATGCCTCATATTTGTGTTTTTAATAGAACATTAGACTCTCGACTTGCAAATTAGTATGTTTTAGATGCATCTCCCTGTCTATATAGAGCATATCGGTGATGTTTGCCATTTACATGTTGCCATACCTTCCCAACAGTCAGGCTGTAACTGGTGGCTCTAGGTCCTTTCAACTAACTGCCATCAATTCTATCACTTACCTCTAATTGCCGAGGATTAAATTAAGCACTACCTGTTTCAAACTATGGAGTCTATGTACTAAGCCTTGAAGAGAAATAAAGTGGACGGGGATAAAGTACCAACCAATCAGCTCCTGTCATTTTACAGGCTTTTTTTTTTTTAAATGACAGGAGCTGGTTGGTTGGTACTGTATCTCCATTCAGTGTCTCTCTCCAAGGCTTAGTACATAGACCCCCTATATCTGATGGTCCTTTTGTAACAGGGAGACATTTTTATTTATTAACTTGTATTCACTGTATAGCATACAATTCTTTAGATTACTTCGTAATTCACACACACACTTGTAATATGTCTGTAGCTAATTTAGCTACCAGTATGTTTTGGGAGCGCGGGAGGAAACACCTGCAAACACAAGGGAGAACATACAAGCTCCGCCCAGATAGGGCCCAGGTTGGAATCGAACCCATGACCCCAGTGCTGTGAGGCAGCAATGCTCACCGCTGTGCCACTGTGCTGCCTAAACATTTTTGCCACCAGCTGCAAACGGGTCACTTGAAATGCTCCTACTGCAGCCTATCATTGTGTGTCAGTGATTGCTAGTGAAAGGGTCCCACAGGATGGTTATTGTCTTGTTGCGTAAAAAACACTTTGGCTTTGCCGGCAGTTTGGGGACTATTTGCTCCTGCTGCCCCCTAATTCACTGGCTGCTGCTTTAAGCTTGTCACTAAAAAGGATAGTAGGAGAGGAATGTGGGGTGGCCGTGTTCTGTGCAACGCTTCTTAATAGTTTTGTCTGTGGTGCCTTCAACAGGTTGGGAAAATTACCGGTATTAAGGTTTGTACTCGGCTGACACCATACGCACTGCCTCTGTGTTGTGATGACAGCTTTGCCTTGTGCACCCTGCAGATTTCCATGCTCATTTCACCCCATCTCATTCCCAGACACCCTCCCTCCCACCACCATCACCTAAATCTGCTCCACCACCACCACCGTGCACCATAACTAGCTCCACCTGCACCTCTGATAAATCATTTCATGTCCTGATAATGGGTGAGAGCTGAGCCATGTCACCCTTTATCTCTTCTCTTATCTCTCTTGGTAATATGACCCTTTCATTTGCTCCCTATGCGAAGACCGACACTTTTACACAGTTACTTTCATTGAAAGAAAATGTATTTGCACCAATAAAGCGCTCTCTAAATACCATAAACACCCCCGTGCTAGAAAAATAACGGATTTCTATCCTTGCCGACCATGAATGTATCGTGACGCATTAATGTTGTTTGGTCATGCAGCGAGTGACGACAGTACATAAGTGCTAAGCTAGTCCCTCCTCTGTAACCTTATGCACGCAGAACATATAGGGGTCTATTTACTAAGCAGTGTTAGGAGACAGAGTGAAAAGTGATAAGGTGCCAGCCAATCAGCTCCTAACTGTCATTTTTCTAACACAGCCTGTGAGATGAGAGTTTGGAGCTGATTGGCTGGCACCTTATCACTTCTCACTTTTCACTCTGTCTCCTAACACTGCTTAGTAAATAGACCCCTTAGTGTTGCACTATGGCATGCTCTACCAACCTTAAGTGATTGAAATCCAATCAGAATTTACCCAGCAGGATGGTAATCCTGTTTGGCCAATGTCATCTGTGTGTGAGGTCATTGGGCAGACAGGGCCTGATGGAATCCAGTAGTGAGAATTTTTGTGATCCCCTCCTCATGGCTGGTGTCTGAGTAACAATGATCTCTCCTTTGTGCAGTGAAGTCGCTCACAGATCCTATACCTTGGTAATGGGGTCCAATGGAGCGTTGTTTTCAGAGTATTCATTTATTTGGGTATTTTGCGGTATGTAAATGCAGAATACTAAGGGCCGTATTCAATTAGTGTCGCACCCACAGAAAAGTTTTGCCTTCCGGACTTTTCGCCAATATCGCGTCTTTTGGATGCAAAAACTTATCGTGCGCGTCCCCACTACTCACCGTATTCAATTGCAAACCACGCGTAAACGGCAAGTGTCGAATTCAGAACAGGCGGAAAGTGCTGTCAGAATTGGGGAAACCAGCCTAAACTCCCAAAAAGATGCACTAACATAGGGGATCAATGTAGATGTGTCCGAATAGCCCTAATAAAGCTATTTGGGGTACTTAAGTAGTTTAAATTGCTTCTTATTAGCGTCTTTGCACAAGTGGTGAAGAATGGCATTAAGCAGTATATTTTGGTGACAGTAAGTAGTCCTGGCACATTTGGGGTACATGACAATGGGTGCAAGCATATCTTATACTCTCTAAAGTGAAGTTTTAAAAACCGTGAAAAACGCACCTGTTGCACGCACCTGCAATCCTAAAAACGCCTGACCCATCCTCGCAGACCCCCAAGAAGTCTATTTCGCTAGTGTTTATACTTGTGCCCCCACTTTGTCCTTTTTTGCCCCCAAAATGAAAGTACTTTTTTGGGGTGTTAAGTTTTTTCCCGGGATTTTTTGACGCAGTTGTCCTTTGGGGGGCTGTCCTAAGGGTTCTGAGAGGTTCCCCACCTTTGCGCCCCAAAATAAAAATGTTGCACTACTTTTCTCCTGCTATTCAGCGGCAATTCTTTTTCGCCTATTACATTGTATTGACTTTCCGCGTAGGCGAAACCCGGCTGGAATTGAATACGGAGATATGTTCCGACCAGGCGAAAAGCCGCAATCGGCGATACTTTTTTGCGGAAAACGGCTTTTTACTTCTAATGGAATACGGCCCTATGTCTGTTAGATGGAGATGTGACTGTTTCATGCTCGGAACAAAGTGAGGAACTCTCCAACCTACACCAGGGCCTGTCAGTGCGGTCGGTAGATCACAGCCGATAGAGGCCATCTTCTGATTGCATTTACCGACATGCCTGGTATTGATTGTATCGATGTTGATTAGATGATTATTGGGTTTCGGCACAACACGCTATACCTGATATTGCCTGCGACATGGCAGAATGTATAGGTCAACACTAGTCTGACATGAGACAGGTAACATACTACAGAAGAGGAGCATTAGACAAAGCTCTAACTACAGGAAGTCTCCCCCCGCAATCTAATGTACAGAGGTGAAACGCTCATGTGAGTTTTAGTCCTCCTTGGAATTTGGCAATCATGCCACGGGATAGGGTATCAGCTTGCATTGCATGGTTGTTTTAGGATATTGAGTGAATGCCCAGGGCTATGTCTAATCAGATATTCCTGGTACAGCATCACAAGCTTCTAGTCACTCTCCCACCTGGTGGCAGAGCTGGTGTTAGCTTGCATGGAAACTGGCTGCATTGTGCATTTCCCTGCTAGACTCCTGCATAGTCCCACAGCTGTTTTGTGAATGTTACCAGTTTAGATCGGGTGGGGGGGGAGGGTCTTGGCACATTTATGGGAACTGCAGTACATATAACTGAGCCATAACTCTAAGCATCCAATGAGCTGCTATTTTTCTAGTATAGGGAATGAAAGCAAATACCTGATTGGTTGCTAGAGCGATCAGTACCTTGGCATATTTAACACTGCACCAGCTTCTATAAATACCCCCCTCCCATGTGTATTTTATATATTAGTGTTCTACAGTAGATCATGTGACGTGTTTGTGCCCTCTCTGTACCAGCTACTGGTGTATAAATTAAGATTAATGTATAAATCGCAACCTCAAATGATGGTGTAGTTTTATGTATATGCAATTCGTAAAATCCTAAATCATATGTCTAATTTAATTGTCACAACAGATGGTTAACTTAGTAAATCAGTGATATTGTGGACTAACTTGGAAGATGGAAGTAACTCTTGACGCGCCAGCTCTTGTGGGGACTACAAGTTTCAGCATGCTGAGACAACAGCCAGAGAGGGTTAAATAAGCCTGTTTATTCATTTACATTAATGACAATAACCCTAAGGATTTGGTTTACCAGTAGAATCTATTCATTTGGGCTTTCAGTGATACAAATGTAGTACAGCCCACGTGAACAACTGAGTTAATGAACGATAAACAATTTGTTATATGACCGGCAGACATAAGTCGTTGAGGAGGTTAGGAATAATCTGCTTTAACATGTTTCCCTGCAGCGAGATACTAACCTTAAACAATTTTATTGAACAATTCAGATGTTTGAGGTGACTTTATCAGTATACTCTGACATTGGAAAGTTTTGATGGTAAGGAAAACGGGGCACCTGATTGGCCCAAACACGCACTCCACTGACACCTCTCCCCCAATCATGCTTGGATTTTCACGTGTGCTGGGTACTAACTTTGTGTGGCCCTGCCAGGCTTGTATGCACTCACTAATACAGCATGTGGTCTCCATGTGGGGTGCTGCTCACTTCTTCCTGCAAAATGTCACTCACGCATGGAACATACCACCACACATAAAAAGCTGTGGGTTGAACCTTCCCAGGTCTGCTTTACGATATTTTATATATATATATATATATATATATATATATATATATAAACATTTTTTTTTTTGTGCACCCTCTGATAACTACAGGGACCAGTTTATTCTGTTCCATCTTTGTGCTTGGATCGGTCCATTATCAGAGATGATTTGCTGGGAGGGTTGTAACAAACATGATTTACTTACATTAACCCAATCCAGAATATTGTATTGTGATCCCTTCCAAACAAATTATAGCTTTCACATTACTTTAGTTATTTATACGTTTGTTTAACTACAGAGCGTCAGGGTAGCATGTGACTACTCTAAATGCCTATTAGTCGATTGATGAAGGGTAGAGATCAGTCTGTCATGAGTTTAGTAAAGATTAACTAGAAGAGGCGCTTTGCAGCTTAAATAAGCGTTTGAACGTATCAAGGTCCATCTACACGTTTTGGGCTTTATTGTTGCTTTATTGTTGCTGCCTCCCCTAGGTGTGCAAGCATATAGCGTCCACAGCTCTTAAGTCTTTACTAGCAGCTGCAATTGTGACATCTACAGCCCGTCAAGTGTTACTGCACTCTCTAAAAAAAAAAAAATGGTTATAGATTAATCTCTTTGAAATGCTTTTGCTATCAACAGCTGCATATTATTTTTACCACCCCTTTTTTTAAAATGAAGATGCCAGGTTTTTATTTTTTTTATGGCTTTCGAATACCTTTTTATTTAATGTTTTTTTTGTTTTTGTGCTTTATTTTTCTGCCTTGTACATTTTATCTTGCCTTCCAGATCCGATTCAGGGGCATCCTGTTGCTGACTCCGTGTGCCCGGTTCCCGTGGTAGATCCTCCCCCGATATCAGTCGTCCTGCTTGACACGGATATAGAGAGCACGGCTCTGTAAGGAGATGGGATGTGTCTGCACTCCAAGATAAGGACGGTTCAGCCCTACAGGCCCGTTACGCTCATCATTTCAAGACCTGACAGCGAGAAGCTTTTTGATTTTTTTATTTGTTTTTGTAATGCCTTCATGGACTCGGAAGAACTCTCAAAGTTTGAATGACCTGCTGTGTCTTGCATTGGAGGATCCGCACTAAGACCTCCCGCCTTGTCAGGGACTGATCGAACCCGTCTAACCGTATATCTAGTCCTTGCCACTATTAGAATGTATTTAACCAGAGGGGATAGCCTCTGCAAACATTCCGCCACCACCCTTTCTTGTGTTTCTATCCCCCTTAGTCTAACCTTCGGGTGCCAGATGTCCAGGACGGTCTCTCTGAGGAAAGTCGTGGAGATTTCTACCAGTCTGCACAGCTATAGGTTTACATAATAAACATTTAGGCCTTATTATTACCGCAACAGAGGCTGGGGATATTTTGTATGATGCTAGAGATAAAATAATGTCAAAGGCACATAGTCTTTTGGGAACTGCTGGATTTCAGTTACCATCTGTAGGGTATAAACCTCTAGATACACACCCGACCCTTACACCAATATCTACCTACCCCCCTGGCAGCCTTTGCAGTCTCCTGGCTTTCTACATCCGCTCAGCAGTGTTGGCAATGTAGCTATAGCAGCAAGTACATCCATAGGCAAATTGTATGTATAAAATGACCCCCTGTGTCTAAGATAAGAAACCGGCACATTGCTCCAACTAGCATCGCCGTGTTTTCTTCATATTGTTATACAGTCCAATGACTATTTCATTGTTCTACCACAGAAACAGGTGTTTCCTCTTCTATTTGCAGCATATTTGCTTATCTGGAAAATATTCATCAAGTCATGGTAGAGTGGTTTTCACTCTGGTTCCAAAAATGTATATATACAATATATTTTTTAGTAAATTGGAAATGTGCGCAAATATATATATATATATATATATATATATATATATATATATATATATATATATATATATATATATAAAATATATTCTCTCGGACTTGACGGCTAGCCAGGAAGTAAAATCATGGGCACCTCGCCTTCTTTCTCTCTCTCTTTTTCAGCACTTGTTTCTTTTTGTATTTTTTTTTTTTTTTGTTACCAGCCCTGTATGACTGCAGATGTAATGTACACTTACGTATACACCCCACACAAAGTTCAGAGAGTTCCCATATGTTTTCGATTTAAAGCTAGCCAACTGTAATATGTTTCCCGTACACCATTTTGGCAAGCTGGCTGACTTGAGGGCTGGATGCACACAATTAACCAACATTCTTGGGAAACCAGCCCCTCTCTTCAATTCAAACTAGTGACATCACTGAGGCATGAGGCACATCATTCAGCTCGCAAAATGGTTGCCTTCACTCGCTGCCGCACTTTGCAAGGAGACATTTGAGACAGCACCTATTTAGCCTGCGTGCCAGATTCCACAAACATCCCTTAATACGGGAACGCTTCTGCATTATTGGGACTATAGAAGCAGCAGATATGTAACGGTGTCATATGACCAATTTAATAGTGAAATACTAAAGTATGAAGCTTTCATAGCCAAAGAGGGTTGAAATTAACTGTATTTTTTACACTCCGGGCAATGGGGAGGGTGGGGGTACCTTATTACCAATTTGTACTCTTAAAAATAGAAGTTCTAATTTTTTTTTCAAGGGATGAGGTTTAGATTACAAAATATGTCATTATATAACTTCAATATCCTTTTAACAGGTATTGCCAGAATAAATTGGGAAGGCTCTTAGGGCGAATCCATGTACAAAGCAGTTTCATTCTAAACATTGACCACTAATTCTAAACATATTTAGTCCTCTTACCCTCTGAAATATCGTGTGTAAAAGAAGTATGTATATAAACCATGCAGCTTACTCATGCCATAATGTGACCTGGGGAGTAGCACACTGCAACATCCATACTCCTAATAAACATAATGCAGAGAGCGTTCATTGGATTTTTTTTTTTAAGGTAAATACGTAGTGGAACTATCATTTTAAAAATAATATATTCATAAATATTTTTGGGTTCTTATAGCTCTTTAAAACAGAGTTATTAAATCATTGAAAAGGCCAAATGTTATCAAAACAAGCAATAGTAGCTTTTTGAATATGATGCAGTACCACTGACAGTCTGCAGGGGGAGCTGTATGCTTCCAGTATTTAGAGAAATCTGCACTTAAATAAAAAAAAGTAATTTAGACATGAATTGCATACATTCAGGCATTATAACTAAACCTAATACCTGCTATTTTATTAAATGTAATTTAAAAAAATATATATTTATTGAGCAGTGCTTTGCTATTGCTTTACTAATAATAATCTGATATATATGGATATTTTTGCTTTTAAAGTGATATTTCCTCTTTAATTTACAAAGGATTTATTTTATATTTTCCCCAGAAGGTTAAGTTTGTCTTATTGGCATAATCATACTCTTGAAGGGCTATATTACATATTACAGTTTCAAAGCTTGCTTTGTTTTTTTGGTCGAAATACATTTTGTTTAAAAAAAAAAATAGATAAAATAAATAAAGTTGCACCCGTTTATAGATATATTATATATGCAAAGTGTATAAATGGTTGCCCTTTTTTGTTAATTTCTTTTTTTTATTTTTTCTTCGACCAGGTGCCGGTGTGAGGCAATTTATCATGTGCTTGGATATGGTTGAACATACAAAATGTGATATAAATTATATATTTTTGGCACACTTTAAGAAGGTTTATGTTAAATATATTTCCTATTTCTAAGGAAATAAAACATGGTTGTGAGGTTAATTTTATTTGTTTTCTTCTTATTTGTCGAGTTTCCCACTGTATAGTTATCTATTTAAGGCAACATGAATGCTTTATATTAAGGAAACAAACCAGGCGCACATACATTCTTTGGACTGAAATAATGCAATGATAGTTTGATGTTCAAGCAACAACCTGAATACAAAACGGTTGCAAAGAGGACAAAATGGCTGCTACAGGTACAGGTGTTGGGGAGTTGGCCAGACTTCATCTAGAAAGAGGATGAAATAAAAACAAAGCGTTTAGCAAATCTAAATAGCTTTATACCAAACATCAATGTGAAAATAGGTGTTTCTCTCAAGGAACTATAAAGATATTTTCAATTCTTGTTATACTGACAAAATAATTTCTACATATTTACATCTCTCCTTACTACAAGGATCAAATATGTCTAATCTTATGCCAGGTTAAAATCTCCCCCCATCCAAATCAGAAAGGGCCCTGGTTGGAAAATAATCCATAGTACAAGAATTGTTAGGCAGCAATGCTAACCACTGTGCTGCAATACCTTATCCTTTAACTGCAGTCTAGAGCTTGTTGCTGATTTCTCTGCACAGCCCCAGGGAATTGGCTGTAAAATGTTAAAATACAGATGGGCAATAAAAACCTGCTGCTATAAGCAACTATATCTCTAAAAAAAATGGCTTTTACCTGGTCATTGAAGTTCTTTTTTTTTTTTTTATAAACTCTTTTTATTGAGCAAATCACAAAGAAAACAGTACATTCCAATATTCAAAAAAATAAGGTGCAGCACATAACATAGTTTTATAATGGAAACTGTACTATTTCAGAACAATAATATAATCTAATAGAAGATTTTCTCGTTATAAGAAAATAAAGAAAATAGATGCAAGAAAAAAAACTTGCAGCAACGGCGTGGCAAACCGTTTAAGAATAGAGGAAAAAAAGAGAAAAAAGGAGAAGAAAGACAAAGGAGAGTAAAAGAAAAAGAGGATGAGTGGAGTCCGTATGGAGTCACTCTTTTACAATCTAAACATAATAAAGAAAAAAATATAAAAGGAAAATGTAGTTGTTAAATGGGGAAGTAACATTCTGGTATGTCAGCCAAGGGGACCAGATTTTATCAAAGGTTTTGGATGTATTACGTAATAAAGCTGTCATGTATTCCATCTTGTATATATACCAGATACGTGATAATATTGGCTGCATTGGAGAGGGGTAAGGATTTTTCCAGTCCGCTGCAATTTGACAAGTCATAGCAGATACTATGTGTCGGAATAACCTATTCTGAGACCGGGACAGAGAAGGCAGACTCAAGGGAAGTAGAAAATGCTGAGGGTCATAGGGAATCGTAATCTCAAAAAGGTGCGAGAGGAGATCAATAACCTCCTGCCAAATACTAGCTAATTTGGGACAAGACCACCAGACGTGTAAAAAGCTGCCCTCTCCACCGCATCCCCTCCAGCATCTATCTGAAGCATCGGGAAACATTACTTGCAGCCGCGATGGAACATAATACCATCGGTAAAGCAGTTTATAAATATTTTCCTTAATTTTTATGCAAATAGAACTGGTGGCAGCGTTGTCCCAGATCTCCGTCCAATCCTCAGTATCTATAGAGTGTCCCAAATCTCGTTCCCACGCTAACTCGTGAGGGTCCCAATTGGAGCTTACTTCCCCTAGTAAGGAGTAAATAGTAGAAATAAGACCTCTAGTGGAGGGTCGTCTCCAACATAAGGACTCAAAAGAAGTCAAAGATCTGCTAATCAGAGTCGAGCTAATTTTGGAATGGAAGTGTCTAATTTGTAGGAACCTAAAAAATTCTTTGGATGGAACTGCCACTCTATCCCGGATTTCAGAAAATTGTGGGAAATTAGTATCTATAGTAATATCATTCACATAATAAATATTGCTCGATGACCAGGCTGTAAAAGATGATTTGCATAGTCCAGGAGGAAAAATTGGATTATGAAGTAGTGGTATCAAAGGGGACGGGGCTGGAGCTAACTTAAAACATCTATTGGCTAAATCCCAAACTGCTAAAGAGCGAGAAATTACTGGGTGAGAAGAAACCGTCCGGGGGCGATGAATCTTAGATAGCCACAAGAGTGAGGATACAGTGGCCAGTCCCAACTCCTCGGCCTCAATAGTCACCCAGACCTTCCCTGCAGAGAAGTTACACCACTGAGCACAATGAGAGAGCTGCGCAGCGTAATAATATTTTTTAAAATCGGGAATACCCAGCCCCCACCCCTAGAAGGCCGCTGAAGCAACTTTAGTCTAATCCTCGGGCGTTTCCGGTTCCATATGAAATATGAGGTTTGGTACTGAAGGAATTTGAACACGTATGGAGGGATGTAGATCGGAAGGGTCTGAAATAAATACAAGAGCCGAGGGAGAACGCTCATCTTAACTGAATGTATTCTACCTATCCAAGAAATAAAATAGTTGGACCAGTCATGCAGATCAGACTTAATGCAATCTAGAAGGCGGGGAAAATTTGCCTGAAACAGCTGATGATGGTGATGAGTTAAGAAAACACCAAGATATTTAATCTTTTTTTTATACCAGGTACAAGGAGGCAAGGCCTCTAAGGTTTGCTTTAGGGTAACGGATATAGAAATCAAGAACTTCAGTCATGGTGACATTCATTTTATAACCCGAGTGTTGGGAATATGAATTTATTTCCTCTAAAAGTGAATTTAGGGATTGGGCTGGGTCAGTGAGAGAAACTAAAATATCGTCGGCATATAATGCTATTTTATATTCAGAGGGGCCAGTGGATATTCCCGAGATAGCTCTATTACACCGGATCCTTGCCGCCAAGGGTTCCATAATAAGAGCAAATATTAAGGGAGAGAGGGGACTTCCCTGCCGAGTACCGTTAGTGATCCCAAAACTGGAGGAGTAGACACCATTAACCGAAACTCGTACTGTGGGGGAACGGTAAAGTGCTGCAACGCCATCTAAAAATTTGCCTGAAAAACCCATTTTGTCTAGGACAGCAAATATGAAGGGCCAGGAAATGCGGTCGAAGGCCTTCTACGCGTCTAAAGCTAAGTTTCCTTTTATGAATAGAGTGTATCAGGTCAATGGCCCGTCTAGTGTTGTCCGATGCCTGACGTCCAGGTATAAACCCGACCTGATCCGGATGTATCAAATAAGAGAGCAAAGGAGCTAACCGAGTCGCTAAGATTTTAGCATAAATTTTCAGGTAGATGTTTAATAATGAAATCGGTCTATAGTTAATACAATGAGTAGGATCACGATCAGGTTTAGGAATCACTACAATGTCGGCCCGAGTTGTATCAGGAGCAAAAGAAGCACCCTCCAAAATGTCATTAAATAGAGATGTAAGATGTGGGGCAAGTTCCTTTGTAAACAGTTTATAATATTGGGCTGTAAACCCATCAGGGCCTGGGGCAGCAGAGGAACGTATTGATCTAATAGCAGCTATTGTTTCTTCATCTGAGATATGGTCATTGAGAATAGATAGTTGGGATTCTAAGAGCCTGGGTAGGGAAGTGGAGGACAAATATGAGCGCACCCCCAGCAGAAGTGGGATAGGAAGAATCTGATAAATTATAAAGGGAACTATAAAAGGTTCGAAATTCCTCAGCCATAACTTCAGGATCATAGGTAAAAGAACCAGAAGACGGAGAGTGTAATTTGTCTATCGCACCTAATGCTTGTCTGCGACGCAGTTTATTGGCTAATAAAGAATCGATTTTGTCAGATTTGTCATAAAAGCGTTGACGAAGTTTTTGCAAAATAAGCGCAGCACGGTGAGACAGAAGGGCATTAAGCTGACCTCGTAGTTTCTCAATTTGGGTTAGCCGTGAGGCGCTAGGGGATGTTTTATGTTGAATCAATAGTACTGAGATTTGTGACTCAAGGGACTGAATTTCTTGTGCAGCCGCTTTCCTAACCGCTGAGGTTTTAGAAATGAGAAAACCCCGTATAGTAGCCTTATGGGCTTCCCAGAGGACACTAGAGGTAATATCAGGAGAGGTATTCTCCTCAAAGTAGCGGGTCATTGCTAATTTTATTTCTAGCAGAGCGGGGGGATGTTGTAAAAGGGAGTCATCAAGACGCCAGTTACGCTTTCCACGAGGAGAGCGATGTACATCTAAAAGAATATAAACACCTGCATGGTCTGTCCATGTAAAGGGGGAAATACCAGCTTCCGTAACTAGGGAGGTAATAGTGGAGGAAATGTGGATCATATCTATCATGGAATAATGTTGGTGTGGAGCTGAAAAATGAGTTTAGTCCTTGCTGTGAGGATGTTTAAGACGCCAGGTATCACAGAGGCCATAATGTTTAAGGGAAGCCAGGAGAGTACGAGAAGCCCTAGGAAGAGACATCCCAGAGGAGTTTGAAGGTGGGTTCGATCTGTCTAACAGGGGGTCAATAATGGTGTTGAAATCCCCACACAGAATAATATGGCCCTGCGCAACTCTGCTAATACGCCTGAACAAAGAATCAAAGAATTAGGGCTGGTCTTGATTAGGAGCGTACACTGACACCAGAGTGAAAATCTCAGTACGGAGAGTACCGATCACTATAAGAAATCGACCCTCTGGGTCTGTCACAGTTTTAATGTGGACAAAAGGGATATTACGCCTAATTAAAATGGCTACCCCACGTTTTTTTACAATTCGCTGAAGCAAAGAAGGTCTGGGCAAACCACCTACCTCGGAGCTGAGAGTGCGGACCCGTAAGATGCGTCTCTTGCAAAAATGCAACATCGGCTTTCTCCCTCCTACAAGCCCCCATGAAAATGGTACGTTTCTTAGGAGAATTAAGTCCGTTTACATTAATGGATAACAATTTAAGAGACATGGAAGAAAATATAAAGAAGTGCTACAGACATAACACACACGTATAATAAATCAAAAAATTTGGTCCAAATAGAGCCACCCTTAGGGACAGAAAGAGAAAAAAAGGGGGAAGAAAAACAGAAGAGAGTGACAGAGAAAAAAAGGCACACACAAAAAAAGAAAGAAACAGAGAACCCATTTGGGTAACAACCCTGGTAAATTGGGTCCAAAGCAAGGACCGCAATAATATCAATCAACATAACATTAATCAAAAATATTAAAGGGAGCATGGGGGGGTAGTGAAAGGACCGTCCAATAGAATCAGGACTGCCTGGACCCTTAAATATAAGATCAGCTATAACCAAATCAAACAAAAATCCCTGTAATACAGGGATCATAAACCTGTGTCAATATATAGGGAAAGGAAAAAAAAAAAAAGGGGGGGGGAGGGAGTAGAATGGGAAGGACAAGGGGAAGAAAGAAACATTATCTAAACATCGTAATATTCATACAAATAATAACTACGTTTGTCGCAGAGAACCAAGAGGGGAGGACTTTTCCTCCCAGCAAACGGTCATTGAAGTTCTTAATTATCAGTAGCCATTACATATATTTTTTTTTTTCTCCAAATTTCTTTTATTCGTCAGAGCAATAATATAACATCTATTTTACAAAAACTAATGGTATATAATAAATAGAACAAAGGCCCATTAAGGTCAATAATATACAAATAGTGCAAAATAAATACATAAAAGTATTGTCTTCGCAAAACAATCAAAGTAATCTAGACATGGAAGGCACCCATAAAGAAAAAAAAAAAAGGTATTATCCAACAAAATTGAACAAAGAAAAATGGGTCCAAAAAAGAGATTCCGTCTCAACCTGTAACAGGTAGCGCAATAGGCGGATCATCCAATAAAATTCTGTTTTCATACCAAGAAGTATTTCTGAAACATAAATGGATTTGGGCGTCGTAATTCCACCGCAAAGGTGTCTATAAAACCTTCCCACAGCTGAAAAAAAGCGGCTGTCTTAGTCTCCTTATGTAATGTGGTCTCCAGCCAATCCATTTGAAAAGAAAAAAATTATTTGGCCCGAAATAAAGGATGTAGATTGGGGATAAATCTACATTTTCTATACCGGCATTGGAGGCAGCCATTTTGTGGGCTTAATGGACAAACTTGAAAATGCTGTGATATCAGTAGTTCCTAATAATGTCAGTAGTTCTAAGTGAATTAAGAGGCTGTATTGTGTTGGTTTGGACCAACCTCCTCTCAGTGGCTGCTCCACTGAGAGGAGGCCACCATTACATCTCTATAGGCATGCATGCTTAATATAGTTATTCAAAAATACTGGCTACTAAAGTATATCTTTTACAATACACCATTTCATAACAAACAATGGCTTGGATATCTGTACCTGCCTCACGAGGCACTTTCATTGGCTTGTTATACATTGCGAGGAAATCTCTTGGTTCCAGGAACATATCAGACTGGGTGAGGAAACTGATTTTTTCTTCCCTGACCAACAATTCGGGGGCCAAGTCATTCAGGCGTCCTCCAGGGCATTTGCTCCCAGTCTGTAAAAAAAAAAAAAAAAAAATCTAAAATATTTTCTGCGTAACTGCATTACATGAGGTTTGATTTGTGTGTAAGGTTGGGTGTACCGTGGTCCTCTAGACTTACAATAAGTAGGCCTGTGACTCAAGGTTTCTGGATGACAACTCCATCCCATTATCCTGTTCTTTATACTTTTAATATTTATTTTAGATTTTTTTTTTTTTTTCTTTAAAGTCTGTTGCCTGAGTGTAGTGATCTCCACACTGTGGTGTAAAACCTTACCTCCAGCATCTGGGAGACACACACTCCCAACTTTAACATGACTGTGAGACAATCTTCTACCACAGGCTCCGCTGCCTGCCCAGAGACGATATCACTCAGGTACTGTACCGGCAAGCTCGCCACATGGAAATACCACTGTGGGAGGAGTCTGCTGGGGATATTGTGCGAGACCACAAGGATTTTGATGTCCTGTAGAAGTGAGCTAGAAAATGGAGAGGAGTGAAGAGCGGAAAGGTGTCAGGATATCATTATTAGCAGAGCAAGCTTGTCCAGTCTGGAATTCCATTCTTCATACAAGTAATATCTTAGTATAATGCCATTAAATAGCATTCCCAGTCTTATGTATCATTTACAGCTAAAGAAATTTGGGCCGTGGAAAGCACGAGTGTGGTATAATAGATCAGCAATATTTCGATTAACAATCAATAGGTTAGGGCCGTGCCCTAACCCTTCCCCTTAGTGCCGTACCCTAACCCTTCCCCTTAGCGCCGTACCCTAACCCTTCCCCTTAGCGCCGTACCCTAACCCTTCCCCTTAGCGCCGTACCCTAACCCTTCCCCTTAGCGCCGTACCCTAACCCTTCCCCTTAGTGCCGTACCCTAACCCTTCCCCTTAGTGCCGTGCCCTAACCCTTCCCCTTAGTGCCGTGCCCTAACCCTTCCCCTTAGGGCCGTGCCCTAACCCTTCCCCTTAGTGCTGTGCCCTAACCCTTCCCTTTAGGGCCGTGCCCTAACCCTTCCCTTTAGTGCCGTGCCGTACCCTAACCCTTCCCTTTAGTGCCGTACCCTAACCCATCCCCTTAGTGCCTTACCCTAACCCTTCCCCTTAGTGTCTTACCCTAACCCTTCCCCTTAGTGCCTAACCATCCTCTCCAGCTGCTTAACTCTCCACCTAGTGCCTAACCCTTCCTCAAGTGTTTAAACCTAACAGTTCCCTCTGACAGCCTAACCCTCCCCTAACCTTAAACATTTTGAAAAAAAACGGGTGTCGACCATTTCAACCTGTTGACCATTTGACAGTTGACCTTTTGTCACTATCAACCTTTTGCCTGTCGACCATCTGTTGTCAACCTATTGACTGTCAATCTAAACATTGTTGATCTTCCATCCGGATACCGAAGAGACAGTGGGCAAATTTGCTTATAGCATGACAAACCTTCCCCTCTGACCTCTCCTGTACCTGGCTCTCAATCCATTGATATTGCCAGATGTAATATTAATAGTACTTTGCACAGGGGCTTTGCTGACTGGCGGCACATTTTGATCAGAACACATTTCCTGTCTGCCAATGATTGCACTTAAAGTGTTAGCAAATTTGGCTGCTTCCAGCTGTCGGAAATCTGTGTGAGCATTCACCGGTGTTCTAAGCTGCATCTTTGTGACTGCATCGCCCCAACCCTCCGCTTGTGAGAGCAGCCGCCATCTGCATTTTCACCAGCCCCCTCTTTAGTGCAGGAGATTCGCCCATGAACGCCCATTCATAAATGAGTAGCAACCGAGTTGGGTATGGCGTGAATCGCTTGTAAGTGTGCTAAGTTGGGATTGTGTACAACTCTGAAGAAGACTCTACGGTATGTGTCTGCCCAGTCCGAAGACAGCCAAACTGGCCAGCAAAGTTATATTTTCAGTTGACCATTAGCTCTGTCAGGTACAGAAAAGGCAACAACACAAAGTAAAATAAACCGTGCAATCTATTTAATCCAAACATGGTCAGATCTTCCAATGAGGTGGGAGTAGCTGACTTTGACATTTGCTGCCCACCCCTGGATTCAGTAAACTTACTTTGCACCCTGATTCTGGACCTGGACGAGATCTTGGATAATGCCAACTAGGATTTCACTGGAGGACTGCAGAAAATGGGGATACAATAAACTGCAGCATAAACATAACAAAGAAAGCAGTTACACTTCAATGTTGTCTATGTGGTTATGCTGCCACCATGCTATGATATTGTAGCGGATTCCATGAAATTGTCCAGTTTCACAGCACATGTGCGAAGAACAATTGTGGCTACCGATAACAGTCCAATTGTACCTACACGATCATCTTCCAATAACCAGCCTCTGTTTGGAAAGTCAGATTTTTACTAATTTGCCCATATTTATCAAGGCGATCAATCTCAACTTCTACTCTGTGTGCTCGCTACCTGAACATGTGCAGTGCAACAGACGCCTGCACAGACGGACAAAATCACTGTGTCCAACAGCGGCAGCCAGTGCAACTCAGGCCCATAATGACCATTTCAGCTATCCTCGTTCATGTCATCACTCAGTTCATGGACACGAGTTGCGTTCCAGGTGCGACTGGCTCAACCTTAATATTTCAAAAATCCTCCCTTCTCCGGTATCTCATAAGTCTAGAAATGTTTACCAAGTATAGACTTGTGTTTATTAATAGCATCTATATGTGTATTTACCACGTACCCCCTGTTGTGTATAAATATTTAGAGGCCTCTAAAGTTTATACATGATTAGCTATGGCCCCAGCATGTCTATAAAGGGTTTAAGAGCCTAATATTGTCAGTGTTTTGGATAAGGGTTAAGCTGCATACACACACAACGATTTTTTTAATGATTATCATTAAACGATATAGTTTTAACGATAAACGTCTGAAAAAATCGTTCACTTCCTGAGTCAAACGATGAACGATAATCGTTCATGTGCGTTCACGTTTGTAGTTTGTAGTTCAGTCAGACTTGTCAACTCAACGATTTTCATTAAGGGAATATGTAAAAATCGTTTGTATTTCAAAAAAATCGTTCATTACACTTGAAAAAATCTGACAGAAAATCGTTCATAAAATCGTTGGTAACAAAATCGATGTGTGTGTATGCTGCTTAAGGCAGTAGAGGCAGCTGTTTTGGAGACGTTTTGTAGAATGAGCCCGATACCTGATCAATTAAACGGTTATTAGGGATGATGTCAATGTCGTCAGAAGATGACCATCATCTTATGTGTGGGGTCAACTGCCAATCCCACAAATGGCACAAATTGGGGTAATTACTCACTCAGGCCAATCATTGAATGGCTGGATTTTATCCAATTTTCTCAGACGGCTTTGTGATGGTTGAATAGTCCTCCCTTCCCTTTGTCTTACTGGGAAAAAGTCAGATGCGTTCCCTCCCGATCCCACCCATGATTACAATGAACATAATCATTTACACAATACTGTATCTCTGTACTTACCTCAATCATGTGTATAACACAGCTGGGATAGATTAGCAATAATCCTGAGATTGATTCTCCAAGATTAGACTTTATCTGTTTATGGAACAATCTTTCATAGTGATCTGTGTGAGAAGAATAATGACGTTGATTACAATAGTTATCGTGTAATTATAAAGCGGTGACAACTTGCGCAGAGCTGTATATTGAGGGAATCATGCAACAAACAAAATACATGCAAAGAGGTGAAACAGAATGTAAAGGTGCCCCGTCCACATGAGTGTCGGAATGTAAAGGTGCCCCGTCCACATGAGCGTCGGAATGGAAAGGTGCCCCGTCCACATGAGCGTAAGAATGGAAAGGTGCCCCGTCCACATGAGCGTCGGAATGGAAAGGTGCCCGTCCACATGAGCGTCGGAATGGAAAGGTGCCCCGTCCACATGAGCGTCGGAATGGAAAGGTGCCCCGTCCACATGAGCGTCGGAATGGAAAGGTGCCCCGTCCACATGAGCTCACGATCTAACAAGTTAGAATTCAAGAAAAAAATGTCATAGACTATGTGGCTTTCTGCTTTTGTGGCATTACAGGTTGCCCACCACTGTCTATACTATAATACTGGCAATGACGCACCCCTGCCACAAACTGAATCTGTATGTAATGCTGGCTGTTGGGATGCCTACTGTCAAAATACCAAAGCAGGATCCTGATGGTTGGTATCCCGACAGGGGTCGGGTAAGTATACTTACCCTCCCCCCCTTTTCCTCCTGACCCTCCCTTCTTGTAACCTAACTCACTCCACACCCTAACCCTCCCCGTTAGTGCCTAAACCTAAGTCTCCCCCTTTTGTGCCTAACCCCCCCCACAAAACCCAGCTATGCTATCTAAACCTAACCCTCCCCCCTGCAGCTAACAGTAAGGGCGCCTTGGACTTACCTACGTTTGGGCAGCCGTCCTTCTGGATTCCGGCGTCGGAATTAAGATAGGCGTCGGTATTTCGACGCCTATCTTAAGTCACTTGTCGGGCTTCCAGCGTCGGGATTTAGACCGGCGGCATCGCGGCCACTGGTCTCATAACTACATCCCTCACAAACTATGGGGATAGTAAATCCTTATATTTCGAAGTAAAAGGTATATAATTATTATTTCATAAGTAGTTAATATTTTGATATTATATTTTCTGTTTGCAAATTTTTTATTTTTTTTGTATTTTTAAATAAATGAAGAAAGTTGTCTTACAGATGTTCTGTGACGGGATCCTGTTAGTTACAGGCTGATTGTGGCAGGGGTTCAGGTTTACTGATTTCCAGCTGAGGTAAGTAAGAGAAGCAGTAGGTAGGAAAATGTGTGAAATATACTGTATTATTATGTTTTAAGTTCTGCAATGAATGAGGTATCGTCTAAACCAGGGGTGGCCAACCAGTCAGAGTTAAAAAGCCAAAAAATATCTGTAGTTAAGTTAAAGAGCCGATATCATGCGTGTACCTCTGGCAAGCGCACTCCTGAAAAAATGTGCGATTTCGTGATACAGTAATGCCCCTTACACATTATGCCACACTAAGTAATGCCCATCATAACACATGCCACACCATAATGCCCCTTACAACACATTATGGAACACCGTAATGCCCCTTACATATTGTCACACAATAATGCCCCTTATAACATATTATGCCACACAGTAATGCCCATTATATCCCACCCTTAAAGATCTACCTCACCAACCCTGCTCTCCACTCCTGCCAGTCTGTCATCTCAGCTCAAGACAGGTTGCACTGTTTCTATGTTCATGTAGAACCAGATTATTGGGAACAGAATTTATAACCTGTAAACTCTGCGTGTATCAGGTTAGTGCTCATTGTGCAGTGCCCCTGTAGTTGTGCCCCTTATGCAATGCTTCCTGTAGTAGTTTCCCTTATGCAGTGCCCCCTGTAGTAATGCCCATTATGCAATGCCCCCTGTAGTAGTGCCCATTATGCAATGATTACTGTAGTGGCCCTTATGCAGTGCCCCTGTAGTTGTGCCCCATGTGCAGTGCCCCTTATGCAGTGCTTCCTGTGGTAGTGCCCCTTATGCAGTGACCCCAATACTCACCTGACCACACTGGGCATTGCTGGCTCCACACAGTCAGGGCTCTCGCTCCTGCTGCCACTGACTGAATCTAACTGGATCCAGCAGGCACGCAGGTTCCTCACATTGTGAATGACGTCACCCGATCACTGCATCACTGGGAACACTATCCTCTGACGCAATCATAGGCTTTCTTATTGCTTCAGAGGCCAGCGTCCATAGTTGCATTGGCTTAGCGGCCCCGTGCCCCCCCTTAATCCGCCCCCCCCCCCCCAAGCCACCATGGGGTCTGCTGGGGCCGTTGTTAAACCACTGCCGAGCCACATCACAACAAAGAGCCGCATGTGGCTCGGCCACCCCTGGTCTAAAACGAATATAACTGGAATCCATTTGTGGGACATGCTTTGTCCATCTTATTTAGAGTATATACTATATACCACCTTGCTGATATTGGAGCATGGATGAGGCAGGGGTGTTACAATATGGGCACAATATATATACACAAGCAATCAACTTATCCCCCCCAATCAAATCAAGGGCTGATTCCATTGGGTGGGCTTAGAGAGCCTTCAAAACAGATATGTTACCTACAGATCACATAGCATCTCTAAACATACTGTATATATTCATATAAATAAATGTGAAGGTGTTTAATTAAACTCACTACGCATTTTGTACAAAGTGCTCAGCAACAAAACTTACCTGAACATTATTTTAAAATGTTGCCATTGTAATGACTGTTCACTAAGCATGCCAGAGATGGGGGCTTAACTAGGACTTTGTGGGACCCCTGCCCAAATTCTTCTAGAGACAACTCTCCATGGTGGTTGTTAATTTTATGCTTCATAGTAGTGCCCTAGTTCACATTATGCCACATTGTAGTGCCCTAGTTCACATTATGCCACATTGTAGTGCCCTGGTTCACATTATGCCATATTGTAGTGCCCTAGTTCACATTATACCATATTGTAGTGCCCTGGTTCACATTACGCCATATTGTATTGCCCTGGTTCACATTATGCCATATTATAGTAGTGCCCTGGCTCACATTATGCCATATTGTAGAGCTTTGGTTCACATTATGCCATATTGTAGTGCTCCCAGTTCACATTATGCCATATTGTAGTGCCCTGGTTCACATTATGCCATATTGTAGTGCTCCCAGTTCACATTATGCCATATTGTAGTGCTCCCAGTTCACATTATGCCAGATTATAGTGCTCCCAGTTCACATTATGCCATATTATAGTGCCCTGGTTCACATTATGTGATATATTGTAGTGCTCCCAGTTCACATTATGCCATATTGTAGTGCTCCCAGTTCACATGCCATATTGTAGTGCTCCTGTTTCACATTATACCATATTGTAGTGCTCCTGTTTCACATTATGCCATATTGTAGTGCCCTGGTTCACATTATGCCATATTGTAGTGCCCTGGTTCACATTATGCCATATTGTAGTGTCCTGGTTAACATTATGCCATATTGCAGTGCCCTGGTTCACATTATGTAATATATTGTAGTGCCCTGGTTCACATTATGCCATATTGTAGTGTCCTGGTTAACATTATGCCATATTGCAGTGCCCTGGTTCACATTATGTAATATATTGTAGTGCCCTGGTTCACATTATGCCAGATTATAGTGCCCCCAGTTCACATTTTGCCATATTGTAGTGTTCATGGTTCGCATTATGCCAGATTATAATGCCCCCAGTTCACATTATGCCATATTGTAGTGCCCCAGATCACAATGACAGGCTACTGCTTACCGTACTCTTTGAGACACCCTTGACTGGCAGATATCCGCCACATCTTCCCTTTATGTGTGAGCTGGTTGAACCAGCCTTTGTGTCCCTCCGCAATACACACACTAACAAAAAGAGAAGAGTAATTGTCCAGCTGGCGGCTCCTCTTTCCGTCCTTACTGGCTGGTGCAGATGTGCCCTCAGGGAACGCTAGGAGGAGCACCATGGTATCTCCCAGCAGTGTTTGGCAGATTGAGCTCTTGGGCCACTCAATAATGCACTGTGGACCTGCCTACAAGTGTTGTGCTGAAGTAATAGCAGCACATCATCAGTTCTCTTGCAAGTCACCATACTTGCGACATGTGAAGACATTAATCCCAGCTGGCGCTGCCGCTTGTGGTAGTGTAAAACTCTCCCCATCTCACTTTGGAAACCTCCAATGGTGGGAGGTATGCTGTAGGTCAGGGTTTCCCAAACTCTGCCATTACAGTCCAGGTTTTAAGGCTATCCATGCTTGAGCTCAGAAGGGTAAATCAAATTGACTGAGGTACTGATTGAATCGGCACCACAGTGTGCAGCAGCACTCTTCTCTACTACCAGGTACCTTTTAGTCAGGTGTTCTCATTGACCCCTCTCCACTTTGGTCCAAAGTGGACAAAAGGTTAACAGCAGACACCCGGTATACTTTCTTCCACCGGCTAACAGGTGTGTGTGTTTCTCTCACTGGCGGGTATATTTTCTAAAGATCGATTTTGGATTCTGTTCAATTTGCCATTCCATTTTGGTTCGATTTTATTATTAGAGATTTACTAAAGCCAAAATCGAATGTCAAATCGAACAGAAAACAGAATTTCACTCAAAATCGAATATAGGCAAAACATCGATGTTTCCCCATAGTGAAATAGAGGATCCCTTCATTTACTAACATTCGATTTGCAAATCGAACGTAAATCGAACTCAAAATTGAACAAATGAATAGAATAATGAGTCTGTCGATTTGAGCCTCTAAACACCATTCTTTTGGCTGGAAATTGATTATGATGCCTTTAAAAGTTCCCAAAAGCATGTGGGGCAGTCTGGCTGTAGGAATAATGGCTCCTCAAGGCTATGCTATGCACCTACCTGTGGTATCAGGGAGTAACTAGCTCTTTGGGGGCCGCATAGCAAAGGTGCACACAGGCCCCCCTCTCCAGCCATGGAGGGGCTCAGCCGACATAGCCATATATATATATATTAATAGCGTATGGATGGCACTCCCATATAAAGAAATACAAGCCTGGGTGCCCTCCGTGGAAATTGTAGCGCTTTCCCAATGTATCATGTATACCAGCGGCACTCCAGAAAAAACAACAGCAGAAGCGCAGGTAATCTCAACGTTTTGATGCTCCGAAACGTTGAGACTACCTGCGCTTCTGCTGTTGTTTTTTCTGGAGTGCCACTGGTATATATATATATATACATAAACATAAGATGCAGCACTCGTAGGACTTTTGAGAAGTATTTATTCCAAAAGTTAAATAATCAGCAATGTTTCAGTGTCTATATCGTGACGGCACTGTCTTCTGGCTAACATACAAATAAACAAAATGACATACCTTAAACACAGACTCCATGTTACAAGTGACCGCCTCCCAGGGCAGGGCTAACCATCAAACCAGGGGGCGCATATTAAATGACATCATCACTACTATACAATAATGCTCCCATCACCAAGGGGATCATAGTAAACAGAAACATACACATCTATAAAAAAGATACATATGTATAAAAAATACACAAATATAAAAAGATCATATGGAAACATATTAACCGGAATAGTCAGCACTGCAACAAGATCATCAATGAGAGTGACGATTACTATATTTTTAGATCTCAAAAATATCAAAGAATAGTGCATATACAGTACATATTAAACCGTAAGTGAATGCATGGACATATATAGGCTTGTTCTTTGCATTTTATCAAAACTATCTAAATTACACATATGTAAACAAAATCACATGATATGGACCAATATATAGTGTCTAATTGCTATGCAAGTACCTATCTGTATACTAACCCATATACTGGTTCCAAGAGGCTATATGACTGATGCGCCAATAGTCCTAGTGGTCACTCATAGAGTATATACAGACATATATGCACATTAGTGACGCAGCGCACACATTAAGCATAATAATCCACATCTGTAATCTACGTAATACTTCACATGTGACAGCACAGAACCAACTGTATTGTTACAGCGCAATATCACAGTAATAAAATATTATACTGTAATCACAAAAAGTTATGTAGTCCCAGGTGGTCGTTAAGTCCCTTGGGCACAAGGGTCCCCAACCTATAGATCCACCGGCTTTCTAATTGTAGGAGCATAAGACCTCTGTCCCCACCCCTGATACATGGGGGAACATGATCTATCATACGATAGCGCAGTGATGATAAGGGATGTGGTGCCAACCCAAAGTGGCGGGAGACCGGCTGCTGGCTATGGGCACTACTTAGTGCAGCTCATATGGCTGATCGATGAGCGGCCATATGCTCCTTAAAGGCGCGTTCAGTCTTTCCTATATAGGACGAGCCACAAGGGCATATGATCTGATATATTATAAGTTTACTGTTACACGTGAGTTTATAATTAATGGTGTGGGGATGTTAGAACGAATCACCTGGAATCCTATAGCTGCAGGTAGTACAGGTGCATGTAATACATCCCTTTTTGCCCATAAGGAAGTGAGTCTTACCGGATGATTGTTTAGACGTGATGTTACTCTTAACAAAGTCGTCTCTGAAATTGCGATCTCTCTTATAGCTGCCCATCAGGTTTACGTCATGTAGCCTAAGGTCAGGATCAGATTTGATCATAGGCCACAAGTTCTTTGAGACTTGCTTGATATGCGTGCTCGCTGATATAAAGTGGGTAACCCACGACAATGATTTAGATTTAATCTTTCTGTTATAATTAGAGAGTATTGTGTCTCTATCCATTCTAAGGACTATATTTTTGGCTTCAATAAGAGGATCCAAACTGTAGCCACGGTCTCTAAATTTCTCTATCATTGCATCCATTTGCGCATTGGCTTGGATAGGGTCAGACGTAATGCATTTAATTCTGAGCAGCTGAGAGAATGGAAGACCCCTCTTTAGTGGGTATGGGTGAGCGCTACTCATATGCAATAGATTATTGCGGTCAGTGGGTTTAGTATATAGTGCAGTATTAATGACTCCATTATTCAAAGATATCTGTACATCCAGAAAGTTGACCACAGTGGCACTAATGTTGTATGTCCGCTTAACTGGATGATCCTTCACATTGTGTAGCTCAATGACCTTTACAAACTCCTCCTTACTACCAGGCGTTCACTTGTAACATGGTGTCTGTATTTAAGGTATGTCATTTTGTTTGTAGGTTAGCCTGAAGAGAGTGCCATCACGATATAGTTGCTGATTGTCTAACTTTTAGAATAAATACTTCTCACAAGTCCTACGAGTGCTGCTACTTACCGATAAGTATCTAATTTCTACATGCGGGCACCGAGGCATATCTATTGATACCTGGGAGAGCCGGACCCATTGATGTGTGTCTGTATGTATGTATGCGTGTGTGTATATATATATATATATATATATATATATATATGTATGTGTATATATATATATATATATATATATATATATACACACTTAAGATGAGCATATTATATTTATGAGGATATTATAAATCACTTTACATTTTCTGGAGTGTGCACAAGTGTTTCCAATTGTTCCCCTGCTAATTAGTGTGCATGTGATACATTTGGCCCAATAGGAAGTAATGAGGAAGTTGAGTTCGATTTTGCATTAAAAATTAATGGGGATTTGAGGTTGGATTTTGGAAGGGGTATCATAAACTGAACACAAAATCCCTTCTTAAAATCGAATACCAAATCGAACTTTAGTAAATTTATCCCCGGGTGTCCACTGCTTCACAGCACACAGCTGACAGCCGCTATCACCCCACGTGTGAACAAGCAACTTTATTCCCAACTACTATTACCATAAACGCTTATTACACAGACACCTGCTATTTGTATTTCATTCTCAAATATATACTATGCTGGCATCTGTTATCTGAATGCAATAATGAGAAATCTGTTATTCTAATACTTGTTATATTGACACGTGGGCTTGAATGGAAAATTGTAACATCAAGGAGAATAAATCTGACAATTGCTATGAAAGTGTAGGGTGCATACACAGGGTCAGATGAACGATTGAACGATTTTACCAAAGATTTGAACGATTGAACATTTTTGACTGCATTAAAATGAATGGAATCATCCACGTCTGACTGCAAACACATCATATGTCTGATATCGTTATCTGATCATCGGGAACGCGCATCGTTCATCGTCCATCGTTCAGGCATGTCAGATATGTCAGATTTTCCTTCAGATATGAACGATTGAACGATTTTTTTAAAATAGTTATTGTACAGATCTGAAGAAAAATCTGACCGTGTGTATGCACCATAAATCACACCTGTTATTTGAACGCTAACCAGTTTGCATTGGGTGTCTGATTTTCTCTCTGAGTGGGTGCCTTTATTGCACTTAATTATGTTTGACTCAGATGTGCAAGTGTTTGTTGTTCTTTAGATGTGTATAGGACCCACATTGTGGCTGTTTAGTCAGGAATATATATGTGAGGAGACATACTGCCCCCTGGTGGATATAGTGAAATGCTGTTAAATTATCCAACCTGGATCTCTTCTCAAGGAATGGCTAGTTATGTAGAAGAGTGTGTATATTGCATACATGTAGGTAAATTCCCTTTGAGACTTGTGTTAAGCTGTTTATATACATGGTATATTACCAGATTATTGTAATTCCTGCTGTGGTGCTGTATCTTTAATTCTAGTGTTTAATTCTTATTACCTACTATCTCTCTTTTATATTTCACCCCTTTTTTTTTTTCATTCACGAATTTTGCACACACTATAAGATGTGTCGTATAGTGACGGCACATGCGATGGAACGATATATCGCTCCGGCTGTACACGGGGCCTAATTCAGATCCGCTCGCGAGCGCTTGCAAGCGGGTCGATGGTGCCCTAGAGCGCATGCGCACGACGGAGGGAGCTCCGTCGTGCGCATGCGTGAGACCCGCATAGCGACAGCCAAGCTGTCGCTATGGGTCTCGCACCAAATTGGGCGTGCTGTCGATTGTGACTGACAGCACGCCCCCTTTGGTGGGCGTGCCAGGGGCGTTGCTGCCCAGACGGAGGCGTTCCCATGGGAACGCCTACCGTCTGGGGCCGGCCCCACTGACATCACTAGTGATGTCAGTGGGAGTGCTTTTGGCTCTGATAGAGCCAAAAGCACTCCCGGGCTTGCGGCAGCGAGACCTTACCGCAGGGTCTCGTCGCAAGCCCAATGGTCTTGACCATCGCGACCATCTTTTTGGCCGCTCGCATAAGCTGTGGGTGGTCACCCACAGCTATGCGAGTGGCCAGGAGACCGCTCCATTTTTAGGTAGGAGGGCCCTGATTCAGAGCGAGCGCTGTGGTCAGAGCGTCCGGCTCTGAATCAGGTCCACATTACACAATCCTGTATATGACAGCACCATATTATGGTTCCATGCTGCATTTAATAGCATGACATTTTTCATTGCATCGCTCCATCTGCTATACAGCATGCGCCATCGGGTGTACACACTATATGAGCCGCCCGATATATCATAAGACAGATCGCATAGTGTGTACCCAGCTTTAGGTATTTGTGATCAACACATAATATCTATTTACTAAGCTGTGTTAGGAGAGAAAGTGAACAGTGATAAGGTACCAGCCAATCAGCTCCTAACTGCCATGTCACAGGCTGTGTTTGAAAAATGACAGGAGCTGATTGGCTGGTACCTTATCACCGTTCACTTTATCTCCTAACAAAGCTTAGTAAATAGACCCCTGTATTTCATAAGAATTTTTCCTTATAAGGCATTTGGGACAGTCTCACATAGGAAGTGTTAATGTTAATGACTGTGAGGCACAGATGTTTATGCAGTTCTGCGATTAGCGGTGGTTGCGCATGTGTCTGAGTCGCACCGCATATGCATTAAGTGTCATTACTGGTTTCGCTCGCAGTGGGGATTTAGTTGCAAAGTGATTGACAGACAGGGACCATTTGTGGGCAGCGATGGGGGGGTGACCACTCAAATCCAGGCATCCCGCGGTCGTTTTCATTGCGTCTCAGCCAGCGACTGCATTCCCAGTAAAGAATGGCTTCAGGGTCTTACTTCCCGTGGCTATTCTACACGACCGTAGGGTTATTCAGAAGTGCGACAATTGTCTGATCTGCGACCGATGCTGCGTCTCTGTATGCAGACGATTGGATTTGCGAAGCTGCCTGTGGGTGTCTCAATACAAATCCCGGCAGCTTGCGACATTTGCATGTTTTCGCACAGCTTCTGTGTACACATTCACAGCTGTTGCGGCGGCTGGATTAGCGTCCATCTCTGCGCAGTCCCTGTATCCTGAGATCAGCAAACACCTTATGGTAATTGAAAGCACTTTATCTGAAATGCACACTAGGGGGGAGGTTAGGTACCGGGGAAGGAAGGTTATGGTTAGAATACCGACCGACAGAATGTCGGTATTCTAACCTTGTTGGGATACCGGCGTCGGGATTCTGACCGCTGGCATCCCGTACCCAACCTATAGCAATGTGTCCACCTAGAATTGGGCGGTTCCGGTGCTGGTGGTAGGAGCCGGTGTGGAACGAGCAGTTCCTGGTGCCAGTTTAGGAGTCTCTGGAGGTGGCAGCAAGTTACCCACCCACTAAGCAGAGGTAGGAGTAAGTAACAGGCGGTTACTGACGGTGTGAGGGATACCCTAGGAGTGGTGAAGTAAGCCCACCCAGGTTACTCAGGGATGAGTAACCACCTACTATTCTATAGTGACAAAAATCTGTGCGCACCTGGCAGAGCGAGGTCATTGGGGCACAATATGCTCCGCTAACCGGCATACGCCCCATGCTGCATTAGCTCCTATACCTTGTCTGTAGGGCAGAAATATTTCTAAGTGTAACCCCATTCACTCACAGCACAATTACCTGTTATATCCCTGCAGTTGGCTTGCTGTGGTGATCTCTTTGCTGCATAAAACAGCCTGTGTATCATAGGCCTCTGCAAACAAAAAATGACAGCGCACATCGATACACCAATGATTAATCTGCAAGATATTAAAACTGTTGCATGCTCAACTTTTTGCAGCTATACAATATATTGGCATGTCACTAACAAATAAGCCAGTTATACATATTGTAATATTATTACGTTGTACGTTGCTGTAAGTTCCTTATTTCCTGTTCATCACCTATAATAGATATATCAATGAGCTTAATTTACAGGGAAAAAAAAAGTAATCTTTGGATACAGACCATGTTTTTAGCCTCAAGGACTGCAGTCAAGGCTGAGGGTTGGGGAAGTCCAGTGGTAGACGGGCTCCTTCTATTGGCGCCGGCCATGTCTGATACTGGAAGATGCTGCTACGCTGCTGGTACCTAGAACAGTTTCTATGTCTCCTTAGCAACCCAGGGAGGAGGGGCACCTAGCAACAAGGTGAGCAAGGTAAACAACAAGGGAGGAGGAAGGGAAATATAATATGGAGCCGTTAGAGTAATGGTCGCAAAGGGCGGATGATGGGTGAATAACAGAGGAGATTTTACAGGGCATGGGTAATAAATAAAAAATGAACATTAATCATTCATTAACTTCCCATATTACCATAAGCGACAGGAGACAGCTGCACCATGAGAAATATATATATTGCTTTGAATTATCCACACTTGACCTAATACTGTCAGATTCCAGCAATAGGTTACAGGTGCATACCTCCCAACATGACCCTCTCCAGGAGGGACACAATGCTCTGGTCCTGGACTTCCCTGGTAAGAGGTGGGGCTGCAGCACAGTCCAAAATTCAAATAGGGGAGTCACAGGCCCAGAGTGAAAAGTGATAAGGTGCCAGCCAATCAGCTCCCAACTGTCATTTTTCAAACACAGTCTGTGAGATGACAGTTGGGAGCTGATTGGCTGGCACCTTATCACTTTTCACTCTGTCGCCTAACACTGCTTAGTAAATAGACCCCTTAATGATGTTTTGGCCCAGAAGTGCAGTGCGCCGTGTCATGACATTGCGACCCAGCTAAGTAGTTAGTTAGTCAATCCCTTCACGTGATACGGTATTGAGAAGGAGATCCTCTTTCCTGCTTGTTTTGGTTCTTGTTCACTGGGATTGTCAAGACCCTAATCCTGTGATGTCCAGGTGGCAGGGGCTCTGACAACTCATGCAAGAAGGAAAAAGATCTCCTACTGTTGGTTGTTAGATGCATTAGAGGACTGGACGAAAGGACAATCGATGGAGCCCAGGAAATTAATACTTTGCGTTGAAGAAGCCTTCAAATCTCTTCAAAGAAAGAAACCGTGATCTTCACATTATCACTGTGAGTTATCTCCATGATTAGTGCTGACAGTGCTGCTGTCATTGCGAGATCTCCTTATCACTGCCCACTTCTCCCGGGAACAAGACTTTAGATGTTGATAAGTATGGTTTAATGCCTGGAAGGCATCGTTGATCAACCTTGAACCTGATTCTGGGCCAGATGGATCTGTGTGCGTGGGCAAAAATGGCGAGTTTAGCATGCAAATTGGCGCATATTTGTGTAAATCTTTCTTATTCTGAGTCGGACAGAAGTTGGCTAATCTGTCTTTCCATGAAATTGGGCATTTCAGGGTGGCAACTGGGCGGCGACAATGCAAGCCTATGGAACCGCCCTGTGGTGTGAGAGTGTCATGGGCGTGTATCTAAAGCTCCAAGCACACGGGGAACGGCGGCCTGTTTTGATACTGATGATGACTGTTGCTGGAGGCTGGCATATAACCAACGAGCGTTATGCTAATTTCCAGTGTCTGTATATTGGTCTTTTTGTTGTTTATGTTTTTGGCATGAGTAAAGGAGTTCCTCAGATTTTAGTTTTTATCACCTACTGGTCTAGGGGACAGCACACTGGGATGTGTACCCATGGTGTGTGTAGGCCAATGCACTTAGAGTCCGTTTTGTCCACTGTTGGTAGTTATTATAAGGTGGAACTTTGGTCTGCATGGAGGATAACGGATATGGACATGGTTATCAAAGTTGAACACTTAATATTGTCCTTGAAGGGAAGTATGTGTAGATGTACTAAGCCGTGGAGAGAGATAAAGTACCAACCAATCAGCTTCTAACTCACTTTTCAAACACAGCCTGTAACATGGCAGTTAGGAGCTGATTGGTTGGTACTTTATCCTCCCCCCAAGGCTTAACACGTTTCTTTACATACCACGTTCAAAGTACTGTAAGCCAATTCTGACCACAGGCATATTGTAAAAATGACATTGTATTGTAGGGAATCTGGAATCTAGTGATTTAACCCTATTCATGTGAGCATCAGTAACAGCATTAATCAGAATCTATAGGGACTGACTACAATTTATTTACACTTAACAAGACATGGCATGGGGTCACCTATATGCAAAACTACTTTGTGCTTGTGGTCACACTTTCCTATTAAATTAATATGCCAGAGGTTCCCAAACATGGGCCTCAAGGCTCCCCAACAGTCCAGGTTTTAGAGATATCCATGGATGAGCACAGGTGGTTAAATCAAATTGACTGAGGTACTAATTAGGTCACTTGTACTCAACCATGGATATATCTAAAGCCTGAACTTTTGGGGAGCCTTGAGGACCATGTTTGGGAACCTCTGGAAATGAAACAAATAAGTACGAATTTGTTTAACATTGCTGACATTATCCAGACCTTCTAAAGCTGGCCACACATCTAAAGATTATCTGTCCAACCAGCCAACTAGTTGATTGGTTGGAATGAAAATCTGGTAAGGTATGAAAGCAAATGACAATCAGCAATTTGCTCCAAACGCCGGAAAATGGCCAAAAACTGTTGTTTGAACAAATTGTTTAGATCAAACATTTAACAAACTTTTCTGGACAACCATTTTCATCTGTTTTCTGGCATTTAGGAGCAAATTGCTGATCATCATTTACTCCCATACGTTACCAGATTTTCATTCCAACCAATCAACTAGTTGGGTGGTTGGACAGATAATCTTTAGATGTGTGGCCAGCTTAACATGACCCCTTCCACAGGTACAAAATGCTCTGCCCCTGGACTTCCCACGTACTTTGATTGCCGTCACCTGTGTTGAAACATCCCTTTCATTGATTAACTAATTCAACGTAATCTGTATGTAATACCGCCGGCCGCATGGCCAGCAGTTCGATACCCGACAACGTCAGGCCGACAGTGGAACAGATCCTGGCAGCGGCAGCCTGACAGCGCTGGAAATCCAATCGTCCCCAGGTAAGTATGAACTAACCTAACCTACCCCCCTAAAACTAACCCTCCCTTAGAGGTGCCTAACCCTAACCTCCCCTCCAAGTGCGTAACCCTAATCCCCCCTCTAAGTGCCTAAACCTAACCCCCCCTTCCCCACCGCCTAAACCTAAGCCCCCCAGGGCCTAACCCTAACCTCCCCCTGGGGGTGCCTAACCCTCCCTCCCCCTAGCCTAACCCTAACCTCCCGGGGGGGTGCCTAACCCTAAGTCCCCCCTGGGAGCCGTAAACCTAACCCTCCCCCACCCCCGCTGCTGTCCGCTCGCGGCGCCTGGCATCCCTTCGATCGGGATGCCGGTCTCCCTGCGTCGGTGAATTGAGCAGCGTCTACATCTAGATGCCGGTCATTTCACCCTCGCCGGGATATGACAGTCGGGAAGCCGGCTGTCGGTATAATGTCAGCCGGCTTCCTGATTGCATCCCAATTCAACACAGGTGACTGCAATCATAGATAATATATAATTCCAGAAGCAAAGCATTTTGGACCACATGAAAAGGAGGTCATGTTGGAGGGCCTGCATCATCTAGATTCAACATGCAGCCCTTCAGCTGCTGTGGAACTACACATACCAGCATTGCGCTGCCACAGTTTTAGCATACTCTAATAGAGAAACTGTGGCAGGGCATGTTGGGAGGTGTAGTTACACAGCAGTTTGAGGGCTGCATGTTGAATACCCCTGATCTAGACTCTGTCACCATTAATCCCATACTTGCATAATCTCCGGGACCACAATGAGGCAATCGTATCACAACGTCTACAGCTCCGCCTACCTCTGCTGCAATACGCCCCTCCCGAAGGGAGCAGCCCAAAGTTCGGCAAGTTTGCATTATCCCCAGTTCCAGCATTACTGGCCAAAAAGATATAATTCAGACTGACAAGGTAACATGGGTATGCTAATGGAGCCTGACAATTCCCTAAGCACTACTGAGCTCCTTCAGATATGATGCAATTTTCCAGTATTTCCTATTGATTTGATTGGTTTAATTTTAACACAGCTATCTGAAACATTGCCCCTTCTGAATATATGCAATTGGCGCTTTAGCAATACTGAAGACAGGAGCTCCCTTGAGGGGGGTTTCCTGGTGCCCAGAATCTGCCTTGAGTGATAAAAGCAAATGTACAATTTGTCACTGGGTGCTGAAAATGATTGCATGCAGGTTGTCTGTGCACTGCACTGGGCTGCTAGGAAAGGGAAAGTGTGGGACTACTTTAGGACGCAGCGGAACAGACCAGTCATGTTATGTTATCAGTAGGCTCCCAGCACACAGCTCAGAGAGGAGTATAAACTGTAGCTGCTTGATCTGCTGGGGAATTAGGGTGAGCACAACGGTATTTAATTGTTTTCGCGGTCCGGATCTCCAGACTAAAGTGACGGAAGATCGCGGGGCACTATTCAATTGTTACTGATTTTCACTACGGTCGTGCCCAAAGTGGTCGGGTTTAGCCGTGTAAATCGGCTTCCCCCGACTAAAGTGCTGGGCGCAATCACGAAAAGTGCTGTTTGGGCACCCAAACAGGTCACTTTTCGCCCATTTCAGCTCGCACCCCCCTGGGGCTGCGAGCCATTATGGAGCGCTGGCAGCTGATCACGCCCGACAGGTGCAACAATTGAATAGCTCCGTCGGGCGTGAAGGGGGCTGGAAACAATTGAATTCTGCCCTGTGAGTGTGTTTGTGTGATGTCAGTCTGACTTCTAGTACAGTGTCAGTGTATCTGACCTGTGATCCTGTCTCCCAGCGCTGTCTGACCTGCAATCCTGCCTTCCAGCGCGGTCAGTGTGTCTGACCTGTGAGCCTGTCTTACAGCGCTGTCAGTGTCTGTCTTCCAGTGCTGTCAGTGTGTCTGTCTGACCTGTGAGCCTGTCTTCCAGCGCTGTCAGTGTCTGTCTGACCTGTGAGCCTGTCTTCCAGCGCTGTCAGTGTGTCTGTCTGACCTGTGAGCCTATCTTCCAGCGCTGTCAGTGTGTCTGTCTGACCTGTCAGCCTGTCTTCCAACGCTGTCAGTGTGCCTGTCTGACCTGTGAACCCTGACGCCCTATTTCACAGAAAATCAGACCAGAATACTACGGACAATTGCAAAACTGCGTAAGGAGGGCTGTAGTGTCAAACTTGCACACAAGCATGTGAACGAAAAAAAGAAAATACAATCTAAGATTTAGAAAGCTGTCCTAATGGTCTAATGAAGATAATTGTTATGTAAATCTTTATTTGTCTTTCCTATGTAGCTTAATTTTTATACCATGTACAATATCAGGTTCTGCCATTTATATGGTTGGGAAGACAGGAGATGGTTTGTATACATACATACATACACCGCTCATAATCCCTACAGCAGAATGCCGGCTAGGGATTCATGATAGGCGTCGAGAAACCAACGCCTATCATAATCCCGACGCTGGAATCCAGGACGACGTGGGCCCGTACAAGTTAAGTCCAGGGCGCCCGTCCTCTTAGCTGCGGGGGGGAGATGGTTAGGTTTAGAGCACCTTGTGGAACTTAGGGTTAGGCACCCCCCCGGGGAGGGTTCGGGTTAGGCTGGGGAAGAGGAGGGGGGGTAGGCACCATCGGGGGGAGGTTAGGCACCCCCTCGAGAGGGTTAGGTTTAGGGTGCGGGGAGGGGGGTTAGGTCTAGGCACCCCTGGGGAAAGGTTAGGGTTAGGCACTACGGGGGGAGGTTAGGTTTAAGCATCCCTAAGGGAGGGTTAAGGGGGGAGAGGGGAGGGTTAGGTTACTTACATGCCGCTGTCAGGATTTCCTCCCTTCGGGCAGCCATTGTCAGGATTTGAACCAGTGGCTAAACAGCCGCCGGCATTTCAATCCCATTCCCATACATACATCCCTGAGGAAGTTGATAACAATGAAAAGCGTCGGGTTGTCTCCTTGTTCGTTATCTGGAATACTGGTTGGTCTCTCTTTGGAACTAGTACTCCTTGGAATAGGATCATGTCAGGGATCGGATGCAGTGGGTCTGGTGGACCCAACTTGTTCAGGACAATTGTGTCAGATAAGTTTCTTCAAATAAATGTAATATATACATGCTATTGTCTAGTTTTCTTTGTGAACAAAAACAAATAAAACACTACACTATTGCTGGAACCAGTTTGTCAGGTATATTACAGAACAGTGTAATTCATGATATTGGAATGAAAGAAAATGAGTTAAACTCATAAGGACATTACTGTGAAGTCTGTTCATTTGTATATATATATATATATATATATCTATATATGTAAAACAAAAGGTGAGAAAGAAGCGCCTCATAGTGTTGTATTTCAATAAAATAAATGAATGCTGATGCAGGGTAATGTATATGCGTTCCGTGTGTGGTATTATATCATGCCCATAATGATTTGCTTTGTCCAGAGGTGTCTTTTATCTTCACTTCCCCCTGGATATATGGTGGTTTATTCCTTCCAATTGGTCACATACATATACTTATGGAGAGATTGCTTGTAGTCTATTGCTGGCCATACAAGCAATACTGCAGCCAAAAGTATGCAATAGGGCAGTGATTCTCAAACTCGGTCCTCAGGACCCCACACAGGTCATGTTTTCCAGGTCACCCAGCATGTACAGCCATGTTCTTGGAGCTGTGGCTGTACATTGTTGAGATGTCTGATTGGGATTAATATATATATATATATATATATATATATTCACACACACAGTATATATGCAGTGTATACTGTATGTATATATATATATATATATATATATACATACCAGTATATAGTTAAGAAGAAGTCATAAAATAGACACTGATTTTTGTTTTTTATTTAGATTTTAATGTAATACTTAGCATTTCCCTTATTTAGAGTTTCAAAATTCTATTTTCATAAATTGACACCAGATGTGGACTTATAGCAGTGACCATGTATTTTGGTTATAGCTATCTCATTAAATGACATACAATGTTAGATCACCGGTGGTCACGCCATAACCCACAAACCTCACACCCCGGGGTACCTCCACGTCTCTGCGTGGCCCTTACAGAGGACATCACTTGGTTACTTTACGTCTGACCCAACTTTCCGTAACAGAAGAGGTTGTCTGAACACGGTGTTCAGCAGGACAATTCTAATATTTTGCCCTAAATAATTTAAATGATGTGACAGTCATTAGGTCCTCCATCCAGCAAGTACATGTGCCATGAGGGAAAGTAATGTGATCTGTGCCTAGCCAAAGTAACCCCACAGGAAGATGCCTATACTTGTGCAGAGGATGAGGTTGATGTTCAGGACGTGTGTTACTAAGGGCCGTTCGTACAACAGAATATCAGCTGGCTGCAGTGGGGCTGGGGGTTGTTCCTCTTCTCTTTTATTTCTCCTCTCCATCCCACATAACCAGAGTACGGCCTTCTTCAGGCGGGTGGTACAGGACACGTCATCTGTAAGAGAGTCATTAGTAAATACACAGCACAGAACGTTGATCAAAAGGAACACAACGATGGACTGCTGCGTATACGGCTTCCTAAGCTCAGAGTTTCTTTGTTTGACATATCTAAATATCTTCACTAAATATCTATATCTTGTCATGAGTATCGGTTAATTGTAACCTAGTTGTGTAACCATGGTTCTATTTCTGTAGTAGGTAAAGGACTACTGCTGTGAACAAATAAGTTAGAAGTAATGTTAACTTAAGTAGTTTATCACTGCGTACTATCTGTAGCTGATGGTTTAGAATATAGTTTTGTGTTTTTCTTTTCTTTGTTAGCTTCTAGGTATATAGACCCAGATGTTAGCTTAATGGTATGTGCTATTTGTTTGTTTAAGGTAATTTATTGCTAGCAATAATAGTGGGTGTTTTGGGGGTAGTTAGTAATCAGTGGCTTCACATGCCAGGTCTCCTATGTAAGGATCATTAGAAGGCTAGACTAGCCTTGGCTGGCGTGCCCCATCTTAGAAGTGCCCTATTTTAAAAGTGCCAATTACTTTTTAAATCGATTATTGGCCTTATGTCAGCGTTAAACAGAAGTGAAACAGAGGGAAACCCATCCAAACTACAAACAAACAACAAACTAACCATTAATTGGACAAAGTGGGATGAACAATTGTGAGTTCACATTTTCCATACTACTAGATCCTGTGGACTACATAACCAGGACATTCATTACTGAACTCCCTGTCTGGTGGCTACATAAACCGGAAACGGTATGGAATCCCGGCTGCTGCATGGCCGGCAGTTCGATTCCCGGCAGCGGCAGCCCGACAGATCAGCAGAGCCCAGCAGCGGAAGCCCGACAGCACTGGAAATCCCGATCGTCCCTAAGGTAAGTATAAACTAACCTAACCTAACCCTCCTTAGGGGTGCCTAACCCTAAATTCCCCCCCCCCCAAGTGCCTAACCCTAATCCCCCCTTCCCCACTGCCTAGACCTAAGTCCCCTGGGAGGGTGCCTAACCCTAACCTCCCCTTCCCCTAGCCTAACCCTTACTTCCCAGGGGGGTACCTAGCCCTAAGTCCCCCCCGGGTGCCCTAAACCTAACCCTCATCCCCGCGGCTGTCCGCGGTGCCCGGCATCCCTTCGATCGGGATGCCGGGCGCCAATCTCCCGGCGTCGGGTAAATGACAGGCATCTAGATATAGACACCGGTCATTTATCCCACGCCGGGATAAAGCAGCCGGGAAGCCGGCTGTCGGTATTAAGGCTGTCGGTTTCCCAACTGCATACCCATAAACCTTGTGCTTCACTTGCTACTATTTGTGCAGCTCTGTGCTTTACATATAATCCTAATGCATACTTATCTGTGTTAATGTCAGTTTACCTCTATAATAATGTACTTTTACCTTAGCTCTTTTTCTAAGTCTTATATCATCTAGCTCCAACCACTGTCTATTTTATTATTTAACTTCTGCTCCCACCAAATCTCCACTTTTATTATACTCAATAATAAACTTTTGCTGTATAGACACTTTTTCCCATACTGTACCTTACTTGCATTTCTGGAGATCTGCACTCTTACATTCTTTCTTCAGTCCTACTTTCAACTTTTTCTTTTTCAACATCATCATTACCATGTTTTCTCCAACTCCCACCTTCACTCAGTGTCTACCTAATCTTTTGTTTTACCCCTTGCTTCCACCTTTATCCTTTCCCCCTTGTCTCCTCAACTTCCTCTTCCCCTTAACTCCTCTGTTTACCTTCCTCCCCATCTTCTCCCATTACTCTACTTTCATTCTCTTATACTCCACAGGGGTCCTACAACTTCACTACTAATCCCTCCTCCCACCCCCCTCTCCAGGTCACTTCACCCCATCCACACATCATTAATTTTCCTTCCTGCCCACCTTCTACTGGCTCCCCTTCTAGCACTGGAGTCCACACCATCGCTACACTCTATTCCACTCGGTCCCCCAAATTAATCTCACCCCCACGCTACAGCAACCCTGATAATCTCATTCAAATCTCTCCAACAAACTCTGTTCCTCTATCCTGTGCCCTCTGGAATGCCAGGTCAGTCTGTAATAAACTGGTCCCAACCTTTCATCTCCCTGAATCTCCTAGCCATTACTGAAACCTGGGTTTTACCCTCTGACACCACTTCTCCTGCAGATTTCTCTCTTCTCTGGGGGCCTCACCTTTTCCCACACCCCACGACCTGGGGGTCGCCATGGTGGTGGTGTTGGGGTCCTTCTATCCCCTGGTTACTCATACCAACCCATTCCCTCTGAACCATCCCTTACATTCTCTTCATTTGAAGTCCATGCTATACACCTCTTCCACCCAGTACACCTCCAAGTAGCTGTCATTTACCGTCCCCCTGGCCCTCCCTCCAAGTTCCTTAACAACTTTGCTTCCTGACTCCCTCACTTTCTCTCCTCAGACCTTCACTCCATTATTCTAGGTGACTTCAATATTCCAGTTGATATCCCCACAGAATCCTCTGCCTCCAAACTCCTCTCCATCACATCTTCACTTGGTCTCTCCCAATGTACCTCCTCACCTTCCCATGTGAGTGGCCATGTGCTTGATCTGGTCTTCACTCACCGTTGTGATATTTCTGATCACCTCAATTCACCATTCCCACTTTCTGACCATCACCTTCTCTCTTTTAACCTGTCCCTCTCTCCTTCCCCTCCTCTACCTCCAAAAGCCACCATTACTAAACGTAACATTGACGCTATCGACAGTTTCCTTTTCTTCCCTGCTTGACTCACTTCTCTTGCCTATCCTCTCTCTCCTGCCCTGAACAAGCCACTTCCCTATACAACGCCTCCCTTACTTCTGCTCTGGACTCTGTTGCTCTGGAGATCACTACTCACACTCGCAGATCTACTCCTCAACCCTGGCATTCCAAATGCACCAGATACCTGCAAAAGTGTTCTCGAACTGCCAAGCGACAGTGGGGAAGATCACGCTCTAAGGCAGATTTTCTCCATTTCAAATTTATGCTCTCATCCTATAGTGCTGCGCTCTCCCTCTCTAAACAGTCATACTTTAAGAACCTCATCTTCTCTCAGTCCTCTAATCCCCAGCATCTCTTCACTACTTTGGACTCCCTCCTTCGCCCACCCCCTCCTCATCTCCCCTCCTTGCTCACTGCCCTTGACTTTGCTACCTACTTTACATCTAAAATTGATTCCATACGTCAGGACATCATATCCAACCAGTCCCCCAGCTCTCCACCTCCTCCTTTCCCAGATCACCCCTCCCCAACAACTTTACCAACTCTAACAACCTTCCCCCCTGTATCTGGAGAGGAAGTCATGGCCCTCATCCGGTCTTCCCCCCCCTTCCACCTCCCCTCCCGCCTCCTCTGCTTCCTCTCTCTGCCTGCTCCCATCTTGCCCACCTCATTAACCTCTCCCTCTCATCAGGCACTGTTCCTTCTGCATTCAAGCATGCCCTTGTCTCCCACATTCTTAAAAAATCTACCCTTGATCCTAACCTTCTTTCTAACTACTGACCCATCTCTCTCCTCCCCTTTGCCTCCAAACTCCTTGAGCGGATTGTCTACAACCGCCTTACCACTTTTCTTTCCTTCCACTCCCTCCTTGACCCTTTTCAGTCTGGCTTCCGTTTTCTCCACTCCACTGAAACTGCCCTCACGAAAGTCAGCAATGACCTCCTTGCTGCCAAATCCCAAGGCCACTACTCTCATTCTCCTTGATCTCTCTGCTGCTTTTGACACTGTGGACCACCCTCTACTGCTGCATATCCTTCACTCTCTTGGTCTACATGAAACTGCCCTCTCCTGGCTGTCATCCTACCTCTCTGACCAATCTTTCTCAGTTTCCTCTCATGACTCCTCTTCCCCCCCACAGCCTCTTACAGTAGGTGTTCCCCAAGGTTCTGTTCTTGGTCCTCTCCTATTCTCCCTCTATACTTCCTCTCTAAGTGAACTCATCAGCTCTTTTGACCTCCATTATCATCTCTATGCTGATGATACTCAAATCTACCTTTCCTCTCCTGATCTCTCCCCCTCTCTTCTGACTCGTATCTCCAACTGTCTCTCTGCTATCTCTTCCTGGATGTCCCAGCGATTTCTTAAACTTAATATGTCTAAGACAGAGCTGATCGTCTTCCCACCCTCCCACATCACCTCACTTCCAACTATTTCTTTATCAATTGATGGAATAACTATCTCATCTAGTCCCAAAGTGCGCTGTCTTGGAGTTATCCTGGACTCATCCCTCTCCTTTAAACCACATATCCAGAACCTTTCACAGTCCTGTTGTTTCCATCTCAAAAATATTTCTAAGATCAGACCCTATCTCACCCAGGATGCTACCAAAACCCTCATACACTCACTGGTCATCTCGAGATTGGACTACTATAACCTCCTCCTATCTGGCCTCCCCAAATCCCATCTCTCTCCTCTCCAGTCTATCCTTAATGCTGCTGCACGGCTTATCTTCCTCTCCAAACGCTCTACATCTGCCTCTGCCTCCCCTCTCCTACAAGCCCTCCACTGGCTCCCCTTCCCTTTTAGAACCCAATTTAAGGTTCTCATGCTCGCTCACAAAGCCCTTACCCAATCTTCTCCCATGTACATCTCTGATCTCATCTCCCTTCACTCTCCTCTCCGCTCTCTTCATTCAACTAATGCACGCCGCCTTTCATGCCAGCTGATTACTTCTTCCCACTCCCGCCTCCAAGATTTTGCCCGCACTGCTCCCCACCTGTGGAACTCTCTCCCACACCCATCAGACTCTCCACCTCTTTGCAATCCTTCAAACAGGCTCTCAAGACCCACTACTTCATCAAAGCCTTCCAGCTCTCATCCTAACTCCCTGCTACATGCTCCTTCCTCCCCATCTACCCCATCTGTGTCAAATCAGTTTGTCTTCCCCCACATTTTTAGAATGTAAGCTCTCACGAGCAGGGCCATCTACCCTCTTGTGCTTCTCCTTACTTTAGTGTCATTTACTTCTTACTTCTAGGACACCTAACACTTGGTTACTTATGCTCTGTTGCTTATCTGGGTGATATCGTCGCTAATGTAGCAATATATATTATCCATGTCCTGTATTGTATTGTTCTGTAAGTCGCTTGTCTACAATTTGTTTATGTACTTTGTAAGGCACTGCGGAACACTTGTGGAGCCATATAAATAAAAGTTAATAATAATAACCCAGCCTTTATGGTGGCCATACACGTGTAGGGTGACTGCCGATCCATCGGCAGACGGATCGCGCGGTCCCCACTGACCACATGATATGCCAGCTCCCCCCTCCACCATCTGAATGGGATCGTACATTGCATCCCAGATCATATGAACCTGTGGGAAGATCTGGAGATGTGATTTACGATCCCGTGGGAGCGCGCAGCACGATATCATGCCCATTCATGCCACAATATAGCACCTATATCGCGCCGATCCATCGGATCGGCACGTATATCGTGCCGTGTATGGCCACCTTTAGAGTGGGTAATGTGTGCAGTTGCATAGAGTACCATCAGGGTTAAAGGAAATATTTACTTCTGCCTTTGTGAATAGGTATTGGTGTAGGAGTATTTTGTCATGGGTGACCATTTGCCACATCCCAGTTTTGATGGCTGACGATAATGCACTGAGTATTAATTGTTCAGAGATGCCAGTGAAGGCAAATGACTCCCATGACTGGTGGACTACTGGTCGAAAGTTTTAAAACACTCCCATTTTACCAGTTATTATTAAAATTTATGAATACATAAAACTAACGCGCTGTCAATCAAGCAGCTGGTAAAGGTATGGTCAGTCCCCAAAGAAAATAGGAAAATATAAATAGTATAGGATCCAGCGCTAAAAGTGTATACAATAAAGTAAATTAAAGTAAATTGGAGTCCTAATCCCAGTATTCAATTTATGAGAATTACTTTTAGTTGTGCTATTTATTCTGATTTATGATTCAGACTGATATTTTACAGTGTAAATTCCACAGCTGTATTACTGTCTAATAGGTGATTTATCTACTCATTGAAGTAATTTTTACAGTATTTTTTTTCATATATTTTTACTGTCTATGGAGACATATGTCTAATTAAATGTATTTCACTTTTTAATCATAACCGTCCATCTTGGCACATTTATTCACTATTCAATATCAATTTACTTTACATTATTAAAATTTAAGCTAGCCATAAACCCCTGTGACACCACCTGTCAACATGGAGGAGGAAGCGTGATGGTCTTGGGGGTCTTTTGCTGGATCCTGAGTCAGCCACTTGCACAGAGTGGCTGGCACCTTGAACCAAAACGGCTCCCACAGTATTTTGCAGCACATTCAATATATCTTACAGCACATGCAATACCCTATGGTGTATTCCTAGTTGGACAAGGGTTCAACCTACAGCAAAATAATGACCCATTCAGCTATGTCAGAACTACCTTCCTGGAAAAGAACAAAGACTGTAGGCTTCATATCATGGAATAGTCTACACAGTCTCCAGACTTACACCCCATCCAGCTCGTTTGGGATGAACTGGACAGAAGGGTGAAAACAAAGCAACCTACAAGTGCAACACATTACTGGGAACCACCTCTGTTGGGAAAAACTTCCCTGACCATATTTGATTTCCATTATAGACAGAGTGTCTTGAGTATCTTCAGCGTTTATATCTGCAAAAGATGGCGATTTTGGTGACTCAAAAATAGTTAAACAAAATTATTTTATGATTTTTTTTGTTTGTTTACCTTTAACTGTTTTATTTGTTCTATGCTTTAATTTCAGACTACACTTAGACATTAAACTTAAAAAAAAACTGAAAAAATTGAGGCGTTCTAAATCTTTTGACTGGTATTGTATATGTATATATATTCCAAAAGTCGTCACTCACATGAGAGAGGAAGCGCGAAGCCTCGTGTGCTAATTGTCAATAGAAGCTGAAGAAAACAGAGGGCCAAAAATGTTGACCAGATTATGGTGTACACCTATGTACTGTATGGTGAATAAAATCTCTTTTTCATTTATGAAGAAGACCGGTGAGTGCCCTCTGTTTTCTTCAGTTTAAGAGGATAGAAGCATTAAAGACTGTGCAAAATGATAAAAAAATAAGGTCCAAGTGTAATGCATAGTAGATTAAAGACATATAAAAATCAGCAGACTGACAAGATTCTGTGGTATTATGTACTGTGCTAAGTTCGGCCGGACAAATGCACTCTAATCTTGAGGGTTATTTTGTTAGCCTTATAAAAGTTGTCACATGCATGCCAAATTATTTAGATTTATTGATGGGTTAGGCCATAAATAACATACCTATGGCATTGCTGCTTATTCCATCCGAGGGATCAGACCCAGCAGCAGTGCTCTCCACCTCACTACTTTCCTTCTCAGAAGTAATAGTACTTGTTGTTACCACAGGGCTTCCATCTCCTTTATCCCAACGTGTGAACCAGGTAAGGCGGCTAACCTTCGAGGTAATGGACAGATTCAATTATTCCTTCTCCCAGCTCCATTTCCATGAAGATCGATTCAGACAACAAAATGGCTGCCTTAACCGTACTAAGTGCTGGCCCCATCACTGCCATATTGGCTGATAATGGAATTCAGAGGCTCGTTACGGTTAATGTGGGTGACTGTGGACCTGATTCCGATATGGACGCAATGCTGATTGCACAGATTCAGCGATTATCGGTGGGCTCCGCATGCATCGGAGTCGCATTTCTCATGCGTCCAGTTTCATTACCGATGTCTCTCACAGTGAGGATTTGTGATTGGTCGGCAGGTACTGTTTGTTGACAGCAACAGGGCGTTGGCAACTCCGAACATTTTCAGGGCGTCTCAATACAATTCCCGGCAGCTGCGACATGTACATTTTGTCACTTAGCCGCTGTTTACAAATTTGCAGCCGCGCAGCCATTAGCGTCCGTCTCTGAATCAGGGCCTCAGTGTAAATTCATTATTCTCTTTATAGATAGACTGGAAAGGGATGTCTCTTATTGATGCACAATTTAAAATGTAACTTTTATATATATCATTAAAATCTATATCATGAAATACAGTCCGTGAAATATTTAAAAAAGAAAGGAAAATGAGAAAAGTGGGTGACTCAGATGTGATTATAGTTCTGAAATAGTGTTTTAAAAAATGATATATCTATGCCAGCACGAGTCCCTGTATTTACTATTTAGGTATATAAATCTCTAAATTGTTATATATTTAGTATGTGTTGTTATATATTGTAATCAATAAATATTGCTTCAACCTTAATGCTTCCGATCAGTCTTTATGTGTATGCTTGTCAGTCAGTGTGTGTCTCTCAATCTCATACATGTATACACATAGCGTTCCCTTAAACGTTTATTGATGAGTGGTGAAAGTAAATATATGTCATGTGACACGATGTATTTAGCTAAATTGCAACATATTAAGCCGTCATCTGTGAAAGGTACTTCGGCATGTACCGGCCATACGAAGGGTCTGATTCAGAGCCGCTCGTAAGCGGCCGCTCGCTCGTTCGGAGCGATGTTCGCACATCTGCGCATGCGTATGGGTTGTAATGCACATGTGCCAGCCAGTCAGTGCGGTCAGAAATCGTGTGCTCACAATATAGCGAATGCCTGCTAATGTGAGTGACAGAATGAGGCGTTTGTGGGTGGTAACAGGGGAAGGTGCTTGAAAACGGGGAGTGGAGATCAGGCGTGCCAAACGGTCAAAACGGGCGTTTTAAGGGTGTGCATAATTAACCCAGCAGCGTCATCGACCACGTCACTTGGTTGTCTTTTAGCCTGAACTGCTCGCATGATTGCAGTAGGAAAATGCTACCACAAGAATAGCGAGCAGTTCAGATGCCGTTCGATGTACTCAATTAATCTAATAAATAGCGGAGATGACGTATGATGCGAGCGGCCAGGGGGCGTTATTTTAAAAATAGCGAGCGCATGTTTTGTTCGCTCGTTCAGACATAGAGGCGTCAACAGACCGCAAAGAGCGAGCACTTCATTTAAATATCCGGACCCTTTTTCAGAAAGTCCGTCCGCAAATAGCGTCCGGCTCTGAATCAGGCCCGGAGTCCGTAAAATGAATATCTAATATGCTTACATTCAGACCAGTAGCAGCCAGTTAGTGGGCTTTGCCTACGAGGGGTAGATACTATGAGATGTATATGAATGGATATGTGACATATACCCCGTATGTTTCAAATGAAGGCTGCAGCATTCAGTACACATTGTATCAGTTTGCCAATAGAAGGGCTTAGCCTGCGAGGAATAGAAGGCATTGCCTATACTTTATGAACATACCAGTGATACAAATTTGTTCCCATGGTATTCTGCAATATATGGATGACTATTGATATAGAAGTAGCCGGATAATGATCGTTACCAATGAGAAACAGACTATACAGATATTGTGTGTAAGTGACTCGCCCCATATACATTGCACAATAGCCCGGGCTATAGACTTGGTCCAGGCTTGCTTCACCATCTTAGTGCATGCACAGGTGAACGTGGGCACTATTCCTCTGGCTCGCATGCCGCGCCCAGGGCATCCACTATGGATTAGGGACAAGGCAATTTGGAGTCAACTGGAGGAGGCAAAAAAATATTTGCCACTGTTCCCCCTCCAGACATAGCAATTAATAAATTCTCCATCCAGACAGAGAAAAATTAGGGAAGATTCAAACAGGACAGCTTCAAGGGAAGAAGTGCTAAAACCTCCCCCAGGGCACAGCACAGACGTATGGCCGCCACCTTCATGCCTTGTGCGATTGTGCTATGACAGGAAGGCCCCACTTGGCACTGGCACCTAAATACTACCTCCCATGTACAGGGAATGAACCATGACTACTAGGCTAGTACCTTACTGTGATGCCTCTACCTGCTGGAGGCACAGGAATCCTACAGTGGCTGAGGGATTCCGGGGAAAAATAAGTAGAAAGCAGAAAAAGATAAAAAAAAAAAAATACATACTGTAATAAGATAAATACAGCTGTTATAAGCACATAACAAAATTTAGGTTCCCAGGCAGCCAATGGGGTAAGAAGTTTGAGCTTTTTGTCAGTAAAGTGCCCAAGTGCCAGTCACTGCACTCTATACCCCGTGGCAATTCAGTATCCCTCAATGGGTGTTAGACCAACACTGTATGTACCGTTAAAAATGATAAAACAAAATAAACATTGGATCAAGCTGGCAAAAAGTTACAGGACAACAGGGTTTTGCAGGAGATATATTTACCATTTCAGCAGACGGAGGCTCTGTCCAAAGACTGATGGCCACCACGACGATGAGAACCAGCAATGCTAGAATCATTGACAGGTACAAGTAGTGAATGTATTTCACGACTCCTGGTCGTGTGTCTGGCTGATTACACAATGGTGTGGGGTAGACGAAATCCAACACCATACGAATGATGCCAACAGCCAAGCCTATGGTCAGTCCCCAGAATGCACCCTGACAAAAGCATAAAATGCAACGTGTGATCAAATATTGAAAAAACACTAAGTGCAGTTACATGAATATTGGGTATTAATATCTAATTAAATAAATAGCTCCACAAGGCTTACTTTAAACAGTCTGCAGCAAGAATGACAAATACTTGCAGGCTTGCTCTTCACAATTGCACTACTTGGATTGATGAAATTATATAGAGGGACAGGGCCAATTAATGTCACAGCAGCTCAAGTGACTGCAATAAATAAATTTAAACATAAATGCGGTTGTGGGCTTTGTGGTCACCGTCCAGGAGACAGTGGGGCAACAGAATGAAAGCGGTCTAGGAGACAATATCCTGCAGACAAATGCCTAGATTTTCAAGTTTTGAATAGAGCTCCCCCTGTGTCTCAGTTACGCAAGTGGAGGTGTGGGGGTTGGGGAAAAAAAATACAAAAACAATCTCAGGAATATACAACCCCTTTAAGAATGAATGCAGTCCTTGCACATAAAATATTACCTTTTCATTGGTACGTTTCCAAAAGCAGCCTGCTATGAAGACAACGGCCACAGGGGGCTGTAAGTATGAGCTGATGGACTGAATATAAATAAAGAGCTGGCCACCCTGGCTGGCCTGGACCAGAGGGATCCACAGAATGGACACCACCACCAGCAGTAGCACAAAGACCCTGGAAGGAGAATGGCATGAGTGTATAGAAGAGCTCAGAGGACTCAGTGAGCGAGCAGAAGTAAGGCGGGTCCCTTACCTCCCAACTATCATCAGCTCCCACTCTGTAGAGCGCGGGCGGATGTTTCGCCACAGATCCATTGTGAAAATGGTGCTTGCACTATTAAAAATGGAAGTCAGTGAGGACATGAGAGCAGCAATCATAACTGACATCATAAGACCTCTTAACCCTAAAAGTAAAGGCAAATGAAGAGTCGTAGAGTTAGAAACGGTCACAAATACCCAACTTGACAGTCCCTGACCTGTCTAGTCATCAAAACATCCCAGGGACCATGGCTCCTGGGACAACCCATTGTTGTTATAAGGACTCAGGGGAAGATGTATCACGCCTTCTAAAAAGTTGACAAGTTCTCCATAGTAACCAATCAGCTTGTAGCTAGTATTTATTAAATACATTCTATAAAATGTTAGGTAAAATCTCATTGGTTGCTATGGGAAACTTCTCTACTTGTCCACGTCTCCACTAGAAAGCTTGATACAACTCCCCCACAATACGTTGGGTATAACGGAGACTGTACAATACATCTGGCCGGCTGCTCATTTAGATAATGGACTAAATTTGTTCAAACCTGGAGCGACAAAGTAGAATCCATTTGGATAAACCCACTGCAGCCATTAGTCACTAGTCTCCAGGGAAACCTACTGAGAAGTTTTTGAATAGCCGGACTTTTTTCCCACCACACTTATCACTACATTTCCTACAAGACTTTATCAAGAGTTATTTAGGGGTCTATTTACTAAGCAGTGATAAGAGACAGAGGGGTATATTTACTAAGCTGCGGGCTTTTAGAAGTGGTTTTGTTGCCCATAGCAACCAATCAGATTCTAGCTATTACCTTCTAGAAGGTGCTAGATAAATGTTAAGTAGAATCTGATTGGTTGCTATGGGCAACAAAACCACTTCTAAAAACCTGCACCTTAGTAAATATACCCCAGAGTGAGAAGTGATAATAAAGTGATAAGGTGCCAGCCAATCAGCTCCCAACTGTCATTTTTCAAACACAGCCTGTGAGATGACAGTTAGGAGCGGATTGGCTGGCACCTTATCACTCACTTATCACTCTGTCTCTTATCACTGCTTAGTACATAGACCCCTTAATGCCAAAGTGCAAATACCCATTAACTAATAACAACCAACCTGACATCACTCTCTCTGTCTTGTGCTAGATCTATCAAAGCTAATTGCTGATTGGTTGCTCTCATTATACATAGGTATAATTAGGTGCTATTTTTTTTACCTGTTGGGAGTAACTCAATAACCATCTTAGGATATGCAATATCTGAGCATCCTGATGGGTTTCCGCAGATTTCCTTGCATTTCTCTGGATCTGTACAAGCCACTTCATCTGTCAGGGGATAGAGCAAAGTGTTAGTCAGCCATGCAGTGCTGTCATCTGCACATATATCACTCAAGTGGTACCAACATCACACAATCTTCCGATCTTCCTCTTCAGTTTCAAATGAATAAGAAGGAACCAATGTTTGTTTTACACATCAGGTATTTTATATGGAAATCGCGGCCCGATGATTGCAATCTGCGTATGCATCGCAATGCGCATGCGCAAACTAGTCCACGGGAAGCGTTCGCTCACTGCGCATAGCCAGCTCGCTAGAATGAGTGACAGGTCAAGCCGTTTATGGGTGGTGACGGGATGGTCGATGGAAACGAGGGTGTGGTGGTGCGAACGCAGCCGTGTCTGAGCATCTTAACGCCATTTGAAAGGCTTGCATAATTAAGACGCAGCGTCATAGTACACATTACATGGAGATGACGTGGGAAAGTGGGCGTCTTAAGACAGGCTGGTGGGCGTCTAAATACACACCGCGATCGCACGCCAAGACATAGTGGGCGTGCTAATGCCTTGCCGTGCGATCGCGGGATTTGCATACTTTGGCTGCGTGCGAACGCATCTAGTGAGCGGGTCTGAATCGAGCCCTCACCTTACCCCACCTTCCTGGCCGTTATTAATTAAAGCATCAGGCAAAACAATTACATTTCATTACATGATTTCCCTAGGCACCTAGAAGACTCTACTATGCCAGTCGATAGCCCTGTGACATTGATGCAGAGTGGAGATTCCCCACTGAAGAGCCCACTTGCTGCTAGGATGATGAGTGTCTTTTTTTATCCACATTAATTAAGGGGTCTCTAAAAAAAAACCAACAACTTAAAACTGAACTATGTAGTGGCCATAGATGGTCCTAATTACCTATACAACTGCCCCTGCTGTCCTTTCAGTCTCTTCTGCGTTTCTGCACATTGTTGACCGCCCCCATAATACACAACGTTGACTTTTTATTTTTTACAGAGTGACGTTACTTCTGGCCGAGCCTCACTGTTCTGGCTTCCGCTATCCCTGAAGGTTTCGGAGAGCACAGCTGCCCGGAGTGTGGCGAGACAACTGCCTTTGAACAAGCGCCGAGGGGAGTACTGATATTACTATGTACAACACCCCATAGGCAGTTCATAGTTTGTTTAACTTTTTTTATGTAGATAAACCATTTAAATAGAAACCCAGTAGTAAAAAGTGGAACACAACTTGTGCAACTTCTTTATAGAAATCACAGTACTGGGCAGGGTAATACAGAAGAGAGACGAGCAGGAATCCAGGAATTGTGTATTCATATTACTCTGTGTATAAATGATTAATAACTTAGCACAGGCTTTCACTGCAAATTACATGCTCATTCTGCCTGTGCCTTTACATCTGATGGACAGGGCTGTAACTACCGTTTGGCCCAGATGGCACTTGGCAGGGGCACCTGTCGATAGTTGGTGCTGACTGGCTCAGACACCCAAAGATTTGTCTTTTCTATGCTGATTTAAAGTAAACATTACGAGTTAAGAGATACAGAGCTATTTCTGCTATCTGCTTGATGCTAAATCCAACCCTGTCTATTCTACACATAGGGGACCTGAGTCTGAGTCACACGGGGCTATCAATCATGCCGCATCTCAGCCGTTTCTTTGTGACCCTTAAATGGGTTTTTCTGGGTGGCAGCTGGCCAGCAACAGTGTAAATGCGCGGGAGGGAACCATATTTTGGGGTGTTTAGGTATGTTGTGGGCACGTGGCCAGAGATAATAACTGTTTTGAGTGGTGCATAATGCATATGCATTCTGTTTGCCAGGGCTGGACTGCCCATATGGCAGTTCGGCAAATGGCCAGATGGGCCGGTCCGGCTGCAAACCCCGGCGGAGCAGCTCTGCCTCCCAGCATTCTGCTCGGCCGGAACACTGAAAGACGGGGTCCGTGACTTGCAGCACGCCCCCAAGACTCACGGCACGCCCCCGTAAGGCATGGCAATGTCCCTTTTGGGTGAGGCCAAGCCCCTTTTGCAATCCCAGTCCGCCCCTGTTGTGTGCCATATTCAGTCATATCTCCTGCACCTATCATGTGGTGGGTGTAAGCGCCGATAATAGCCTGGCCGCGGCTCTCACGAATGGAAGAGTGGGACGGTGCCATCGCATAGATGTGTGCCGTACGCTTTAGAACATGCATATAGTCTCATTAGCATTCCGTTTACTTTTGATTCACATTTTGTTTGCAGCGGGCGTCCGGAGTTGCATTTTAATTACGCTTGTCTCAGGATCAGGCCCACAATGCGTTAAACATTACAGAGTGTTCTGAGGCACATCCCAGGCAGGAAATATACAGTAGCTGATTTGTACAGTTATCTGTGTGACACTCCATGTAAGGCTGGACCAAGAATGTACCTGTGAAAAGAACTCGGCTAATCATCCCAGGCAGTACCATGATGAAGAACGGAAAGACCTTCATATAAGCTGCTAAGAGAGAGCCACCCTTAGCGTGAGACAGGTTCTTAGCGGACAAAGATCTTTGGACAATCACCTGTGGGCATAAGTTGACCATTAACCAATCTTCCTTCCTTATATCGACCAAATCAAATCACAGAAATTTGACATAATACAGTAGTTAACATGTAAATTACATACTACAAGCTTGGTATAGATATTGGGGTTACAATTCAGCATTATTAGGGTCCATGTATCCGTATAAAATATATATGGGCAAGTACGAAAATAGTATACATAATACCTGTGGCTCAATAATTTCCATTATACCCAAACCCTTAATTTGTCCTGAATGAATTCCATACTCACCTGGTCAGTGCACCAGTACCAGAGAGATGGGATGGTCATTCCCACCAGCACACCAGGCCATGGTAAATCAGAGTTGACCGGGTCTCTGAAGATGTGAAATGCGTCTTCTCTAGGAATCCCGCAAGTGCTGTTACCGGTATGGCTGCTTGGGATGGCAGCAAAATACCGTTCCTGCAAGGCATCATATCCGCCAATCTTTATGAAACCTTCATGGGAATAAAGAGATTGAATCAATAATGTGATGATCAGACAGCTCCTATGTGGCCACCACACACACATTTGTCATTACAATGTGATGCCAATTCTGCATCTGTTCTTTTAAATATATATAATGCCAGGTAACTTTATGTGTTTCCCCAGAGGTTCCCACAACAGCTTATCTATTTCACAGTGAGAGAATTGTTAGGATCTGTGGCCCTGATTCAGAGCTGGACGCTCTTTCAGAGCGCTCGCTCTGAATCAGGGCATATTTTTTTGTTGCGGCCTCCAGGCCGCTCGCTAAGTTGTGGGTAACCGCCCACAGCTTTTGTGAGCGGAAAGGTGATGGTTGCAACCATCGGGGCTTGCGACGAGACCCTTGTGGTAGGGTCTCATCCGTCACAAGCCCCAGGGAGCTTCCTGCTCTAACAGAGCAGGAAGCTCTCCACTGACATCACTGGTGTAGAAAACAGAGAGCTAGGTAAATGGAGGCAGTGTAGGTTCAGGGTTAACTGTACACACAGGTCCTTTGACAGGGAAAGGGTAAACAGAAGGTGCAGGATGGTTCCAGCAGGAGACTGGGAGCAGGCAGAGCGGTGCAGGCTACTTGGAAGCTGGGATCCAGCAGGAGCACAGGCAAGCACTCAAACAGGCAGGTTTACAGGAGCACAGGTACTCTCTCACAGCATACGCTGTGAAACACATTGCACTGGCAACCATGGGAAGCTCTGAACTCCCTTAAGTACCCAGTGCAGAATCGTGATAGGTCAGAGACAGCATGTGACACGCCAGGACTGGAGCAGCTAAGTCACATGACCAGAGGCAAGATGGCGGCGCCCATACCAGAGCAGGATGGAAACGCCACCAGCCTACCCCAGCCACAGTGCCTGCGGAATACTTTGCACAGCCAACGCCCGCCGCCAGACACCAGCCCCTCCGCCGGAAGGACCACGCCACTGCGCTCTAACAGGTAATACCCGTCGTCCCCTATGCCGAGAAACCCTGGTCGTGACAAGAATAATCAGTAGCTGTTTTTCACACTAATTTACTGATTGCAAAAACCTGGGTTGAATTTGTTATCTGATATTACCATATAGCTTTAACTCCAGATGATTATTATAGTCCAGGTAAACGCATATGAAAAATAATGTGAAAGGTGTTCAGGTTAGTGGGTATCCATTGCCTGCAAATCATGGAGGCAGCCATTTTGTGGGGTGAGTATGAGAACACAGTCTGCCAGTTCTTTTTAGAACCAGTTACCCGAATGAGGCAGTGCATTAATTCGCTTGGAACTAGTGTTATCATTTAAACATGACATTATGATAGCACATCCCCAATAATTGAATTGTCCTCTGAGAATATTAGTTTAGTCCACAAAATGGCTGCCACCACTGTATGTAGGTAACTGATACATGAACTAAAAAAAAAAAAATTGTAGTTCATTTGTAACAAACCAATACAGTATAATTACCCCTATGTACCTCAGTTGTCAGATTTTTAGACAGATTCTTTATCACTAATTATACAGTATTCTCAATACAGGCATTGCTAAAACTATTTTTTTTGTGCTGTTTCTAAAGTAAGTTGCAGTATATGTGACATATACATACCAGAACACATACTCACTGTATACCATGAGAATAAGAGCCCCAATAATCATTATGACTGTCTGCAATGTGTCTGTGTAGATCACTGCTGCCAGGCCACCTAAACACAGCAGATAGAGATTGTGTTAATAAATATAAAAAAATATATATATATATATATACACACAACCATGGCCAAAAGTTTTGAGAATGACCCAAGAAATACACCTCAGTTCTCCAAGCTTTGATACATCTCCCCGGTATAATACATATCCTGTTACTTTATATACAACATGAAAATATTCACAAGACACTTGTTCCTACTGAATTGATGACTTGCAAAGAGGTTATGGAGTGAGGCGGAGAGGTCGAGCTGAGGTGTATCTTGTGACAAGGTTAGAAATGTATAAAGGGGAAGTGTAAACATAACCTTTGTCATTGAGGGTAAGCAATTTAAATTGAGCACTGGAGGGAATGGAAGCCAGTAAAGGGGTTAACAGAGAAGCACGGCAGACAAGGAGAGGCGTAAGAGGATTGTAGAGGGGAAGGCCAGCTGCAAGGAAGGAAATAATGAGCAAATGGATTAGGTTGATGGGGAGGGCTGAGAAGCAAGTTGATGAGGAGAAGGAGGCGGCAGTAATTGTTGCAAAGAGTGAAGATTAGTGATTGGAAGCAGGTTTGTAGGTAGACCGGATGAATTTGAAGTGGATTTATTCAGAGTCACAGTGGGATTTCCCCCATTGGCACTCAGCAGAGCAGGATCACTTTGGAATGTAGAGCCTGGCTTGGACAGCCAGAGATAATGAAAGGTGGCTTGGGTTGCTTCATCAAGGGCATTGGGGACTGTGGTGCCTCAAAGACTGGGCAGGGAAGAAATGGGAGCAAGAAAAGGTGTGAGAAAGGCCAAGAGGAGGATGGGGTCCAGGCTGTTAAGGTGTTGCTATGTGTGCAAGACTTTAGGTGGAGGTAGGTGAGCAGGAGAAAAAGAGGAGGAAGAAGTGAAGGACATTGTGGTTGGAGGTCGGGAATGCTGAATTGTAGAAATTGTAGATGTCGCAAACTTGAAGGAACACAAGGTTGTGTGAGTCTCTACCACGATGGCTGGGATAAGAAGTCCATTGGGAGAGACCTTACGAGGAGGTGAGCATGACGAGTCTAGAGGCAGCAGTGCCAATGGAGGATGTCAGTGGGGATGATGCAATTCCCAAAAATGAGAGTTGACACATTATTGAAAAGGAAGTGGGTACACCAGGCTGCAAGGATGTCAATGAATTGGGAGCAAGGAAAGCAGTACAGGGGTATGTGGATGGTAGAGCCATATTGATGAACTTCAAAGAAGGAGAGGGCGGGTTAAGAGGTGAAGACACAGTAGGTTCAATTAGGAAATAGTATGATGCAGTCACCAGGATAGAGAATGTGGAGATAAAAGAGACCACCATAGTGCATCAGGTAATGCAACATCATAGGGAGTTTTCAATAATGATCAGAAGACTAACAGAATGACACAGGAAAGGGGTGTTTGTTGCAGACGTACTAGTGTTTCAGGGGGGCAGATGAGATTGTGGCTGGAGGTGTGAGGTTGCGGCCAAGCTTTGTGGTGTAAGGAAGAGCATGAGGTAATCGTGGGGATTTGGTGAGACCCTGGGTTGGTGTTGATGTCACCAGCAGTCAGGAAGAAGATAATGAGGGAATGGAATTTGTGGGTTATGGGGTAGAACCAATGAGGGCAGTGGTGCGGTGCAGGGAGCAGAGCATTTTGAGCTACAGGCAGGGGAGGCAGAAAAGGGAATAATAGGACAGAGATGCTAAACAGAGGGGAGGTGGAGGATACCCGATTTTCCCATGATGTAAAAAAAACTTGATTCACTTTCTCCTATAGAGGACAACTGACCCTAACATGCAGAATTATACAGTTGATGATATACATAAAATGAAAGTTTTTGGTGGTTGAGATTGTATGATGGGGGAATTGGGAAGGAATATTTACTTATGCCTGCCAGCATTACATTTGGCAGCTGTCTCAGGGGGCAAGTTCTAGGGGCAGTGAAATAATGGTAACTCATTAATACTAATTTCCTGTAAAGGAACGTTAAAGAGATGTGTTGTACCAGTATAAAACAAGTCTTTCTAGAACAATCCCTTTTGAGACTCACCAGCAATGGTATAGATTGCAGTTATCAAAAGTAGTCCAACAACAGCCACATAGAGATCCCACTGGAGGGCCTGCTGTATAAATAGTGCCCCAGCATACATGTCCACCTATGGGTGAAGCGCACAAGGAAATATCACATTGTGTGGACCTGAGCACAATGGAGGTGGTCAATTGACTGACATATCATGTATAAAGAGTCAGGGTCGTTTCATGGCTGAGTAGTTATTTATCACGGCTCTGTATCATTGTGTGTGAAGCACAATTGGGACTTCCCAGGCCATATAGTGATTTACTTCTTCTGGGCTTATTATTTGGGAAATGAGGAGATCTAAGTAGTCCCTCATCAGTGTTTTGTGCACTAATTCCTATGAGCTATATTGTTCTGAATATTGGTTCATTGGCTCAGCCCACTCTTTCTGCAGGGGAAGTCCTGGCGGGAGCTTTGAGTGGACTTGGCGCCATGAATCGTATCAGGTCGGCCGCATCCCCACAATCCCACGATTTGTAGATGCAATCCGCTGCAAATCACATCATTAAGGCCCTGACCTCCCACTTTACTGAGGTCATCTCAGGAGCTTCCATGAAAGTCTGACAAGACTGTGAAGAGGTAGGCGAAACAGAGTATGATAACGTGATAAAGAGACATCACGCTATGCGTACTGGAGCGTGATGACATGATTTGCATAAGTGCGCTGTTGAGGGCAGGGCATTATGCTGAAACTCACATCAATAATTCCGCCTACCGCTGACAATACGGGGCATGAAAGGAAAACTACTATGCTGTATACTGAATACTGAAAAAACAACTACAGTCACATGGGGATGTGGTCTTTACACCTACAGCCGGCTGTTGAAATCCCGGTGCTGGAATCCCGACCTGGGTCAGAACACCGGCGCCGGAATGGCGTGTGGGGAAAGAGTGTGAAAGGCAATCAGTAAATGGAGTCTCAGTGCATTGAATCTTACAGAGATTTTAGTAAATATGTAGATGAACAGATACAGAATGGCAAGGTAAATTTGGATTCTTTTTCCTCCGAAGCGCCTCTGCAAGTACTCGGGCATCGTGGTGACCTGGACGGGGCAGAAGTATGTGACATTACATCATCTGCGGTCAGGTAGGTCATATAATAATAATAATAATAAGTATATGAAGTTGGCTTTCTTACCCCAGCGGATATGTAAATTGGCAGAAATAACCAGGCGAGCACTAGGACACAGAAGAGGCCCTGCATAGGAATTTAGTGGTGTTAATAATAATCTTTTCTCAATCATTCTTTTTAGTTCAAGAAAAAAAAAGCATAATAAATAGATAACTCATTCTAATATTTTCTAATTACATTATTTTCTTACAAAGGTGAAGATGCAACACAAGGATATACAGGCGAGAGCAATTTTCCTGTAAGATTTGTGATACGGCAACTTCACCTATTGTATGTCTCATTAGAAAACACCAAAGTTACCGCATAAAGCTGACCCATCACCCACATAGTGGAGGCAGCCATTTTGTAGGGTGATACATTTTTTTTTTTTTAAAGACAAATGTTTCTTTATTGAAGCATGCACATATGATACAATACAATTTAAATTGAATTACATATCAAAAATAAAAGAGAAGATAAGAAAGAAGAAAAACATTGTATAGAAAAAAAAATAATAACATGGTATCTACAATTTTAATTTATTGAGAAAAATGGGTGTTACAACATTTAATGTCTCCAGTTCCCAGTGATTGGATACCTGAATATTTGCTTAGCCCACAAAATGGCAGCCTGTGGGCGGAATTCAATTATTTCTAGCCGCTATCGCGCCCGACGGAGCTATTCTATTCTTGCTCCTGTTGGGCGCGATCAGCTGCCAGCGCTACATTTCAGCTCGCACCCCCTGGGGGATGAGAGCTGAAATGTGCGAAAAGTGACATGTTTGGGCGCCCAAACATCACTTTTCGCGATCGCGCCCAGCACTTTGGTCGGGTTTAGCTGCTTTACGCGGCTAAACCTGACCTCTATGGGCGCTCACAGCGCGAACATCTTGGACAATTGTATAGCGGCCCGCGATCTCCTGTCACTTTAGACGGGAGATGCGGGCCGCGAATACAATTGAATTCCGCCCTGTGACTGGTAAGTTTTATGATGAAAATGTAAGTTAGTTACTGCATCTAATAATCAGCAGTCTTCAGAAATCTGTCTCAGGCTGACTCCTTATAGACATGATATCCCTTATAATATGCAACAAGTATTGTAAAGACATTTATATCATGCTTTAGAAAAGTCTAAGAAATCACACTACCCCGCTGAGGAGATCCAGTGATTGTGTGCACACACGGCCTGATTCACTATGCAACGCAACTGTGAATGCAATAGCGATTACGCATGCAGTTCAACTGCGATAGTATGCTAATCCATTGTGATCGCTATGGCACCGCAGCACTACATAAGGACGCCCACTTTACCTTACACACATTCGTAATGTTTAGCAAGACTGTGAAACCATCGGTACAATCGAGAACCATCGCAGCGTCACGCACACTTGCACAAGCCCTGACCTTACTCAGACATTGCTAACTTCCACGCACGCTATCAGGCCTCATGCTGCGTAGGGCATCCCAGTGAATTTATGCACGTTTCCGCAACAGCGTTGAAACGCACTGGCACGCCTGCGTTCACCCGACCACCCCCCCGTCACCACCCACAAACGGCACTTCCTTTCAGTCACTCTGCGAAGGGTCTGTGTAGTCATTGTGATCGCAATGGCTACTTTGCGCATGCGCAGTACGCAACAATCGTCCAATTGCGTGGGTAATAGCAGTAGTGAATCAGGCCCATAGTGCTATAAATACAGCTGTCTAATCTGTTGAAGCGAAAAAGCAACTTGAAGAGAAGCAAATTGTCTTTTATGCAGTGACCAGTAGATGGCAGCACCTAGTGAGGGTTACTCTTTTTTATTTTAGAAAATAACAGGATTATTCACAGGAACTCATTACACCATGGCTTTTATTTCTCAATCAGGAACGTGTTACCAATATTGTGAATAGCTGTGCACCATGCAAGTGTGTATCTTCATAACTATTGCGGTAACATTCAATGCTTCCACAGATAAAGAGATGCCAAATACCCAAAGTGCTCTTTTATCTCAGACTTGGGGGCACATGTATCAAAAGGTTGATGTGAGATATATATCACCAACCAATCAGCTTCTAACTTACATTTTGCAGACTGTTGGTGATATATATTTCACAATTTTATCTCATATCAAGCTTTGATACATATGCCCCAAATGAACCTATATGCACAGTTTATTTGTTTTTGGTGGATCTGCTGGTTGTTCTCTCCTCATACACACTTTGGGGCCATTAAAGGGTGAATAGCAGATCAGCTGTATTTGTGCGTATGGAAATGCGTACATTTACACGTATGCAGAACAGTGCGCACCTTTGTTGGTGGACCGACCTTATCCGAATGCTTGGTGATACCAGTCATTATCATCAGGGAGCACTTGCACCAGTCCTAACCTTGGAGCAAAGGACACGCCTGGAAACGGGTGCAGTCAGACACGCATCCGGCTAACTCTGCCTAGGCCGCAATTCCATCGTCCTGCCCTCGGTGAAGATTTTGTGAAATTGCTGCCTTCCTGATCACTCTTCATAGGTACATACCTACATAACACTTATAGCCCCACTGTGCTCACTCTCACTGTGACCAGCATGTCTCGCGGAGCTTTGGCAATCACCTGAGACTAGCCAGTTTATTGGACAAGCTGAGAATGATTCCTGAGATGACAGTCAGCCTGTCTGCGTAAGGACTCACCTCTACGTCCCTTCAGTTGCAGAAGAAGATGTAAGAGAATTGCGTACAACACTGCGACGCCCCTTCTTGTGTACACTTGTGTCTGCAGCATGTGCAAAGCAAACACACAAGATATGCTCTGCAAACATGCATACATTCAACTTTGAGTCAGCTCCTTCATGCTTCCTCTCTTTCCATTTTCTATTGTCTGCTTCCTCTTTCCCCATTTTCTATTGTCTGCCTCCTCTCTTTTCCCCTTTTCTATTGTCTGCTTCCTCTCCCCGTTTTCTATTGTCTACTTCCTCTCATTTCCCGTTTTCGATAGTCTGCTTTCTCTCTTTCCCCGTTTTCGATTGTCTGCTTTCCCATTTCTATTGTCTGCTTCCTCTCTTTCCCCGTTTTCGATTGTCTGCTTCCTCTTTCCCTGTTTTCGATTGTCTGCTTCCTCTCTTTCCCCGTTTTCGATTGTCTGCTTTCCCATTTCTATTGTCTGCTTCCTCTCTTTCCCCGTTTTCGATTGTCTGCTTCCTCTTTCCCTGTTTTCGATTGTCTGCTTCCTCTCTTTCCCCATTTTCGATTGTCTGCTTCCTCTCTTTCCCCTTTTCTATTGTCTGCTTCCTCTTTCCCCTGTTCTATTGTCTGCTTCCTCTCTTTCCATTTTCTATTGTCTGCTTCCTCTCATTTCCCGTTTTCTATTGTCTGCTTCCTCTTTCCCCTTTTCTATTGTCTGCTTCCTCTCTTTCCCCTTTTCTATTGTCTGCCTCCTCTCATTTCCCGTTTTCTATTGTCTGCTTCCTCTTTCCCCATTTTCTATTGTCTGCCTCCTCTCTTTTCCCCTTTTCTATTGTCTGCTTCCTCTCCCCGTTTTCTATTGTCTACTTCCTCTCATTTCCCGTTTTCGATTGTCTGCTTCCTCTCTTTCCCCGTTTTCGATTGTCTGCTTTCCCATTTCTATTGTCTGCTTCCTCTCTTTCCCCGTTTTCGATTGTCTGCTTCCTCTTTCCCCGTTTTCGATTGTCTGCTTCCTCTCTTTCCCCGTTTTCGATTGTCTGCTTCCTCTCTTTCCCCTTTTCTATTGTCTGCTTCCTCTTTCCCCTGTTCTATTGTCTGCTTCCTCTCTTTCCATTTTCTATTGTCTGCTTCCTCTCATTTCCCGTTTTCTATTGTCTGCTTCCTCTTTCCCCTTTTCTATTGTCTGCTTCCTCTCTTTCCCCTTTTCTATTGTCTGCCTCCTCTCATTTCCCGTTTTCTATTGTCTGCTTCCTCTTTCCCCATTTTCTATTGTCTGCCTCCTCTCTTTTCCCCTTTTCTATTGTCTGCTTCCTCTCCCCGTTTTCTATTGTCTACTTCCTCTCATTTCCCGTTTTCGATTGTCTGCTTCCTCTCTTTCCCCGTTTTCGATTGTCTGCTTTCCCATTTCTATTGTCTGCTTCCTCTCTTTCCCTGTTTTCGATTGTCTGCTTCCTCTTTCCCCGTTTTCGATTGTCTGCTTCCTCTCTTTCCCCGTTTTCGATTGTCTGCTTCCTCTCTTTCCCCTTTTCTATTGTCTGCTTCCTCTTTCCCCTGTTCTATTGTCTGCTTCCTCTCTTTCCATTTTCTATTGTCTGCTTCCTCTCATTTCCCGTTTTCTATTGTCTGCTTCCTCTTTCCCCTTTTCTATTGTCTGCTTCCTCTCTTTCCCCTTTTCTATTGTCTGCTTCCTCTTTCCCCTTTTCTATTATCTGCTTCCTCTCTTTTCCCCTTTTCTATTGTCTGCTTCCTCTCCCCATTTTCTGTTGTCTACTTCCTCTCATTTCCTGTTTTCGATTGTCTGCTTCCTCTTTCCCCGTTTTCGATTGTCTGCTTTCCCATTTCTATTGTCTGCTTCCTCTCTTTCCCCGTTTTCGATTGTCTGCTTCCTCTCTTTTCCCGTTTTAGATTGTCTGCTTCCTCTCTTTCCCTGTTTTCGATTGTCTGCTTCCTCTTTCCCCTTTTCTATTGTCTGCTTCCTCTTTCCCGTTCTATTGTCTGCTTCCTCTTTCCCGTTCTATTGTCTGCTTCTTATTTCCCCTTATCTATTGTCTGCTTCCTCTCTTTCCCCGTTTTCGATTGTCTGCTTCCTCTCTTTCCCCTTTTCTATTGTCTGCTTCCTCTTTCCCCTGTTCTATTGTCTGCTTCCTCTCTTTCCATTTTCTATTGTCTGCTTCCTCTCATTTCCCGTTTTCTATTGTCTGCTTCCTCTTTCCCCATCTTCTATTATCTGCTTCCTCTCTTTTCCCCTTTCCTATTGTCTGCTTCATCTCTTTCCCCTTTTCTATTGTCTGCTTCCTCTTTCCCCTGTTCTATTGTCTGCTTCCTCTTTCCCCTTTTCTACTTCCTCTCTTTCCCCGTTTTCTATTGTCTGCTTCCTCTCTTTCCCTGTTTTCGATTGTCTGCTTCCTCTTTCCCCTTTTCTATTGTCTGCTTCCTCTTTCCCGTTCTATTGTCTGCTTCCTCTTTCCCGTTCTATTGTCTGCTTCTTATTTCCCCTTATCTATTTTCTGCTTCCTCTCTTTCCCCGTTTTCTATTGTCTGCTTCCTCTCTTTCCCCTTTTCTATTGTCTGCTTCCTCTTTCCCCTTTTCTATTGTCTGCTTCCTCTCTTTCCCCTTTTCTATTGTCTGCTTCCTCTTTCCCCTTTTCTATTATCTGCTTCCTCTCTTTCCCCTTTTCTATTGTCTGCTTCCTCTCTTTCCCCGTTTTTGATTGTCTGCTTCCTCTCTTTCCCCGTTTTCGATTGTCTGCTTCCTCTCTTTCCCCTTTTCTATTGTCTGCTTCCTCTCTTTCCCCTTTTCTATTGTCTGCTTCCTCTTTCCCCTTTTCTATTATCTGCTTCCTCTCTTTCCCCTTTTCTATTGTCTGCTTCCTCTCTTTCCCCGTTTTTGATTGTCTGCTTCCTCTCTTTCCCCGTTTTCGATTGTCTGCTTCCTCTCTTTCCCCTTTTCTATTGTCTGCTTCCTCTTTCCCCTTTTCTATTGTCTGCTTCCTCTCTTTCCCCTTTTCTATTGTCTGCTTCCTCTTTCCCCTTTTCTATTATCTGCTTCCTCTCTTTCCCCTTTTCTATTATCTGCTTCCTCTCTTTCCCCTTTTCTATTGTCTGCTTCCTCTCTTTCCCCGTTTTTGATTGTCTGCTTCCTCTCTTTCCCCTTTTCTATTGTCTGCTTCCTCTTTCCCCTTTTCTATTGTCTGCTTCCTCTTTCCCCATGTCTTATTTTCTTCTTCCTCTCTTTCCCCCTTTTCTATTGTCTGCTTCCTATCTTTCCCCTTTTCTATTGTCTGCTTCCTCTTTCCCCTGTTTTATTTTCTGCTTCCTCTTTCCCCATTTTCTATAGTCTGCTTCCTCTCTTTCCCCGTTACTATTGTCTGCTTCCTCTCTTTCCCCGTTACTATTGTCTGCTTCCTCTCTTTCCCCGTTACTATTGTCTGCTTCCTCTCTTTCCCCATTTTCAATTGTCTGCTTCCTCTCTTTCCCCTTTTCTATTGTCTGCTTCCTTTTTCCCCTTTTCTATTGTCTGCTTCCTTTTTCCCCTTTTCTATTGTCTGTTTTCTCTTTCCCCTTTTCTATTGTCTGCTTCCTCTCTTTTGCCTTTCCTATCTCCAAACCTTTGTTCGATATTTTATCTTCCTTTTCTGTTACAATGCTTTTTGTTTGACTTTTTTCTCTTCTTGTTTCCATTCTCTCCTTTTAGCTCCTCCATTTTTGTCTTTCTCCATCTTCCTCATTCACCATCTCCCTCTCCTCCTTCCTGTATTCCCTATTCAGCACTATTGAAGAGGGCTGGTCAGATTCTGTCACTGTCATATGGAGGGAGTTGTCCAAAATTGTATCGCTCCTTTAAAAAACAAAATGAGCTTGCAGATTTTAGCATTCAGTAGAGTATCATTGTCTGTGTCCCATAGTTGCTTAAATTCCTTTCAAATGCCTCATGATGAGTTGGAAGGTTATATTTAGAGGACAATATAGGTTGGGAAGTGACAGGGATTTAGTTTGTCCTTCTGACTATTACCATGTGTGTGATTAATTGCCTGACCTGGACCTTGCAGTGATTGCTGCCTGCCCTGACCTCTGTCTGCAATCTGACCACTCTCTAGGATTGTGCTCTGGTACCTGACTGTATGACCTGTTGCTGACCTAACCTGACTTGACCTTGCCACTGGTTTACGTTCTAGCGTGTAGTACCTCATTCTCCTTCTGCTTATTATTATCTCATAGCTGTGCTGCATGGTTCCTGTCTCCCTGATTCCTAAACAAGAGGGCCAGTAATCACATTACAATTTAATGGAAACAAACCTGTCTCTGGCCATTGTGTTTATTACCAAGAAGTAGCAGATGAGGTTCTGCCCCTGGTCAAATGCACACTAATGATATCATCCACTTATTCACTTGTTTGTTTTTTTAAGACCATGGCCGCTTTCTGTAGACTTATTTTGAAATTGAACATCTGAAATGTGTAATTATAAGCGAATTATTATTTTTCAAAAAGTTTAAAACCGGCCTCGCCTATAAATACATCAGGTATTGGCTCTAGTTTAGCAACAGTGTTTACTCTCTTCGCTGGCTTTGTATAAGGATACTGGCAAACAGTCTGCCCATTGTTAAATACAAAACTAGTTCTTGGGCAGAATCTCCAATCAAACAAAGGTAAAAACAAACACTGCTGTGTGGTACCGTGGGATGATTTGCTGGAGTCTCCCCTGCCGTTATACGTTGCAGGCCTGAGTAGCGACAATGGCTGCATTCACAGGTGCTGTAACATTTCCTGACATCTCACTCTGCAGCTTCAGTGCTCCCAGGAAGACACTTACATTCCATTCATAGGCCGTGACTGCAATCCCCGAGGCTGCTCCCGACCCAGCCAGACCAATGAAGTGCCCGCTGCCCACGTTACTAGCAAACAAGGAGGCCCCTACCTGCAGACAGATGTGGGAGGAAGCAACAGATAGAGGTGTAAGAGCTGAGGTACTGAACAGTCCAACAAGTGACGTCACACACTTTCCTAGGCTCAGAGGACCATGTAGACCTTCCACTTATGTGTCTAAATTGTCAATGGAGAAAAATAATGCAAATTATAGGACAAAGAAGGGAAAAGATTGGCATCCAGTAACACATGTAATGGGGGGGTGGAGGGGGTGGGGCGGGTGTTAGGTGGCTTACATTGGGCGCTAAATTGGTTGTTTTAGGTTATAATGAAGGAGACTACTCATAGACTGACCATAAATTCTGTTTACAGATGTTACTGTTCGGTATAATATCATTGACTCTGTTTCTGTCCCATAACTGCCCAATCTCCTCCCAGAGGCCTAATAATAAGTGGAGGTGGTGGGGATGGTGTTGGGCAGGATGGGTAAAAATAATGCTTTTTCACTCATAGGATAATATTATGAGCCGTATTCAATTTGAGTGGACCCGCAATACTTTTCCACCTCCCAGACTTTTCGCCAACATCACGTATTTTGTACGCGCACGTGCCCACGTATCCCCGTATTCAATTTGAAAGTAGGCGTAAACGGGACCCGGCGAAACTGAAACAAGCAGAAAGTCCTGTCAGATTTGGGGAAATCAGCCTGACACCCCCCAAAAGATGCTCTGACATGGGGGTCAGCTATGGTACCCCCCAATTTGGCTTTTTAAAACGGGCTCGATAGCTGCTAAATAGCGTTTTGTATACTTGGTGCAGAATAGTATTTAGGAGGTTTTTTTTGCAGAAAATAACTTATCCCAGCAACTTTGGGATACTTGAAAATGGGGGTCAGCTTATTTTGAAGTTGCTAAAGTTGAAAAAATCGTGAAAAACCCACCTTCCGCAAGCACCTGCAATGAAAAAAACACCTGGGGCATACTTGGGGACCCCCCCCAGAGTCTAGTTCGCTAGTTTTGAACTTTGTCCCCCAACAATTTTTTTTTCGCCCCCAAATTCAAAGTGATTTTTTTGGGGTGTTCTTAAGTGTTTTTTTGAATTTGGGGGACTGTCTGAAGGCTGCACGGGGGTTACCACAACGTTGCACCCCAAAACCTCAATTCTGCACTTTTTTCCGCCTGCTATTCATAGGCGAAACTTTTCCACCTATTACTTTGCATTGACAAATAATGGAGCGTACACACGGTCAGATTTGTCAGACTTGTCAGATTTGTCAGATGAACGACTGAACGATTAAACGATTTAAACGATTTGGACGATTTGACCAAAGTTTTGAACGATTTGAACGATTTGAACGATTGAACGATTTTTGACTGCATTAAAATGAATGGAATCGTCCAAGTCTGACTGCAAACCCATCAGATGTCAGATATCGTTATCTGACAAACGGGAACGCGCATCGTTGATCGTCCATCGTTCAGGCATGTCAGATATGAACGATTTTCCTTCAGATATGAACGACTGAACGATTTTTAAATCGTTATCGTCCATATCTGAAGAAAAAATCTGATCGTGTGTATGCACCATTACTTTGTAATTCCGTCTAGGCGAAAAGTCTTCCAAATTGAATACGGCAATTCTTTTCCGCCTGGCGAAATGACGTCATCGGCGAAACTTTACAGCAGATTCCGGCTTTTCACCTCAAATTGAATACGGGCCTATACTGGGTAAATGTGTCCTTTGCTGTCAGAGTCACCCGGGGTCTATTTACTAAGCCTCGGATGGAGATAAAGTGGACGGAGATAAGGTACCAACCAACCAGCTCCTGTCATTTTTCAAACACAGCCTGTGACATGGCAGTTAGGAGCTGATTGGCCGGTACTTTATCTCTGTTCATTTTATCTCCATCCAAGGCTTAGTAAATAGACCCCACAGTTTATTTAGCAATACTGCACAGCCCTGCCAGCACTCACCACATACGTAAACATATTATATAATTCTATAACTTATGTGGTATAAGCATTGCTTCTCTACGCAGTTAATCTCTATGAAGATAATTTATATGACAGTCAAATATTACTTAAGATTGTCGAAGCATGTAACAGTACTAAAAGCATGTAAGAAGGTGCAAAGTCTATAGAAGTGGAGGAGGAAAGTGGTCGTATATTAAATCCGTATCCACTAAAGATTTAAAAAATTTAAAATAAATACTGTCGCTTTTACCAATGCATTCTATAACAAATTAATGATGGAAGCTGAAGGTGATTTTATTTAAGAGACTATGGAGATAAATGACCTCAGTATTAAGGACAGCTTACAAGCATGACAGTACTTTACCACTTTCTGCTCCTGACAAGGTTATGGAATCCCCTCTTTCATTAAACAGTACAAAATAACAGTTAGATCATTTATTTCCCAACACCAGAAGGTAAATCATTCACATCAGGTCAGCTGTCTGCAGTGGTACTCAGGCCTGACCAGCAGTGCACGTTTTCTGGATCTCTTCACAGATGGACACGTAACCTAATTATTCCACCTGTGCTCCTGAGAGGTGATCCAGGAAACATGAACTGCTGATGAGATCTTAAGACAGGTTTGTGAACAGTTATTCTAGAACAGGGGTCAGCAAACCTTTTGCTATCTTGTTTATGCTGTGAAGATACAGGATCGTTATCATCTGCAGCAAGGAACTGTTGATGCTGGTGCTCAGATTAAGACAGACAGGTTGGTCAAGGTTCATCAGGAATGGAAAAGAGAATAGCCTTAACACTGCAACATATCCTATAAACATTAGGTCAGGGCTTGACAAATTTTTGTACAATCTAGGAGCCATCTTAAAAGTTTAGGAGCCAGAACATCGTCCATTACCAAAATATATGAAAGCTTGTATAGACCACCACACATGCCCTTTCAGTGCCCCTCAACCGAGTAGTAAGCCCCCAGTAATAGTGCCCCCAGTAGTAAGCCCCCTGTAAAAGTGCCCCCAGTAGTAAGCCCCCTGTAATAGTGCCCCCTGTAATAGTGCCCCCAGTAGTAAGCCCCCTGTAATAGTGCCCACAGTAGTAAGCTCCCTGTAATAGTGCCCCCAGTAGTAAGCCCCTTGTAATAGTGCCCCCAGTAGTAAGCCCCTTGTAATAGTGCCCCCAGTAGTAAGGTCCTTGAAATAGTACCCCCAATAGTAAGCCCCCTGTAGTAAGCCTCCTGTAATAGTGCACCCAGTAGTAAGCTCCTTGAAATAGCGCCCCCAGTCGTAAGCCCCCTGTATTAGTGCCCCCAGTAGTAAGCCCCCTCTAATAGTGCCCCCAGTAGTAAGCCCCCACTAATAGTGCCCCCAGTACTAAGCCCTCTCTAATAGTGCCCCCAGTACTAAGCCCTCTCTAATAGTGCCCCCAATACTAAGCCCTCTCTAATAGTGCCCCCAGTACTAAACCACCTCTAAGTGTGCCCCCAGTACTAAACCCCCTCTAAGTGTGCCGTGCACACACACACACACACACACAAAACCCCCCCAGAATACTCACTTTAGGCCACGATCCTGCGTCCGCTGCTGTCTGCCGCTCTTCGGAACTATGGGAAAGACGTCATGATGTCTCTCCCATAATGTCCGTGGGGGTAGCCGTATGCTGGAGCTCAGGAGTGAGCTCCGGCTGCAGCTGCGGGGAGTCGGGAGTCCGCCGGTAACATTTCAGCGGGCGCCTGGCAGGAGCTTCCCTGCGGTGGCGGCGGTGGACTTGGAAATCCCGGTCGCCAGGACTAAAATCTTAGTCGCCATGGCGACCTGGTGCCCGGGATTTGTCGAGCCCTGCATTATGTTAAAACTCAAGAATGAATAAAGATACGGTAAAGCGAAGAAAACCATTCTTTATCTTATGAAATTCTGCATCTGTTTGATATGTCACATGACTACCTTCCCAATTAAAAATTAGAGTTGCATCCAAGATGGCCACCATACTGATGACATTCCCTAAAAACTTTCCCCCCCACTCCCATATCATATGTGCAGACACTGGATTAATATTTCTTTACTCATTTCCTTTATATAAGGGTGTTTCCACACTTATGGACCACCCTGTAGTGTACGCTATGCAATGTAGGTTAAACAGTCATCCAACACATAATACACTCACCATGGATGTAAGAATTTTGCCTTAGGTAATATTGCACCAATACCTGCCAGTGGTCGCAAGGTGCAAAGTTGTCTCCTGGATTTCCAGCTGTTGGGAGTTCTCAGAATACAGGTGGAAGACAATGGGAGAAAAACATTGTGTTCTTGTTTTTTCAAGAATGGACCCATCAGATAAATACTGGGTCCATTTTTGACAACAGAGAACACAATGTTTTTTTCCCATTGTATTCCATATATCGTCTGAGAACTACAACAGCTGGAAATCTATGAGTCCATGTTGAACATTGCGACCACCGGCAGGGTATCGGTGCAATATTAGCCAAGGTGAGCATATTGACCCTCATTCAGTTCTGAATGAGGGCGGCCGCTTCTATTTTTTAGTGCGGCCTCCTGGTCGCTAGCTAAGCTGTGGGTTGCCACCCACAGCTTAGCGACCGACCAGGTTGATGGTTGCGATGGTCAAGACCATCGCGGCTTGCGACTACACCCTAAGGTTAGGTCTCGGCAACCGCAAGCCCCAGGGAGCTTCCTGCTCCGATTGAGCAGGAAGCTCCCCACTGACATCACTGCTGATGTCAGTGCGGTCGTCCACAAAACAGCAGGCGTTCGCTTGGGAACGCCTCCGTTTGTGTAGCCACCCCCCCGCCTACAAAACGGGCCGAGCTGTCGATCAACATCGACAGCCGGCCCTTTTGTAGTGAGCTCCGGAGCGAGAGAGTTTCTCTCTCGCTCCAGGGCTTGCGCACGTGCAGTGCAGCGGCTGCGCGTGCGCAGGACCAAAACATGATACCCGGTTGCGAGCGCGCAGCGCTTCCGACCGGGTCTGAATGAGGTCCATTATGTGTTGGAAGATTGTTTAACCTACATTACACAGTGTATAGTTATATATACAGCTGTTCTCTTTCTCGGTACCCAAACACCACCTTTCGAATTTAATGGTTGGAAAAGCGCTGGAACTACCAATCATTATATATGAACACTTTATGGAACTTTATTGGGTGAAGTTCCCCAGTTCACAGCTTCTTACGCTCATCCTAAGGTGAACTTTCCTCATTTGGCACGGATCCTTCCTTCCATAAGACCAATACACCGACCAAGCTTATTGGTAAATTGGTGGGTTTGGGCCTTTTGGTATTGTTTGCTATTATGTAACTGAATAAACACATTCCTCTTTTAGTTGTAAAATAGACTAAACTAACGTATGGAACTTGCAGATTGGTCCTAGCCTGCTAATCCTCAGAACCTTTGGCGTGCCAATTCTGGAACGCCTGCTGAGGGTGTCTGACCCCTGTCCTAGAAGGATATATAGTATGTGTACCTGCACCAAATGCTGATACTTACAGGCCACCATGCCATGTCCTTTCCCGCCAGGAAATACCCCTGAACCGTGCTCCTCTTTGTACGCCACATAGACTGAGAAAATCAATGGGATTCAATATTAATGTTAAGAAATGTTCAATCTCCTCCTCAATGAGCATCAGCAGCGGTGATTTATACAGTCCCCAGAGACATATGTGGTGTAGAGGTGCCTCCGCCATTCCTAGCATGGTTCTATAGATGCTAGTGGGGTGTAATGATATCAGCCCCCCTGGCAGAGTACATAATGTGTTATATGGAAGCTCAGTGTAATTAGGCGCAATGTGCTCCCATAATATCCTAGGAATACGTCTGACTTGGCTGATATCCCAAAGATGGCAGCACTTGGATGACTATTAATGTGCCAGTGGATTGATAAAAGTGGATATAAACTTGTTAGTGGTCTATTTGTAAAGCAGAGATAACCTCTTTCTCTGGGGTTTCTTCCTTCACCTCATATTTAACAACAGGGATACTGCAATAAAACACTGATCTCTCCTGCAGTCTCTATATTTTCACAGCTGACCATGTCCCCAAATCCTGCTCTGGGGACTGCGATGGCTGCTCAATATATCAAGATATGTGACCTATACCCGGCAATGGGGGACCCACAAAGCCAGAATGGTCTCTCTGGATCCCCTTCAGATTAAAGGCCTTTGCTCACTCACTCTCCCTTGCAGGCAGTGACGGTTGCTGCCGGTAAGGTGGAGAAAACCTCAGCATACAGCAGGGTTGTCACCGGGGCTCCAAAAGCAGCTCGAGCATGATAAATAGGGCTGCAACTGCATTATTATATGCAGCAGTACATTATGCTCCATTGCTCCCAATAACCCACTTAGGATAGACTCCCAAATATGTGTAACATACAATATAAAGAATACCACTCCACCAGCGCTTGTTAAATCACAGTAGTTGTAGGGATTCCTTCGATTCCATGTATAATATTCTCCACCTCATAGATAGGGTGTATAAAACACCTCAATGGTATTAGGCATAACCGGAGAAAAGAAAAGAAATTCGGTACATACAATACAGGGCACATTTATTACAAAAAATATTGAAATATCACAGTCTAAAAATAATCACAATAAAAATGCAGACGACCACATCTTAGTCTGTATCCGTAAACGGGTGAGACAAATGGGCAATTACCGTCTGTAGAAGAGAACTGGCAATGGTCAGTTCTTATGAACGTGAAAATCCCCGGCTGCAGCAACAGGTCCTCTTGGCCTCAATTCTCCTCCAAATATGTCGGCTTCGTCCACATCTACCACTATCAGCAATGATACAGTCTTCTGAGCACCCACGCGTTCCCACCCCCCTCGGGTCTTTCTCAAGGTCAGCTCCAGGTGTGTACACTATGTACCGAATTTATTTTCTTTTCTCCGGTTATGCCGAATACCATTGAGGTGTTTTATACGGGATGCAGTCAGGAAGCCGATGGTCGAAATGCCGACCGCCGGCTTCCCTGTCAAATCCCGGCAAGGTACTAATGACAGGCGTCGATATCCAGATGCCTGTCATTAGACCTACGCTGGGAGCCCGACGCCTGGCATACCGAACGAAGGTAAGCCGGGCACGGACACCCGCGTGGGGGGAGGGTTAGGTTTTAGGACTCACGGGGGACTTAGGGTTAGGCAACCCCCGGGAGGGTTATGTTTAGGCTATGGGAAGGGGAGGTTAGGGTTAGGCACACCCCTGAGAGACTTAGGTTTAGGCTGCAGGGAAGGGGGGTTAGGTTTAGGCACTTAGAGGGGGTTCGAGTTAGGCACTAGGGGGGGAGGTTAGAGTTAGGAACCCCTAAAGGAGGGTTAGGGTAGGGGGTAAGGTTAGCGGTAGTTACCCAAATTATCGATCGGGATCTTCACCCCTGCTGGGCTGTCGGGATTAGAACCCATGCGGCTGGCGGTATTACATACTGATTCCGTTTTATACACCCTAGCTATGAGGTGGAGAATATTATACATGGAATCGAAGGAATCCCTACAACTACTCTGATATAACAAGCGCTGGTGGAGTGGTATTCTTTATATTGTATGTTACTTTGTTTTGTGGTGGAGGTGGGAAGAGTCTCTGTAAGATTTTTTTTCTGCACTACTAGCCGCTGTGCGCACTGTGTGGTATTTCTATTTTATTTTGGTATATTTATCCTAAATATGTGTATCCACCATGGTTGTAGTAACTAGGGTTGCAGCTGCTATGAGGACAGGAAGATGAGAGGGATCTGTGTAACTTCCACCTGCATAGCTGGGGAACTGCTCCCCTCTTCCATCATCTCTGAGAACTGGCCGCCAACCCTACAAGGCATCTGAAGGCAACTGTGCTTGCACTGCATTCAGGGGCATCAAAATTCCCAACCTCTGGGATCCTTTCTACTCTCAGCAGGCAGCGCAGAGGGGACGGCAGACAAGAGTAAGGGGTCAATTTACTAAAGTGAGAGTTCTTAGAAGTGGAGATGCTGCCCATGGCAACCAATCAGATTCTACTTAACACTTATCTAGCACCTTCTAGAACAGTGGTGTCAAACTCGGGCCCTCCAGCTGCAGTGGAACTACACATCCCAGCATGCAGTGCCACAGTTTTGCTATTAGGGCATGCTAAAACTGTGGCAGGGCATGCTGGGATATTTAGTCCCACAAAAGCTGAAGGGCCAGAGTTTGACACCACTGTTCTAGAAGATAATCGCTAGAATCTGACTAGAATCTCTACTTCTAAAAACTCTCACTTTAGTAAATGTACCCCTAAGTGAGGGGATGGGAGTAGGTCTCTCAATAAAAAAAACTATTGGGGACTATTCCAAAATTATGCCATGGGGTCTAGAAATTTCTGGTTGTACCCCAAGTATTAAACCATTTACAGTTCATGAGTATTTATAAAACCAAGATTTAGGCTACTTTTTTATGCATGTGTGAATGAGCTCTTAGATTGTAAATGCCCCTCTGATGATCTTGCCCCTTCAAGGGACTGTAATGAAGAAACATAAAATAAGTGCTTGTTACTTACCCACAAACCAACTCCCAGGACAAACAGAAAGTACAAGGCTAAGACCACAATGTCTGCAACTTCCAGGGACTTCTTGGGTGAAGGGTTTACTGTTGGGTTGGTGTCTGGCAGAGTCTGGCTGGTGGTCTCCATATTCTACAACCTTGTTTGTTATATAAAATGCTGACTGTGAATAATTTGAAGCAAAAGAGCAAATTATAGGTGAGAGAGAGTTAGTACTTGTATCTACTTAATGCTATCAGCTAAAGAATCACAATAACAAGTAGTAGATAATGGGCTAATCCTGGAATGTTGTAATCAGGTGAAAGTAGGTCATTAGGTGTGACTGGGAACTGGGCACTGCCAGAAATAACAACATGGCTTTATACTGGAGCAGAGACAAAATACATTCAGCTGGGTTTTTGATGCATCGATGTACAGTCCATAGGGGCCATTTAAAAAGTGCATTGCAAGTGCCTATTTTTGTACAAACGCACCCATGGCTCAGCAGTGGGTGAAAAATTTGGGATGGACAAGCACAAGTGAGGACTTAAATTCTCAAGTTGGTCAAAGGAGACAGAAACCCAACTGCTTATCTATACTTACTGTGTGACGCATTTCGCATTGTCCAACCTCCAAGCGCATTTCTAGGCTTATTTCAGCCAGTGTGTCAAAAACATTCAAACACAAAAAGGCTTATGTAATAAAGACAGTACTGATGTCCCCGGGCCCAAGCTATGACAATTACTTTAAGACATAAATTGGGATAAACCAAGCAATATTTTAGGAGGAAAACAAATGAATAAAAGGTCTGGTCCCAAAGTGGAAGTAGATTGGACACTTTCCAGAACATCCGCATTCTGCAAATGAGCTGGCACCTTACAAAATGCGTTGGTAGACAAGCACTGGTACGTACGGATTGGTCTTTCATTACGGGACCATAACAAGTATTTGCAGAAATATGGACAATTATTTATATAACATATTGTGTATGTCTGGGACTTCAATTGTAACTGGCAAACAAGAAATAATCTGGTTAGTTCTATAGGGAACACCCCCTATAATTTTATAGCACAGTTTAGAAAATAAAAGTAAACACCTGTTTGGTTACTATGGGAAACGTCTTCATACATATCCCCTGCTATGTCCTGATTCCAGTAATGCTTTGCTGAGGGATGCTATATATGAATATTCAGAGTGTCTCTCATCCCCTCCCCAAAGCAGTTCCTAAAATAATAGCTCTTAATGAATAGTCTGTCAGCAACATAAGTACTTGCATGTTACCCAGCAAAAACGTTTATGAGGTGTTCCACGCAATTTTCTTCTGTGCTTTCCATCAAGGCCATTGAATCATTCAGACAGTTGTTTGCTTGGATACTGCACAACTCTGTGTTATGGATAAAACTGTATAAACTGGGATCCTCCCACCAAATGTGCAAAGCCCCACACCTTGGAGCTCATTTACGAATCTCATGCCACAAATATATATATTTTTTTCCCCCGTTGGCACAATTGAAGGTGCATCCTGAGGCTTTTCCCTCATTCAGCCCAATCTACCCAGCATTCCCTGTCAGATGGAGCAACATTGCGCCCTGCGCAACCACAAAGCCATTTGATTTCCTGTGCAAGTGGTCACCATACTGCAAAACAGGAGCATAACATGACAAAGGAAAAAAAACTATTTGAGCTGAACTTTTTTCCTGGTGTCACTTCAATTAGAACAGATGGACATAAGCTAAAGTATAACTAGTAGTAATAAAATAATCACGGGGTAATCGTGGGTCATGCCAACACTTTAGTAACTGTATTCAACCATATTATTACAAGGTGGTGTATTTCTGCTTTCAACAATAATACAGGTGCAATACAGAGTATACACAGACTAGGAATGCATAGTGTACACATATGATAAAGGACACTTTGTTACACAGTATTTGTCTAAACACCTGAAGACTGTAGCTACAGCTTACCTGATGCCTGGTCTTGGGTACAGGGCGAAGGGAGAGAGAAGTGTACAGAGAAATCCTCCAGCTCGGAGACACTTGGCATCTGGGGGTCAAACTCCAAAGTGTGAGCCTTGGCTAAACTGTAAGACTGGAGGTGTGAGCTCTCTCTGACAGGCAGGGACAATGGATATCATCAGGTTGTGTCAGATGAACAAGCGGAGACTGGTGTGTAATACTTTGCTGGCAGCAATTAACCAGAGAGGTGACACAACACAGGAGGAGCTGGTGATTTTAATCAACCAATTACTGAGATGCCAATGTAAGTGCCAGTCAGAGTACGCTATGGAGTAACAGGCCACTTACTGTAGAATAACAGGATATTGGTAAAACTAAACACAACACATGAACTCACCAATGTAAACAGATGCAAGCGCTGGAAAGTGATTAGTGCGTTACGTATATTGATATATATCTCCGCCATGAAGATCCCTGAATATGGTTTTCTGTATATGCATGCGGGCAACATTTTATTCCAAGCATAAAGCTCTGCAAAGTTAGTCTATTGCGTTAAAGTTACAGTAGAAAGGAGTACGAAAAATGTTTAAGGCAGTATCATGTAGTTGACGGAATCTCTTCTTGTTGTATTTGTTAATCTGTATAATAAAATACTACACTGCTAAATTCTGTACTTTATACAGAAAGCAAATCATATACTGAAACCAAGCCAGTGAGTTAAGGTGTCCGTACGCCAGGATGGAAGGCCAATGTTTATAGAATTGCTGTGAATTTTGGAACAAATCGTGTTTTGCGCAAGGACAATCTGACTTATGCTGTTTTGTCGCCAATCCGCGGAATGATGTTCTGACGAGTCTTTTTTACATATTTAATGTCAGTGACAAGAGCAGTCAATTCGATCAACGGCGTGGTTGGTTTGTGGTCAGGACTGTGGAGACACTTATAGGTCATTCCAACCTACAATTGTGCAAAAGTTCACTGGCAAAGCCGGACAAGGTGAATAGAATACATCACGGGGCAGTTTCCAAAATTTCTGCTGATCTCTAAAAATGTAACTTTAGTAAAAACAGCCCCAAATCACAATGTGTATCTGATAACATTCAGATGTCAGTCAGGACAGATGGTAAATTCAGTCATCTGAGAACGCCATCTCAATGATGCCATCACTCTGACCACTATGCAGATAAGGCCTTGGTCCGACATGGAACTTGACTCCAGCAGTGTGTGAGGCAGCAATACTAACCACTGTGTCATTGTGCTGCCAAAACAACCAAAATTTGGATTAGATTTGATCCAAAAGTATGGAGAAGTGTAATGCCAATAACCTCCATCAACATGTGTGAGGTACATGGCCAACCCTCAACTATGAGGGTAACGTTTAAGTAAATATTCATATATTTATTACATATAATCTGTGTAATTTACTTTGCCCACCCTAAATGTATGCAATTTATTTGCTCAAAATTCCAATCAGATTGCCATAATAAAAAAAATTGGATTATAATGTGTGTGATCTGCATTAGGCTCCATAAAACATTTAAGTTAATTATGTTTAATAAATCTGTAATCACAAAATGTCTTTAGCCGGGAACTAGCACAATGCCGGTAATCACCAACAGCCTTGAGCCAGGAACTAGCACAGCGCTGGAAATCGCCAACTGCCTGAAGCCAGGAACTAGCACGATGCATGTAATCACCAACAGCCTTGAGCCAGGAACTAGCACAGCACTGGAAATCGCCAACTGCCTGAAGCCAGGAACTAGCACGATGCATGTAATCACCAACAGCCTTGAGCCAGGAACTAGCACAGTGCCCATAATCTCCAACTGCCCAGAGTCCTGAATGAGCAAAATGCCTGTAATCACCAACTGCCCAGAAAAAGATACTAGCACAATGCAAGTAATCACCAACTGCCTAGAGCCAAGAATGAGAACAATGCCGGTAATCACCAACTGTCCAGAATATTATACTAGTGCAATGCTTGTAATCAGTAACTGCCTGGTGCCAGGAACTAGCACAGTGCCTGTAATCACCAACTGCCCAGGGTCCAGACCTATAAGAATGCCAGTAATCTACAATTGCCCAGAGCCAGGAACTAACGCTGTACCATAAACACCAACTGACCATAGTCAGGAACTAGCGCTGTACCATGAACATCAACTGACCATAGCCAGGAACTAGCGCTGTACCATAGTCACCAGCTGCCCAGATCCAGGAACTAGCTCTGCACCATAATCACATACTGCCCAGAGCCAGGAACCAGCTCTGCACCATAATCACATACTGCCCAGAGCCAGGAACCAGCACTGTACGATAAGCAATAGCCCAGAACCAGGAACTAGGACTGTCCCAACAATTAAGACTTATTTATTTTGAATCAGGAGAAAAGTTAGTGTCATTCCTGATTTCTCCCAAATACACTCTACTGTATGTGTGCATTATAAAATCAATAAATGATTGCTGAGAGGGTCCTTATGCATCCATGCCATAGATTTGGGTGGATAATCTGCAATAGACAGGTCATTAATGAAAAGAGTCAGACTTTAGTAAGCAGCCCTTTCAGATATAGGAGACATCATTACGTTGGAGCTCACAACTCCAGTTTTGCAAGTTGCTGGGGTGTCGGCTTCTCATGTCACATATACAGCAGCTACATATATAATAATAAGAGTCATACCCAACATAAACATTGCCTAATTGCTCATGGCAGTATCACATGTTAAATGATAGCTGCAATGAATAACACAATTACATTACCACTGGAAAAATAACCAGACATCAAAAACCGTAATAAGTGCCAAAGGAAAAGGAATTGATCTACGCTGGGAGAAAGTTGGGCTTTATCTCATATGTGACCGCTGCAGGAAGTTTATATAGAAGTGATAATAACCATTGACTGATAACCATCTCTGCTAAGACTACCAAGCCTTCAATAAGCATTCTGTCAATTGTTGAACCAAAAAGAAAGTTGAATAAATACAGCATATAGTATCATAGTTGCTGACGTTGAAAATAAAACCATTGCGGCGATTCAACCTTTCATGCCCAGAAATCCAGTTAATCCAGAGGAAGGCAACTGGTCAAGTCTCTGGCTTAACATCCTATGTTGTGTTATTAATGCCAGTAGCCCCATAACAATTGTTTTTTAGGAGAATGTCTATTCCTTTCTTAAACTGTTCTACAGTGGCTGCCAATACCAATGGGTATGTAATGCCGGCTGTCGGGATGCCTCCTGTCAGAATACCCACAGCGGCATCCCAATGGGTAGTATCCCGGCAGGGGTCATATAAGTACACTTCCACTCTCCCCTTCCCCTAACCATCTCTTTTTGTAGCCTAACCCTAACCCTCCTCACCCAGCACCCTAACGTCCCCGTTAGTGCCTAAATCTAACCCCCCCTTCGTGCCTAAACCTATCCCTCCCCCTTAGTGCCTCACCCTCCCCCCTTAGTGCCTAACCCTAACCCTCAATCCCCTTAACCCTCCCCCCGAAGGTGTCTAACCCTAACCTACCCCCCCCAAACCTAACCCAGGTATGCTCCCTAAACCTAACCCTCCTCCCCCGTGGCTAAGGGGGACCCGGACTAACCACGTTAGGGCTGGCTTCCTTCGTACCATTAATATATTTATACGACATAAAAGACTAGCGATACAATTTTTAATTCTTTCTTAGTATAAAAAATAAACTGTACTGTATCATATATGTTTGCTTGTTTAGACAATAACGTTATTGGGGTGTATTAATTAAAGTCGATTTTAATCAATTTAAAATCGATCTTGTGTTTATGGGGCTAAACCACACATTTACTAACAGACAATTTATGATTTGTTTTTTTAAGTATTCGTAAACGTGTGATTTAGCCACAGAAACACAACATCGATGTTAATCGAATAAAAGCAACCTTTAGTAAATATACCCCATTGTTGACACTGTCATTTGTACATGTTAACTGCCTATAGGGGGTTAAAAAAATTTCAGGCATCATAAACTGCTACAAAGACTTTTAAGCATTAGAAAAAAGACAAAACAGAATGGTTAAATATAATACTGTATAATAAATACACATCTCTTTATTTTTGCATCTTACAAGAAAGCATTGAAGAATATCGGTGTAAAATTAGCGCAATGTATTTATAATATATATATATATTTTTTTATTTATTTTTCCTCGAGGTGTGTTAATCGTGTATGCACCGTGACAGACGTATTGTTAATAATCTAGGTTTAGCTGTGGCAAATTTCTGTAAACAAAAAAGCGTGACCGCACAGGAGAGAGGGAGCGAATGTCAGTGATCTGGTTGACGAGATGCGAGATGGTTTTATAAAAGTCACAAAGAATAGGCCTTGTGGTCAAATAAACACATGAGATAACTGAATAAATAACACTTTGATTGTTTTTGTATGGTTCCTGGACAGTGATTTCTTCCATATTCTACAAAGTTCTTTGTCTTCTATATCATATATTACAGTCTTGTCATGCTGATTGTTTCTGTCATTGGCGTTTGCTTGCTGGATAGTCTTGCATCTCACGTCTCCACTAGCCCAGCACCTCCCCTTCATAGCAGGCTTCAGGCGTAGGTTCCAGCACTGCCATTGGTGACCCGGTCGGAGGCGAATAACTGGCCCGCAAGTAAGGTCCTTACCACACTGGTGGGGACGGGTTCCCTGGCGTAAGCTGGGTGTCACCTGTCTGAAGGTCACTGAAGGCTCTCTGGACATGAGAAGACATTGATGTAGTATGTGACAATCTGCTACTAATCATATTATATTTCTACAGTCACATTCACAAACACCTTTAACCAATAGTGTTATTCCCACCAGAGGTGTAATTAGGTATTTGAAGGCCCCATAGCAAAAGTTTGTAAGGGCCCATATGTACCACCCAATGGTAGAAAATGTACAGTATATAACACATGTAACTTTGGCAAGGAAGATGGGCCCCCCTCAGCTCTGGGCCCCATACTAGCTGCAATCCCTTGCACCTATGATAGTTACGCCCATGATTTTCCCACCTCTGGGGGTGATTCAATTGTTTAGGCAGCAATTTTTTTTAAGGGGCCCGACAGAGCAATTTAATTGTTGCTCAGGAGAGTGCGAGCAAAAATGTGCGATAAAGTCGTGGTTAGGGCGCCCTAACGAGGACTTTAAAATGGCTAAACCTGGTCTTATAGGGCGTGAAGATGGGGATAATTAACGGGCACCCAGAACATTTGAATTGCAACACTGGGTGCCCATTAATTATCGCCGCCCACCCAACAATTGAATCGCCCCCTAGGAGCCTTCAATCCTCTCTTTTACCTACGTATCATAATTCTCACTGCAAGTTACCATTTTAGCGTTCTGCCCAATCCGCTCCTTGTAATATAATTAATTAATGACGGAGGCACGTGAATGCTGGCAATTGTAGTGCCACAAGTGTAGAATTTAATTGGTACTTCCATCATTAATTCATATGCCTCATATTAACATAAAAATATTATTTTCCCCATAAATTATTTTAAAAATATAGGCTTCTTGATATTTATTAAATATTATATTGTTTTATTATTTTTGAATACTTACTAATTTGCTTCCAATAATTCATTTGTTAAATAATTGTGACTCAAATGTATTTATTAATTGTTTGGGCCCTTTATTAAGTGTTAATAAGTGATAACTTAATACATAGACTGTAATTGTGCGAGCAGGGCCCTCTTACCTCTTTACCTGTCTTTATTAACCAGGCTTGTTTTGTTACTGTTCTATTACTGTTGTTTTTCCAAATTGTAAAGCACAACGGAATATGATGGAGCTATATAAGTAACTGTTAGTAAATATGTTTAATGTTGCTCTTATTATGTTCTGGCCTGACAGACAACTCAAGCTGCACAATAACAATATAAGTAACTTTTAATAAAATGTTAATAAATATGTATATAAAGGCATAAGAAGTACTCTGTCACTGCTTAGTAACATACCCATGAACAAACTCGCAGCAGTCTCCTACCTCAAACTTGCAGATAAAATCAGCAAATATTCCGAAGAACGCCTCCGTGCTGGAGCCCTTGGGATCTTCTCCGAAGAAGGAGCAGACTTTAAAGAAGTCCTCTGTGGCCCGGTGCTGCAGTGTGTCCAGGCTCTGTATGGCGGGGAATGTGTTCTCTAGGAACGTCTGAGGAACGGGTTAAGGTTGCAATTCATTGTTTATATATCTAGTGTTTCTACTCCAGACCAGTGATGGACAACCTGATGCAATTCAGGGGCTACCTGTGCGCCCATGCAACCTTCAAAAGCCCTGCACATTACCCTTCATCTCATTCATATGGGAAAACAATACATTTACTCACCACATACCACAACACCCGACATACCCTTCACAGGGGGTGTAGTTATATTGCTGGTGAATGGGATCCCGGGCGTCAGTATACCGACACCGGAATCCCGCTGCCCGGCATATTGCCGACGCCAATATCCTGAAGGAGATCAGGATACCTGCATCGGCATCCCGAACCGCCGGAACACCGAATGTCCCAAGGAATGGGGGGTTGTTTAGGCACCCCTGGGGGGGAAATTAGGGCTAGAAAACCCCCACAGGAGCATTATGGGGAGGGGGGGTTATGGTTAGGCACCCCCCCCCCGGGAGGGATAGGTTAGGGGAGGGATAGTATACTAACCAGCCTCTGTTGGGATCTTTACTAGTCGGGCTTCCGGGGTCGGGATTTCATACCAAACCCCTTCACAGTGGCCACTCACCCAAACCACACCCTTATATTCATTATAAACCCCATTTACCCTAAAATGCCTATCCAACCACCTACTGTCCTAGGAGATCCAAAGCCTACCAACTCCCTAGCAATAGCTGAGGCTATGGGTGAAGCATACTGCGGTAAAAAGCAGAGGACAAGAGCTGAGACTGTTGGGGAATGGAGCAGAGGAAAGGACAGAAGAATCATAAGGCACGAACGAGCAGTGATGGAGGTCTATACGTTACACAGAACCTACTCTAAGGTCTAGGTCAGCTACATTGTTTAGGAACCTAGAGCCCAAACTGAGGTCATATGATCAGTAGAACCCATCACATTGAGATCTGATAAACAAAAAGAACACTGCATATGAAGAGTTAACAGAAAGAGGGACTGAGGTGTGATAGTAAAATAAAGCACAGAATGCAAAGAATGAAAGAGAATCATTGATGGTTAGCTCTTATGTTAGAAAGAATATATCACCGAATAACCAGGACAGTCGAATGCTGTGACTAATGAAAAACAGAAATATAATTTAAAGAACAATGCACAAGTCCTCTGCACACCTAATACTAAAAAGAAACACTTTACCTTATCCATGGAGATGATTCTAGTATTATTTACCTCTTATCCATGGTCTGACAAATCAGATACCTAGTGCCCAGCAACAACATACCCCTACAAGCCATTATCCATGGTCTGACAAATCAGATACCTAGCACCCAGAAACAACATATCCCTACAAGCCAATATCCATGGTCTGACAAATCAGATACCTAGCACCCAGCAACAACATACCCCTACAAGCCATTATCCATGGTCTGACAAATCAGATACCTAGCACCCAGAAACAACATACCCCTACAAGCCATTATCCATGGTCTGACAAATCAGATACCTAGCACCCAGCAACAACATACCCCTACAAGCCATTATCCATGGTCTGACAAATCAGATACCTAGCACCCAGAAACAACATACCCCTACAAGCCATTATCCATGGTCTGACAAATCAGATACCTAGCACCCAGCAACAACATACCCCTACAAGCCATTATCCATGGTCTGACAAATCAGATACCTAGCGCCCAGCAACAACATATCCCTACGAGCCATTATCCATGGTCTGACAAATCAGATACCTAGCGCCCAGCAACAACATACCCCTACGAGCCATTATCCATGGTCTGACAAATCAGATACCTAGCACCCAGCAACAACATACCCCTACAAGCCTTATCCATGGTCTGACAAATCAGATACCTAGCACCCAGCAACAACATACCCCTACAAGCCATTATCCATGGTCTGACAAATCAGATACCTAGCACCCAGCAACAACATACCCCTACAAGCCATAATCCATGGTCTGACAAATCAGATACCTAGCACCCAGCAACAACATACCCCTACAAGCCATTATCCATGGTCTGACAAATCAGATACCTAGCACCCAGCAACAACATACCCCTACAAGCCATTATCCATGGTCTGACAAATCAGATACCTAGCACCCAGCAACAACATACCCCTACAAGCCATTAAGGACCAGAACCGGTATTTATGCAATGGCAATGGCGATGTGCGCCACTAAAGGCGATTACTTGCTGCAGACAAAGGAACAGCAAAGGCATAAAGCCAAGCACTAAAGAAAGGTAAATACTTTGTAATCTCTATTCATAAGCGCTGCAGAATATGTGTGCGCTATATAAATAACTGGTAATAAATAATAAATTATACATGCATGTTCTATCCTCTGTATTTATTAATGCACCTATAGTATATTCCAGTGATTGTTTCCTGCACTCCTCCCAACACTTCCCACCTGCCAGAGTCGAATAAATGACTGCTAAAGCCAGGGCTGCATTTGCAAGAGTGCTTAGATTTTATGTGCTTAATTTAAAGTGTAACTAGAATTTTTAAATTGAAGCCGGAGTTATTCAGGAGTTAAACAGGAGGAAAACAGAAGGAGAAACTAACAAATCAACTATTCCTGCTATTAAGGACTGTTTTAATGTACCACCACACTTCCAACATGCCCATGGATTGTGCCTGTACCTGGATCCCCAATGCTGCTCACATTCCTCCTGACCTCTTCATGCAATCTGCTTATCCACTCCAACTATGCCATACCGAACGACGCAGCAAGATGACCCCTCTTATGGACCTTGGTTGTGGCCCCCAAATCTTGAGGCTTGGGGCCTGATTCAGACGCGCTCGCAAGCGGGTCGATGGTGGCCCAGTGCGCATGACGGAGCTGGGACCGTCGTGCGCATGCGCGAGACCCGGATAGCGATGGGCAAACCATCGCTCCGGGTCTCGTACCAAAGGGGGCATGCTGTCGATGTTGAGTGACAGCACGGCCCCTTTGGTGGGCAGGCCGGGGGCGTGGCTGCCCAGACGGAGGCGTTCCCATGGGAACGCCTACCGTCTAGGGGCCTTCCCCATTGACATCACAAGTGATGTCAGTGGAAGAGCTTTCGGCTCTGGTTGAGCCGAAAGCTCTCTGGGTGGTCCCCGATGGTCAGGATGGTCTTGACCATCACGACCATCTTCCTGGCCGCCCACAGCTATGCAAGCGGCCTGGAGGTCGCTCTAAAAAAAACAGAAGGCCGGCCCTGATTCAGAGCGAGCACTCTGTCAGAGCGTCCAGCTCTGAATCAGGGTCTTGGTGCAAATTTGATCAACTCATTGTCTTTTCCTCTTAAGGTTAAACTAACCTTTCCATAAATGTTATATTACTGTCACCTTTGTATCTAGGCAATCTGTGTCACCCCTGCCTGTCTGCCTCCTCCCCTTAGAATGTAAGCTCTCATGAGCAGGGCCCTCTTCCCTCATGTGCTTCTCCTTCACTTAATTATACTTTTATATACAACAGTACCCCACCCTTGGTTGCCGACACCATGCTGCTTATCTCAGTGTTATGCAGCAATGTATTAATCATGTATCTGTCCTGCATTGTTTGTACTGTTAATAACTGTTTTCTTGTGTGCTCATTTGTTTATGTACATTGTAAGGCGTTACGGAACCCTTGTGGCGCCATATAAATAAAGGCTAATAATAATAATAATGATAATTAATGGTAGAAAGATTGTTTTGGAGCGACTCTGCTTAACTGTTGCCTGTACATTAAACTACACCAACCGATGGTCATCGGACTTGGGCAGAATGAGAGCGTTTCTTAGTATGAGGTAGGTGCTCAGAAAAATTAGCTAAAGAAAGAGGGGGTGAGAATCCACTCTCTCTCATGGTTAATTAAAGACATAAATAAGCCTAAACGGAGCAGTATTGTAGTAAGAAAACATAAAAGTTTCATTACATAACGGGCATGATTCTAAAGGGGGCAAAGGTTGGACTTGTGATCTAGGCCTACTTCTAGTTAGCGAGAGCCAAGAGTAAGTGCGATTTTAAATGTGTGCAGGCCAGACCACCCAGGTGCACAGGTACAAAACCAGTGTGCTTTATACATGAGGCCCTTTCCTCTCTATGATGTCAGTGTGTTTGGACCAGTAACTCAGTGAGTGACTTATTACAGGACTGTTACATGATGGCACCAAACTAGCAGGATTATCGAAAAGTGACAACCATCTAAAAACGCCTGCATCACACGGATGCTCTGACTCTCTCTAGCAATGTAATATGTATTTACCACCACAATTGTCTTCTAGCATATTGGAACGCTGATGCAACCTCTTACTAGAGAGTGAGACAAGAACTTCAGGTCAGCATAATCCAATTGCTCCCTTACACAATGTCTGTGGAAGAGGATACACTCATTGTGAGGGGGAACTTGTCCTGGGTGGAGCTGCTCATTCGGCTGCAGGCGTTTTTTATCTCCTGAATGGTCACATGTAGGTCACTAAGGTCAGCAGTGAGCGACCTCTGATTTACTGGGGAGGAAAGACAAGTTGTACATACATCACACAGGTCACTGGTCAAACATCCTAATAGACCGGTAGCTACACAATAATCCTCTAACTAGGTGCTGCTCCTGCCAAAAAATAAAAACCCTGTTACCTAACACAGTCATCGCAAATCAAAACATTATATATTATAGATCAACTATCTGTTATGTATCCATTAACACATTAGAAAGAGTTGGGGGAAACTTCTGATACCCTAATATTACACAAGTGATGATAATATAGTATGTATATAAATCCCTGTAAATAATATATATAGACGGAGATCTGATGTCATCGCTTACATTAGTGACTTCTGATATCATCACATCAGTGTTTATTAGGAACACTTGTTTATTATAAGGAACCAACTAAACAAAATTATAGTGAAAATTAGAGGTCATCTGGGACTTCCAGGAGATGTATAAAAGCTTTCAGACACTGTTCTCTTTGCCAAATAAATATATTCTTTCTTTTAAAATAATAGAAACAAAACGGAAACAGATCTGTGCAAGAGGTTAGGTGTTTTCTGTAGTGAGTGTGACGAATGCAGGGGCCACTAAATGGGTGGTGACCATACTTGCTAAGCCCACCTCTGGGTGCATTATGGGCAGTGTAATTACTAGTGCCAGTAATTAAGATGGAGGAGTGAGGAATGCAGCATGGAACTTGCTGGAACCATACTTTGTGCCTCGTTTAAGAGTCAGCACAAGAATCAATCTGGCATCGTGGAGAAACCATGATGCATTGCAGAAAGGGAGCTATATGGTTTGTGAATTGTACTATGATCAATGTCACTTTATGACACTAATCTCCAAATCTAGGCAAATATATCACAATGTTTACACGATATCATAGGGACAAATCACTCAGACACCACTTTAAAGTAGAGATGTGCCGGCTCGGTTCGGAATTTCCCGCCAAGTTCGGATTTTTCCTGTCAAAAATTGGGTCTCAGATAGAGGCAAAACGTCATCTTTCATGGACTTTTTGTTCATGAAAGATGATGTTTGTCCATACAAGATGACGTTCTGCCTCTTTCTGAGACCCAGTTTTTGGCGGGAAAAATAAGAACTTCACAGGAAAATCCGAACCGAGCCTGCACATCTCTACTTTAAAGCATGCTTACCTACCTTTTATAATCTCTTCCCGGGAGAAGCCCGGGTAAGAGAAGCAGCAGGGGGCCGATGGGGGCGAGGCCTAATGATTTGCGTCATTAAGCCCCGCCCCCTCGCGGTAAAACTGCCGCGATTGGGTAAAATTTACATAGGGGGCGGGGCCAAATGCTGTGATTCACGCAGAATCACATCTTAAGCCCCGCCCCCTTCACGGAGACCCGCGATCGCCGCGGGTATTCTCATTCTGCCCACTTCACTAGGAAGTGGGCAGATTGCGGGAGAAATGCCTACCCTTCCGGGGGTGCGGGGGGTTACCCGAAAAATCGTGAGCCTCCCGCGAAAACCGGGAGGGTAGGCATGTATGCTTTAAAGTGGTTGAGTATTACCAGCATATATTGTTATATTGTTCCTACAAGAGGGAGCACTGTCTTCTCTCCCCTGGGCCTGGTATGTGTATGCAGACCCTAAAACCAACACTGAAGTCTCCTGTGACAGAGCTGCCACTATCTATAACTAATTTTCCGGGACACTAGAGCTAAACTGGTGAATCTCAGCAGATTATACAGTATATGTCAATGTAGACATATGTGGACTATAATCACCATCATATTATCTTTACTGGTTATAATGATATTTATTCACATTTTCTATGATCCTATTCGATAAACAATCATTAGTAAGGAATATATGATTGGACAGTGAGAACTGCATTTTAGTGTGCAAAGTATCAGGGACTGTGCTGTCCAGATGATCAACAGAAGAAGATAGAGACATTTCCAGGACAAAACCTGGAACCGTTCCTGGAAATTAGACGCAAGTTGGCGGCTAGGCCGTGATGTAGCATAGCATCCAGAAATATAATACAATAGAGCGCAGAGAACAGGTTACCTTTGGCAGCGAGAGGCACAGTGGGGAGATCCTTGGCAAAGCTTAGCAGCTCAGGAAAATGCTGGATGAGGGATTTGGCGAGTATGTGCAAAAATGTGAATTTTCCATCCACTGTCTTTGTGGTATTGAGCTGTAAAAGAAATCGGCTTAGTTGGGGGAGATATGCCAAACATATATCACAGGTAAGATCAGTTCAAAGGGAATTGGTATGAAATACCGCCAGCCGCACGGTTCGATTCCCGGCAGCGGCAGCCCAACATCAGCAGAGATCCCGGCAGCGGAAGCCGGACAGTGCTGTAAATCCCGATCGTTGATAGGTGAGTATCTACTAACCTAACCCTCCTAACCCTAACCCTCCTTAGGGGTGCCTAACCCTAACCTGCCCCCAAGTGCCTAACCCTAATACCCCCTCTAAGTGCCTAACCCTAACCACCCCCTTCCCCGCTGCCTAACCCTAAGTCCCCCCCGGGGGTGCCTGACCCTAACCCTCCCTCCCCCCTAGCCTAACCCTCCCGGGGGGGTGCCTAACCCTAAGTCCCCCCCGGGAGCCCTAAACCTAACCCTCCCCCCCCCGCAGCTGTCCGCTCGCAGCGCCCGGCATCACTACGATCGGGATGCCAGGCGCCGGTCTCCCGGCGTCGGGGAAATGCCAGGCGTCTACATCTAGACGCCCGGCATTTCACCCTTGCCGGGATATGACAGTCGGGAAGCCGGCTGCCGGTATTTAGGCAGTCGGCTTCCCATTCAAAGCGGCAGTCTTACGACATCTGGGTCTAAATGTAATAGACTGCGAGCCAGCACCGCTGCGGTAGTACATGCAAGTATGCTCGTATTTTTAAAGCAGCAAGCATGATAAAGGCTAAACCAGCTTAGTAAGAGCGCCTCCTGAATAAGCCCTCCCTGCTCTGCCTGGAAGAGCGAGGACTGTTAGTACAGATTTGTGTGGACTGAGGGCCTGACTCAGCCAGGAACGCACGCCAGCAGACGCACGCACCTGTCCGCGGCGAGAATATGCTAATCAATGCATACGCACGGAGGCCGCAACAAAAGATGCAGACGCCCAGCCCTATATTAAGACGCCCATCTCTCTTTACTCACAGCCTGATCAGTACGCAAGATAGCGTAAACATCGGTAACATCAAGAACCATCGGACCCATACACACAATAGTGGGTGACCTGACCTGCCGCAAGATTTTGTCTGCTTCCTGTGTACAGCTTACGGTATGGCTGCGTATGCCGCCGCACTGCCTTCATTATGCACGCCCCTATAACGGCGTTATAACGTCTGCATTCGCCTGACCACCCCCAGTCACCACCCACAAACGGCACTTCCTGTCAATCAATATCGGAAGTGTCTGCGTACACACTGCGTGTAGTCTGCGTACCCTAACCCGATCGCACTGACTAGTTTGCGCATGCACAATGTGATTCATACGCATGCGCAGAGCAAAACATCAGCCAAGTGTGTGCATTCTCTCCTGTGCGTTCCTTGCTGAATCAGGCCCCGAATCTGATGTGCATGTAATGCCAACGCCACGCCGCCCCCTGCAAACAGAATGCTAATGCACTTATACAAATGTTCTGAACCACTACTGAAGCTGCTTCCGTTCATCTCAATGGAGGAAAGTGGGAATATGTTTCTTGCTCAGCCAAGCATCACATTCTTATCTGGCTAAAGACTATCCAAAACACAATCCTACCTAATCTGTATAATGGCAGTACTACAAATCATATCCAGCCTCAGCCATCTCAGCACATTTTCTACCTTTACTGTAAAGAACCCTTCCCTGTGTTGCTGATAGAACCATCATTTCTTCTAGCCCCAATGAATAGCCCAGAGTAATCTGTGCACATATCAAAAATAGTTGTGGCTTTATAAAGATCATTTCTATAATGCCCTATGGTAAGCATACTGTCACGGACCGCCGGCCGATCTCTCCAGATACTCTCTGAGAATCGCCGCCCGTGACTTATATTGGTTACTTGAGCACGCGTGGTTAAATAAACCAAACAACTGCCATCAGCAAAGAGGAACTTTAGTATTAAATACAGAGTAAACCTTTGCTTTTACCTGCTATACGGTTATGCACACTTCCAGAACTAGAATTAATGTTTTAATTCAAGAATATCTTCAAAGCTTAGTTACAAAAAGTTACAAGATTAATATGGGTTCACACAAATTACTCACAATTCCAAGAAATAAAATAAAAGGGAAGAAACAAACCACACAGTTTGACTTAGGTGGTTCTGGACGAGGTAGTCCCAATGACAAACTCCGGATCAATCTGTACCTCACGACCGCCACTCAGAAATGAACACTGCACTACAGGTGTATCACAGTTTTATCCTGCTCTCCTGCATCCCCCCAAATCCCCCTCCCTGGGTGCAGGCCCGCTGAGAGCTGCAGCAGGCCTGGGTAATAGGGGGCGTGGCCTAATCACGGGAGGCGTGGCCACACCCCCTTCCCGGAAAAAAAGAAAGATATGCAGCGCCGCGCACTGGGGAGAGGGGGCGCCCTGAGCCCCTTCAGCCCGGCGCAAAGCCAGGGGGGGCGCGATCAGTGTGATCGCTCCCCCCACAGGCTTAGGAGACCGCTGTGGCTGCTGCTCAGCAGCCACGAGCAGTCTCCACTGCAGCTCAGCACACGCTGTGTGCTGGGCTGCTGCGAGGGAGGGGGAGCGGCGCCGGACCCGTGCCCCCGCCGGGCCCCTCAGGAAGCCCGGGCCCGGGTAATCTGTACCCGCTCCCCCCCCCCCCTCTCGGCGCCCCTGCCTGGGTGATTTGAACCATTGTCACTGTGGCTGGGGCTCCAGGGTCTCTCTGTCATTTGGGCAGGGGTTCTTAATTACCTTTCAGCCCTTTCGGAAGTTTGAGAAGTGGGCTTAGGTCAATAAACATGCACACATATTAAGTAATTAAACATACACCTCTGTAGCCTGACTGTCTGTTGGTATTAACTACAATTCTTTGATCTCCGTCCCTAAACAGGACACAGGGCTTTTTATGACTGGTGTTAGCAAGGATCTGGCCAGCTGTCAGGTAATTTCCCTGGACATCCTTCAAGTCCAAAAATGGCAAGTTACATGTTTATACCCTTAACATAGCCTGCACAGTTATGCCCATGCAGACGCCAAAATCCGCATTTTCTGCTACACATACCAGCTATAGTTTGTTTTCTAATATGCACATGGTTAATCACTGTAAGAGTTGCGTATAAATCTAATTCTAATTTGTGTAGAAGGTTAAACTATCCTCATTAAACTGTTGTTACCCCCTGAGACAGATCCCCCTACGTGACTAGGAATGCTGGACTATCATTACACCCATTTACATACAAAGGTTTTGTATTTAACACAGAACAAACGTTTTCATCATCAGAAAAGACCACGTGTTACCGGACATACGGTTTGGGACATACCTCGGTGAGGAAGTTGATCTTGAATCCAGTTGTCCTGTTAGTTTTGGGCTGTCCATCATTCAGATAGTTCCCCATGGCTAAAACAAACTGCACAGACAGACAGGTATCAGATCCCAGGTTCATTCTCCCAATGTATGTATGTATGTATGTATGTATGTATGTTTGTATGTTTGCAGTGCTAATTTTCAGCAGGAACCTCTTATTAACTGTGATGTAATGTCCTTGGCCAAAATGTGTTTCCATAAGATAATTATTTTTTTTTTTTAAAGATCCTTGAGTGCCTACTTTTCTAAGTACTACATGTGTATGTATATATATATATATATATATATATATATATATATTTATATATATGTGTGTGTGTGTGTTTTTCTATAGATAACTATGATATATATTTCCAGTATACAGGTTAGTTGTTTAGAGATACTTTTAATTTTATTGTATCGGCTATGTGATAGGGTGGGTAGCCGTTTAGTAGCTGGCCCTCCTGCCGATAATTATTACAATCAGGCTGTTATATTTCATTCTTTATAAATTGTTTTCATGTTATTGTTCTGTATAGGTGGTGCTTGTTATACATACATACATGTCCCTATGACATGGAGATTTGATTTGTATGCTTAGTTTTTCTATTGTAATTGTATTTGGTGTTGGTTGTATATACATGTCACTATGGTTACCGGGCCCTCCCCCTTTCCTTTGCCGCCGGCGGTGCGCATGACGTAATGGAAGTGCGCCCGAGTGCGTGCACGGGACGGTGGAGGCTCCGGGATTACACTGGGTGATATATAAGAGGTCAGAGTTTCTTGTATTCTTTGTCCTGACAAAAGGTGTAAATAAATACACCTGAAACATTGACATCTACCTGATGGTGTTGTTCTACTTTATTTGAAAACCGTGGAATCTTACAGTATGTGAGAAAACCAAGATAAACCCTTTTACTTGATATTAATTATTATTATTAAATCACTTTTTATAAACCTTATGGTTGCTTTAGAAATCCTCAAAATGTTCCATAGTAAGGTCACTGTATGATTTAGATTTAGACGCTATTGCAGCCGCAGTTGCTACATTTTGGAGTCACACCAGCGGTAGTATACAAATGCTAATCAGCCTTCCCCTTGTGCACTAACGTACGGCGAACAGTGCAAGCCCTTGGACATCCACTTTCACTGCCCCTGGGTGGTGCAACTCCGCCAGTGGCTCTGAACACACCAACATGGGAGCACCATCACGTGCACCATCTATCCTCGCACCAGCCTACGGCAGGCTCAGTGTCTCCTCCTGAAATTCGAACTTGGCCTCTGTGGCTGTGGCTCTGTGTCTGAGAACACAGCCGCCTTTACTGACATGCCCCCGACACTCCCTTAACACGCCCCTCAGACACTCCCATAACACACCCCAACACTCCCATAACATGCCCCTCAGACACTCCCATAACACGCCCCCGACACTCCCATAACACACCCCAACACTCCCATAACACGCCCCTCAGATACTCCCATAACACGCCCCTCAGACAGCCTTATTGTTGCATTCACTTCAGGCCACCTCCCAGTCGCCACCCAGGAACGCCCATGATCTTGCCTCTCCATTCCTAATGCCAGCGCTACTGCACGCAGAAGCACACACTCAGCGGACCGCATACACAGTAAGGGTTTTCAGTACTTTTGGTGCATTCGCATTACCCCAAAAATCATCGCTCAACTGCGCAAACACCAGCACTCCTCTAAATCAGGCCCTGATATGTCATACATGGTTGATTGATCACTACTGTCCAGATATCTGGCTAAATTGTATTTGCATTAACAAACAACAATGATAAATCGCCCCTAGCCTCCCCGTTACTACCTCAATCTGAGTTATTCTACTGATCACCACCAAGCATCATACAGGACGTAACGCGAGAGAGGTTTCTAAAACAACACAGGGATTTTTTTTTATGACCATTCCTCCTAAGTGAAATCTCTCTTCCCCTTGTGATGCCGCAGGAAGTGTGTGGAGCGTGGTGTACAGGAGCTACTGGTCGTCTGCATCAGGAGAGGTGACAGGAGGAGGTGTTGGCTCTCACTCAGAATATGCTGACTTCAGGACTCATTACACAGGAACTTTTCCACGGACTCTCCCCCCTCCCTGCACACTCTCTAGGTTAATTGTTACCTGCCTGCCCCTGTCTTCTAGTGTGTGCTCAGCAAGATTCCTGCCCGTTATGAATTATTTCACAGTGCAGCACGAAAGCCTCGGCTGAGAGCCCAGATGGAGATGAAGAGACTGCCCACAGCGGGGCATATAATGGGCACAATGTGGCTTGTTACTAAGAATTACCACCATTATTAAAACAAGGCGTAAAGGAACAGGCCCAAATGGCACTGTAGCAGGCTGATTAAAATGGACCTGAAACCTTACACACGGCAGAGGCAGCCATTTTGTCATCAGAAACCATTGGCCCGTGCCTCAGTGATGTCACTAGTCCCTAGTGAATGAAGAGGCTGCAATCTCATAAATATGGGTTCAGCACCTAAATGGCTGCCTCCTTTGTTTGGAGACGACAGGTATACTTTTAAAAACACATTGCAGTATGTGAAAATCAATAATAAAGAGCGGACATAGGTGGATTGGAGTGTTTTCCTTATAGGTTCACGTCCCGACAATTTACTAAGCTCCAAATTGCTGCAAAATTTAAAAAAACAAATCACACTTTAGTACAGAAAATGCTTTCTCAATTCTTCCCCATTAAAAATATAGAAACCACCAGATTTACTAAGGATTCAGATGAATACCTCTGAGTTCTAGTCCTTCAGTGATTTAATCTGTGGATCCAATAGGCCTCTAGAGTGCAATGAAGTACAAGAATTTAATGAGCTATGCACCTAATACCCCTTTTACACCATCGCTAAAACCCGGGTTATTGCAGGGTTAACCCGGGTAGCTCCTTGGTGTAAAAGGGGACAAGGTTGGATCCCCGGGTCGAGTGACCCGGCAATCCAACCCAGGTAACTTGCACGGTTTAACATGGGAATGACCTGTGAAGCCCTGCAGTGTAAACGGCGTGATCCGGGTCACGATGACTTGGAGCGAACCGCAAGCCGGCGGATTGCCGGCTTCATGGTGCTTGGAGATTATGTCATCTCCAAGCGTCCACTTCCACACCAGAAGAGCTGGGGCTGACTCTGGAATTTCCTGAGTCGGCGCCGGCTAAATTCCGTGTCAGACACGGAATTTAGGTATAAAATATAAATTCGTCATTACTGCACCGATGTGGCCACCACATATTCATCAAGCGAGGCTTGATTGCGGGAACTGATGCTATCTTTAGATGGCGTTAGTTTCTGGAGCAGCTCTACTCCTTCAATTTGGATGGAGCTCCGGAGTGCAAGGACTGATCTGTACCGCCTCCTCATCCTCTCTGTGCTCATAAATTCACACTTATGCTGCCTGTCAGTGTAAACGTTTGCAGCTGCCTGTCAGTGTAAACGTTTGCAGCTGCCTGTCAGTGTAAACGTTTGCAGCTGCCTGTCAGTGTAAACGTTTGCAGCTGCCTGTCAGTGTAAACGTTTGCAGCTGCCTGTCAGTGTAAACGTTTGCAGCTGCCTGTCAGTGTAAACGTTTGCAGCTGCCTGTCAGTGTAAACGTTTGCAGCTGCCTGTCAGTGTAAACATTTGCAGCTGCCTGTCAGTGTAAAAGTTTGCAGCTGCCTGTCAGTGTAAACATTTGCAGCTGCCTGTCAGTGTAAACGTTTGCAGCTGCCTGTCAGTGTAAATATTTGCAGCTGCCTGTCAGTGTAAACGTTTGCAGCTACCTGTCAGTGTAAATGTTTGCAGCTGCCTGCCAGTGTATATATTTGCAGCTACTTATTAGCTTTGAAAGTGGAGGTGCTAGGGATTGTGGGACAGGTGCTTTTTGAAGCAGCTGTCCTGGCATGGGAGCATTGCTGAATTGCTCCGGTACTTTGGTATTCACTGCCGCAACTCACGGGAAGCTGGATACTTAATTGATGGGAGGCTTGATAATGAATAGGCACCAAAATATTTATAGGGAAAGGAACTTAGCAAAGCAAAGATTCAAAGATCACATGGAGAAAAACTACCTTAAATTCATTGCTCATTTCTGTAAAACCAACATAGAAATTTTTTTCATAGAACACAATCAGATACAATGCGGAACACTTAATAAACCAGGGGTCTCAGTTTCAGTCCTCAAGTACCTCCAACAGGTCATGTTTTGTGGATTTCTTTAATAATTTCTGTAATCATGCACAGGTGAGTTAATCTATTTTGCTGGGTCAGTAATTATCCCACCTGCTTCCACAGACAGGAATCCTAAAAACATGACCTGTCGGGAAAACATGTGGGTCGAGGTTGAGAACCGCTGATGTACTGTTACATTCTTTCCACTAGGGGTCGCCATCACCACTGACTCGCCAATATTTCATCAGGACAATTCAAAGAAGATGACATAACACCAGGAGAAGCGTACAGTACAATAACAATTCACAGAGAAACACTATGACACAGAAAAGCATTCCACCACACAGCCAAAATCAACAGAAAAGAATACTACATAATAAGGATCACCGCCAGAATAAAAAAGGAAGATAAAATCTATTTCATAACACAATACAATCAATCAATTAGCCATACGACATTAAAGGGATAGTCAATAAATACTGGACTACCCTTTGAAAGGCAACAAACAAGATCCTAAACACAAAAACTGACATTGCATATAAAAAAGCACCAGACTTTTATAAAACAACTAGTACACAATCTAATCTAACACAAACTACACAAAGCACACTCACATCCACAAGCACAGCAGGGGTTCCACTACTGCGGTAAGTGCACAAGATGCGCACAGTGAGGAAAGGACAGTACCAAACCAGTCAGGACAGTCACATCCAGTCAGGGGCGCCGAGAGGGAGGGAGGCGGGTACTAGTTAGCCAGCCTGGGCTTGATGAAGGGGCCCGGGTCCGATGCGCCCCCCCCTCCCTCTTACCTGTCAGCAGCCCAGCACACGCTGTAGCCTGTGTGGGGGGGAGGATTACACTGTTCGTGCCCTCCCTGGTTTTGCGCTGTTCTGAGTCTCACAGCGCTCCCCTCCCAATCGCATAGCGCTGCTTTGCGGCACTAAAAATAGGTTTTGCGATTAGGCCACACCCCTTCCCGGCTCTCTACGGCCCTGAATTCGGTACAAGATAAACATAAAACACCATTTTATTTCTTACCTCCTTTTATCTTTTTATGTACCCACCGGCTATAATACCAATGAATTACACCTATAACGACTCACTTGTGCTTTCTCCCTTACTGACTGTAACGGTTTGGGTTGAACGCTTTAATATTTATTCCTATTTACTGTAAATAACAGACGTCGGACACCTCTTGACCATTGGCAGCTCACCAGCCTATCCTTTGCGCGGGGAACTCTGTTCATAATAAAGAAATACATAACTCCAACAGCTATACTACAGCCACAAAAGAAAAAGCGAGTAGTAGATGAGCCTAAATGTATTTACACACTGAAAACCTTAGTGCCTAGAGGACTGACTATTGACTAGAACAGAGGCTCACAAACTCCGCCATTACAGTCCAGGTTTTAAGGATAGCCACGCTTGAGCACAGGTGACTTAATTAATACCTCCATCAATTTGATTTAACTATCTGGATTCAAGCAAGGATATCTCTAAAACCTATGCTGTAATGTTAATACAATAATGTAATATTAATACAATAATATGCAAGTAACAGTCTTATCCTGAGGGGAGTAACCCTATCCCCCATGAACCTGTGATTATATATAAGCTTAGGCCCCTTACAGAACATTATATAACAACAGCATCAAACTATGGTGCAGGCTACAATCCACCTGTCATCTATGTAATAATTGGCTAAGGTCTGTCCCATCACTGACATACGCAATGGGAGAGCGGAAGCTAAGGCAGAGGTTACCGACCCGAGTAGGAATGATATATAGTGGACAATAGATCGTATAGTGTGTACCCAGCTTAACACTCTCCACACACACTGAGGACCTCATTCAGAGACGCTCGCAAAATGCGAGCGCTCGCTCTGAATGAGGGCGGCCGCATCTCTAAAATGAGCCGGCCTCCTGGCCGCTCGCTAAGCTGTGGGTGGTCACCCACAGCTTTAGCGAGCGGCCAGGTTGATGGTCGCGATGGTCAAGACCATCGCGACCATTGGGGCTTGCGACTAGACCCTTGTGGTAGGGTCTCGTCTGCCGCAAGCCCCAGTGAGCTTTCGGCTCTATTAGAGGTGGAAGCTCACTACTGGTGGGGCTGACCCCAAACGGCAGGTGTTCCTTCGGGAACGCCTCCGTTTGGCAAGCCACCCCTCCGCCCCACCTACAAAATGGTGCGAAGTGTCAATCACCATCGACAGGCGCCCCTTTTGTAATTCTCTCGCTTCGGGGCTTGCGCACGCGCAGTGCGGCTGCTGCGCATGTGCAGGGCCTCTACATCGACCCGCTTGCGAGCCCATCGATTCCTCTACTCCTAGTCAGTGGCATAGTGCTGGCGCAAACCAGCTGCTCCCGCACCCTTAGAGGGAGGGAACCTCTGAACGCAGAGCTCACCCCAAACATAGGAGTAATAATTAGCACTGACCTTGCTTTATACGTAAGTACTGCACCCATGCCATGTCAGCAAATCGTGTCGCACAACATTACAGGATAAATAGGGCCCGTCACTGTGGAAAACAAGCACTTGGGGCTGTAGAGTCTTTAGGTTGGAGACATTTGCGAAAAACATGGTGAAGAATGATTAATCTGACCATGTCATCTTGCTCCATTGCCTGTGCTATTTACACTTCCAAAAAAACATTGCCAGGCACGGCTTTATACACTACAACCTGACGTTCTGCTGTGTGTGGGGCTCTCATCAGGACATGGTTTATTAACCTGCCAGCTCCAGCCACAAGTTGAATTTTTCAGTCAGTCGATTTGCAGTTGCTCGCTGTTGTCCTTAGCTGATGATGATTGTTATTTTAGGTGGTAGTTTAGGTAGCTGAGTGAATGCATTTATACTGCTATATTTCCATATTAGGCTCCTTGCAGTGTTGAGTAATCTGTTATATAATCCTGTACGGTGTCAGTCTAGCACAGGTATACAAGACAATGTACACACATCTCCCCCTGGTGGTGTCAGTGAACAAAAATGATGAATGACAGCTGGAGGGAGGCCCCACCTTCTCCCTCAACTGACAGTTCTCACTGGCTGCCTGCCTGCCAGGACTCAGCCTACCTCCCTCCCCCCCAACTCGCAAAAGGAATAAGGTCCTAGACTTGTATGTGTGTATATGTATGCAGCCCAGCAATGCAGGCACAGTGGGGCTAAACATGATCATGTATACCCTCCCCCCACCTCCCATCCCAGCACTGGTTCCAGCATCAATTCTCTTGCTGGTAGAGTAAGGGTGATTTAGGATTTCAGCTCTACAGCACTATTTTTGTAAATAGTTTTGATTGGATGGCAACACAACCAATCATTCAGTGCTCCTAACACAACAAAGTGCTGAGGTGTCAGAGTGTTACAGTTCTCCTCATCCTGGGGAACTGGCCACTGGTCCAGAGATGGTGGTGAGTACCGTGCGAATGGTGGGGGTCCTACATACTGAATACAGTTCTGTTAGTTGTGGAAAGGGTATTGCAGTATAAAGTGTGCTGGACATCCCATGTATAAATGATTAGTCACCCGTTGCTACTGCGTTAGGGGCTACTGCCTTCTCCCTAAACTGAACACGTACTACATACGACATAATCATGATGCAAATATATCCTTTATTTTGCACCATTCCGGCATTTATATATGTGCATGAAGACTGTCACAGACCCGGTTCCAAGATTCTCCAATCTCTAACCGCTGTCCATAACTTTGTCAAGATCTGCGCTCACTTGAGCCTGGTCAGTCTACCAAATTTACTCCCCAGTATCTCTCCCACTCACTATTAATTTCCAGTGTCTGCCACCATGGACTTTGTTTCTCCCTTCGCAATTACAATTAAGATATCATTACCCAAATAATAACCTGTAGTACAGATAATGTAGCGTGGATTAGCCAAACCCACAGGCAAAATGGATCCGATTAAGAATCACAGAGACCAATCTTATGAAATGACGTGAAAGATAATCACAAATGCTTAACGTATATACAAAAATAATTAATAAGAATGACACACAAAGATAGTCTTAGGCAAATAAGTTTCTAATAAACAAAAAGGAAAAAAATAACAGTCTCACTTACACAAATCTTTTTGCGGGAAGAAGCAAGAAGATGGAGCAGTTTCCAATGTCAGATTGGCTCCCAAGAATTGTACAAAATGTCAGAGTTTTACGTCATGGTATTTTATATTAGATGCCAATTAGGTTTTATGGTCTTTTATCCAGAGCATGCTGTCACTCAAATATGGAAGAATGACACTCCCCAGGCAACCTCATGTTGGTGAGGACAAGCCTGGAATGTTTGAGAACCTGTAATTTTACTATTATCTGTCTGTTGGATCATTTGCTGGCAGTCCTAATGGGCTAAATCTGCCAGCCTCCCTCTCACATGGCATCTTTTCAGACAAATAATTACCCCTGCATCTGGACATCAACATCAAGGGTCATTTGCAGGTCGCCATGCTGGTAATTAAAAGAAATACACTTAATAAACCTTAATCTCGTGATCAAGAACATAATCATGACAAAGACCATTGTGCCCCTGTAGCGTTTTGTTTCCTGAAGTTGTTTAAACATCTAACATTTGGAAAAACTCAAGCCATTTGCGGTCTCAACAGTGATTGTTCCACATAATCAAGCAGCGAGAAACCCTCACCTGCATCAATGCATGAATTGGGTCTCTGGTTTCCCTGGAAAGCATCAGGCAGATATGCTCGGCAATTTGGTTGCTCACTGACTGAACCATGGGATTACTTTATTTGCACATGTATATGCCTATTTCCTGTTTGGTGGTTGAACAGCCAGATCACTGCCTTCTCCTCCTGACTGGTAATAATAGTGTGCTTTAATAACACATGACATCAATGCAGCTGCCTCACAGCACTGTAAGGGGCTAGCTGCTCGCTGCTGGCATTTGTCATATGCAGACAAAGGCAGAGCCTGGGCTGGAATCAGTCAGTACCTCTCCCACACGCAGCCCTGACACTGACAGAGCTGATCATCTGGCTCACATATACACCTCATAGTCAAAGACCATGGTAACGGACCTTGCTTAGTCAGAATGCATCTGTGCCTATGGCAGAAGGGGAGATTTTGCCGCTGAGTGAGGTAAGCGCCTCATCTCAGGAGGTTATATATTAGGGCAAACAGTGGCAGAATTCATTTATCATACCATTACAGAACTTGTTACTTGGCTTTATCTATAGCTAGTTAGCTACCAAGGTATACTAGTACTTCCCAGTACCTCTACCTCACCTGCCAATCATCATGCCTCTGATACACTGGAAACGAGACTAGAGGTACTGCGAAGGGAGGAAGAGGCAAACCAGCTAACAAAATAATATATATTTTTTCATTATAATCTCCACAGAAGGAAATCAGTTTAAGACATCTTACCAAATACTGGTGTGCTCCTACCCAATATGCAGTTACCCTGGCATCCTACCTTTTTGCCATTTTATCCCCTGACTCTTATTATAAATCACCCAATTTTTTTTTGTTAAGTGAGTTTCTGCCAAACAAGAGCAGTAACGAGCTAGGTGCTGGGTGCACGGTGGCGTGAGCTAATGGACGCTGGAGGCGTCTGATATAAGCTGGGTACACACATGACAGATCAGTGGAAAGAGCCGAAATATTTTATTTTGACAGCCAAAATGATCCAGAGAATATTTGATTTCATGTAAACACACTATACAATTGGGATGCAGTCAGGAAGCCAACTGTCGAAATGCTGCCTGCCGGCTTCCCGACTGTCTAATCCCTGCAGGGGTCTAATGATAGGCATCGAAATCCCGATGCCTATCATTAACCCTATGTCGGGAGCCCGACGCCCGGCATACCGAACGAAGGTACAGTAAGCTGGGCGGCAGGCGCGGATAGCCGTGGGAGGGGGGGGGGGAGGGTTAGGTCTAGGCACCCCCCCTGGGAGGGTTAGGTTTAGGCTGTGGGGAAGGGGGGGTTAGGTTTAGGCACTTACAGGGGGGGTTAGGCACTTGGGGGGAGGTTAGAGTTAGACACCCCTAAGGGAGGGTTATGGGAGGGGTAGGGTAATACCTGTCGGGATCTTCTGTTGCCGGTCTTCCGGCGTTGGGATTTGACATGCGTCCGGCGGTATTTCATATCGATCCCATACTTCCTATGACAATGATACATTTCCCTAAAGATCGTTGAGGGGATGTTTTCTACATGCAGTTTTTTCGGGACCGACACAACTGATTGGCCGGATTATTGCACAGTGTGTAACTAGCATTAGAGGGGATGGGCGTTCATCTGTCAGGGGTCACTGTGAGCAGTTCGCGTGCAGCCAGTGCATGGCCAGACTGTAAGTACTACATGTAAGCATTATTTGCAGGGGAAAAACATAAGGAATTTTACACTTACTCTAAACAAATGTCCCTTATTAATTATCTCTCTGAAGAGAGTCCAGCAGATTTATAATAATGGATAATAATGCTTGGTCAGTAACTGGGTATCTCCGACACAAGTGCCGCAGTCAGCCGTTATAACAACGCTCCCCCTCCCTTCCCCCTTAGCACTCCTAGTTTTTGCCAGCTTTGATTTGTCCGCATTGCAAATGTAGCAACTTTTCCTTGGCTTCCCAAAATCAATATGCTTTTATGGGCTATTGCCGAAAGCGCCAATTAATGGCTTCTTTATGAACTTCAGCCACTGATACAAAAGCAGCATTAACTCTATCAATTAAAAGCGAGGAATTACTCACTATGCAAAGTACACACAGTAGCTAATAAAGATCTGAACAGTATAAAATCATATAAAGGACATTGTAAGTTGGAGTGTTAAGCTAGCTACACACTGTCAGATTTTTTTGATCAGGACGAGGAATGGGGCGATTTTTCGGCAAATTGAAAGCCCCATTATCTGTGCTACACAAATGCAATTCTTTTTTTTTTAGAAGCTACCGATTCTCCATCACACCACACCACACCACACCACACCGATTTTACATAAGTCCACCCACAAGGAGGATGACATAGTGACAGGAGAACATACTGCTGCATAGCCTTCACTCCCTTGGTCTACGTGACTCTGCCCTCTCCTGGCTGTCCTCTTACCTCTCTGACTGCTCCTTCTCTGTTTCCTCTCATGACGACTCCTCCCCACCACTGCCTCTTACAGTAGGTGTTCCCCAAGGTTCTCTTCTTGGACCTCTCATATTCTCTCTCTATACGTCCTCTCTAGGTAAACTCAGCCACTCTTTTGACCTCCATTAGCATCTCTATGCTGATAATACTCAGATCTACCTTTCCTCACCTGATCTTTCCCCCTCTCTCCTCACTCGTATCTCTAACTGTCTGTCTGCTATCTCTTCCTGGATGTCCCAGCGATTTCTCAAGCTTAATATGTCTAAGACTGAGCTGATCGTCTTCCCACCCTCCCACATAACATCATGTCCCACTATTTCTTTATCAATAGATGGCATAACTATCTCATCTAGTCCCAAAGTGCGTTGTCTTGGAGTCATCCTGGAGTCTTCCTTCTCCTTCAAACCACATATTCAGAAGCTCTCGCAGTCCTATCGTTTCCATCTCAAGATTATTTAAAAGATCAGACCCTTTCTCACCCAGGATGCCACCAAAACCCTCATACGCTCACTGGTCATCTCCAGATTGGACTACTGTAACCTCCTCCTATCTGGCCTCCTTAAATACCATCTATCTCCTCTCCAGTCTGTACTCAATGCTGTTGCTCGACTTATCTTCCTCTCCAAATGCTCTACATCTGCCTTCCCTCTCTTACAAGCTCTCCACTGGCTCCCCTTCCCTTTCAAAACCCAATTCAAGGTTCTCACACTCACTTACAAAGCCCTCACCAATTACTCTCCCATGTACATCTCTGATCTCCTCTCCATTCACTCTTCTGTCCGCCCTCTTCGTTCACTTAATACACGCCACCTTTCATGCCAATCGATTACTTCCTCCCACTCCCGCCTCCAAGATTTTGTCCGCGCTGCTCCCCACCTTTGGAACTCCCTCCCTCTCCCCATCAGACTCTGCACCTCTCTACAAATCTTTCAAACGAGCTCTTAAGACCCACTACTTCATTAAAGCCTTCCAGCTCTCATCCTAACTTGCTGCTACATCTTCCTTCCTCCCCGCCTACCCTATCTGTGTCACTCCTGTTCGTTTACCCCTCCCTTAAAGAACGTAAGCTCTTTCGAGCAGGGCCCTCTACCCTATTGTGCTTCTCCCTACTGTAATTTAATTAATCTCTTACTCCCCACTAGGGCAACCAACACTCGGCTGCTTATGTGGGCGTAAAGGTCGCTAATATAGCAATGTTTATTATACAAGTCCATGTCCTGCTTTGTAATGTAAGGCACTGGTTACATATTTGTTCATGTACTTTGTAAGGTGCTGCGGAACACTTGTGGCGCCATATAAATAAATGATAATAATAATAATAACATAAAAAACTTGGGCAGATTATTGACAATGCACACACACTGCTAAATATCGGGAGATTGAGGCCGAGATTTTCATTCTTCACCAACAGATCAGATAATGGATAATCCTTACACTGCAGTGCATGTTTTCTAACCGTTTCATCTGTGAAACTCTGAAACGATCGTGCATCTACACTATATAATAAATGAGGCCGATCAGCCGATTGTTCGAAATTCGGCCCAATAATTGTATAGTGTGTAGGTAGCTTTACAAGAGTGAATTTGATGAAACACAGAGAGATCCAGCTGCACGGTACAAAATGTGCAACTGGTTAAACCACAGGTTCTCAAAATCGGTCCTCAGGACCCCAAACAGTGCATGTTTTGCAGGTCTCCTCACATAATTACTAGTGATATAATTAGCTGCACCTGTAGATCTTTTAAAATGTGTCAGTGAGTAATGAATACACCTGTGCACCTGCTGGGTGACCTGCAAAAAGTGAACTGTGTGGGGTCCTGAGGACCGAGTTTGAGAACCACTGGGTTAAACTATGCTGCAATTCAAGGGGGCTACAAATGTATTTGTGTAGATTACATTACTGCTTATTTGCAAATAACAAGAGATATGGTAAGAACTTACCTTTGTTATCTCTGTTTCTACGAAGTCCATAGGGTCCACAGGGTGACCTTGGGGTATAGCTGGATCCTGGATCCTCGGGCACCACGGAGTTAAAGCTTTCAGCTGCTCCCAGGATGCACTTGGGTCCAACCTCCCCTATACCCCGCCCCCGAGCCACAGGCACCTCAGTTGGTAAGCAGCCCAGGCCGGAGGAGGAGACGAAACAGAGAGAAGGAAGACTGGAACACACAAGAACCATACTCACAGAAATGGGAGACGGAAAACCGGTGACCAGTCACAGAGCCCATATGAAGCCAGGTGCGTCAGGGCGGGTGCCCTGTGGACCCTATGGACTTCGTAGAAACAGAGATAACAAAGGTAAGTTCTTACCATATCTCGTTTTCTACTTCAGGGTCCATAGGGGTCCACAGGGTGACCTTGGGGATGTCCCAAAGCAGTCCAACTAAGGGCGGGGACGCTCCTGTGCTGATAGGAGAACCCGGCGCCCAAAGGATGCATCCTGAGAGGCAAAGGTGTCAAACGCATAGAACCTCAAAAAGGTCTGAATGGAAGACCAGGTGGCCGCCTTACAGAGCTGAACAGCAGAGGCGCCACGGCTAGCAGCCCAAGAAGGGCCCACAGACCGAGTGGAATGAGCCTTAACAGAGGCTGGAACAGGTAAACCCTCCTGCATATAAGCCTCAATAATAACAGAACGAAGCCAACGGGCTAGAGTCTGTTTGTTGGCAGGCCAACCCCTCTTGTGAAAACCAAAGAGGATAAACAAAGAATCCGACTTCCTCACAGAACTAGTCCGGTCCACATAAACCTGGAGAGCACGGACAACGTCTAAGGAAGCCTCCCCAGCCGAAAGATCAGGCGACTGAAAGGCTGGTACAACAATTTCCTGATTAATGTCGAACCTGGAAACCACCTTAGGCAGGAACTCAGGACGAGTGCGAAGCACCGCTCTGTCCTGATGAAAAATCAGAAAAGGGGGACGACAAGAAAGCGCCCCCAAATCTGAAACCCTCCTGGCAGAAGCAATTGCCAAGAGGAAAACAGTTTTAAAAGTTAGCCACTTGAGCTCCACTGACTCCAAGGGCTCAAAAGGCGGACCCTGTAAGGCCCGAAGAACCACCGCCAAATCCCACGGGGCCACAGGTGGCACAAAGGGAGGCTGGATTCTCAAAACTCCCTGGAAAAAGGTGTGTACGTCCGGCATAGCAGCGATCCTGCGCTGGAACCACACCGACAGAGCAGACACGTGCACCTTCAGCGAAGAAAGACGTAATCCTAAATCCAAACCCGACTGAAGGAAAGCCAGAATACGCGAAACCCGGAACACCTGGGGATCATAGTTTCTGGCCTCGCACCACTGAAAGAAAGTGTGCCACACTCTGTGATAGATCCTCGCGGAAGCAGGCTTGCGCGCCCTCAGCATGGTGGTAATAACGGAGCTAGAAAAGCCCCGAGACCTCAGGACGGCTGTCTCAAGAGCCACGCCGTCAAAGATAGTCGACCCAGATCCGGGTGAAGACAGGGCCCCTGAGACAACAGGTCCCGCCGTTGAGGTAGGAGGTACGGAGCATCGATGGACAGGCTCCGCAGATCGGAGTACCACGGCCTTCTGGGCCACGCTGGAGCCACCAGGATCAGTGTGATCCGTCCTGTTTGAACTTGCGCAGGACCCGAGGCAGCAGAGATATCGGAGGGAACAAGTAAGCCAGTTGAAACAGCCATTTCACCGACAGCACGTCTATCAGACTTGCGCCTGCGTCCCTTGTCCTTGACCCGTACACAGGCAGCTTGTGATTGTGACGGGACGCCATCAGGTCCAGCTCTGGCAGCCCCCACTTGTCCACGAGTAGTTGGAATACCTCTGGATGAAGCGACCATTCCCCGGGATGCACGTCGTAACGGCTGAGGAAGTCTGCCTCCCAATTGAGGACTCCTGGGATGAAAACTGCTGAGAGAGCTGGAAGATAGCGCTCCGCCCAAGCCAGGACGCGGGACACCTCCGACATCGCAGCTCGACTGCGAGTCCCTCCCTGGTGATTGATGTACGCCACCGTGGTGGCGTTGTCTGACTGCACCTGAACGGCCCTTCCGTGAAGAGCGGTGCCGGACAACTGCAGGGCTCTGTATACTGCCCGCAGTTCCAGGATGTTGATGGGAAGAAGCGCTTCCTCCGCCGACCAACGACCCTGAAGTGACAAGGAGCCTGTCACCGCCCCCCAACCCCGGAGACTGGCATCTGTCGTGAGCAGAACCCATTCCGGGATCCAAAAGGGGCGCCCCTCTAGGAGATGAGCCGTCTGCAGCCACCAGGCTAGGGACAGACGCACCTCCGAGGACAACACCAGCATCTGAGAGCGGATCCTGTGTGGGAATCCGTTCCATTCCGAAAGAATCAGCCCCTGCAGGGGCCTGGAATGGAACTGGGCAAACTCCACCATGTCGAATGCCGACACCATGGACCCCAAAACTCTCACCGACACTCTGCCACTGCTCAGACAACTGTGAATCCGCAGCTGTAAGGAGGAGACCTTCTCTGGAGTCAGAAAAATCCATTGCTGACGAGAGTCCAGCAGGGCCCCCAAATGAACCATCCGCTGTGATGGGATGAGGGAGGACTTCTTCCAGTTTATCAACCAGCCGTGCGTCTGTAGACAAGCGACCGTCAGGTGGAGATGCTGGATCAGTACCTCCGGGGAGCTTGCCAGCAAGAGGAGGTCGTCTATATACGGTAGCAACCGTATTCCCTGGCTCCGAAGATGAGCCGCCATGACCGCCATCACCTTGGTAAATACCCTTGGTGCCGGGGAGAGACCAAAGGGTAGAGCCCTGAATTGGTAGTGGTTGTGGAGAATAGCAAACCGCAGAAACCGTTGGTACGATGTTGCTATAGGCACATGGAGGTAGGCGTCCTGGATATCCAGGGAGACCATATAGTCCCCTGGTTCCATCGCCAGAATGATGGAACGCAAAGTTTCCATCCTGAATTTGGAAACCCTGAGAAACCTGTTCAGGGACTTTAAATTGAGGATGGGGCGATGAGAGCCATTGGGTTTCTGCACCAGAAACAGCGTAGAGTAATACCCCATCCCACGTTGAGACTGTGGCACGGGTATAATGACCCCCGCCGTCAGCAAGGCCTCTATGGCTTCCTGAACCTGCAAGGCCTTGGTTTTGTCCTGAGAAGGACTTGTGCAAAAAAACTGGCCAGGCAGCCTGTGCCGAAAAGACAGGGCGTACCCCTGGGAGACCACTTCTCGCACCCAGGCATCCGTGGTGGTATTGTGCCAGCACTGGGCGAATTGAAGAAGTCGGCCTCCCACTCTGGGGTCCCCCAGAGGGAGGCCCGTCCCATCACGCAGAAGGCTTATCTTCTTGCTTGGAAGAAGGGCGCCTAGCACTCCAGGCTTGCTTCTTTGGCTTTGAGGCGGTCTTGGGTGCGGACTGCCTCGGGAAGGACTGACCCTTTGCCTTGCCCTGAACCCGAAAGGAACGAAAGGCCGAGCTCCGGACCTTAGCATGTGTAGTAGCTGAAGGGAGGAAGGCTGACTTGGATTTTGCCAGGGTATCTACTATTTTGTCCAGGTCCGGACCAAATAGTAATTCTCCATTAAAAGGTAAGGCCTCCAAGCCTTTCTTTGAATCCGCGTCTGCTCTCCAAGACCGCAACCACAAGGATCTACGAGCAGACACTGCTGCCGCCGAAACCCTAGAGGTCAACAGGCTAGCATCCAAAGATGCTTCTCCAATGTAGGAGGTGGCATCTCTCATCTGTCCTAACAACGCCCTCTGGACGTCCGGAGCTTCATCCGTAAACGTGTCCTCCAAGGCGTTGGCCCACCCCTCAATGGCCTTGGCCACCCAGGAGATGGCCATGGACGGCCGGGCTACAGCCCCTGAGAGAGAATAAATAGACTTTAGACAAGTCTCCACCTTCATGTCCGTAGGATCCTTCAGCGAGGATATAGACGGCAATGGCAAAGTAGCACTCCTGATGAGGCGTGTTACATGGGAATCGACTGCAGGCGGAGTTTCCCATTTCTTACAATGCGCTTCCGGGAATGGATAATTGGACGCCAAGCATTTCTGTGGCAGGAAACGCTTACTGGGTGTCTGCCAGGCCACCGCCATGTGATCAGTCAACTGATCAGACAAGGGGAACGCTGCAGAAGTAACCTTAGCTTTTTTAAAACTAGGATACCTCGACTTGGGAGCGGGTGCCTCATCCTCAATCAGAAGAATGGCCCGCACCGCCTTAACCAGAGCCCGCACATTGATGGAAGACTTAGTGTCTACCTCCTGGACTGAGGCATCTGAGGCTGAGTCATCCTGCACCTCACCATCATCCGAGGACCCCTCAGAATCCGAAAGATGCGCAGCCTGCGCCATGACTGAGCGTTTAGACGCCCTGGAGGGCATGTCACTGCGCAACATCGACTGAAAAGCCGAAGATGCTGCCGCCAAATCTTGGACAGTGTGGGAAAGCGCATCCACCCAGGGTGGAGGAGCTGCCACAGGACCCTGAAACGGCACCACCGCCTGCTGCGCCACAGGGGTGGACTGAATATACATTGGCAACCCCGCATAGGGACCAACAGGCTGAGACCCCGGGGGAGTCTGCAATAATTGTGGGACACCCAGGGAATGGGGGATGGCAGGCAGAGGCAACGCCCTAGTAGGGGCGGCAGTCGGGACCAACAGACGGTCCGCGATGGACACCAGCACCTGGGAAAACATCGTCCATGGTGGCTCCTGCGACATGGGAGGTTTAGACATACCAGGGAGCGCCTGGCACCGTCCGCACAGGCCGTCCTGTGACAAATCTTCCCTATCCACTCCTGCAGAACAACGCCTGCAGGAGAACAATACCGGAGCCCCGGAGTGCTCAATCTCCTCCTCAGACATGACTTAGGAAGAAAACGTGCGCACTCACCAGTGTGCTGAACAACAGCCCACAATATGGTACTGTGTAGCACACAACTGTATGTGACGGACCTCACAAATACGTGATTTATATAGGCGAGGTCTGTAGAAACACCCTTCCCCCGCACACCTGTAGGGCTTGTAGGAGAAGGAAAGGGATAGGTATAAGCTGACAGTAAGTAGAAAAAAGACACAGACAGGCAGCACTAGCAAAAGTCACATACCATGCAGGAAGATATACTCACTGCACCTTTCCACTACAATCAACCTCCCAGATTCAGTGTCTGGGAGGGCTATAGTGCTGTGTACACTGTCCTTGTCGGGGGAGAGGTACACAGGGGGACCGGTCCGCGTGCTCCCTGAAGATCTGCGTTGCCAGTAAGAAAATGGCCGCTGGAGACCTCAGAGGAGGAGTGGCCGAGTAGCTGCAGCTCAGTGACGCCAGACTCCGTGCTGAAAGGCGCGCTGAGGGGAGGAGCCGCTAGACAGGGAAGGCTTCCTCCCCTGGCTAGCATATTTAACCCCCGGGTTGCCGGCATCCCGCTTGCCGCATAATTTACCCTGGTGGTCTAGTGGTCTGGCGGGGTATGCCTCCACTGGAGGGGGGGCCCGCCGCCACCGCTAGCGCCCCCGGTCTGTCCCCTAGACCGGGGGCATGGGACTGCATTTACAAGGAACCCGCGCACCGCCGCTAATCAGCGGTGCGCGGCTTACCTGATCTCCCCGGCGTCTCCGGCAGCAGTCCCGGGGGAAACCAGAGTCCGGCTAGTACAGACTCTGGCTTCCCCCGCCGCGATCCCCAGTTCAGTGCTGGCGTCGCAGCGCCAGCAGGGAGAAGGAGCGGCAGCGTGGGCGTCTGTACAGACAGCCCAGCGCTGCCGCTCTGGAGAAAAACTGAAGTAAAAAATAAATAAATTTAACTAAGTTAAAATAAAAAGCTTTAGGGGTCTGCTCCTGCAGCTCCCCCCCCCCAGGGTGACCCGACTCCGGCCGGGCACCATCTTAAACTGAGGTGCCTGTGGCTCGGGGGCGGGGTATAGGGGAGGTTGGACCCAAGTGCATCCTGGGAGCAGCTGAAAGCTTTAACTCCGTGGTGCCCGAGGATCCAGGATCCAGCTATACCCCAAGGTATACACAGTAATAAATATATAAAGTAACCCACATGTATTCAACAGAGAATAGTTAAAGAGACAATTACCTTAAATATTGTATGTCATTAATAGTGCCTGATACAGGGAAATGCATATTCTATGAACACATTCATCCATCTGTGCAAGTGATGTGTAAACTTAGGGGGGATTTCTGCTACCTCTTCATCTATTGTCTGTCCTGTGTATAAGACCTTCCCAGAACCCCCTTCCCTATTATATACCAACCCAGTGTTGTCACGCACAGTTCTAGCCATTAGGGCCACACTCACAGACGGTTGCACTGTAAGTAGATTGTCACAGCTCAGTTATATTGGCCACATGCACTGTGATATCATGCTAGTGGAACATTTTAGACAAGTGTTAGAACTGTTCTAGATCTACGTTTTCTGTAATGTAACATTAATATGCACCGGTCATCAAAAGCTAGTGGAAGTAGAAGAAATATTCTTGATAATTCAGCTTCAATAGGTGTAACAATATCTACAGTACCTTACCGACCCGGGGGGCCCCAGCGTGTTTCCTGTAGTTGGCATGGGAATAGGTACCCACGCCTTCATGCCTACATCTGTAGGCCTTCATGCCTACATCTGCATTCTTCCTATCTAAGGTACCTGTTCTCAACACTAAGATATGGTCTTAGGCCAGGGGTGGGGAACCTTTTTTCTGCTGAGGGCCATTTTGGTATATATAACATTATTCGCGGGCCCGGTGTAGGCCACGCACCCACCGTGTGACGTCGCACGGCAGCGGGCCACAATCTCCAATATTACAGCAATGCCAGGAGCATCCTGAGGATGCTCCAGGGAGCTGTAAGGGCAGCGGTGTGACCGTCTGAAGCGTCCTAAGGACACTCCAGGGGACACTAATGCATAGATTCTGGCTGCAGGGTGCTATTCTAGGCTCTAGCCAGATGAGGCTAGCAGAAACAAGCTCAGGGGGCCAGACCAAATGATTCTGCAGGCCTTATACGGCCCCCGGGCCTGAGGTTCCCCACCCCTGTCTTAGGCCAATCTGTTTTCCCAAAGCCTTGACATTGACTAGTTACCGCGGCCAATCTGTGCTCGTAATGCCGGCTATTTTATTCTCTACCTGTACCTGGCAGATACTTGTACTGTGTGTAAAGAGCGGTATTAGACTAAGTATGCAGTATGGGACATCCCTGCTAGTTCACTGAAAGACTACCGCCTCAGGAATATTGTTATATTGTTGTTTTTAATTAGCATTTTCTAATATTTTAATAAATGTGACATTAGACCACATCTCATCCACAAAGTACGTACACATACTTCTCTAATCGTTGAATTTGTCTAATATTTCTGACAGCTCAGAGCTGTATTCTATCTGCATGTTTTTGTTTTTTTTATCTAGTACTGTCTATCCTAACACCGCAGTGCATCAGAATTGTTGTATTACTTATTTCTGCACATATAGAGAATCACTTTGTATCATCTATGGGATTCTGCCTATATACATTATGTCCCTGACATACTGTACACAGGCTAAGAGCACTTCCACCATGTAGACGCCACCTAATGTCTTAATGGTGCCATCTAATATTGATGTTTCGGTTTTGCCTTGTGTCTATTTTTTATAATTTTACAAACTTTGCCAATATCAAATTCCATTTATTCTCTGACTTCTAGGAGTAAATTTACTAAAGATTGATTTTGTGTTTTATGATGATTTCCCGTTGGTTTTGCAAATCAGAGATTTACTAAAGTCAAAACTGTCCGCAAAATGACCAAAAACCTGACTTAGAACAAGTTAGTACCTCTGACCAACAATCGATATTTTTACATAGACGATTGTAGAACCCGGATATTATTAAAGGTCAGTTTTAAAACTGACGCAAAAATGACAACTAACCTGCCCAAGCTATAGAGCTGCCTGTGGGAGACGAGTTTGGAAGAAGCCCTGCACAGATCTCTATGATCTGTGAATGCCTCTTAGGGTTAAAAGCAATGCAAGTGTTAAAAATGAAAAATTGCATAGGGTCCCCCTCTAAATCCATAACCAGCTCCGTACCTGTCAGCCAGGTCTGGTACTGAAAAATCGGGGGGGGAATCAGCGTTGGGTCTCCCACGATTTTCCAATAGCCAACACCATGCTGAACCAGCCAGGGAGCATACGCTCTAGGAGGGAGACACACAGCATGGGGCTCCCCTGCCATAATATAAAACAAGTCCTCGGAAAGTAGGGACCCCAAAAATAAAATGGGGTTTCCCCTCCCGAAGATTAACCAGCCTTGGGTGGCAGTTGTGGTGTTAATGGTGTAAAAACAGATTGTAATCTACAGTAATACAGTACCCCCTAGATTCCACAAGTACCACCATCCACTGGGGATATGAAGCTGGACCCAGTGTAAGACATTCCTCAGTCAGCTCACCTCCAGGATCTTGGCCAGTTTCTTGCTATTTCTGAGCTCGGCAGAGGCCTTGAGGACACAATCACAGCTGGCCCGGAACTCTTCCGTCTTCTCCTGCAAGGTGCTTTTAAATAGGAGACTTCTCAGGCGCAACTTGTATTCTGGGACAGCCATCATCTGCGGACAATCCAGAAGAGCATTACATTGGCGAAATCTCGGCACAGGGCCAGCTTAAAACCACATCATGTATAGCTATCGTTAATAATATGCATTGGTGTCACTGTATACTTCCATCTAGTGTGATCACTTCCATATACGAGCACATAAACACATGGACAATCCATATACGATTCCCCACTATAGCCAGGTTAGAACACCAGTTTAAGTCATCCTGTGGTTCCCCAGCTGTAGTTGACCTGCTGGTCTACCTGCTCTGTTTCCTCCCCATTCATTGAAATAAACCCTCAGTGTATGCTGAGAACCCAATCTCTGCTGTACCTTCAATGCAAACTGGTCGGGCTCGCTCAGCTTGCTAGGGCTCCCCACATAGGCCTGGAAGTGTTTCCTCTCCTCCTCGCTGGGAGCGTAGAGCAGCAGCTGCTTAATGTGCGAGGGCTCCAGTCTCTCGTTCTCCATCGTCATCAGGATGTGGCTCAGCTCCTGGTGCGTGAGCTTTAAGTGCGCAATAAGGATAGCTGAAACAGAGGACAGCTGGTAACGCCTTCTATTATCCTCTATACAACCCCTGCACACAGACATTTGACCAGAGGCCATTTGCTATAAGGCCCAAGCTTTTCTATTGGGGCAGGATGCACATTGGTTCCCTGTGCACATAGCAATGTAATAACAACATTAGGTAAATCCAGTTTAATTTACATCGTGATTACACTGAATACCAGGGGCCTATAAGTTTTGCAGCCAGCTTCCCCCCCTTCTTTCTTGTTTTAGGCTTGCTGAATCCTCGTACCTGTATTATAGGCCTTTTTGTGAGACAGAATTTCAACAGCGCCCTTTTTCTTCATGGATTCCGGCAACACTGGGAGGACTGTAAGAGGAGAGAGCACAGGCTAGGCTGGGGATTAGATGTATCTATTGTCTCAATGCAGCCACTTATGGGCTGAACTAATATCCAAAAGCAGGCAGCCAATCAATTCACTGGGGCATAAAGCACAATGTGAATATAGCCTGTGTAGGCTTAGATGTCTGCATGCTATGTAGCCAATAGGTAGAATACCTGTTATATACAACATTGCTTTAGTGCGTGTGCAATACATAGGGCACAAAAAGCATAGGGGTCCATTTACTAAGCAGTGTTAGGAGACAGAGTGAAAAGTGATAAGAAAGTGATAAGGTGCCAGCCAATCAGCTCCCAACTGTCATCTCACGGGCTGTGTTTGAAAAATGACAGTTGGGAGCTGATTGGCTGGCACCTTATCACTTTTCACTCTGACTCCTAACACTGCTTAGTAACTAGACCCCATAGTATTCTATTTCTTCTTTATGTCTAGGGCTCCACAAGAGGTCTGCAGCACCAAACAAGTTGGACCCTTTGTAAATAAACTAAGTAATGTATGAGGTGTAAACTGGAAAACTAATAATAATCTTTCTGGATATTTCCAGGGAGAGGAGACTGGGGTTTATAACACCAAAGGGTCCGAATCGTCTTACGTGATGGTTTCTGGGTACCGAAATGCAGCTCTAAATCCAGGTACTTCACCATATCACTCAATTTTTCATAGTCTGAGTCCTCCCCCAGCTGTAGAATGAAAGGAAATAGTATTTACGTTCACAGAAGAACGAGCAGTAACAAGGATGGAGCCACCAAAGACCTCAGCAGGGGAACTGAATCCAAATAGTGCATGAATGGTCAGTGGGCAATTCTATATTACAAATTCCAGTGAAATAACAAAGGTGAGGACAGACGCTACTGCAATGTAGTAAGGGCAGAAATGGTGCATAATGGATCTAACTAAAGGAGTTATAACCCATATAAAACAATCAGATGACTTGCTATGGCCAATACTCTGCAAAGACAAATACATGCAACCTCGGTTACTCACCTGCCCCCATATCGTCCCTTCTGAATTCTCCACCTGTTCCCAGCGCAGCCTCTTCACACTCATGTGGCTGGATTCACTGCGGCGGTGCATGCTGCGGTGCGCCAAAGGCTCCAGAGGTGGTGCGGGAGGGACAGGGGGTATTGGCAGAGGAGGAGGAGCTGGAGGTAATGGGGGTATGCAGCTCCCCAGACTCCGAGAGAAGGGCAGGGGTGCTGCTTTACATGTCTCCTTCAAGATGAATGGCTCTCCTCTGGGATGCTGTGGAGGAGGTGGTGGTGGAGGGGGACTGTGAGGTGGTGGGGGGATGTGGTCGGACACTGAAGAATAGGTGAGAGAGCTCCCATCCTCGCTGCTGCCTGCTGACTCGCTGGTAGTGCTAGCTTCTGGTGGAGCACAGCTCAGCTGCTCATCCTGAAAACTCATCTGCGGAAGTGTGAAGAGAAAAAACAAAAGAGTGAATTGATTTTCCAATAGTCCAGTGACTACAATGTATTGGCCGTATCTTACTTGGTGCAAGGTGCACATGGTCCCCTGGGTCAAAAGGGGATCACACTGCTCACCCTGTACCCACTGAATTTACTTACCACCGGAACAATGGGGCCCGACAAAGGGCCTGAGTCAGAGAGAGTTTCCGATGTTTCTGCGTTTGAGCGATGTTTTGCTAGTGCGTATGCGCAAAAGTCCAGGAGTTTCTTATTGCACATGCGAACCCAAGTGTCCTATGCCTTTGTAATTGCATACGGAATCGCTAACACTTGAGAAGGGGATTGGGATCCCTGGGCATAGCAGGGTGGAGACTGGTAGGTGCCCTAAAGTGATCGGGAAAAGGAGCTGTATCATGGGCGTGTTAGGGGAGTGTCAAGGGAGCTATATCATGGGTGTGTTAGGGGAGTGTCAAGGGCGTGTCTGGGGAGCTATATCATGGGCGTGTTAGGGGAGTGTCAAGGGCATGTCTGGGAAAAAGGAGCTGTATCATGGGCGTGTTAGGGGAGTGTCAAGGGTGTGTCTGGGAAAAAGGAGCTCTATCATGGGTGTGTTAGGGGAGTGGCAAGGGCGTGTCTGGGAAAAAGGAGGGGTATCATGGGCGTGTCTTGGAAAAAGCAGCGGTATCAAGGCCGTGTTAGGAGAATGTCAAGGGCGTGTCTGGGAAAAAGGAGCTGTATCATGGGCGTGTTAGGAGAGTGTCAAGGGCGTGTCTGGGAAAAAGGAGCTCTATCATGGGCGTGTTAGGGGAGTGGCAAGGGCGTGTCTGGGAAAAAGGAGCGGTATCATGGGCGTGTCTTGGAAAAAGCAGCGGTATCAAGGCCGTGTTAGGAGAATGTCAAGGGCGTGTCTGGGAAAAAGGAGCTGTATCATGGGCGTGTTAGGGGAGGGTCAAGGGCGTGTCTGTGAAAAAGGAGCGGTATCATGGGCGTGTCAAGGGCTTGTCTCGGAAAAAGGAGCTGTTTCATGGGTGTGTAGGGGAGTGTCAAGGGGCGTGTCTGGGAAAAAGGAGCTGTATCATGGGCGTGTTAGGGGAGGGTCAAGGGTGTGTCTGTGAAAAAGGAGCTGTATCATGGGCGTGTCAAGGGCTTGTCTGTGAAAAAGGAGCTGTATCATGGGTGTATCAAAGGCTTGTCTGGGAAAAAGGAGCTGTATCATGGGTGTGTAGGGGAGTGTCAAGGGGCGTGTCTGGGAAAAAGTAGCTGTATCATGGGCGTGTAGGGGAGTGTCAAGGGGCGTGTCTGGGAAAAAGGAGCTGTATCAAGGGTTTGTCTGGGAAAAAGGAGCTGTATCATGGGCTTGTCTGGGAAAAAGGAGCTGTATCATGGGTGTGTCTGGGAAAAAGGAGCTGTATCATGGGCATGTTAGGGGAGTGTCAAGGGGCGTGTCTGGGAAAAAGGAGCTGTAGGGGAGTGTCAAGGGCTTGTCTGGGAAAAAGGAGCTGTATCATGGGCTTGTCTGGGAAAAAGGAGCTGTATCATGGGCGTGTCTGGGAAAAAGGAGCTGTATCATGGGCATGTTAGGGGAGTGTCTAGGGGCATGTCTGTGAAAAAGGAGCTGTATCATGAGCGTGTTAGGGGAGTGTCAAGTGCATGTCTGTGAAAAAGGAGCTGTATCATGGGTGTGTTAGGGGAGTGTCAAGGGCGTGTCTGGGATACAATGCTTCAGAGGCCATGTTTAGTTGGATCTGAGGGGAGTAGCTAGAGTAGACCCTAGACTACAACAAATGTTGATGGTGCGACCAAAGTTGCGTTGATGTTGGAGTGTTAAAAATCGCCACCGCAAATGCACAGACTGCGCAGCCTCATCGCTCACACACTCCATGGCACCGTGGAGCACAAAGGGAAGGCTGAGATTAGCATTTGTATATTCCCGCAACTGCTACAGTGGCTGCGAGCGCGGCTGCATTACGAACCATCTCTGAACCAGGCCCAGGGTTTGCCCTGGCTCACCCTCTGATAAAATGCCCCTGACTATGAGCAAGCAGTGGGGTATCTGACACTATCGGGATGTTACTCACAACACAGAGATGACACTCACCTCCAACTTTCAGTCACAGCCCTACAGTGCCAGAGCACTTTCATATACCCAGGGCTGCAGCCATGCTCTAAATACAGCCATTTTCAGATATAAACCTACCATCGGAACGTTGCACTTGTCATATTCTAAAATCTGAAATATAACGATACATCTCACTGAAAATTCACACAGTGGCCCGGAATCAGAGACGACACTAATGCAATTTTCACGCAGATCGAGCATTTGCCATTGCGCATGCGCCGCCAAGTATGTGCGCTGCGATCGCATTGCAATTACGCACGCTCAAAGGAATCCATCGCTAAGTTACTGACAGACTGCCAGCGTTTGGGGGTGGTATTGGGGAGTGGTCACAATTACGCAGGCGTGCTTGGTCGTTTAAACCCTGTTACATTAGCGTGCATAGATTAGCCAGTGCGATTTAATACACAGCTCTACGTGTCAGAAAAGCGCCTAAGGCTGCGGCAGGTCAGACCTGCCACAACAGTAAAATGGCCGCCGATGTGCTTCGATGTTACCAATGTTTACGTAGGTATGTGTCATCGCACACAGGTAAGAAGGCAGCAGTGGGCGTCTGCATGCTCAAGTGATCTTTGCTAATATTAGTATATTTTCGCAGCTGCGTTGTGTACGAAAACGCAGCTGCGACCGCAATTAACGTCCGTCTCTGAATTAGGCCCAGTGTACGGACATTAGGGAGGGAGAGGAGGGCTCAGACAATCCCTTTAATAAACAATCAATCACATAAGAATGCAAAAGTACCTAAGACATGAAAAGAAATCCAAATAAAAAATCCACCCAAAGACATTCAGTCTGTGTTATTCCCAGCCCTTTACCTCTTCATAGTCATTCTCAGGGGTGAGAAACTGGTCGGTGATGGTTAGATTTTGCCCCAGTTGCCGGCTGAGCACATCTAGGAATCGGTCGGTATCTCGGGAGCGGCTTGGCCGTGAAAAGGTGAAAATCTTCCTATGAGTTGGCGAAGGTGGCAGACTGCCGTCCAAGCTGACGTAGGGATTTGAATCGGAGCTGCTGGGCGATGGGGCACTGGGCGGACGTGGGGGGCATGGGTCAGATGGCGGTGCAGACTTTTGCCAGTGAGTGCCCTGTGCCAGTTTACGCTCTCCTAATGCCAGACAAGAGGGTAGACACATTCTGTCACACAAGGGTGATGTATAGTACATGTGTCACGCGTGGGCAGGAAAGGCGGGTACCTGTTGAATGATAGACGTTACACGACCCACGGGATCTCATACTGCTAAATTTCCCTGGGAAACTGTTGATAAAGCGATTTTCTAACTCTGCATAAACAGCGGACATCTAGAGAGGGAAAAGGAAGCGGTAAAGACACAAATAACAGGAAGGACATTGTAGATGTACAGTATGTACAAAGATATCACACTGTCAACATTTGAAATAATGACATAGAGGATCAAAAGGGAGGTATCTTAAAGGATGTGGTCATTATGATGTTGACCTTGTTGAAAGTGAACATGTCGGCAACTGCAGAATGTCAACATGTGAAATGCTGACATTCTGCACGGACCGGCAGCAGAGGAGTAGGGTTAGTCTTTTGGAGGTAGGGTTAGGCACTTGGCGGAGGGTTAGGCTACGGGAGGGGAGGGTTATGGTTAGGCTACGGGAGGGTAGGTTAGTGTTAGGCACTAGGGGAAGAGTTATGGTTAGGCTGTGGGGGGAGAGAGTTAGGCACTGGGGAGGGGGGTAGGGTTAGGCTACGAGAGGGTAGGTTAGTGTTAGGCACTAGGGGAAGAGTTATGGTTAGGCTGTGGAAGGAGAGAGTTAGGGTTAGGCACTAGAGGAGAGGGTTAGGCTACGGGAGGAAAGGTCAGTGTTAGGCATTAAGGGGAGGGTTAGTCATAGTTAGCGCTGGAAGTGTCGTAGGAGCAGCCGGAAGTCATCACGACGCCACCGCCGGACACGCTTTATCAGGTAAGTCACAACTAGACCACCAGGGATGTTTTGTTGACATTCTAATCATATCAACATTTCAGCAGTGTCGACATGATGAATGTCGACAAAATATACCAAACCCATAGAAGAACTGGATATTGGTGTAATCCAATCACTGAGTTAGGATCCTCCCGGCCGGGGGGGCTTCTTAGACAAGAACGCACTGGGGTAGTTTGGGTGGGCCTCACATTCCTCTATTTCGATTGGAACCCTGTTCCAAATATTTGTATCATCTGCAAAAAGACATTCAGTGCCTCCCTTCTAGACCAAGTAATATCACTAATGGCTGCATGAAACACAACAGCGGTATGAACCGATGAATTATAAAACACTGATGTAAATAATGTAATACACATTAGAGGTAACCAATGGAACATTTAGAGAACATAATAATAAACAATTAATGTAACTCAGACCATTTTAGGGTTCGGAGTTTCGGGTAATGATGTTCCATCTCCTGCTTGTCTTTCTCCTGAAGTCAGGCGAGGCGCAACGTCTATTGGGTCACAGTGAGCTACCGTGTGAGACACAGAAGTTATTGTATTGCACACAGATAACATGTAGTAGGGTAAAGCATTAGCATGTATGAGAGCTCTATCATGGAACACTTGTAAAGTCAGCCATGGGACAAGCCATGGGACTAGTAGGCGGGGCCTGTTTGCTGAGAGCGTATCCAATTAGTTTCGCACCCGCGATACTTTTTCGCATGCTGCACTTTTCGCCGACTTGGCGTGTTTTAGCCGGGGATACTTATCGTGCGTGTGTTTCAATTCCAAAGGACTCGGAAACTCAAACAGGCGAAAAGTGCTGTCAGAAATGGGGAAATCAGCCTGACACCCCCCAAAAGTTGTACTGACATTGGGGATCACTATAGATACCCCCAAATAGGCTGCTGAAGGTATTTGGGGTACTTAAATGCTCTCAATAGCTGCTATTTAGCGTCTTTGCAGAAGTGGTGAAGAAAAGCATTTAACAGTTTTTTAAGCTGAAAATAACTACTCCCTGCAAATTTGGGGTACATGAAAATGGGTGCTAGCATATTTTAAAGTTGCTAAAGTGAAGTTTTAAAGAACTTAAAAAATCCACCTGCCGTAACCACCTGCAAACTTAAAAACACCTGGAGTCTATTTCGCTAGTTTTTAAGTTTGGACTTTTTCGCCCCCAAAATGAAAGTACTTTTTTGGGGTGATCGAATGTATTTTTTAAACTTTTTCTGAGGCAGTTTACCTTTGGAGGACTGTCCCAAGGGTGCAGGTCTTTTTTCCAAAGTTTGCACCCCAAAACCCCAATTCTGCACTTTTTTTCTACACCTATTCATAGGCGAAACTTTTTTGCCGGTTCCATTGCATTGAGTTTCCGCAACAGCGAAAAGTCTCTGGAATTGAATACGGAGGAAACTTTTCGCATGGCAAAATGATGTCACTCGCGATATTTTATCGCAGAAAACAGATTTTCGCACCTAATTGAATACGGCCCTTAGATGGTTCTATTGGAAAACCTAAACATATTACAAAATTACGATTCAGATTACAATGATCGATGTGGGTGGTATACTGCAATAAGGTAGAATGATTTCCCTATGGATACATTGCAAGTCACAGATTTCATACAAAGCCTTGTGGCTAGTATTTATCAAACGTTTCTTACTAATAATATTGTCTCTGTCTCTAATCTGACAGAAGAGGGTTAAAGACCCTGTGTGGGAGGTGGACATTGGCGACTTTATGCAAATGCTGCTAGTCATGATTCTCAGACCCTACCCCCCACCCCCATTAGGGAAGCATCATTCATTATGTGATTATTGGGACGGTATTCTGCTGAATATAAATAAAAGGAAATTCAATTTTCATTGCTGGATGGATTTGTATTACTGGGCGACTACGAAGAACACGTAATAGCAGGGCCACCTTTCCTGCCTATTCTTGATCTTATTGTAGCAGGTGAGTATCACACAATATAAAACCAGGTTAATTAATCATACACACTGTTCTTCCACATATATATTCTAGAAAGTGGGTGGGGTATTCCAGTGCAGGGGCGTGGTTAATGGAAATTTGTATATGAAGTGGAAAGAGTATGGGTGGAGTATTCCAGTGCAGGGGCTTGGTTTGACTGTTCAGGGGCGGAGTCTGACTGCTCAGTGGCAGGGTATGGGTGGGTCATCGGTGGAGCTTTTTTGTCCCAATGTTGATTCTTGGGTAACATAAAATGCAGTAATCTGGCAACTGTCTGCTGTAAATGTCTAACTCTGAGATCGACTCCATTATATTTAACATGTTGGGTAACATAATAGTGTAGAGCGCCCCTCTTTCACATTCAACTTGCATCTCATTATATATACAGTACACACGAGTTTATGTCCACATGCAGAAAATAACGGGCCGCCATTGGCACAGATGACCAACGCCGAGCAGGAATGTTTTGTACAACAGCTCACAAATCATCATTTTGCTGAAAGTAGCTGTAAACATATAATAACTATCATGGGTAAAACATGTGTGTGTACATATTAGTCACCTGTCTTCCCTTCCTCCGCCCCCGGGTGGCGTATGCTCCCCTGATACGTTGCTTGCCCATGGACAGACCCTCGATGAGGAACCCCAGTTTCAGCATCCATGGCAGCTGCATAGAATCACCAGTCAAAACCAACATACTGGTTCTAACATTTATCATACAAAGTACCAGCATCATTCATTTTACTGCAAATAATTTAGGAAGCTCGCAGACACCACGTAAGTGCCTGTCCCGGCATCACGGTGTGCGTAATGTAATGTAATGTGATGAGACTGAATGTAATGTGACTTAAATTGTAGCAATTTGCAAATCATCAATATCTGAAGGTCTGCAGCTGGGCTATACACCAGCAGGGAAGAGAATTAAAAGCTTATTTTATACAGCTTAGTAATATCGCTATAATGGATATTAGTAATCACCAGAAGAGTTCTGACAAACGGCTACAGGATTAATGCTTTTATATAGGCCACAGCGCCCCAAGAAATGAGAAAGTGAGGTCATGTGACAAAGTAACAGGATCTATGGTGCAAATCTCCACTAGTGATGTCTGTTTGTCATAGCAACAGGGAAGAGCAGATGATAGGAGAGGCATGTAATTCTAATACCCCTTTTACACCGGAGCTAAAACCCGGGTTTTTGAAGGGTTAACCCGGGCAGCTCCCTGGTGTAAAAGGGCAGAGGGTTGGATCGCCGGGTCGAGTGACCCGGCAATCCAACCCAGGTAACTAGCAGGGTTTAACACGGGCGTAGCCCGTGAAATCCTGCTATGGGAACAGGGCACTCCGGGTCACGAAGACCTGGAGTGCGCTGCTAGCCGGCCGATTGGTCCGGCTTCAGTGGCGCTTGGAGATGACGTCATCTCCAAGCGTCCACTTTCACTCCGCAAAAGCCGGGTCTATGCAGACCCGACTGCGGTGTGAGCGGCGCTGACTCGGGAATATCTCGAGTCAGCGCCGGCAAAATTCCGGGTCTGATCCGGATAGGAACTTTGTTCCAACTCCGGGTCAGACCCGGAATTTAGGTGGAAAAGGGGTATTATTGTAAAAGGATAATAACATGTACATTTCATCTTTTTGGGCACTGCTGGACATGTTAAATAACTTTCCTTGTTGTTTTGCTGTAAAGCATTGTCCTGCCCTGTTCCCTTCACTGTCTACACCTTCACTGTGCCATGGGCAATGCTAACAGTATTATTTATACGTATACACTGTATATATATATATATATATATATATACCAGACCCTCCAATATGACCCATTCCATTAGGTACAAAATGCTCTACTCACGGACTTCCTTCTTAATTGATTATCGCAACCACCTCTGTAGAAACACCTGTCTCATCAATTACCTAGCTCAGCACAGGTGACTGCAATCATTAATTATGTGGGAAGTCCAGGAACAGAGCTTTTTGTACCTAATGGATCATTTCATGTTGGAGGGTAGACTTAAGCTGGCCACACATCTAAAGAATATCTGTCCAACCAGCCAACTAGTTGGCTGGTTGGACAGATAATCTTTAGATGTGTGGCCAGCTTTATATTTATCCTGTCTATCTTGGATGGCCCTGTATTATTTGTTATGTTTTGCTGCAGATAATTGTTGTCCAGGAACATGACTGTATGCAGCTTAGTGGAAGCAATTTATCAGATTTGAATCCAATCCAATATCAATAGGTCGAGATGCAATAACCTATTTAGAGCAGATGTGTAATGTTTGCAGACCCTCAATCATGACCCCTTTCACCAGGTACACAATGCTCTGCTCCTGGACTTCCCTGATAATGTGTGATTGCAGCCACCTGAGCTGAGCTAGGTAATTGCAGGCCCTCCAACATGACCCATTCCATTAGGTACAGAATGCTCTGCTCCTGGACTTCATTCTTAATTTATGATTGCAGGCAGGTGTGCTGAATCACCCTTCTCATGAAATAACTAGCTCAACACAGGTGACAGCAATCATTAATTAGGTGGGAAGTCCAGGAGCAGTGGTCATGTTGGAGTGTAGGATATACAAGTATATACTGTACATATATATATATATGTAGAATAAGCACGGAACTCCAGGATAAGGAGCCAGTGTAACAGCAATGTTTCGGGCATCATCCGGCACTTTATTAATATTGGATAATGCCTGAAACATTTCTGTTATACTGGCTGTTCTGCTATTAACCTTAATAAATACATTGGTATTTCCCTTATCCTGTAGTGATGTGCCTTTTCTACAATATATTATTGTTCTCTGGCATCCGACAACAACTATATATAAGCATTCATTTATGCAAAAAGACATGAAGTGCACCTATGGGTGCATCTGGCACAAGGCGCTGCCGTATTATACTGAGCTCTACCCCAGAAGTGAAATTACAGACAAAGGTAAAAAGAATCGGTGCTAGAAATGGCGCTAGAGTAGTGGTAAAATAAATAAATGAAGGAACTATTCTCCCCTTAGTAGATGGTGGTTGATTCATGGGGAATTCTCATAGGTACCATGTAACAAAGAGACAGCTGTCTTCCTTTCATCCCACTGGAGGAGATGTACTAAGCTCTGGAAAGTGATAAACTGGAGATCAATAAACAACCAGCCACTCAGCTCCCAACTGTCATGTTACAGGTTGTGTTTCATAAATGACAGTTGGGAGCTGATTGGCTAGTGGTTTATCACTCTCCAGTTTATCACTTTTCAGAGCTTAGTACATCTGGCCCCGTGTGAATCCTGGCCGGTCGGTCATCCAATGTGGCTGGATCAGGAAACAGGATAGCTGAAGTTCTAACAACACTGATGCGTTTCGGGCTCTCTAGAGCTCTGTCAGGGCTGGTAATCACGGCTGGTCATATGGGGACAGTATTGCTCATCTATACAGATCCAGGGATTAAAGACTTTACCTGCTGCCCTAAAGTATTCATCTTGCAAGCATATCCCAAAGGAGGGCTGTCACCTCCGCTTTGTGTATTAATATTTATTACCATCTGTGTGTGAATTCTATCCATGTTTTATTATGCTCCATGTGTACACTACTTCACTGTGCATCGTTTCTTTCTTACCTGGTACCTAAAAGAACTCCCCATGAAACAACCACCATCTACTAAGGGTAACACTGTGGACCTGAATGAGAGGTGGAAGCTATTGCAGCCGCGACTGTGTCTTCTGCCGCAGCGAGACTGCGCCTTTCTGCCGCAGCCGATGGTATTCGTACAAAGGAGCGCACCCGGAGTGCTAAATCCGCTGCTGTTTGTATTAAGGCAAACCATCGGAAGCATTGGTCGCACCATTGAACATTGCACCAGCACTATGGAGGCGTGGATTATCTGTCTGAACATGGCCGTCTGTCTCAGTGCAACTGCATTACTAGACGCAGTCGCTGACCGTGACTCACCCGCGTCTGGCTAGCCCACCCCCCTCAGGACACATGCGCAGACTAAAAACTTTGTCTGATTGCGTGCGGCATCGACGTTATTACGCGCACCTCTGTGTCAGGCCTGGTTTCTTCACTTATTTCTTTTACCTCTACACTCGCGCCATTTATTGCACCGATATAGCTTTGCATTTAGCTATATAACACCACACAGTTGATAAAATAAAGTATATGGCAGAACGGGTAATAAAATAGAGTGTGTGTGCCGGCATTCTCATAATGCTACAAAATGGCTCCTCTGCAGTTATGCAGAAGGTGCACTTTAATCATTGAGTTCCCAGGGAGTTGGAAATATAATTACAGAGGCTCCTCAGACATGGCATGCCTGCACACTCATAAGTATTGGTTCAGCACACAAAATGGCTGCCCTGAGACAGGTGCCCGGTCACAACGTGATAGCCCACAGTCATGACCCATAACTATGCAGTGACGTTCATGCTGTGGCATTGGGGCAAAGTTGTTAATCTCCACCCCAACCGATATCCATGAAATACAGTAATATATGGTGTAATCCCACTGCAGCACATGGTATTACAATACAGCACACAGTGTATGACAAATGACTCCAATTTTGGTGGCACGGTGGTTACTGGAGATGGCAGGTGATGGGGAACATTGAGATGAGCGCTCGGTTATGGAGCTCTCTGACCTGCCTTGTACCCCAGGAAGCGAGCGATCTTGTGTTGGCAGTGCTCCTGTTCCTCATATGTCAGCAGCTGGAAGATGAATTGCCAGATGATCTGCTTGGCCGGAGTGTCCAGCACAGGATATATGTCCACTATAAGGGTGTCGATATTCCTGAGGACACAAAGAGCATCACAGATGGGATCAGGGGTACGGGCAGGTGTCAGAATATGTCATCCACTGATAAATAATAGCAAGGATTCAATGACCATGCTCCCTCTGGAGCCTCATATGATGTGTGGCTGCGCGCACTTCCGATTGTTACGGTAAGTAAATATATCACTTATTTTTGTTTGCACCTCTATGGGGCGCAAGCAAAAATAGGCAATGTATCTTACCTGCTATATCCCGCAGAGGCATACATATAGGACACAAAGGGCCATATATAATTAGCAACGTATAATACGGTAGCCCAGCATCACACAATTTCTTGCACACATCTGAGGGGTGCGAGGAAAAATCTGGCATGTTGGCACTCACGCGGTGCTGGCAAAACGGTCGGAATGTGGCACGTAGCGGCTATCACAGCTAATTGATTACCGCAGTGATATAAGATGATATGCACGTTTTGGAATGAATGACACTTTGCTAAATTTGTAGAACTCTGGTGCACATTACTTATTGGCCGACTTTGATTAAGCACAAGGCAACCTAGTGAAATACCTATTTCAATATTATTAATTACATATTAGCTGGCCCGGGACCATGAGCCTGAGGAAATTGCTTGTAGTATATGTTTGCAAATATTAAAGATGTTTTGGAAACAACCTGACAGACGTTTTAAGTGACTCGAGAAGCTCGCTAGGAGAAGGAAGAGCAGACAGAATCCTTCCTATAACTTATTGCACATATTACGCTGTACCATATGACATATCATATTGCATAATATGACATGGGCCACATAAGTAGGGAGATTTCAGAGATAAACATTACTGCAAGATTCAGCCCCTGTACTATACTAGTTCATGGTTTCCTGTAATGTAATAAATAGTTTACATGATTCTCCATGATCTGATAACAGGCATCAGGTGTATATTCATGCTGGAAGAGTATGACTTTGCATTTGTCTATTTATACAGTCTGGGGCAGGGGGTTCTCAATGCCAGTCTAATACCTCCAACAGGTCATGTTTTGTGGATTTCATTAGTCACGCACAGGTGAGTTTTGCTGGATCAGAATTATCCCACCTGCTTCCACAGACAGAAATCCTGAAATCATGACCTGGTGGGAAAACTTGAAGGTTGAGGTGTTGAGCCCCTGGCCTGGGGAATACTGTCACACGGTCTCTGCACACGCAAAGACGTTTCAGACGGCGGCCGGTACCTGTGCTGGAAGAAGCTTTCTAGAGCTTTGCAGACTGTGTATCGCTCAGTGGGGGTGAGCAGATGTTCCAGCTGTTGGCTAAAGCTGCGTCCTTGGATGCGGATGTTGGAGGGAAGAATTTCTGCTACCCACTGAAGGGAGGTGAGAGCGGATGTGGGGATAGTGGTATCCGAATCTGAATCTAAGACACAAGCAGGAAATCAAATATCAACGACTAATGTACTGTACTTCTAGATTTAACCTACCAGTTACACAGGAAAAAGCCATATTTATCCTTATAAATAATAAACATGGGTTATTTAAAGTCAATATGGTTATAATTAAACTTCCCTATTCAGAGCCCTCTGTAGCTTGATGTAACAACCAATATTTGGTACGGAGACGAATTAGAATATGGGAAGCAGGATTCTGCAGGGAAAAATAATTGTACAAAAAGTCACTGATGGCACTTTATAATGTGGGAACAGCATGGAAATGTACAGACAAATGTGAAGAACAAGACTAAACTGTGATAAACTTTATTGTGTTAATGATAACACAGCAATAAAATATTTGTCTGTCCATTATAATGCTGTTCTCACATTGTACAGTACAGCGTCATATTCCCCCTTCAGGCGACTTTTTGCACTACATTTTTTTCTGCGGAATCCTGATTCCCATGTCCTAATATATTCAATAAAATATAACACTAAAAGTTATATGGTCATTTAATCATTTTACTTTATCCATATAAGCCAACAGAACAGTGTTGAATCATTAAAAAGGTTCACAATACTACCGTAACATTATTACGCAATAATGGTCTCCTACCTATAGGAGTACCATATAATCAAGATTTAAAATCAGTACAGTCACTTTAGGCTTGATGGTCATTACTGCCCGCAGTCAAGAATGGACAATATGTTTGGTTAAGTATAATTATAAATACATATGCTCTTTGTTATAGCTTCCAGCAGGGGAGCGAAACCGGTCAGAGGACTTGTATTTTAAGAGAAATAGGAGACCTGCGCTTCCAATATGGGCTATGCGAAGGTTTTGGTGCTTGCTGCTAGCCCCCAAATGGGTACCCAGCCCAATAGTAGAGGGAGGTCAGCGCTACACACTTGAATAGAACTGCAGATATGTGACAATAAACGGTTTTCATTGATGTCAAGACACCCAGCCTTTGAGGCCAATGTGTGTGCCACAATATAAAAATTAATCAGGTGTCCTAGTGTGCAGAGACCCAGTGGACAGTCTGATATGATCTGCACAGTATTAAGATGTGGGGGTGTGTGTCCAATGTGGACCGTTCAGTTTTGGGATATGGGGGATAGTTATAGTCTTTGTCCTGCACACAGTGATGTTGCTAGGTGTTCCTAGTGGACACTAGGAAGTGAGTATAAATAGCTCTGCAGTATGATACACACTATTCCCTGAGGAAGGCTTAACTAAAGCCGATACGCGTTGGAAGACAGCTCTCCCACTTCACCCACAGCGATACCAGCCTCCCTCCCCTCTCCCAGTCTTCTCGCGGCACCGAGTCGAGCCACCGCGCGACACTGCTGAGCCCGGCACACTGCGCGATCTCGGAAGAGCGCAGTAACCCGGAAGTCTCGCAGACACACCGGTGAGAACACCGCTCCCCAGCCAGCAAGTGGAGCCCCGCGTACTGACAATCAGAGGGAAGCAGAAAAACCGCGACGGGGACCGCAAAGAGGACACCATCCACCCGGAGGTGAACAAGCACCAGACGCTGAGGGTAAGTATGTGCACCTGGGGGATACGGGACGCCGCCCCACCAGACACATACTAAACTACCCAGTGTACCAAGACTTGCACCGGCTGAACTTTTAATTCATTCACCGGTAACACACTCTGGACTTAGCAACATCACTGTGTGCAGGACAAAGACTATAACTATCCCCCATATCCCAAAACTGAACGGTCCACATTGGACACCCCCCACATCTTAATACTGTGCAGATCATATCAGACTGTCCACTGGGTCTCTGCACACTAGGACACCTGATTCATTTTTATATTGTGGCACACACATTGGCCTCAAAGGCTGGGTGTCCTGACATCAATAAAAAACGTTTATTCTCACATATCTGCAGTTCCATTCAAGTGTGTAGCGCTGACCTCCCTCCATTATAATTTAGAGGACTTGTGTTACCATTGGATCTTCCATTTGAAAAGCGACCTTTGATTGTTACCATCATTCATTGCCATTGTGGACTATATGCATGGACTAATTGGAGGTCCGCGATTTAAGGGAACGAATCACCGTTACACACCATCAATTGGGGCCGTCACATGTGGACTTGATTTCTGCCCATGTAATTATTGGGACACCCAGCCGCCACTGCACACGCAAAGTTATTATCAGCACGAGACGGTGCACTCTGTGACAGGTCCGGAGACCTGTGTACACAAGAGCGGACTCTGGTGTCCATCTTTGGTTGAATGTGGTGAGATTCCCTCGCGGACGCTAAATCTGTATTTACATACACAGGATTGTACTTTTCTTAGTTGACTATCGATGGTTAAGGTCTGGACTGTAAGGATTTCTTATTAAAGCACATTAGATCCCAGTGGGCTGCTGCTAATATTCATGCTGCTATTACTAGATTATTAATGTGGGTGTACTGTTGTATTTTTATTGTTATATTATTGTTACTTTTATTCAAAATACATCTAAAAACATTATATGGTATTAAAAATGGCATCTTGATCTTTATGTGGGTTCTACCATATCCCTATTATACTTTTATATTTTCATATTTTTCAGATACATAATATCAATTAGCACAAAACCCATTTTTGTTTTGAGTATCCAGTGACCAGTTTGTGGCGCCAGTATTAGAGCTTACACAAGCTCATAATTGTTTTGCTGCTTTTCTAGACATAGTGGTATATAACTTTCATTTTTTATTAGCGCCTGTTTAGTGTTTTTTTTTGTCCTATAATTATAAATATGCACAACTAAGTAAACTATCTGATAGCAGAGTACATGAGCCTGCAGTAACACATGTCTGACACAAGATGGCAGTGTGTATTTTTCGCATGAAGCTAATTTGAGTTGCATGAATGGTGATCCTGTGTTAACAATGGAATCGGTCTGTAATTCCGGCTGTCAGGATGCCTCCTGTCAAAATACCAACAGCGGTATCCTGAAAGGGGGCGGGTAAGTATACTTCCCCTTCCCCCTTCTCCCCCTAACCCGCCCTTCTTGTAGTCTAACCCTAACTCTCCCCACCCCGCACCCTAACCCTCCTGGTTAGTGCCTAAATCTAAGTCTCCCCCCCTTCGTACCTAAACCCAACCCTGCCCCCTTAGTGCCTAAGCCCCCCCAGTGGAGCCTAACCCTAACCTCCGCCCCAAAACCTAACCCCGCTACGCTGCCTAAACCTAACACTCCCCCTCCCGGCTAACAGCTACGGGCGCCCTGGACTTACCGCGTTCAGGCTGGCGTCCTTCTGGATTCCGGCATCGGGATTAAGATAGGTGTCGGGATTCAGAACGGCAGCATGCCATCCTGCCGTACACCGGTCTGATAACTACATCCCATTGACAATTATATACTGTATATCGGATAATACAGGTTACCAATTTCATAGCACCTTTGTTATTTGTATTTACAAACGTTAATTTTTGTTAAGCTCTGTAGATTCTTCATGGACACACACAGGGTGAGAAGCCAGAAAAATAATAATTCAATGTTATACATCATGTGAAACATAATATTGCATCTCCATATTTCAGCTTAGGCAATGACCATAAACTGCATGTACGAACTCGGTGCGGAAGCGCTGAATCTCACCTGCACAGTAAGACACGTTGCCATCTTCCACCACCAGCGTAGGCATGGCGCCACTGCCCTGCAGCATGCAGACCACCTTTTCATGGCAGCAATTTCTAACAGTGACAAGAGGGGGTTACAAATACAGAATCTAACAGTAGCACTCAACTATCAAAAGTAAATGTTGCTGAAGGATCACCTAGATGTGGTACCTAAACCTGCCAGTCCCAGACATGGCACTAGCTGCTGCGTTCTGAGCAATCTACATCCTGGGCACAGCTAGGCCTGCAACTCTGACCTGTCTCTGCAGCCTTACTAGCGGGGAGACCGCTTAGGACATCGAAATAGACAGCCATGGCCGACACAATCATATTAGGTGAGTTCACTAGAGAAGGTCTTAATAGTTCTTGCCTAAACATCAAGGGTTGCAGTGGTACAAGTGACAGGTCAAACTAAACAGAGGAGCAAGACCTGGCCGATTCTACGGTCTCTAATGAGGCCTGAAGTCAGATGATTAAAGCAGTTTGCTGGAAATAGCCGCGACCTGTATCTGTCACTCAATGAGACTAAGCATCCTCAAATTCATGCGGACCACAGGCCTCAGTGTTACTAGAGCCTAGCGAGTGTCATTAAGAATGTGTTAGCCTCCTCACCTCATGTCCAAACCATTCAGGAACAAGATTCTGTCTCCGGCTTGGAGCCCGGCCACATCTGCAGGGCTGCCTGGAAGAGAAACGTCACATTCTGACACATTGCACAGTCTGGCGGGTGTTATACAGTAGATATACGGGAGGAAAATAATTGCAATCAACGTGTTCCGAGAGGGGCTGATGTAGACTATGATGTATGTGTATTTTTTCACTTTTAGTACTGCTCATGTGTTCAAAAAAAGTCCTACACATCCATCCGTATGCAGATTTGGTCGCATTCAGAGCTTAAGACTCCCTACGCTTAGTGATGCAGACCAGACAGTGGAGGGGGGCGGGCAAGGGTTGGCCAAGTACAGCAAAGGCAAAATCATCTAATGCCGACCACAACAAAGACGTATAAGCGCCTATCAGGAGGCGCATAACGTGCAGGTGCTTCATCCTGGTGTAAAATACACACTTGGGGTATATTTAAGTGCATATTTTTAGAAGTCAAGATGTTGCTCATAGGAACCAATCAGATTCTACTGATCATTTATCTAGCACCTTCTAGAAGATATTAGTTCGAAACGGATTGGTTGCTATGGTAAATATACCCCTTAGGTTGATCGGCAGCTGCTTCTGATTGGCTGAGCGCATCTTAATCCATCCCACTGGTATTATTACTATTATATTAGTATTTAGTAATAACAGTATCCAGGAATAAACAGACCGACTTACTGTATATATATGATACTTCCGCAGAGTACTATATTGTTTACGGATTGTGTATTTAGCATTTATTATGTCAGGCCACAACTCCTGGCACATATAAAACTGAGTTCTACTGGTGTAAACTTGGCACATATACTACCCTAGCAGGGCTGGATGCATCTTTAAACTCATCCAGCTCAGCAAATGACGTAAAATGCATCTTTGGGGGAGGGGGGTTACCAACGCATTTTACACCTGTGTTCTTGGTACAAAATGCAGCCATATCTACAGCAGCCCCAGAGTCAGCAGAGCCTCAGACTGCGCCTCACTGATAGAAATTCATTATGGAGCTTCAAATAACAAACACAGAGGCATAAGGAGAGTGCACGACACAAGTTATTACTCACAGACTAGGCTCAGGGCCTGGAGCCATTCGGGGGGAGTTATCTAGTGATGTGTCAGGGTATAGGATGTTGGGGGCATACGACCAGTTTGTCCTCTTTTAGACGGTCTCTCAGCACCAATTCAGTGGATTCAAAAGGGGAACGTAAAATACTATTTGCATAGACTTTCTCCCATTTTTACAAATGTGAATATCAAACTCCAACTAAGCAAAGTCCATTCTAGAAAAGCCAAAAGATCCAAATATCCTTCTGAGTGATCTGAGATAACTGTTTACATAGGAAACTGAGGGCCTGATTCAGACCCGCTCGCGAGCGCTGAGCGCTCGCAAGCGGGTCGATGGTGCCCTGGTGCGTATGCGCACGCCGGAGGGAGCTCCGGCGTGCGCATGCGCGAGACCCGCATAGCGACGGCCAAGCCGTCGTTATGGGTCTCGCACCAAAGGGGGCGTGCTGTCGATGGTGAGTGACATCATGCCCCCTTTGGTGGGCGTGCCGGGGGCGTTGCTGCCCAGACGGAGGCGTTCCCATGAGAACGCCTACCGTCTGAGTCCGGCCCCACTGACATCACTAGTGATGTCCAGGGCTTGCGGCAATGAGACTCTTCCGCAAGGGTCTCGTCGCAAGCCCGATGGTCGCGATGGTCAAGACCATCGCGACCATCATCATGGACGCTCGCATAAGCTGTGGGTGGTAACCCACAGCAATGCGAGCGTCCAGGAGGACGAACAAAAAAAAACAAAACACACTGATTCAGAGCGGCGCTCGTTCAGAGTGTCCGGCTCTGAATCAGACCCTGACTTTCTTATTCTGTTGGCATTCTGCAATATAAACCTGCAAGGATAGAAGTCTCAATAATAGGAGTAACTGTGTTTTACTCAGCTTAAGGAGTTGCGATTCTTATACTGTTTTATAATGACATTTTATTAGATACCAGTTAAATAATGATGGTTTAATACTATACCTGTGAGAACAGACTCTATCCATACTGGGGCATTACCCCGTAACGTGAACCCAAAACTGCTACTGCCCTTACACACCCGTACTGTCCTGCGAAACAAGAGAGGCAGTCAGAGAAACATAGGCACAACTCAGTGATCGGTTAGGAGGAGGGGCACTAATTAAAGGAGTGAAGTACTAAGGTAACGTTAGAAACACCCACAACTTCAATTCACAATCATATGGTATCACATGACTTTTGTTATTTGTTTTTAATGTACAATACACATAACAGTCACCAGGCGCCATTTGTAATCAAGAGATCTTGTTCACATTATGTAAATTGTGATAGAAGCACTGCAGAAGTCTGGGATGGCATATATGTGTGTCCCAGATTCCTATCATATGTGTTTTAAAAACCCCAGGAAAAGTCTGTTATGCCAAACAGACCAGAAGTGTCGGCTTTTGGTAAAAGCCGGGTAATGGGTCCTAGGGGTGTGGATGTGAGAAGAGAAGGGAGGGCTCCATCCACAGGCCATTCCAGGTGTTGGGCCTTTCAGTCTGAGAGCAGGCTGATTAGTAGTTGCACCTGGAAGTGGCTCAGATAAGCTGTGTTATGTTTTGGTTCAGTGTCTCACATACCCTGGGGAGAACAGACACTGAGGTTTGTTCAGAGACACTGTGATATTTGAAAGTGCTATGTCTGTGGTAAGGCAGTCGGCAATGCCACTTGTAGAGAGGGAATAACCTGTCTAGTTAGTGCCCAGACGGGCTAGGATTTATTTTAATGTTTTGTTTATTTTGTTGTTTATATTGCACAATAAAACTGGTTCCGACCAGCCTGCACGAAAACCCTGGACTGGTGTGCTTTTTCCTGGCTGCTGTGTGTAAGGAGGTGTCCGTCTACCCCAGGAGAGGTATCCCCTACCCCGACTATATCACAAAATATATACAAATGCCTCAGTATGACATACCGTGCAAGAACCCCTGTGTGAGTGAACCTCCATGCCCCGTGCGTGTCTCGACTTGCGTTGTGTCTTTATCACCCGAAAATGCGTCTAAGTCGCAATGGGATGCGACAAACTGCTGTACAAGACTGCATTGATTAATATGAAATGCGACACTTGTATATCTGTGTGCAACTGAGTCTGTATATGAAGCACAACGGAACTTGGCGTGAAAAAAAAAAGCAGCTACCGCTGCATCGCAGCGCTTCCTAACCAGATTCAGGCGCACACAGACAAACATGTGTCACATATCAAATGAATCAGTGCAATCTTGTGAAGCGGTTAATCACTTCCGATTGCGACTAAAACATTTTCTGGCAAAATAGAATCGAAAAAGAATCGAGCTGCACGGGGCCTGGCGCACCGATAAAGGCTGTTTGGCACAACTGCAGTAATAGTGTATGAGGACACATCTGTATCGTTTCTAGTTATGCCACATTGTAATTATTTAAAATGAGAATGATCATAGGGCCTGGTTCAGCAAGGATCGCAGTTGCTAATACGCAAGCAATCGGCCGATTGTTGCGATCTACGCCTGCATCGTCGTGACTACGCTGACCCATCGCAGAGCGATTGACAGGAAGTTCCGATTGGGGGTTGGTGATGGTGGGGGGGGGGGGGTGGTCGGCGAAATGCAGGTGTGCCAGTGCGTTCGAACGCCGTTGCAGGGGCGTGCATAAATTATCCACTGCGATGCCCTACACAGCCTGAGGCATGACAGCATGCGTGGAATTTGGCAATTCCTGAGTAAGGTCAGGGCTTGTGCAAGTGTGCGTGTGGCAGTGACGGTTCCCGATTGTACCGATGGTTTTGCAGTCTTGCTAATCATTACGGATGTGTGTAAGGTAAAGTGGGCGTCCTTATGTAGTGCAGCAATGGCATCGCGATCGCTATAGATTAGCATACTATCGCAGTTGAGCTACAAGCGCAATCGCTATTGCATTCTCAGTTGCGATCCTTAATGAATCAGGCCCATACTTCACTGCAGTTTCAGATAAATGTAAAAACTCAGAATCAACATATGCTAAGAGGTCCAGAATGTTGTAGCCTTGCCCCAACATAGACATATACAGTGGAACCATCATTTACACATATTTCAGGCAACATCTTGTGGTCTGAACAAATATTCGGCCTACAAATCCATTAGGAAATATTACAGTGATAGGCTAACTGGAGGTGTTGCCCATAGCAACCAATCAGATTATAGTTGTCATTTTATAGAATGTACTAGATAAATGATTTAGGGGTCTATTTACTAAGCAGTGTTAGGAGACAAAGTGAAAGGAGATAAGGTACCAGCCAATCAGCACCCAACTGTCATTTTGCAAACACAGCCTGTGACATGGCAGTTAGGAGCTGATTGGCTGGTACCTTATCTCATTTCACTTTGTCTCAAGAGTATTGGTTCAGCTCACAAAATGGCTGCCACCACTGTGTGCAGTTGACGTGTTTACTTTGAGTGACTGAGCTCACCTGTGTGGCTTTCCATTGCCCCCACTGCCAGCAATGAGAGAACTGCTCTTTTTCAGACCCCTGCCCGGCTCGTCCTGGCAGTGTGGCATAGAAGCAGCCTTTGTAGACACCAGTAGCCTTTCATGGTGGTCTTCACTCCGACTCCTCCGCAGACGATTGCTGCGCTCACTCCTGGATCGACAGATCTTACTGATGAGACTCTGGGACACGACATGGTCAAAACGCTGCCGGTGCTTCTTGGGGATAAATATTCTGCGGGGATAACAATTTAGATAAACACACAGTAGTGTAGTCCTGCCTGCCCAAGAAATAACTGAGGACATTTTAGAATTCTGCAAACATTCTTATATAAACCACAAGCACATAAGGGCAGATTTAGCATTGGAAGCAAGTCTCTTATTGTGTGCATGGGACTAAACGTGGGTGATCACAAATATGGAGTTGTGACCACCACGCCCCTATCCATACACTTCATTTCATAGCTGTCATCATTATCAGCACATATTTGCACCAGTCATATTCTTCATTTAATAGATACGTATAAGATGAAAGGGATCATCGCGGACACACAAATCACCAGAGCCTGCAATTCCGTCTATACACTCTCACTAAGGTTAGCCCATATACACATGCCCAGTGATGATTAGCTGCACTACAACAAAATGGCTGCTTCCACTGAGGGAAAACGATGTGTAGGCACAGCTTAATAACAATAGAGGCTGACAGGTGTAACGCAATGATGACTGTCATGTTTATTTATTTAATAATATTTTCCTTGGAGAGAAGTGTGGTTCAATTTAGTAGCTCCAACCTCAGGTTACTTAAATTTAAGAGAGTAATGGTTTTGCTGCAATTATACTATATATGTGATACTTTGTTACTATACCTTTTCTATATATGTACAGTTGTATTCTCAATAGTCAATTTCATCCTTTACACAGTCTGCTACTTCAGTAACTTCCCTTCAAAGCAATGTACAACATTCTTCAGCTAATTCGCATCCAAGGAACTGACCATTTTACTAACCTAATTCCCTTTGAAGCAATCTACCACTTTTGTCACCTTACATCTGAATACTATACCACATTAGTTTACACCGGCTAAGAAGACTTCACATCCCCTAATCAAAAACAATCATCTACTCTCAAGTAAGATATAAACTACCCTCACTAACAGTTCCGTGATGCCAGGGCCAGATTAAGGCTTGTGGGGGCTCCGGCAGCAACTAAGTTGTGGGGGCCCCCTCCAAGCCACAAGGTGCCTGTGCCTACTAATCCCCCCCACCCCCATAGCCACACGGCGCCTGTCACTACGTCCGGTCCCGCAACCCCCTCCAGCCCATACGGAGCCTCTCTTACCTTAAATGTCCCGGCCGGCAGAGCTGCTCCTGGGTTTCCTCCTCAGCGCCATGGACATGTGTCACATGACGCTGATGAGGGGACCCGGGAGCCGCTCTGACAGTGCTACTGCATGCAACAGAACAGTCGCGGCTTCTGAGCTCGGCCGCCATCCGGGAACAAGTGCCGCTGGACACCTGTACTCGGCAGGGTCACATCGACGCTGTGTAGGGGCCCCGCTATGTGTGGGGGCCCAGGGACGACCGCCCCTGTCGCCCCCCCCTTAATCCGGTCCTGCGTGTTGCCCCAACCAAACAATCATCCACTGCTTCCCTTACGACTCCATCTAACCAAAACATTTCCTCTGGCCCCATTCCAGCAAATTTAATATCACTGTAACTGAATGAGTGTACCATATTATAATATATTTATCCCTATTTCAGTTATTTTCTACTTTCGTCACTTTTAACCATTTCTACAATCATTAGCTACCCAAGTGAGCTATATTTAGGGTATATCCCTAAACTCTATCCTATATTCTACAACTTCTCACATTACTGAACACTTCTCTACCCACTTCCTCATCCCCTATCCTACCCCTATTCCTGGATTACTAATCTATCCATATTCCCATCCTCTATCCAGCAGTCTTTAACTTCTCTCATCCTTCTCTAATTATTAATTTCCTCATCCGTTATCCAACAATATACTACTTCTCCCATCCACCAACTAATGTATCCATTTCCACATCCCTTATCCAACAATATACTACTTTTCCCATCCACCAACTAATGTATCCATTTCCACATCCCTTATCCAACAATATACTACTTCTCCCATCCACCAACTAATGTATCAATTTCCTCATTCGTTATCCAACAATATACTTCTCCCATCCACCAACTAATGTATCAATTTCCTCATCCCTTATCCAACAATATACTACTTCTCCCATCCACCAACTAATGTATCCATTTCCTCATCCGTTATCCAATAATATACTACTATTCCCATCCACCAACTAATGTATCCATTTCCTCATCCGTTATCCAACAATATACTACTTCTCCCATCCACCAACTAATGTATCAATTTCCTCATCCGTTATTCAACAATATACTACTTCTCCCATCCGCCAAGTAATGTATCCATTTCCTCATCCGTTATCCAACAACATACTACTTCTCCCATCCACCAACTAATGTATCCATTTCCTCATCCGTTATCCAACAATATACTACTTCTCCCATCCGCCAAGTAATGTATCCATTTCCTCATCCCTCAATATAATACTTCTCCCATCTACCAAATAATGTATCAATTTCCTCATCTGTTGTCCAACAATATACTTCTCCCATCCACCAACTAATGTATCCATTTCCTCATCCCTTATCCAACAATATACTACTTCTCCCATCTACCAACTAATGTATCAATTTCCTCATCCGTTATCCAACAATATACTACTTCTCCCATCCGCCAACTAATGTATCCATTTCCACATCCCTTATCCAACAATATACTACTTCTCCCATTCACCAACTAATGTATCCATTTCCTCATCCGTTATCCAACAATATACTACTTCTCCCATCCACCAACTAATGTATCCATTTCCTCATCCGTTATACAACAATATACTACTTCCCCCATCTACCAACTAATGTATCAATTTCCTCATCCGTTATTCAATATACTTCTCCCATCCACCAACTAATGTATCCATTTCCTCATCCGTTATCCAACAATATACTACTTCTCCCATCCACGACTACTAATGTATCAATTTCCTCATCCCTCAATATACTACTTCTCACATCTACTAACTAATGTATCAATTTCCTCATCCGTTATCCAACAATATATTACTTCTCCCATCCACCAACTAATGTATCCATTTCCTCATCCGTTATCCATCAATATACTACTTCTCCCATCCACCAACTAATGTATCAATTTCCTCATCCCTCAATATACTACTTCTCCCATCTACCAACTAATGTATCACTTTCCTCATCTGTTATCCAACAATATACTTCTCCCATCCACCAACTAATGTATCCATTTCCTCATCCCTTATCCAACAATATACTACTTCTCCCATCTACCAACTAATGTATCAATTTCCTCATCCGTTATCCAACAATATACTACTTCTCCCATCCGCCAAGTAATGTATCCATTTCCTCAGCCGTTATCCAACAATATACTACTTCTCCCATCCACCAACTAATGTATCAATTTCCTCATCCGTTATCCAACAATATACTACTTCTCCCATCCACCGAGTACTAATGTATCCATTTCCTCAGCCGTTATACAACAATAAACTACTTCTCCCATCCGCCAAGTAATGTATCCATTTCCTCATCCGTTATCCAACAATATACTACTTCTCCCATCCACCAACTAATGTATCAATTTCCTCATCCGTTATCCAACAATATACTACTTCTCCCATCCGCCAAGTAATGTATCCATTTCCTCATCCGTTATCCGACAATATACTACTTCTTCCATCCACCAACTAATGTATCAATTTCCTCAGCCGTTATCCAACAATATACTACTTCTTCCATCCACCAACTAATGTATCAATTTCCTCAGCCGTTATCCAACAATATACTACTTCTCCCATCCACGACTACTAATGTATCCATTTTCTCAGCCGTTATACAACAATAAACTACTTCTCCCATCCGCCAAATAATGTATCCATTTCCTCATCCGTTATCCAACTATATACTACTTCTCCCATCCGCCAAATAATGTATCCATTTCCTCATCCGTTATCCAACTATATACTACTTCTCCCATCTACCGAGTACTAATCTAGCCCTTTCCTCATCCCCTATCCAACAATCTACCACTATTGCCGTCCACCAGCTTCTAATATATCCTTTTCCTCATCCCCTATCTACAATCTATTACTTCTCCAAACTGCCAACTACTAATGTATCCATTTCCTTATTCTCTAATTACCAATTATCTACCCAACAATATACTTCTCCCTTCCGCCAACTATTAATCAATCCATTTACTAATTATCTACGCAAACAATATACTTCTCCCTTCCGCCAACTATTAATCAATCCATTTACTAATTATCTACCCAACAATATACTTCTTCTCCCTTCCGCCAACTACTAATCAATCCATTTACTAATTATCTACCCAACAATATACTTCTTCTCCCTTCCGCCAACTACTAATCAATCCATTTACTAACTATCTACCAAACAATATACTTCTTCTCCCTTCCGCCAACTACTAATCAATCCATTTACAAATTTATCTACACAACAATATACTTCTCCCTTCTGCCAACTACTAATCTATCCATTTCCTCATTCTCTATCCAACAATATATTATTTCTCCCATCTGCTAGCTACTAATCTATTCCTCATCCTCTACCCAACAATATACTAGTTCTACAATCTGTCTACTACTGATCTATCCTACCTTCTACCACTACTCCCATCCCCAACTAATTCTATCTATTTTTCTTTATCTATCCAGCAATCAAACATTACTCATTCCAGGACATCTAACCTATCAACTTCCTTGTCCTCCATCCAACAGTCTACCACTTCCCTCATCCTGTAACCCTAGCGGTGGCAGATTACACTTTTGGCATTTGTGATGGTAGCATGGAGCCTATGGCTATGAGGGACCCTAGGACCTCATTCACAGTCGGTCGTTGCGGCCGCACGGTCGTACGCCACCGATGTTCGCTAAACTGCGCATGCGTAAAGTTCGCAATGCGCGTGCGCAAACTAGCTCTTACGATCAGAAATTTCTCTCTCCTTGAACACAGCCAGGTCGTTAGTTTAAGTGACAGAATGAACCGTTTGTGGGTGGTAACAGGGGAAGGTGCTTGAAAATGGGGGAGTGGAGATCCGAACGCAGGCGTGCCTAATTATGCGAACGGCGTTTAATGGGAGTGCTTAATTAACAAAGTAGTGTCATGGCACATGTGACATGGGAGGTTTTTACACTGACTTGATCGTAATGCTTAAGAAAGGGTATGGTCAACCTTAAGCTCTACGACCAGCTCCGATTGTTCCCGATGCTCGCGATTAATCATTATATCCCAGGAGATGACGTGTGTTGTGATCGAGAAGGGGGCGTGATTTCGTCTTACGGACGCTTCTTACCCTCGGTCGTTCAGCTAACGATCTCATCTTAGGACTGCAACTTGTGATCGCTTAATTTGCATATCCGGCCCCTTTCCCCTACAACCGTGCGGCCGCAACGACCGACTCTGAATGAGGTCCCTAGTCCTTCCACTAGATTGTGCAAAGCACTGCAAGTAAGATCTTGTTAAGTGAGCTGGATGTGAGGGTCTATGTATATTACGAATTAATTATATATACTTGCTATGCATGAGAAACTACTTAGACTATGTGGCTTGCTATTTATAATAACATGCAGTTGGGAGCACACTGAGCATTTAATGCTAATTTAAGCTTAAAACTTGTTTAGTTCAGATAGTTGGCGAATTCCAACAAAAAATAAAGGAGGAATTATCCTTGATAAACTACTCCTACTGTGGTTTACAATACATCAACATTTCAGTTAAAGAAAATAACCCGTTTATCAGTACACAAACATGTAAAATGGACAATTAAAAATACAGATTCACACAGAAAATAGTGCCAGTCTTCAGAGTCGCTCTCCCCGCAGCATTCTAGAACCCTCCTGTCCTAAGTATCTTTCATCTCACCCCTGATCTTCCAGTATTTGTCCTCTTATTAATCCCAACTAATATGCCCCTTATGTCATCTACACGCAAGCAATTACATTTCTGTAACACCCCATCCGTGCCATCCACCTTTCTAGAGGCAATCAACCAATATACCCACATTCACTTCTCTGTACTTGCCTCTATTAGCACTATACTACTATACTACTTTACTATTATTATTATTATTATTATTATTGTACAGGAGCATTGTGACTCCATATGTAAACTATAAATTTGGTTATTGATTGGCACATCAGCTTTTTTTTTTTTTTACACCCTATACCCCACTATCCAGAACCAAACATAACAACACTAACCCAGGTGTAGCACTGTTACTACCTCTCTTCTACCATTGAATATACACAAGGGCCAGACACCTCAAGAAACAGTTGCTCACAAAAATATCCTAGCAGTCATATTTTGAGAGTGGTAAGATCTACACGGAAACCTTCTTTAAGGAGGTTGATACGAATAGGTTTCTGAACTATCACAATAGCCATTTGAAAGCTTGGAAGAACAACATTCCAAAGAGCCAGTTCTATCGTATCAAGAGAAACTGTTCAGATACAATTAATTTAAAAAACAAGGTACTAAATTGTATTCAGCTTTCCAAGAACAGGGGGACCCCACTAGCAGTATTAATAGGGCGTTAGAAGATACAGAAAGTAAAGATAGGAATGATTTGTTGAAATGTGATAAATATGCGGATTCAAAGGGAACATATAAGGAAGAATTTAAAGGGGAATGTACTTTCATCACCCAATATAACACATGCAACAGCCATTAAACAAATAATATGGAAGAATACGCTGATTTTACATGCAGACTCCATATTGGGCCCCACACTAGGGGAGGGTGTAAAGGTAGTATATAGGAAGTCCGATAGTCTCAAACAAAACTTGGCACCAAGTATGTACAAGAAGAAAATGAGTCACAGCCAAGGCTCAGCCCCATAGTGTGTAGTGATACAGTATTACTAAGTGCTATATGGCCTGGCTCAGCCCCATAGTGTGTAGTGATACAGTATTACTAAGTGGTACATGGCCTGGCTCAGCCCCATAGTGTGTAGTGATACAGTATTACTAAGTGGTATATGGCCTGGCTCAGCCCTATAGTGTGTAGTGATACAGTATTACTAAGTGGTATATGGCCTGGCCCAGCCCTATAGTGTGTAGTGATACAGTATTACTAAGTGCTATCAGGCCTGGCTCAGCCCCATAGTGTGTAGTGATACAGTATTACTAAGTGGTATATGGCCTGGCCCAGCCCAATAGTGTGTAGTGATACAGTAGTATTAAGTGCTATATGGCCTGGCTCAGCCCTATAGTGTGGAGTGATACAGTATAACTAAGTGGTATATGGCCTGGCTCAGCCCCATAGTGTGTAGTGATACAGTATTACTAAGTGGTATATGGCCTGGCTCAGCCCCATAGTGTGTATGATACAGTATTACTAAGTGGTATATGGCCTGTCTCAGCCCCATAGTGTGTAGTGATACAGTATTACTAAGTGCTATATGGCCTGGCTCAGCCCCATAGTGTGTAGTGATACAGTATAACTAAGTGGTATATGGCCTGGCTCAGCCCCATAGTGTGTATGATACAGTATTACTAAGTGGTATATGGCCTGGCTCAGCCCCATAGTGTGTAGTGATACAGTATTACTAAGTGGTACATGGCCTGGCTCAGCCCCATAGCGTGTAGTGATACAGTATTACTAAGTGGTACATGGCCTGGCTCAGCCCTATAGTGTGTAGTGATACAGTATTACTAAGTGGTATATGGCCTGGCTGAGCCCTATAGTGTGGAGTGATACAGTATTACTAAGTGGTACATGGCCTGGCTGAGCTTATTAGTAAAGGTGACTTTCTGACAGCCCCCACAATCTCATGTTCTGTTTCACCTCAATCAGACTCTGTTACACCATTTAACTCCCAAACATTTAATTTGTACTCATCTCTTCCGCTTTCCTCTCCTCCCAGCAGTGCCGACATATCCACAGGGAGCAGGGGGAACGCTCAGAAGATTTGGCAGAGCTGGTCTCATCATATAATTATCCTAGCAGCGAGATAAAAGCCAGCTTGCGAGCACACACATGCCGTCACTCAGGCAGCATCTACTGTGTCTGCCACCTTGGTATTTGCAGATCAAAGGATAAAAAAAAATCTGTCTCTCTCGGATACTGCAGGGTTCAGGCAAAGTACAAGGCTGACAGCGTCTTCTGATTTGTTTTTGACAGGTTGTCATTTTAACAAAACAAAACAGAAAAGGGCTCTATTTTATGTTTTATTAAGCTTTTTTATTTCCTTTCCATGATCTCCATTGTTCTCATTCCATCAGGGTAGAATCCTAATCCGATGTCTATCCCAGGGCACATTTGGCGTCCGCCACTAATCATTAAGCCCCCATTAAACACTTACACTCATTACTAATTGACGGATCGCATTGCATGTGTACAGCTGCATGCCTGGTAACTAAGCCTATATTCCCATTTCAGAAGTTTTATGACCGTGATGTTTTTCCGTTCATACAAATGCAGTATTGTACAGATATTAACACTTCTTTCCTTTTGCTAATGAGCGGTATTCACATGTCATTATTAGTCAGGAGGTGGCGAGGCAGCAGAATTGGATGTCATTGAGATAATAAATGCTCATCTATTATAGTGGATACAATAGCAAAGTATATACGTATAATTTGTTATGCATATTTTTATTAGCTTTACTTCCCAAACCCCAAGGGTTACTAAAGGTCCATTTTAATTGATTTAAAATCGATCAAAATTTATTAAATTCGATGTTAGGTTTCTGGGACTTAATCACACATTTACTAACAGACAATTTTTTATTTCGTTTTTAAAGTATTAGTAAATGTGTGATTTAGCTTCAGAAACACAACATCGATGTTAATCGATTTTGATCGACTTTAAATTGATTAAAATCAACCTTTGGTAAATATACCCCCAAGGGTCATAATAACACTACCTTTTATGCCTGAATAGCAATATCATATAAGCTGAAAGATACAGGTTCATTTTGGTCGCTCGTTGAAACGAAATATAATATACTTATAAACTTGGATCATTCATGATGATGCCATGAAACTCAGAAGGTATAACAAATCATACATAAAAAATAATCATACATACAGCAGATCTAGTACATATGAGGTGAACAAGGTGCGGACAGAATACAAGGGGGGAGATGTACTAAGCTCTGAAAAGTGATATATTGGAGAGGGATAAACGACAAGCCACTCAGCTCCTAACTGTCATGTTACCGGCTGTGTTCGAAAAATGACAGTTAGGAGCTGTTTGCTTGGTAGATTATCACTCTTCAATTTATCACTTTCCAGAGATTAGTACATCTGCCCCACTGTCCAGATAGAAGAGGAACTTATCTGATCTATCCAAATCCTGATAACTACTAATTTATTAATCTCACTAAAGAGCTGAAGATGACTGACCTTCCCCTAATAACCAAAACGTTCTGCAGAACAATGTATAGTTAAAGGCCAAGAAAGAATGGACTTACTTTATCCTTTTAACATCTACAATTGCTAAGATTGCTCCATTACCATAAGTACAATCCTTAGACCATCTCTTGACTATTTTCATTATGCATAATTTACTTGGATGTTGGATGTTATGGGGAAAACAATGAAAACTTACCGAAAATGCCTGGAAAAGCCACGATGCTTGCCCATTATGCTGTAGTCCTTGGTTTTAGGAGTTTCAGATTTGCATTAGAGGTCAGTTGATGGACAAGACACCAGCTGGTCAGAGCCAAGGTCACTCAGATCATTTTCCGAGCTTCCTACTGTGCCTCTGCCGCTGTCCCTGGTACTGAACCTACAGTTCCTCCTCAGAGCTGATATCTTATCTGTCCCCGGGGTCCTGCCCCTCCTTCATTGTTACTGAGAACCCATGGGATGCAGCTGTTAATGAGCTGGCTGTGAAACCTCAATCAGGATGAATGCCCACAGGAACCCAGCTAAGTCATTCCAATAAATGGTGGGAAGTAAAGAGAGGGAGTTTACGCAGTCAGAGAAAACAGCTCTTATTAACCCATCTCCTTTTCTTCAGCATACCCCAAACTCTTGCAAGCAACAGCCTCACAAAGCCAAGAACTTTCTGATATAATGATCTGCAATTGTAACAAAGGGCAGTGTCCCCGGAGCGGGGTGCCATGGGAGATTAATTAAATTTACAATTATTGATGGATGTTTTCTGACCATTGACAATTAGCTTGACATGATATTAATAATAGGTGCACCTGAAAGTATAACTTCCTTCTGTACTGTAGGTAGAGGTCGCTAATATACTTTAGCAAATAATACATGTGATTTAGAGGTAACACTTTTAAGAGCTATATAGAAGTACAAACCATTTTTCCCGTAGTCCACCACATATAGGGGTCTCACGTCCTTAAGGCTCATAAACGCTAGACGATGTGTGTGATGAGCGATATTGGACGCGTCGGGGGTGCCGACATCAGTAAGTGTATACGCACTTGCTGATGTCGGCCACAGCGAATGACGGCAGGGGGGAGCAGGGCCATGCTGCATTCGGCAGCATGAAATCGTTAACGATATCCCCAGATTGAGCTGCATGTTCAGCTGACTTGGGTATATCGTTAACGAGCCGCGGGAGTGCGCATCGTGTTTGTTCACGGCTTACACACTGGACAATATGAACAATATATCGTTGAATGATATCGTTATCATCTATATTGTTTATAAATATGTGTATGCGGCTTTAGAGGCTTTCAAATTATTTCTTATATAATTGGTTAGTAAAGAGATTGCCTTTTGATGACTTTTGATATTTTTGGTAAAAGATTTTACGCTGTCATTATTACCTCCATACCAACCTGAAATAAGTCCACAAATAAGTAATATATGTAATTATCTTGGAACGGGTATTTCTGTCTTCTTTTGTCACTCCTTGTTCACCCTCCCTCATTCTCATTCACTAACAACTTCCAGAAAAAACAATGTATTTGAGTACCAATCCATAGTAGACAAGCTGGCGTCCTATATGGATAGCACGGTTGGTGTAATGATTAGCATTACAGATTCACATCACTGAGGTCATGGTTTCGATTCCCACCACAGCCTTAACAGTGTTGCGTTTGTATGTTCTCTCCATGCTTGCGTGGGTTTCCTCTGAGCGCTCCGGTTTCACCCCACAACAAAAATATTACTGTTAGGTTAATTGGCTCCCAACAAAGATGAACCCTAGTGTGTATGTGTGAGCATGTGATAGGGAATATAGATTGTAAGCTCCACTGGTGCAGGGACTGATGTGAGTGGCCAAATATTCTCTGTAAAGCGCTGCGGAATATGTGTGTGCCCTATATAAATTACTCGTAATAAATAAAATAAAAACTTTAGTTTATAGGAAAGATAATAGCAAAAAATAAACCTATAATCAATGAGAGCAATGTCCATCTAGAAGCAATGATACAGTAGTATGTGAAAAGTGGTGACTGCTGCTTTCTGAGAAGTAAATAGGTAGCGATGGTTACACATTGTGCGACCAATAGCTTGGTTTTCAATTGGAGCACTTGGGAAGGATGCCTATTCTCCCCTCTGGGGAAACCACTCTGCAAACTAGAAGTACGGCTGGATGTGTAGAAAGGGGGAACATCTGAAGAAGCGCACTGTGCAAAAGTGTCACATCAAACATCCAACCTCCACTTTTATTAAATAAAACTTTTTAGTATTTCAACTTACTTAAATACTGCTCAGTTCGGCCTCATGTATGGCTTAAACCTGTAGGGACATATGAACCTGGATGTTCTATTTGTTATGAGTGCATTAAGCTTTATATTATACTGCTAGGAGTGCACCTCGAAATGTGGGGGTCATTCAGACCCGCTCGTGAGCACAGGACGCTCGCAAGCGGGTTGATGTTACCCCAATGCGCATGCGCACGACAGAGGGAGCTCCGTCGTGTGCATGCGCGAGACCCGGACAGCGACAGCCAAGCTGTCGTTCCGGGTCTCGCACCAAAGGGGGCGTGCTGTCGATGGTGACTGACAGCACGCCCCCATTGGTGGGCGTGCCGGGGGCGTGGCTGCCAGACGGTAGGCGTTCCCCTGGGAACGCCTACCGTCTGGGTCCGGCCCCACTGACATCACTAGTGATGTCAGTGGGAGTGATTTTGGCTCTGATAGAGGAGGCCACTCCATTTTCAGGTAGGAGGGCACTGATTCAGAGCGAGCGCTCTGGTCAGAGCGTCCGGCTCTGAATCAGGCCCTGTGTTTCCCGCAACTAAAGGGAAACATGGAAGTGCAAAATGGGTTCCATTAAAAGCTTAGTATAAGTCCCAGTGCCTCCAGCTGTAGAAAAATTCCAGTCCCTTTACAAAGTAGAGAAAGTTGTGCACTTCTCTGCACAGTGAGGAATGACCCTAAAATGTTTCCTCTCCACTCCATCTTATTTAAAAAATCTAGCTCCACACCCTCATTCCACCCCACCTTCCGCCCGTACAAAGTAAAGCTGAACAAACAAACCCATAACAGTAATCTAGGAGTGCTAGGCACACAGTAATATCTAAACTGAGCTTGCACTCTGTATCAGGCATTGGAGCTCATTCAGAGCCGCTCGCAAGCGGGCCGATGTTTGCGCACAGCGCATGCACCGCGTCCGGCGTGTGCGAGCCCTGCTGAGCGACTGAAGTTCAGTCGCTATGGGGCTCGCAACAAGACGAGGCAGCTGACGATGGTGACTGACAGCTCGCCCCGTTTTGTGGGCGGGTAGGGGAGGTGGCTGGACAAACGCAGACGTTCCCTTAGGAACGCCTGGCATTTGTTGGGAGGCCTTACTGACATCACTAGTGATGTCAGTAGTGGACTTCCTGCTCTATTAGAGCTGGAAGTCCACTCGGCCTTGCGGAAGCTAGACCCTACCCAAGGGTCTCGTCGCAAGGCTGATGGTCGCAATTATCGCGATGGTCTCCTGGCCGCTCGCTCAAGTTGTGGGTGGTCACCCACAGCTTTGCGAGCGGCCAGAGAAAGAAAAAAAAACGCCCACAGACCAAGCGAGCTGCCAGCGGCAGCGAGCGGGTCTGAATCAGGGCCATTGGGCGCTAGTTGATTTGACCTCTTCCTATTTATCGAGAAAGTGCTGGCATTTACTGTATAGTTATGATAATGTGTAACTATTATCTACACACAGCAGCCATATTGAATAGTGACTTGCTGCATATTGGCGGACAATGGACCAGCCTATAAAATGGCTGCCACGTGTCTCCGTGATGTCACTGGTTCCTAGTAAATTATCAGGCTGTATTCTCATGAAGATGGGCCAGCACACAAAACGGCCTTCCCTACAGTATGTAGGTGACAGGTCCACTTAATAAAACCTGCTCACGCTTACTGCTAGCACTGCTCTAGATAGACCTCAGTAAACAATTTCCACAAAGCGTAGATAACTGAACATGAGACTTATTTCTCTGAGGGCTGAGAGGGAGAATATTATCGGAAAACTGTGGAAAAAAAACAACTTGTTACCTAAAAATAACAGGCTCTCCTGCCTGACCTCAATTCTGCTTCTAACTCAGCTCCTCTGGGGAGATTATACCAGCGTAAAACAAAACCTGGACACCATCCCAGATCTGAGATCCAGACACAATCAGGCTGAGTATCTATGTCGCCCTCCCTGCTGAATCAATGAGAGATATTCTCAGTTCCCACCCAACCAAGCTTTAACTCATCGTTCACACATGTAATTTACAAGCAAGACTGAGGAGAGAGACTGAGAAGGAATTCTAGTACAGAAATAATTCTATTAGTCATAGAAAGAGACACGCTGCCCCTAATATATTTTTGACAAAAGACATATTTTATTATTATCAGTGTTTACTAATATAGCGCCACCAATTTACACAGTGATGTACAGGGAATACTTTCCATTCATATCAGCCTCTGGACCATTGGAGCTTACAGGCCAAATTTCCTAACATACAATCGCACACGTGAGGCAGTAATGCTAACCACTCTACCACCATGCTTAAATTAAAAAAAATCTTAACAGAGATGTGCTGACAGACACACACTGTTATGCACACAGACTCACATATTACCACACATGATTGTAGACATACACTCAACTCAACATATAATGATGCCATTGTGAATTATATGGTGACGAAATGTTGAAGTAATTAGTCATGGCTCTCCTATTTACATTGGAAAATTATACAGAGTAGTGTCAATTGTGTTACTGAGGAGTTCCATGGGCAAATATGGTCACAAGGCCTTTACATAGCTCGCAAAGTGAGTAGCGTTTGGAGTGAGACAGCAGTGCGGTGGGGCGTGCCCAGTGGTAGCAACGTACTGAGTGCCAACCCACCCTCCTCCCAATTTCCTTTCCCTTTCAAAGTTTGTTCACTACTGGTCAGCTATGCAGAGCAGTAGTGAATAGGACTTTCTTCCCCAACTGCTCAGCCAATCAGGTCGATGCAGGCCTAATCATTAAGGTGGGAAAGACGAAAACCCTTAAACTGGGACCATACCTGGCTACGGTTTCTCCTCTACGAATTGCAAGTCTGTGGGAGGGGTCCGGGCTAAAATGAAGCTATTCACTGCATTGTAGCTCCGTCCCCTCCCTACGAACCCGCGATTCCCAGTAACTAGCTCCCCATCCTGCCCACTTTACTAAGAAATGGGCAGGATGCGGGAGATCGAGCCACTCATCCGCGGTTGCGGTGCACTACCCAAAAATTGGGAAACTCCCGCACCTCTCCAGGAGAGTAGGCACGTATGACTGGGACTTTCCCGCCAAAATTGCGACAGGTTGGGGGCATGCCTTTATATAGTCACAGAGCTCTGAGGTGATTATTTACTCACCGCAGCTGGTTTATTATTAGTCATTATAATGCAAATGTTTCCTGAGGAATACTGGAATGATTACATCAGAACTGACTAATTCACAGCCATAACGTAAGTAAAATTTCCTGCAGACAATATCAAATCCTGATATGTATATTAGTATAACTTGTGTATTACATATTGCTTACTGGCAACTCCAGCACAAACGTGACAGGAGACAAGACAGAGAACTAATAGATCACCTTTGCAGAGGACATGTTTAAGATTATAACAGACAAAAGCTATGAATACACATAAACTACTATCTTCCTAGGCACACATGTAACAGGCTGTAATTAAGTATATAGAGTCATAATTAGAACTACTTTAACAAGACAACCAAAACTGATCCCAGCCCTTTATAACATAAGCCATCCATCTGACTAGCAGTGCTCTCAATAACAGGACCTCCACAGTTACCAATATACAGCAGTCTACGGGAGAGAGGACCTTATTCCTACCCGTTCGCTAGGATGCGTTCGCTCGTAGCTGGCCGATTTTCACATTCTGAACATGCGTACGCATCGCAGTGCGCGAACCAGTGAGAGAGATCGGGAAGCGTTTGCTCGCTGTGCATAGACAACCCACAAAGGAGAGCCGTTTGTGGGTGGTGACAGGGCCTGGCCATTAACAACGGAGGAGTGGAGGTACGAACGCAGGCGTGTATCAGCGTTTTACTGCCGTTCCAGAGGCATGCATAATTAACAGGCAGTATCATAGTACATGTCACCTGGTTGTATTTTACACTGAAGTGATCGCAGTGCTTGCGGTAGGGTATAGTCAACCTCAAGCGCTGCGTTCGCTTCCGATGGTACTCGATGTACCGATGGTTGCTTACACTTCCTGGAGTTGACATGCACAAATGGGCGTCTTAAAACAGGCTAGTGGGCGTCTGCATACACAAAGCGATCGCACGCCAAGACATAGTGGGCGTGCTAATGCCTTGCCGTGTGATCGCCTGCCTTGCTGTGGGTTGACCGGATTTGCATACACTGGGTGCGAGCGGGTCTGAATCGAGCCCAGAGGCCCTTAGGGGAGATCAGACTAGTACTGCTAATTAGGATGGCTGAGGGTTTATACTCAAGCTTAACGACATGCCTGTAAATATAATAGTATTAGCTGTACTCCTCACATCAGTACATTTTTGTACGGAGTTACAATTGTCTTACACTAATTATGCAAATAGAATGTAAGGTAGTAGAGTTTGACAGCTGTGAGGAAGAGTCCAAATGACCCGAAACGCGTCAGTAATGCAAAGGACTCCCAGTACTATGACAGCACAGCACCTTAACAGCAGAGCACTTGTTGCAGCACTAAGCACTGAGGACAAACAAAGGAGACATGGAGGAGGATATGGAGTTTCCCTAGTTTTATACCATTGCCTATCTGAAGATGCTTTGTGTTACCATAGCTTTTTATTGTACAACCCATGTTTAGTTTGTGATGCTTTTATTGGTTGTTACCATTAAACTCTTATAAAACGATAGCAACCTAGGAGCCTGATACTGAGTTGGGAGCAAAGCAGGAAGAGCAAGTACTGTATCTTTGCACCTGGACAAACCATGTTGCAATGCAAGGGGTGCAAATACATGTATTGTTTTTTTTTTGCATGCAGGGTAAATACCGGCTGCTGTTGCATGTAGCCCACATATGCTGGACAGCTTTATTTTTACACTGCAATTTAGATTAGAGTTTGGACACAAATAATTATATCAACTTAAAATGTGTTTTATACTATTACACACAAATATGGTTTAAGATCTATTGTGGCCACGGGCCTGATTCAGAGCGGGGTGCAGTGTAGATGTCGCATGCAAGCGGCCAATGTTGTACATCTGCGCATGCATCTGAGTCGCGCAGTGTATACATATAATGATTATCTGCGCACAAGTGCAGAATCGGACGCAGTGTCTGAGAATCTTAGTGGGCATTCCTGGGAGGTAGCAGGAGGCCGATGTGAGCATGTCACTGAAAACAGCTGAGTTCAAAGACACATAGAAGGGCCATACTCACACTGAGAACCCGGACCTGCCATAGGGCTCGTGCAAGTTTCGATGTTGCGGCGATAGTGCATCTAAATACACAGTGATAGAAATGCACTCTCTTAAGTAACTGAAAGTGGGCGTCCCAGTTGATTGAAAATCAGATGCAGCATTAGCATAAGGATGCAGACGCAACTGCGGGAAAGACGCGTCACATCTGCGTCCATCTCTAAATCAGGCATTTTGTGTTTGAGGAACGTGGGATCCCTAGCCTCTCTGGAGCATTGTACAGAGGGGAGAGGCAGTAGTATACACCAATCTCCTGTAACCGTACACTCCATGACGACCACCCACAGGATAACACGGGCCACACTGGTGAGGCTGCACTAGGCTACCATTCACAGCAGACTGGACTGGAAAATAATTTATGGATTGACATAATATCCATTAACTTACTCCAGACCAAGGAAACTTTTAAATGGGAACATGGAAAGTCAATACAGCACCTGACAGGACAAATTATCTGGATGTTTTCTTTTTAAATACTGAGCTTCCCAGAACCTTTCAGCGCATTCTTAAAGGGACAGGTTCATGTATAACTGGCATGTGGGTCATGGCCAGCAATCAAGACCTAGAGATGTGTTACACATGGTTGTGGTAAATGGGTGGTGACTGTGAGGTGGCGACTACTGCACGCAAACATGGTCTGTTCAGTGGTCATGTCAATACAAGCAGCTGCGATCACAGCCGCACAGCCACAGACATAGAAGGCCATGGTCAGGCGGAGACACTGGTGGCATATAAGGATGCAACAATCGGTATTACAGCTTGCATGGACGCTAAAAGTGGGCGTCTCAGTACCTGCACATTCGTCACGGATGTACACGAGGGAAGGAGCGTGTAGCAGCATTTTCATAAAGTCGCAGGCGGGCGACAGCCAATCGACGCTGCTGTGTGTGCCTCAGAATTAGGCCCTAAGTTGGCAACTCCCCCCTATTGGGATAGAATTTGGGAAACGGAGGCTGTTGTGCGCCCCCTCCCTGCCCAGAAACGGCAGCAGACTGACAATCACTGACAGCCTGATGCCAGGCTACATGCGGTTCGCAGACCCATTCTGCACTTGCGCAGAGCGGGTCCTGCGCAGATTCCCGAACATCGTGAATCTGCGATCAGCTGAATGACCCCCTAAGTACTAAGAATTAGCATTTTTGTCACAAAAGAATTAGTATAAAGACGCAGCCTAAGATGCATAATTTAAGAAAAAGTCACAAGGTCAGTGGCGCCCCAAATGGGGCAAATTGAGGATAGGTGCATGTAGTCACATCCAGCGGAGGCTCCAGAGGTGGGGCTGCAGCGCAGTCTAAACTCCAAATAGGGGAACCACACCAACTGCCAGTGAGTCCCAGCCGGCGATGTCTGGCAGCGTTTGGGGTGGCAGTTGGTGTGGCTCCACTATTTGAATTGTGATCTGTGCTGCAGCCCCACCTCTAGAGCCTCCACTGGTCACATCTGTAGTTACACTTTTCACACAACAAAGCCTGTACAGACCCTAGTGATCTGTGTGGTGTTTGTAATACACTGATGACGTTGTATTCTTGTCGGATTTGTGGCAGGTTAGGGGCTTCAATACTGATGGGCATCAACAGCTGATTTCAATTGATGATATATACTGATGCTTAGTAAATACAGATTATTTTAGACTGTAATCTGCTGTTGGTGCCTTTCGGATTACCATTAACTACAAATCCGTCACTTAGTAAATTTACCCACTGATGCAGGTTTTCCCAAACTCAGTCCTCAAGGAACCCTAACAGTCCAGGTTTTAAGGATATCCATGCTGCATGATCGCACACAGGCCTCCGTAATAGACAGGCAGAGGCGCTTACAGGGTGGTGCGGGGTTTAGGATGGCCTCGCTTCCCGGAAACGGGCATATTGCCCTAGTTTTCCGGAAGTGGCAAGGCCAGGACCTGCTCCTCGCAAGCCGGCTTACCAATGGTCACTATGGTGATCCCAGGCTGGAACCTCGGACACAGCGCTGGGATCACAGATGCAGCAAGGGGGTGTCAGACACCTCCTGCTGCGTTTGCATTTTAGCAAGGATGGATTTGCAAAGCCACTTGTATGCAACTTTGCAATACCACCCTCTGCTGAATCATCCCCTAAGTCACCTATGCGTAAGCATGGATATCCTCCCTAAAACCTGGATTGTTAGGGTGCCTTGAGGACCGAGTTAGGAAACCACTGGCCTAATGTCTAGCATCAGGTAGCAACCTAACATTGGATATAAATACAATTTATACTCTAACAAATGACCTACCATGCTTCATCACAGTTGCGATATTTCCACAGGACACATAAACAAGATAACACCTGTTGTGCACTGACCCTAAAAGACATGTGTTTTGGTCAATGTAATACCTTCCCAGCCTCAATCTAAATGCTTAAATAACATAGGACTTCATATCTCAAAATAGACCAGGCATGTTAAACTCAAAATCCCAACTGGGCCGAACATTCAAGGTCTAAAGGTCCCCAGACACGGCACGATTTTTTACAGGATATGGCCGTTTTCGATGGATCGTAACCACCAATCGTATAAAAAAAGTGGTGTTTTCATACACGATTATGATGCTGATGCACGTCCCCGGCGTTGTGTAACGCCATCGTAGATCAAATGGTTTTGCAGAAATATTTACACCTATCGTGTACGATGTGACACACATTGTTCGCACTTTTGCTGATGTATGATGTCCCTAGCCACCCCCCATCTCCATTAGAGGAGGGGATGTATCATGTGGTTATTTGTTGCATACGATATATCTTAAACGATTTGCTATCGTTTAAGATACATCTAATCGTATGGTCGTTTGTACAATCGTTCCTTTTCTTTACACAAATCGTACAGAATGTCAAGGGAAGAATTTTCAAGGGAAATCATATAAGGATCTTATACAAATCGCACCGTGTACGCTGCCTTTAGAGTGTGTGGGCCATAAGAATAAAAAAAAGTCTTATATGCAATTTTGAAAGTTTTATTATTAAGAAAATCAACAATAAAGTTTAAGCAAAGAGATATCAAGTATTGGGAAGAAAACATTAACGTTAATGTTTTCTTCCCGATATTTGACTTCTTTTTGCTGCTACCAATTCTCCAAATTCAGCAGAAATCTTATTGGATGTGATAACTTTTAAAACTGAAGCAAGATGAAAGTCTGTCAATCTGGACCTAGCAGGAGAATTGTTTCCTTTCATTAATGAGAATAATTGCTCACACTGGTAGGTGTTTCCCAACATGGAAATAATTTCACATGCGAACTTGTGATTTTCTACAATGCGACTCAGAATGCGGGCCGCATGTTTGACATGTCTGTACTACACAAACATGTGTTAGTGTTACACAATAATTCTCTCTCAAAAATACTGGTAACAAAAATACACTTACTGCAATTTACAATAATATCAGTCGTGTACCATCATTCTGAAAATTATAGTTATACAATAAGTAATTTCTTCGTATTCTTGTGCGGGCCAAGATGCACCCGGCCACCCCAAACCTCAGTACAATTCCCTGTAAGAAGAGTGGGCCTGATTCAGAGCCGCTCGTAAGCGGCCGCTCGTTCGTTCCGAGCGATGTTCGCACAACTGCGCATGCGTACGGATTTTAATACGCATGCGCGAACCAGTCAGTGCGGCCGAAAATCGTGTGCTCGCTAAATAGCGAATGCCTGGTATTTTGAGTGACAGGAGGAGGCGTTTATTGGTGGTAACAGGGGAAGGTGCTTGAAAACGGGGAGTGGAGATCCGAACGCAGGCGTGCCAAACGGTCAAAACGGGCGTTTTAAGGGTGTGCATAATTACTAAAGCAGCGTCATCGACCACGTCACTTGGTTGTTTTATAGTCAGAACTGCTCGTATGATTGTGGTAGGAAAAACCAACCACAAGAATAGCGAGCAGTTCAAACACCGTCCGATGTACTCGATTAATCTAATAAATAGCGGACATGATGTATGATGCGAGCGGCCAGTGGGCGTTTTTTTCAAAATTAAGTTCGCATGTTTTGTTCGCTCGTTCAGACATAGAGGCGTGAACAGACCGCAAAGAGCGAACGGTTAATTTAAATAGCCAGCCCCTTTTTCTGGACGAGCGAGCGCAAATAGCGTCCGGCTCTGAATCAGGCCCTGTGGCAGCACAGAGCCTCATTAAGCGAGTTTGAGCTCTAGTACGATCCACGGAGATCGGCAGCGTGGCTCATATCATGACAAGTTCCCAGATTTGAAGGACAAACAATCATTTTGTGAAATGTCTGGCAGACATTAATTTAGAGTGATCCAAATTACTTTCACAAGACGTTGAGAGATCCTAAATTGGAGAGGGCAGAGATGGGAAATTGTTAATCTGGCCGCTGTAGGAATTAAGCCATGTCCAAAGTTGATACTTTGCAAGATGGATACCACAGCTGTAATGGTAGGAATAGATTGTGCATTATCCTCATTGTAAAGGTGATCATGTGCATTAACCTATGTGAGATTCTATTTCCCTCTGTACGGACAGGAGAAGCGGAACTAATTTATACCGATGTGCACGTAAAAGTCATTAGTTGTGACCTAGTAGTGGTCCAGACCTTCTTGTTTGAGTGTGAGCCCTTAGACGTCTGGGGCAATTGTACAACAGACACATTAAACCATGAAGTACGAGCATATTCTGTTCCTAAAACATTTGGCCTTTGAATAAAAATACAACACAAGTGTCATAGAGCTGGTTTGGCTGTATCCCTCCCAAAAAAATCAGTTTGAATCATGTTCGTTCAGCTTGGTCAATCCAATAAGGACTTTGGGCCTGATTCAGAAATGGACGGATTTACATAGTGGCTGTGCAAATCCCTCTGTCCATCTCACATGCATATGCAGAAGAAGGTGTCAGACACCTCCTTACTACATTTGCGATCATAGCGCTGCGACCAATGTCGCCGACTGGGATAACCATCACAATGGTCGTGTTGGTTGCTATTTTGGTCAGGCTGCAGGAGCTGAAGCCTCCCACAGCCTGGCCGGAGCCTGGTCACGCAAAAGGCCAGGAATCTGCATCTGCCGACGCAAACTCTGGCCCTCCCAAAAAATGAAGATAACACACCTCCGTTTCCGGGAACGGCGCCAAAGCATTCCCCCGCTTCGCCCTCCCAAAAGCCGCAGAATGTTAATCACACTGCGGTTTGGGGGGTCTGCGAGCAAGATCGCAGGACCCGTTCTGCACATGCGCAGAACCAGTCCTGCGCAGGTGCAGACCCTTCAACATCGAAGATGTGCGATCATCCTCAGATAAATGTACATCTCTGAATCAGGCCCTTAGTTCTAATGCTGGGTACGCACTAGACTATGTGTGTAGTCAGCGACGGCACAATGTATCGGGCGGTCTGTATACACTGGGCCTAATTCAGACACGCTCGCAAGCGTGTCGATGATGGTCCAGTGCGCATGCGCACGGGGGAGCCGGCTCCGTCGTGCGCATGCGCGAGACCTGGATAGCGACGGCCAAGCATGGGTCTCGCTACAAAGGGGGCGTGCTGTTGATGGTGAGTGACAGCACGCCCCCTTTGGTGGGCGTGCCGGGGGCGTTGCTGCCCAGACGGAGGCGTTCCCATGGGCCCCACTGACATCACAAGTGATGTCAGTGGGAGTGCTCTCGGCTCTGATAGAGCCGAAAGCACTCCAGGGCTTGCAGCGAGACCCTACCACAAGGGTCTCGTCACAAGCCCGATGGTCGCGATGGTCTTGACCATCGCGACCATCTTTTTGGCCGCTTGCTATAGCTGTGGTGACTACCCACAGCTATGTGAGCGGCCAGGAGGCCGCTTTAAAATTAGGAAGGACGGCCCTGATTCAGAGCGAGCGCTCTGTCAGAGCGTCCGGCTCTGAATCAGGGCACTTGTACGATCTGGTGTACGGCCACCCAATGTATCATTCCCCCCTGCAACCCGCCACATCCTTGAGCATGGTGTCGGCCGCCGGATCTACTGATACGTCATGCATGCAAGATACAACGTACAACACACGGGAGCGCCCAATCACCTGTACACACTGAGCGATGTGGGCTATATATTGTTCCGATCTTCATTGGAACGATATATCGGCAATACAGCGGGTATCGGGAGCGCGCATACCAGCTTTAATCAAAACTTGGGCGCGGGGTCCGCATGATTTTTTTTGAGGAGAAAACCTCGCTCCCAATTGAATACTCCCCTTGGTTGCTGGCACTGCTTGTTGAGTGTTAGGATAGCTAATGCAGCAATGTTTATAAACCATGTCTTTGTCCTGAATTCTTTTGTACTGTCAATAACTCATAGGTTTATGTAAGGCGCTGCGGAACCCTAGTGGCGTCATATAAATAAAGGATAATAATAATGATAATGGCTAATACAATCCCCTGTGCTATCCAAGAAATAGCAAAGACAATTTTGAGGTCCTTTAAAAGTAACCTTCCTATGCAGCATGACACTCATAGCGCTGATTGTGCCACTTGAGATAATTTGGCCTGATCTAATTATATATTATCCTATTTCAGCGAGCTATGAGATTTATTGCACACGGTGGGCAAGCTATCCAATAAGATTATGTTATTTTATCCAGGACAACATAATTTCATGTAGCATTATTAAGATATCCTGTGTACATGGCATAAGTGGGTATTGCTGAGAGTTATAGTCCCACCACAGCTGGAGGGACACAGATGGCCTGCACTGCTCTCATCAGACGCAGACATAAACAGCATATGTACGACTAGGAAGCTTGTTTTTAACGTGGTGTAATCCCAGCAGTTTATAGTTTATCACATCATGTAGAACAGGCCTGTGGTTCGGGAACAAGCTCAGACAGAGGGTGTTAATGAACATCACGCTGACACCCACTGCAGATACTGTCTTAAAGGGATACTCACACTTCAGACACAACTTAAGTTTATAGGAAAGCACATTATACTTACATACATACAGTATGTGACACAAATTAGGCTTTATCTTGTTAATGTCACCTGTTACCTGCCCACACTAGGGCCAGCATGTTCGGGCTGAAGCAATATAGCCTGTATATGGGTTAGGCATCCTGTGGCACTCCAGCTGGGGTGGAACTACACATTCCAGCAGGCCTTGCCACAATTTGGCTGTTAGGGCATGCTGGGATGTGTGGTTTCACAGCTTCTGGAGTGCCACAGGTTTCATACTCCTGGTCTATACATACATTGGGATCCAGGCTGTATTCTCATGAATATTGGTACACAAAACAAAATGGCTTCCTCTGCAGTTTCTAGGTGGCAAGTTCACCTTAACGCTAACTGTTGTACCTCTTAAACTATAATTTATTTGATGTATATTGCAGCAATAAGGACTTTAGTGGTAATTTATAACAGAAAAAAAACCTTGCCAGGACAGCAAAGAGGTTGGCAGAGGTTGACTGGGGAGGAGCATGGAGGCTCCGGGTATGGATTCTCTGATCCCTCTCAGGTGATGCTCTCCCCATAGGGTCAGAATGGCTAATGCCATCTGACAAAGGCATTAGCTAATGGGCCCAAGCACCAAAAAACACAGTCAATTGAACAGATCAAAGTGCCCACTGAGAATAATGGGGACTATGCTCTGATACATTACTCTGCCTAACGCTGGACATAAATGCGATAGCAAATCACTTGGAAACTTTCACAGTTAAAGACTACAAAATTCAAAGGCCCTTAACAACCTTTGAATCGTTGGGTTTACCATTGGTTTCAACAAGGAGCCTAATGTCCACTCTATATATAAAGCTTCTATGCGCGGGAAGCAGATCCAGGGAAGATAATAGGTAGATAAGGATGACTGGGAGGAAATAAGAGAGAACACAGCAGTAAGCTTTATTTGTGTACTAATTACAGAGAACATTTACAACCTGCTCTACCGCTGGTATTATGAACCTACAAGACTTAATAGGATTACTCCAGATGTTTCTGACAGACGCTGGAGAAGCTGCTCTGCCTCAGGTTCATCCCGGGAAATATCTGGTCTCTCAGCCTTCTGGCAGAACGTCAAAGATCTTATAGCTACAATACTATGTACAGATGAGCCCTACTCCCCCCCAAAAACTACCTCCTTCTGCCAAGTGTCCCATCCGCGTCCTGTCACCACAACAAATTGCTATTTAGCTGCCACCTGTCAACCAACGGCGAACTGGAAGTCGCCTACGGCTCCTGTGAGACAAGCTGTTATTAAGATAATGTGTCATACTTGGAGTTCATGACCAGCATAAAGTTTTTATCAAAACTTGGGAACCGTGGGCCCAGTGCTTTAATGTTCGCCAGCCGTATTTATTATAATGTACATGGGTTCAAACATGAACATGAATTTCACATAATTGTCCTTTTTTTTTATGTATTCCCTTACCTAGCCCTCCTCTAGCGGCCTGCCAAAAGTATATCTTTTCTCTTCTCTGTCCCCTCCCTCCTTCTTTTTTTTGGGAGGGGGCGGAATCAGTTAGGTGTTCACTTAGACAAGTGACCGCATTGTGACATAGACAATAACATTCTCTCCAATAGATTCGCTCTCGTCTCTAGCAGGCAGGCTTTCTCTATTATGCATTTTATGTCATGCTGGACAGGCAATAAATAAAACCTACAAGAGCAAAAAATTATAAATCATATTTCTCGTCCCTTATTTTTCTTCAGTGTGACAGATGGCTAGGGCTTCCACTAAGGAGCAGCAGGGGATAACTTGACACCAAGAGCATTCAGATCAATCCGCCTACACTTGGATGGAAGAAAGGAAGGAGACCTGCTGATTAGCACACAATTGTATCAGACCGCAGAAATGTCGCGCACGTTGGTTGCTCTGTTGTCCCGCACAGCAGAGGTTAATTAAAATGCTAACTGAGTGGTGAGTCCCCAGCACCATAACTATAGTTATTTATTCTTATTATAGGCCCCCAGATGCATACAAAGCAGAAGGCAGCGTTGTAATACATTTCAGAAGGAGTTTTTGTTGCCAAGTGCGACTAAAGTATCGATGATTAAGAATCCATCACGAGATTCCTAATGGGAACAAATGCAGACGTTATTAAATTACCCTAGCTCTCAGGGACAGCTTCAGGGTGCTCATGGTAGAGAACAGATATATCACGGGACCCCTTCATAACATCCATTTGACTCCCATCACCCTACCATATGACCACTGCACAGGTGGGCGCTAATGCAGACGCAACTGCGATTTTTTTTACGCAAAGCAATTGCGTCTCTATGCTAATGCTACAGCTGATGGAATTCATGCAGAGACGCCGGCCGGCTGCAGCGATAATGCGTCGCTTTGTGCAAAGAGTCGCACATCGATTGTTCCATCGAGCATTGCACCAGCCCTATGGAGAAGCAGAATGTCCGCCTGAACATGGCCGCTGGAATCAGTGCAACTGCATAAAAAGTCGCAGTGCCTGACAGCAATGCGCACATGTCTTGACACCCGCCCCCCCCAGTTACCACCCAGAAACGCACACTGAGATTCCAGCTCTCTGCAACCAAATGTGCTCTGCCTCCCCCGGCAGTAATCATCAGGATGCATGTGCAGTGTGAAAACATCGGCCGCTTGCGTTAGTCATCGATACTGCGCCACCACTGATTCAGGCCCACACTTTCCCCACAACTGAGTTTTCAAAAATAAAAATGCAGCAAGCCAGGAGGGAAGTAGACAGTTATTTACAGGACGCCAAGGAAAGAATGAGACGAATGGTTTCTTTATGGTCACTTGTAATATTTAAAAATTCAGAATCACTCCAATAGATCCATAAAGAACTGGAATCAGAGTTTCATATCACTCTCCATTTGCTTCCAAAATGTGATGACCTGAACAATATGGGATATAGTCAGCTTCACAGCATGTGGGATGCTGACGGGCGAAATACCGGCGCCAAAATCTCGACAACATCGGGATCCTGGCACCAGAATCCCGACCGTCGGCATCCCAAAGGTAAGTATCGGGCGTTAGGGGGAGGGTTAGGCATTAGGGGGGAGGATTAGGTTTAGGGTGCGGGGAGGGAGAGGTTAGGTTTAGGCACTAGGGGGGAGGTTAGGTTTAGGCCCTGGGGAGGGAGTGTTAGGTTTAGGGTGCGGGGAGGGGGATGTTAGGTTTAGGCACTAGGGGGAGGTTAGGGTTAGGCACTGCAGAGGGTGGGTTAGGGGTAAAGTTAGTCTTACCGTCTTTCCTTATGAGTGTCGGGATTCTGACCAGCAGCATCCTGGCCGCCGAGATCTCATACCCAACCCATATAAGTGGTAATATAATTTCCCCACCGCAACACATTTACCCAAGTCATACGATTTAATCACCCCAAGCCATTGCCCGATAGTCATACAATTTTATCACCCCAAAATATTCCTCATAGTAAAACCATTTAATTACCTCAACCCATTGCCACAAGTCATATCATTTGTTCACCACATCCCATTCCTACCCAAGCCTTAACATTTCATTTTCCAAGTCATACTGTATAATCACTATATCCCATCCTCGCTAAATCATATCACTTCATCACCTATCCCAACCTCACTAAATTAAACCATTTCATACCCCATCCCAAACCCTCCTAGTCATACTATTTTATTCTACTAACCCATTCCCCCATTTCATCACCCCATCCAATCCTCACCATATCATACCATTACACCACCCCATCCAATCCTCACCATATCATACCATTTCATCACCCCATCCAATCCTCACCATAGCATACCATTTCATCACCCCATCCAATCCTCACCATAGCATACCATTTCATCACCCCATCCAATCCTCACCATAGCATACCATTTCATCACCATATCCCATTCCTCCTGTCATACCATATCAGTACCCCCACTTACCCATGTCATACATACCTTTTTATTACTTCACTACCTTGCGTCTCATACAAATCATTTCATTACCCTACCTAACTTAGTCATACTGCTTTAGCACAACATGCCATCCAACCGTAACCAAATGCTTTCATCGCAACATCCCATTCCCACCCACTCAAACCATTTCATTACCGCCACTAGCCCTATCACACATATGATTTCATCACATCATTTAACCTAGTGATATAATTCGATCACATTATTCCATCCTCCTCAAATCAAACAATTTCATCACCACATCCCATTGCCCACCAGTCATACCATTTTATCACCCCGCCTCTTGCCACCTTTTTGCCAACTCCCTGGAAATGCCTCACTGAGCTGCAGCCTGCTCCCTGCACAGCAATGGGAAAGACTGGGTTTGTACTGGAAAAGAGGGTCACATGGTAGACATGGACCAATTGCATTATCTGCCTTTAATTAGGGCAATCCAAATAGCCGCGATGTGGCCGCCAAACATCCTGCATTGTTCAGCTGTGCACATTTCTACCTATTACAGTAGCTCAACATCGATCATTTTACAGCGCACCTGAATGGTGTGTGAGAAAAAACCTGCGGTCATGGGAGCTCATTCAGAGCCGCTCGCAAGCAGCCTGATGGTTTGCGAACGCGCATGCTACGTTCTGCGCGTGCGCGAACTACTCTGTGTGATCACAGCCCGCTCGCTCACCCAGCAAAGACAGCCCAGTGAAATGAGTGACAGGAGAGGCCATTTGTGGGTGGTAACAGGGGCAGGACACTAATAACGCAGGAGTGTCTGAGTGTTTTAACGCCGTTTCTAAGATGTGCATAATTAACAGGCAGTGTCATAGTACACGTCACATGCCTGTTTTTTACACTGAAGTCCTCGCAGTGCTTGCGGTAGGGTAAGGCAACCCCAAGCGCTGCGATCGCTCCCGATGGTGCTCGATGTACCAATGTTTTAATACACTTCCTGGAGATGACGTGCGTTAGTGGGCGTCTCAACATACGGTAATGGGTGTCTGCATACACAGAGCGATCACTTTGTTAAATTTGCATACGCTGGATGCGAGCGATCGCATCTAGCGAGCGGCTCTGAATGAGCTCCATGATGTGCTGATCTGGAAAGTCACATTGAGAACAAGCCGCTCATTGAATTGCCCCATACATTATGTATTTACCCTAAGCCTGTACTATTGTGTCTCTTTACGCTCTCTAAAATAAAGGGGGTTGTGGTATGAAGGTTTGGAGGCCCTGAAACATCATCGTCAGTCCTTACAGTGACAGCCAGATTACATGCAAATGGGAATTTAAATGTCAGTTCCACACCTTGGCACACAGACTAAAGTAGCTACATACAGTCAGCCCAGTGCACAAGGGCTTGTAAAGGTAAATCTCTAGAGAAACAGTTTATAATCGGTAACGGTAAAGAGAGACAGGACACTAATGGCAGCATACCTTATGTACAGAGACGAGATAGGGCAGCCACAAGAACAGACTTCTTATAACACCCTGAAATGTTCAGCACTTAATGGGCACAACACAAATCCAGTTTTTCAGCTATTCTGCTGGGACCAGATTTGTAAGTGTGAGATTGTTTGTAGAATATGCCGGTTCTCATGTAACATTGTTAAAGTGGTGCTAGAGGCCAGCGCCTATCTGTAAACTGTAGAGGACCCGCAGCACGCCGAAGGTCATATTGTACTTACACACGTCAGAGTGACAGGACTTAAGGTGGGTACACACTACACGATATGCCTGAGCGATATCGTGTAGTGTTGTCCCCGGCAGGCTGTGCTCAATGTCGTTCATGACATTGAGCACAGCCGCTGAACGATATCATTAACGATATCGTTCAGCGCCGGACTCTCTCCCCCATTCCCTGACATGCAGCAACCTGACGAGATCGTCAGGTTGGCCTGCATGTCAGCCCGATGAACGATAATGACGAACGACCCGCGGGAACGCGCGTCGTCGTTATCGTTCATCTTTTTGGGGTTAAAAATGGACGATAAAGTGGACGACTGAACGATAACGATATCGTTATCGTTCAGTCGTCCACTTTATCGCTCAGTGTGTACGCACCTTTAGGGGCTGATGAACAGTTGTTCTGCGGATGTATCTTACGTGCGTTCGTACTGCGCGTATTAACTGAGCATACACAAGTATGAGTCATAGGTGATTCAGGGGCAGCTGTACTAAGCCTTGGAGAGTGATAAAGTGGCTGGAGATAAAGTACCAACCAATCAGCTCCTAACTGTCACTTTACAGGACTGGTGCAAGTATGCACAGATAAAAATGGCGGCTATGAAACCAAACACATGGACAGGGGCGGTGTGACTGCGGAGATTCGGACTGCTCTGCAATACTTGCACATAATACATTTGCATAGTGTATTTGTGCATGCAATGCCAGAGCAATTATTGCTGCCTTCCATTGAACCCTACATCAGATCAGCCCCATATTGGCCAGCTCCTAGGCATTGGGGTAGAGTCCTTTATTTGTTTGGGATCAGGGTGATTTCCTGGTTCTCACCAGTGCAGAACGCAGGAGGGCAGAGACAGTCCCAGCAGCAAGCCTGTAGTTGGTGAGATGGCTTATTATAAGAATGCATAGTATATCTGTCCTGTGTACGTGCAGGATGGATAGTAATGTACATTAAGTGTTTGCAGAGGATGCACTGGCAGGCTTACATTTCACATCTCCTAACTCAGCATTTTCTGCTATTACCTAAAGTAACTTCTAGAGAGACAGGTGAACCTTTACTTCCCGGTGCTGGTTTTAACATCCATTGCTGTAGGTGAGCCGTCTGCATTATGAGTCCTAGCTGTGCAAACCAGAAAGACATGCAAGGCCAATAATGAATGGTCACAGTGGTCAGCGCATATCACAACATTTATTTTAAACTGACCTCACCACATCACAGAAAAGGAGCTGATGCAGTTAGTATCAAAATGGTAATGCTGCCTTTACAGTGTGCGATATGCCTTTACAGTGTGTGATATGCCCTTACAGTGTACAATATGCCTTTACAGTGTGCGATATGCCCTTACAGTGTGCGATATGCCTTTACAGTGTGCGATATGCCCTTACAGTGTGCGATATGCCCTTACAGTGTGTGATATGCCCTTAGTGTGTGATATGCCTTTACAGTGTGCGATATGCCCTTAGTGTGTGATATGCCTTTACAGTGTGCAATATGCCTTTACAGTGTGCAATATGCCCTTACAGTGTGTGATATGCCCTTAGTGTGTGATATGCCTTTACAGTGTGCAATATGCCTTTACAGTGTGCGATAAGCCTTTACAGTGTGCGATATGCCTTTACAGTGTGCGATATGCCCTCACAGTGTGCGATAAGCCTTTACAGTGTGCGATATGCCTTTACAGTGTGCGATATGCCCTTACAGTGTGCGATAAGCCTTTACAGTGTGCGATATGCCCTTACAGTGTGCGATATGCCCTTACAGTGTGTGATATGCCTTTACAGTGTGCGATATGCCCTTACAGTGTGCGATATGCCCTTACAGTGTGTGATCTGCCTTTGCACGCCCTTTGCCTCCCCTGGTCCACTTTTCCAGTCACAAAGTTTCGTAAGTGCCAGTATGTGCAGTTCTGCAATGGCGCATATGCGTGCTTGCTCGTTGTGGTTATGCTCAGTGCAAATTTGCCTCACATCTATCAAAATTAAAAGAAAAAACCTTTACAATTGAGATGTATTATATCTTAGTATAAATTACTGCAGTTTGAACAAGAAATGAATAAAGGGCTGCTCTTTAGTGCATTATGGCGCCCCCTAGTGCATTGCCCAGTTCACATCATCTGAAGAAAATACACTATGGGCCTGGTTCAGAGTCGCACGCAAATCCCGAGAGTTTACCTACATCTCTGATGATGGGCGATCGGCATATGCGCGGGATCTGTACAGCGCAGGTGCCAATCAGTGTCTGCGAGCTTGCTCACAGTGCCCCCTAAACAGCATTGACATACTGCGGCCGTTTTTTTTAGGGGGTGGGGCGGTGCTAGCTTTTCTGTGAGTGCCGATGCTAGTGTCAGCATCTTCCGACGCATATTTATTGGCCTCGCAGACGGACAGGATGTGGCCATTCTGAGTAAGCTTAGACTTACTCAGATGGGCGATGACTGATCCGATTCTGTGGGATGGCCAATTCTTGGTATTAAGGGCCTGATTCAGAGCTGCTCGTAAGCGGCCGCTCGTTCGCTCCGAGCGATGTTTGCCCAACTGCGCATGCGTACGGATCGTAATACGCATGCGCGAACCAGTCAGTACGGCCGAAAATCGTTTGTTCGCTAAATAGCGAATGCCTGCTATTTTGAGTGACAGAATGAGGCGTATGTGGGTGGTAACAGGGGAAGGTGCTTGAAAATGGGGAGTGGAGATCCGAACGCAGGCGTGCTTAAAGGTCAAAACGGGCGTTTTAAGGGTGTGCATAATTAATACAGCAGCGTCATTGACCACGTCACTGGGTTATTTTATAGCCAGAACTGCTCGCAAAATTGTGGTAGCAAAAACCAACCACAAGAATAGCGAGCAGTTCATAAGCTGGTCGATATACTCGATTAATCTAATAAATAGCGGACATGACGTAGGATGCGAGCGGGCAGGGGGCGTATTTTTTCAAAAAACGACCGCAAGTTTTGTTCGCTCGTTCAGACCTAGAGGCGTGAACAGACCGCAAACAGCGAACGGTTCATTTGAATAGCCACCCCCATTTTCAGGACGAGCGAGCGCTAATTGCGTCCGGCTCTGAATCAGGCCCTATATTCCCTTGATCGTTTCCTGGGCTCTGTAAAAGTCCTACCCATCCCTTAACCTTCATTTAAAGATGTTGGTTACTTGTCACCATCCTCTCTCTGAGAAATTCCTACTTTCAGGCAGGAAAACCGAGAAATACTATGGCTACTCCCAACCCAGTAGTGGAGTCATTACAGTCACAAAGACGGACGGTCTCCGCATAGCTTAGACAACTTGTGGCTCTCCAGCTGTTGCAGAACTTAAAGTCCCACAATGCCTTGCTGGCCCCCAGCTGGCAAGGCCTGCTGGAACTTGTAGTTCCAAAGAGCTGACGAGCCACAAGTTGACTACTTCTGGTCTCCAGGAGCTGACAGTAAAACAAAGATGTATGTAAATTTAAACAGTTGCTCTTTAGGGTTACATGGCCCCTGGCTAGCCAAGGGGCTGAGGAGTAAATTGAGGCAGCAGAGGATTCAGACACTTGCAGATCACTGCATTACTCATTGCATTGCATTGCATGATGTCTGTATTTGTATTCAACGAACACTTTGCTCTAACAATGCGAGTGCTGATGGAATCCACAGGGTTCACGGGAGATATATGGCTGCAACGACCACAACTCTCAGCACTGCATGATGCCTTCTGGCTCTCTCACTCTAATGGGCAGTCATTTGCCTGTAGGAAATGGGAACACCATTAGTAGCACTGCTTAGGTAACCAGGCCCCAGAATCCAATAACCGCAGACCCATGTTCCTTACTGAATCTTCAGGCGCTGCTTATTTTTGCTGAAAGTTTCCTAATAACAAATACCTCTCCCAGAATTCATTAATGGGTTTTGTCACCTCTCGGTATGAGAGCAATAGAATATGAATGCGATCACATTATATGTTCACGTATATATATAACAAGCTATTCTTCGTATTGACTGTGGAAGCAATTTCATTCATTCCTGAATTTTGGAAATTTGAAAGAAGATAAAAACTAAATGTGCAGATTTTGAGCAGCGCTGGGAGTTTTGCAATTAAACTAAAGCTCTGCAAAAGATCATAACAAGCAATTATCATAAACACGGATTAGCAATGCCTCCACCTGAGCCTAGCAGATACTGATATTAGTCACCGCCAATGTTCGGCTTTGCCCCTCCTGCACCCAATTCATCCCTGTACATGCAAACAGCCCTGTTAGCAAAAACAAAATATATCGACATTTGTAAAAGCAGATCCCACAACATAGGACCTAAATCTGTATTTGTAGCATTTGCTGCTGCTACCACAGCCTTTACATGGCTCTCACAAAAGTATATGATGTCAATTTAAATCCCTGGCTTTCAGAGCTACAGAGCCTCGTCTACACAGCTAGCACTCTAATGCTAGTCTTCGAGGGCATACAATGAACTGCATTTGCAATGGCTGCAACATAAACTAATGCAATTACACATATATTTAAAAAATATTACTACCTGGCTGTTAAGGAGTACTTACCCCCAGCAGCTCATCATGATCCAGTGGTGGGCATCCTCATGCAGAAAACTCTGAGATTGTCTGTGAGCGGTACCCACGGACTGCCACCCTCTCCCGAAAATCTCAGCTCAGCACAGCATCTGTCGGCGTCTGCAGGAGATGACTGCAACCCAGATGAGATGGGGAATCTGCCAGTCTGTGTGTGTGTGTGGTGAGGGAGGGGCGGGACGTCTGTGGGGAGAGATTTTAGTTTCCAGGCATCTTAATAGGGGGGTGTTCGCTCCCGCGGGAAGGGATCTGGAATCCTGACCACTAATCCACCCCATGGAAGATGGAAAGTGCTCGATTCCTAAGTCCAGGGATAGCTCTACACCAAATGCACAAATAATGAAGTATTGAACATTTAGCCGGCAAGCCCCGGGGTGCCGGGAAACACATTAATCCTGTTAGATCAGTGAATTCCCACAGGGAACGGCCAGATCTTCTCTCTTTAAATCGTTGCCGGTCTGGTTTTTGCTCTTTGTTAATGTTGGAGACTTAATAAAGCAGTCTCTAGTGAGGGGGATTTGTTAGACATCAATCTGATGTATAGATTTATACATATAGAACGTTAGGGTGATATATGAAGTTATATAAGGGAAGGGGGACAGTCACGTCGCAATATAAATTTAATTATTAGTAGAAACAAACCTGTTATTTTACCTGTAATACACAAGAAAATGTAGACTTTAACCTTTATTTATTTATAACCTTTATTTATTTATATAGCGCTTATCATAGTATGGGCGACGCTGAGATGTAAGCAACTTAGGCGCATCTCTATTAATGGCTGACTGGGTGTAACTAGGTGACAATAGAGCGCATGTACGTAGGAAAAGTTCAGAGAGGCCATGCTGATGGAAGTGCGGGCTAGGCAGCGAATGTACGTAATTACGCCTGCTGTCAGTACATTTGGCACCAGGTATAGGGCAGGTGGAATGCGTCGTGATTACGATGATGGCTATGAAACCAGGCATACCGATAGGGGCAGTGTGGCCGCAGAGATTCGCACAACTCGCATACAGATAAATATAATTATTCCCATGCACAATGCAGGAGCAAATATGATAGCAACAGAACAGCATTCCAGCAGCAGTGTCACTGCACATCAGAAGCAATATTGCCCACCATACATTATACCAGCATCAGAGCATTTTCACACTATGGGGCTGCGACCGCTTAGCGTCTGTTGCCGTCTTTATGCTACTGCTAGTATCAGCCCTTCCCCTGGTGTACAGATGTGCAAGGCCTGGGACGCCCCCTTTGAGCGACTTTAGATGCTGTAATGCCGCCTGGGGCGTCTTTAGACGCTCCATCGGAACTTGCATCAGCCGTAAGGTAGGTGCAGATTTTCCGTGAGTATGGCCTCCAATGCGAGCGATTAAGTGTCTGAGGGACTAATTCAGAGACGCTGGCAACTCCAATGTTTTCGCAAATGGGCGATGTATTTTTATACTGCGCCTGCAGCGGAGCCGCATTGTGCATGTGAAGCAATGGTCTCGCAATGGAGGTCGCAGAGAGGATATATTCGTAAAGTGATTGACAGTTAGGGACCATTTGTTGAGGTGGCGACCCAAACACAGGCATGTCGCATCCGTTTTTGGGGCGTTGCACACCGTGGACATCATGGAGACTTTTTATCGACTTAGACTCATGCGCAGTAGAAAAAAATTCCCACTCAACTTTGTGAAAATATGTATTGCGTGCAATTCAGAATCAGGCCCTATACATTAGCAGCACATAATGTCAGCAGCACCCCTCATACAAAATATAATTATAGTACCACTAAAACATTAATCTATAGATTGTAAGCTTGCGAGCAGGACCTTCCTACCTATATATCTGTTTGTTATTACCCAGTTTTGTTCTGTTAATGTTCCAATTGTAAAGCGCAACGGAATATGCTGCAATATAAAAAACTGTTAATAAATAATAAATAAATAAAATTAATTGACTCTGCAGTGTCGCTCAAACTTTATACCATCCCTCACACATTATACCGAAAACATCGCACACACTTATACCAGCAGTGTCCCTCACACATTATACCGGTAACATCTCTCACACTTATACCAGCAGTGTCCCTCACACATTATACCGGTAACATTCCTCACACTTATACCAGCAGTGTCCCTCACACATTATACCGGTAACATCCCTCACACTTATACCAGCAGTGCCCCTCACACATTATACCGATAACATCCCACACACTTATACCAGCAGTGCCCCTCACACATTATACCAGCAGTGTCCCTCACACATTATACCAGCAGTGTCCCTCACACATTATACTAGCAGTGTCACTCACACATTATACCGGCACTGTCCCTCACACATTATTCCGTCACTGTCCCTCACACATTATACCGGTTACATCCCTCACACTTATACCAGCAGTGTCCCTCACACATTATACCTGTAAAATCCCTCACACTTATACCAGCAGTGTCCCTCACACATTATACCGGTAACATCCCTCACACTTATACCAGCAGTGTCCCTCACACATTATACCGGTAATATCCCACACACTTATACCAGCAGTGCCCCTCACACATTATACCGATAACATCCCTCACACTTATACCAGCAGTGCCCCTCACACTTATACCAGCAGTGCCCCTCACACATTATACCGGTAACATCCCTCACACATTATACCAGCAGTGCCCCTCTCACATTATACCGGTAACATCCCTCACACTTATGCCAGCAGTGCCCCTCACACATTATACCGGCAGTGTCCCTCACACATACCGGTAACATCCCTCACACTTATACCAGCAGTGTCCCTCACACATTATACCAGCATTGCCCCTCACACATTATACCAGCAGTGTCCCTCACACATTATACCAGCAGTGTCCCTCACACATTATACTAGCAGTGTCACTCACACATTATACCGGCACTGTCCCTCACACATTATTCCGTCACTGTCTCTCACACATTATACCAGCAGTGTCCCTCAAACATTATACCAGCAGTGTCCCTCACACATTATACCAGCAGTGTCCCTCACGCATTATTCCGGCTCTGTCCCTCACACATTATACCAGCAGTGTCCCTCACACATTATACCGGTAACATCCCTCACACTTATACCAGCAGTGTCCCTCACACATTATACCGGTACTGTCCCTCACACATTATACCAGCAGTGTCCCTCACACATTATACCGGCACTGTCCCTCACACATTATACCAGCAATGTCCCTCACACATTATACAGCCAGTGCCCGTCACACATTATACTGGTATTTTCCTTCACACATTATACCAGCAGTGCCCCTCACACATTATACCGGTAACATCCCTCACACTTATACCAGCTGTGCCCGTCACACATTATACCAGCAGTGTCCCTCACACATTATACCAGCAGTGTCCCTCACACATTATACAGCCAGTGCCCGTCACACATTATACTGGTATTTTCCTTCACACATTATACCAGCAGTGCCCCTCACACATTATACCAGCTGTGCCCGTCACACATTATACCGGTAACATCCCTCACACTTATACCAGCAGTGCCCCTCACACATTATACTAGCAGTGTCACTCACATTATACCGGCACTGTCCCTCACACATTATTCCGGCAGTGTCCCTCACACATTATACCGGCACTGTCCCTCACACATTATTCCGGCACTGCCCCTCACACATTATACCGGCACTGTCCCTCACACATTATTCCGGCAGTGTCCCTCACACATTATACCAGCAGTGTCCCTCACACATTATACCAGCAGTGTCCCTCACACATTATACCGGTAACATCCCTCACACTTATACCAGCAGTGCCCCTCACACATTATACCAGCAGTGCCCCTCACACATTATACCAGCAGTGTCCCTCACACATTATACCAGCAGTGTCCCTCACACATTATACCAGCAGTGTCACTCACACATTATACCGGCACTGTCCCTCACACATTATTCCGTCACTGTCCCTCACACATTATTCCGTCACTGTCCCTCACACATTATACCGGTTACATCCCTCACACTTATACCAGCAGTGTCCCTCACACATTATACCTGTAACATCCCTCACACTTATACCAGCAGTGTCCCTCACACATTATACCGGTAACATCCCTCACACTTATACCAGCAGTGTCCCTCACACATTATACCGGTAATATCCCACACACATTATACCAGCAGTGCCCCTCACACATTATACCGGTAACATCCCTCACACATTATAGCAGCAGTGCCCCTCACACATTATACCGGTAACATCCCTCACACATTATACCAGCAGTGCCCCTCACACATTATACCGGTAACATCCCTCACACTTATACCAGCAGTGCCCCTCACACATTATACCGGCAGTGTCCCTCACACATTATACCGGTAACATCCCTCACACATTATACCAGCAGTGTCCCTCACACATTATACCAGCAGTGCCCCTCACACATTATACCAGCAGTGTCCCTCACACATTATACTAGCAGTGTCCCTCACACATTATACTAGCAGTGTCACTCACACATTATTCCGTCACTGTCCCTCACACATTATTCCGTCACTGTCTCTCACACATTATACCAGCAGTGTCCCTCAAACATTATACCAGCAGTGTCCCTCACGCATTATTCCGGCTCTGTCCCTCACACATTATACCAGCAGTGTCCCTCACACATTATACCGGTAACATCCCTCACACATTATACCGGCACTGTCCCTCACACGTTATACCAGCAGTGTTCCTCACACATTATACCGGCACTGTCCCTCACACATTATACAGCCAGTGCCCGTCACACATTATACTGGTATTTTCCTTCACACATTATACCAGCAGTGTCCCTCACACATTATTCCGGCACTGCCCCTCACACATTATACCGGCACTGTCCCTCACACATTATACCGGCACTGTCCCTCACACATTATTCCGGCACTGCCCCTCACACATTATACCGGCACTGCCCCTCACACATTATACCGACACTGCCCCTCACACATTATACCGGCACTGCCCCTCACACATTATACCGGCACTGTCCCTCACACATTATTCCGGCACTGCCCCTCACACATTATTCCGGCACTGTCCCTCACACATTATTCCGGCACTGTCCCTCACACATTATTCCGGCACTGCCCCTCACACATTATACAGCCAGTGCCCATCACACATTATACTGGTATTTTCCTTCACACATTATACCATCAGTGCCCCTCACACATTATACCAGCAGTGCCCCTCACACATTATACCAGCAGTGCCCCTCATACATTATACCAGCAGTGCCCCTCACACATTATACTAGCAGCGTAACTCCCACTTTATATTGGCAAAATCCCATACACAATAATTCCACCCCTGTTGTTCTGCCCTAACTGCAGTAACTTGGTGTCTACATTTTGTGACTTGTCTTGCAGTGATTGTAGCCACATTGGTTGCTGGGACTATTAAGTGGAGGCTGCTTCCCTATGGATGGTGACACTACTCACCACTGTGACCACAAAAACAACTTCTGGATTCCTCCTCTTCTGACCCCTATCCCAATTGCTCTATGACAAGCGAGTGCTTGAATAAGCGCAAGCAAGTTTAAACCACTAGGGAGGGTGGGGTTGCACAGCATCTCACGAGAGAGGAGAGGTTAAGTTAATTTAAGGAATAGCCTATAGGAATTAGTTAGGGGCGGGTTTAGGGTGGGATGGCAGACATTTTATGTGTTAGTGTAGATAGGATCTGCCTCTTTTCATTGATCCCCTCCCGCCCACCCCAATAATTGGCTATTTTTTCTTTTTCTTTGCTGGAAGAGTTTGTCAGCCTCTATACAGCGGGAAAGAACGGCAGTCCAGTGGGTATTGTGCGGCAGTAATTTTTGAGGTGCGCTCTCCATACCAATACATTAATTTTTGTCTGAGCTTCACTACTAAGGGCGAGGGGGCAATGGCTGACTGGCCGGCTCCATTGTAGTGTATTGGTGGGAGAGTTGGAGCCTGATAATTTTTTATTGGTGACAGGCAATTGGCTCAGTTACCTAAATGTCGTGGACATTTACTTTGGGCGTAAGACGTAGTGTCACTGAGCAGCTGGCCGTTCTTTCTTGCTGCCACCATACTGAATTTACTTGTTAAAATTTAATAAAAAAGGTTGACCTATTTTAATGGCATTTCTACTGTGTCCGTGTCGTTATTTTAGTTAAGTCACAGGTTGTTTTAATTTAGTTAAGTGTGAGTGTAGTGCAACTCCACATCTGCTGATAGGGAGTTTAATAAAACAGGCAGCTGGGCCCTAATACGGCCTGAGAACCGTAGCCAGTGTCTAGCCCCTGAGCTGAACACATGCACGATGAACCTGAAAATAACTGCAAAGCAACCATACATCAGGCGGTTTCTCACACCATATACAACGTACCAGACAATGTGCATCATGCAGGAACGTTCTAATGAATGGGTTATGTAACGGTGGCCTGGCTCTGGCCTGTTCTGCAGTGGTGGCCAGGAGCAGGACAGGCATTTTCTAATGAAGACTGTAGAAAGCTCATCAAGATTTATGTATGATTTGAAACCAAGATCAGGAGATGTAGTTATGCTAGCTAGGGTAGTGTGGCCGGTGCCAGGGCACCACAGGTCAGAGGATGTAGTTATGCTCGTGTAATCTGGAGGTTTAGGTGCAAAATATATTCTGTGTGCGCCTATGAGCAAGTTTCAATCTGTGATGTGGTCTAGGTACAGTATAATGGGACGATAGTCTAGGTACAGTATAATGGGACTTTCTAGATTATGTTTTTGTTTTTTACTTTAATTAACTTTTCATTTTTTGTATTTCTTTATTAATTCAATTGTAAACTTTGGGGAGTTACTTCTAATGGACTCTAACACTATTAGATCTAGTATTATATGGATATTTTAGCAGCTTACATGTAAGATGCAATTAGAGCAGGAGTAGACAACCTGTGGCAGAAATAGTTCATTTCTTCTACAAAAAATACACCAATGTATTTTATATTATTGACCCTTTAAAACTGTGGTGGCCTTAAATAGTGCCACTTAGTAAATATAACTCACAGACTCGGGCCTAGGCAGCATTTGTGCTCTTGCACATCCTGATTTTTATTCTGTACATTAATATTTAACTGATTACATATCTGGTCTTACATGCTTAGAATATGTAAAGTGACATCCATCCAATGTACTAATAACATAACTGATGCACTTTAGGACACATATTGCTAAAATATAAAAGTATTTACTGATAGCCAGCAAAATGGCCGCCCCCACATCGTGTACTGGTAACTAATGCTCATTAGGTGAAGCACAATATTAGAATTATGCCATTCATACACAAGCCTCTTCCAATGTGAAGCAGGCACAAAACTTTGTATAGGAATTCTCTTATTCATTATAATTATTATTCATTTTATGACAATTTCCCATGAGATCGGATACGACACACCCGTTGGCTGATAATACTCTGGTGCACTCTGCTGCAATTCATTTGCAGAGATTAGCTGGTAAATCTTCTCTCCGGGTTTAGCCTTGCATTTGCAATAACCCTTCGGAGCCTGGATCGCTCACCAGTATCCCGCTTCTACAGGAGCAGTAGAGATTACTACGAGGCAGCTGCTATCCTCCGCTCGCTGAATGGGTGTCTAAGCATTAATGCACAGCCCTGTTTAGATAGCGTTCTCTATTTTTATAGCACTACCCCAAGGGAGCCCATTTCGGAGGATCAGTGCTATATTTATCTGTTACGAACCTCCATCTTCTGAAATATTTATTAGTGTAGCCAGGGATAAAATGATATATCTAAGTGACCCATCTTGGCGTTATAGCTACAACCCACAGAACTTACATGAGCAGAATTAACGGGGAAAGAGCAGTTTTTAAGAACTTATAGGTTCTCATTAAGACACAAAATGGCCAATTCAGTGTCGCACACAAGTTGCAATGTGCACGGCTCTTGCATATTTCAGCATACTGCACATACGACCAAAAGAATAGTTTGACATCTGCGCATGTGCTGGATCAGGTATTCGCACATGGACGCAGATCGTTAGGGCGGTTGTTAGGGATCAGAGATGGACGCTATGCCCATGTTTTCGCAGTTGATAATCGCCAATCTCCGTAAGCGTCAAGTAACATTACCATAGTAACATTACCATAGTCAACTAATTACTCACTGACAGTCAGGAAGTGTTTGTGGGAGGTAACAGGGAGTGGCGGCAAGGAAAGCAGGCGTGTCTCGGCCATTTCGGGGATGTCACATCCGGCGTCTGCTATTCCGCATGCAAGAAAATTCTCTCCAGTGTCTCAATACGCAATAATAAGGCTACTATATACAGTCAGGTCCATAAATATTGGGACATTGACAGAATTTTCATATTTTGGCCTCTATTCACCACCACAATGGCTTTGAAATGAAACAAACAAGATGTGATTTAACTGCAGACTTTCAGATTTCATTTGAGGGTAATTATATCCAAATCAGGTGAACGGTGTAGGAATTACAACGGTTTCTATATGTGCCTCCCACTTTTTAAGGGGCCAGAAGTAATGGGACAAACTAAACAATCCTAAATCTAACTTTCATTTTTTAATACTTTGTTGCAAATCCTTTGCAGGCAATTCCAGCCTGAAGTCTGGAATGCATAGACATCACCAGACGCTGGGTTTCATTCCTGGTGATGCTCTGCCAGGCCTCTACTGCAAATGTCTTCAGTTCCTGCTTGTTCTTGGGGCTTTTTCCCTTCAGTTTTGTCTTCATCAAGTGAAATGCATGCTCAATCGGATTCAGGTCAAGGGATTGACTTGGCCATTGCATAACATTCCACTTTTTAGCCTTAAAAGACTCTTTGGTTGCTTTTGCAGTATGCTTCGGGTCTTTGTCCATCTGCACTGTGAAGCGCTGTCCAATGAGTTCTGAAGCATTTGACTGAATATGAGCATATAATATTGCCCGAAACACTTCAGAATTCATTCTGCTGCTTTTGTCAGCAGTCACATCATCAATAAATACAAGGGAACCAGTTCCATTGGCAGCCATACATGCCCACGCCATGACACTACCACCACCATGCTTCACTGATGAGGTGGTATATTTTGGATCATGAGCAGTTCCTTTCCTTCTCTTCTCTTCCCATCACTCTGGTACAAGTTGATCTTGGTCTCATCTGTCAATAGGATGTTGTTCCAAAACTGTAATGGCTTTTTTAGATGTTGTTTGGCAAACTCTAATCTGGTCTTCCTGTTTTTGAGGCACACCAATGGTTGCATCTTGTGGTGAACCTTCTATATTCACTCTTGTGAAGTCTTCTCTTAATTGTTGACTTTGACACATATACATCTACCTCCTGGAGAGTGTTCTTGATTTGGCCAACTGTTGTGAAATAATTCTTTTGTCATCCACCACAGTTGTTTTCCGTGGTCTTCCAGGTCTTTTGGTGTTGCTGAGCTCTCCGATGCGTTCTTTCTTTTTAAGAATGTTCCAAACAGTTCATTTGGCCACACCTAATGTTTTTGCTATCTCTCTGATGGGTTTGTTTTGACTTTTCAGCCTAATGATGGCTTGCTTCACTGATAGTGACAGCTCTTTGGATCTCATATTGAGAGTTGACAGCAACTGATTCCAAATGCAAATGTCACACCTAGAATCAACTCCAGACCTTTTACCTGCTTAATTGATAAAGAAATAACGAGGGAATAGCCCACACCTGTCCATGAAATAGCTTTTGAGTTGATAGTCCCATTACTTTTGGCCCCTTAAAAAGTGGGAGGCACATATTGAAACTGTTGTAATTCCTACACCGTTCACCCGATTTGGTTGTAATTACCCTGAAATTAAATCTGAAAGTCTGCAGTTAAAGCACATCTTGTTTGTTTCATTTCAAAGCCATTGTGGTGGTGAATAGAGGCCAAAATCTGAAAATTCTGTCAATGTCCCAATATTTATGGACCTGACATATATATATATATATATATATATATATATATATATATATATATATATATATATATGTTTATGATGTGCCAATGCTCTGTTCTGCATTCTCCCAGCATAGCTCATGAATGTCCATTTGATTGGCCCTTACGATCATCATAGGAGTCAATTGACCCTTTTAAAAATTGCTCTCTGTTCTATGGTAACTGAACGGAACAAAGCTTAGTGTGTGCGTGTGTAACGTCACTCAGCCCAATCTGTGTGGGGGAAAAACACACTGTTTATCTAGTATTATCTCTTATTTACATGGTGCCACAAGGGTTCCACTGCGCCGGACACAGATAATAAACAACAAACTGACAAATACATTAGACAGATATAGGGCCCGATTCAGAGATGGGGGCGCTAATGCCGCCGCGACTGCGATTCCGTACGCATTGGCAGTGCGGAAATACGCAAGTGTTGCAGCAGCCAGGACCTGTATTGAGGCGCACGCCGGCGGTTACGCAAATCCAAGTAACGGCGTGCAAAGACGCAGCATCGGTTGCAAATCAGTCGATAATCAACCTTCTGAGTAACCTTATGGTCGTGCCGAATGGCCGTCGGAACTGAGACGCTGGAACCATGTTAACTGTGTACGGGATCGCAGTCAGAGACACGCCCGGAAGACGGTCGGGACACGTCTGCGTTTGAGTCGCCACCTCTCCGCTGCTGCCCACAAATGGTCATTGCCTGTCAAACACTTTGCAAATAAATCCTCACTGAGAGCGACAACGGGGATGAGATTAAACGAATGCGCAGTTTTGACTCAGACGCATGCGCAGAATAACGATAATCGCTCAACTCAAACATCGGCATTGCGCCCATTTCTGAACCAGGCCCATGGACGAGTTTACAAATCAACACGGAAACATAATTACCTAAATACAACTAGCGAGTTACATAATAATCTGCGTAGGTGCACACGCGAACACGCACTGTTCTGGTAAAGTCAGGCAAGAGACGCTATACCATCCGGTGTGGCGCTCACCCTGCAGCAGCCCTTCACCGCCTCACTAAGCAATCTTGAATAAACAATATAAATAACCTGAAAACAGTAAAAGGAAAACCCAGCTGATTATATTACACAGCATCATTACTGTACACAGCTGGCACAGGGAACACACCGAGACAGCTGTGAGATGTGCTGCAGGCACGGGAACACACCGAGACAGCTGTGAGATGTGCTGCAGGCACGGGAACACACCGAGACAGCTGTGAGATGTGCTGCAGGCATAGGGAACACACCAAGACAGCTGTGAGACGAGCTGCAGGCATAGGGAACACACTGAGACAGCTGTGAGATGTGCTGCAGGCACAGGGAACACACCAAGACAGCTGTGAGATGTGCTGCAGGCACAGGGAACACACCCAGACAGCTGTGAGATGTGCTGCAGGCACAGGGAACACACCCAGACAGCTGTGAGATGTGCTGCAGGCACAGGGAACACACCCACACAGCTGTGAGATGTGCTGCAGGCACAGGGAACACACCAAGACAGCTGTGAGATGTGCTGCAGGCACAGGGAACACACCGAGACAGCTGTGAGATGTGCTGCAGGCACAGGGAACACACGAGACAGCTGTGAGATGTGCTGCAGGCACAGGGAACACACCGAGACAGCTGTGAGATGTGCTGCAGGCACAGGGAACACACCGAGACAGCTGTGAGATGTGCTTAAGGCACAGGGAACACACCCAGAGAGCTGTGAGATGTGCTGCAGGCACAGGGAACACACCCAGACAGCTGTGAGATGTGCTGCAGGCGCAGGGAACACACCGAGACAGCTGTGAGATGTGCTGCAGGCACAGGGAACACACCAAGACAGCTGTGAGATGTGCTGCAGGCACAGGGAACACACGAGACAGCTGTGAGATGTGCTGCAGGCACAGGGAACACACCGAGACAGCTGTGAGGTGTGCTTAAGGCACAGGGAACACACCCAGACAGCTGTGAGATGTGCTGCAGGCACAGGGAACACACCGAGACAGTTGTGAGACGTGCTGCAGGCACAGGGAACACACCGAGACAGCTGTGAGATGTGCTGCAGGCACAGGGAACACACGAGACAGCTGTGAGATGTGCTGCAGGCACAGGGAACACACCGAGACAGCTGTGAGATGTGCTGCAGGCACAGGGAACACACCGAGACAGCTGTGAGATGTGCTGCAGGCACAGGGAACACACGAGACAGCTGTGAGATGTGCTGCAGGCACAGGGAACACACCGAGACAGCTGTGAGATGTGCTTAAGGCACAGGGAACACACCCAGACAGCTGTGAGATGTGCTGCAGGCACAGGGAACACACCGAGACAGTTGTGAGACGTGCTGCAGGCACAGGGAACACACCGAGACAGCTGTGAGATGTGCTGCAGGCACAGGGAACACACGAGACAGCTGTGAGATGTGCTGCAGGCACAGGGAACACACCGAGACAGCTGTGAGATGTGCTGCAGGCACAGGGAACACACCGAGACAGCTGTGAGATGTGCTGCAGGCACAGGGAACACACCGAGACAGCTGTGAGATGTGCTTAAGGCACAGGGAACACACCCAGACAGCTGTGAGATGTGCTGCAGGCACAGGGAACACACCGAGACAGTTGTGAGACGTGCTGCAGGCACAGGGGCGCATAGAAACATGCCTGACATTGGTACTGACCGTATCAACAGGATCCTGCTCTGCTGTTTTGCGCCTCTCTCAGCTTTTTGCTATTTGAGGATTTGTGAATTACAATCTCGTGATCAACACAAGACAGGAATAGAACGAGGAAAGAGAGGGGAAAAGAAGCTTTTACCAGGTTACCTTCCTGTCAGCGGCAAGGAACGGAATATGGATAACGTATAATCTGAGCTGTGCAATCATCAATGACAACAGCAAAGTATAGAGGGATAAATATGATGAATAATTAAAAATCAATGAGGTCCAAAATCCGAAATGGGGACCCACAGCCCATATCTCAAGCAGACGGATGGGCCCCAAGCATGTGAAGATCAGAACCCATCTCTTTACTTGTATAGTCATAAAGACAGAGTTACACCTGCTCTCATGCATCCACGTCAGTAATTGCAGCTGCTCACATAGTAGGTCACACCAGTAGCCTTTTACTCCAGCATACAGGCACATCCGGAGCACAGACATGGCGATCAACACCAGTAACTCACAAGCTTTTACGCCTTTATGTAGATGCAAAATATACGTCCCGCTGCTGACGCATTTCAGAACTCTAAATCAGCCGCATCTCATTGGCGTGGGCTTAACGTGCATCTGCACACCGGTACTGTACTGTACACGCTAATGGCCCTGACCTGTCTCTCCATGCGCAGGGAGGCACAAGATATATGCAGTCCCTGCCCTGCCGTACAAGTAATGTGCAACTTCCAGCAATAAGTCAGTTATTATGAACAATGGTCAAGTACAGTAAATTTATTAATCACAGATCTCGTGATATCTATGAATGTCAGGGGCTTATTTCTCAAACAATATTTGCAGGATGTTCGCCAAAAACAGCTGTTTTCAGGGGATAACCGCAAATATTAAGTATCCCCTGTAATGTACCCTGGAGGGACAGCAGCAGATATCTCCATAAGTGCCTCGGCCCCTTAATTTCCGACAGCAGCCGCAGTTTCTATAGGGGCTGTGAAGCTGATCAGACCGTGTCATTACGGAGTTTGGCCCTGGCAGCTAACGACTGGGCTACATTTAGCAAAAATTACCCGGAGATGATTCCTCTAGAACCGTCTGCGTCAATGGCCGCCTGGTCAGTAGCTAGAGGAGTACAGAGACCCCTGATGCACCCACTTCACGCCGCACACACGGCAGGGACAGGCTCCTTTTGGAGCTCCTGTTCCTGTGGGTGTATATTGATACATTCGGGTGGAATTTCATTTCTTATTGCTGTGAATAGCGGCGATAATAAATTACAATTATCTGGTGTAAAACCTGATAATTGATAAATATGCCCATCAGCCACTTCTCCACCATTCATTCTGTACAGGGTCCCATCCTAATTTCTCACTTTGTTTAACACTGTCCATGATCACTCTCTCCACATGGCAGGAGTCCACGCACCAAATAGTTTTGTTTTGCCATCAAGCATTTTCTTTAATGCAATTGATTCTGAAATATGTTGGAGTATGTTTGTGCAGCCAACCTCTGCTAAGTTATGTTATATATCGCACTATTTATATGAAATGATGTATTCAAAACAAAATAGAGAGTATGGTACCTGATGTTGTCAATCAAACGGTGTTGAGACTCCTCGGTAAGTATCATGGGTAACATATAAGCCAAACGATCCACTTTCCTCTCCTGAGCGTACTGCTTCAACAGAGCAAACACCTTCTCCTTCAAGGCCGGCTGATCTCCCAGGACCTCATCAAGCTGTAGGACAATGCCCGAGGACAAAATGACATGGATCAAAGAGAGCACAGAACTGAAGGTGACGTCAGACAGAGATTCTATCTATGTCTCCTTTACTTTGTATTAAGGTACAATTTACTGACATTACCAGAAGGTACATTGTAATCTATGGTATAGAGACGTCTATCACAAAACTGCTGCCGCCATCATCATCAACAGGGAAATATATACTTTGTGGTGTATCCCAATGACCTACTTACACGCCTCTCCAAGTGTTAGGGTCCCCAAGCCTAATACGCAAACAAGTCTTTTTATAGCCAGATTGTGGTACGCATGGGCAGTATGGAAATACATATTTTTACACACCACAAATGGATTTACATCTGACTACGTATATGTGTATATAGAAAAGTGAGAATAGATGAATAATCAATTGGTAAGTTACAGTATACGTATTCTCATTAATATTTTTCAGCCCCAAAAAATGCCTCTTCAGTGCCAATGGGTGTCACCTTATACTGGGCTTCCTATGTCTTGTTTCTGCCTTCTAATAGCTCTGGCAATGAGACCCATTTTTACCATCCAGGCTAGGGGGGAGATGTAATAACCTACGAGGTGCATGCATCTTCACAATTTTGGAGAGTCTGGCCATGTTTTAAAGCAGCAATAATTTAAAAGGCAAAACCAGGTTGGTTTCGCCTTTTAAATGATTGGCGCTTTAAAAAAAGGAGATTTATGTGCTTACCTGTTAAATCCTTTTCTTCAATTCCAAAGGGGACACAAGCTTTACGCTAGGTATAGGTTGGTGGGTTGGAGTCATAGTTAATACCTGAAATCCTTCAGCCCAGGACCCCTCTCCCCTATACCCCACCCTCAGGTCCAAATGCACAGCAGATGTGGACAGGAGAAACAGAAGCAGAAGCAGAGCAAAGCCCCACAAGCCAGGTGCGTCAGGGTGGGAGCCCTGTGTCATCCATGGAATCAAAGAAAAGGATTTAACAGGTAAGCACATAAACTCCTTTTCTTCTTCCTCCATAGGGGAAACGGGCTTACTCTGGGACATCCCAAACCTAAATCTCTAAGGGATTCCTGGGCTGTGCTGAGTACTCTTCGCCCAAAAGTGCATCAGGGGAGGCGAAGATGTCAAAGGAATAGAACTTCAGAAACGTATGAGCAGAAGACCACATGGCCGCTTTAAACAGCTGCTCCACAGAGGCACTGCCCACAAAGTTCCCACCAACCGGGTAGAATGAGCCATCACCACGTACGCTGCTGGAAGGTCCAAAGCAGCATGAGCGTGCCCGCCAGGCAGAAGCTACGGCAAGAAGGAAGACAGTCTTCTAGGTAAGCCAACGAATGTCCACTGTGTCTAAAGGCTCAAAAGGTGAAAAATAAAGGGCCCTAAGAACCAAAGACACATGCCAAGGAGTCACCGGCGGAGGCTGTATGTGGGGACACCCTGTAGTAAAGTCTGAACAAATGGTAACAGTGCAATGTCTCTGGAAGAGTATAGAAAGGGCTGAAACCTGCACTTTCAGTGAAGCAAGGCAGATGGCCAAATCCAGCCCAGTCTGAAAAAAAGAAAGAACTCGAGAGAGTCGGAAAGACCTGGGGTTAAGATTCCTAGCTGAACACCAGTCAAAGTAAGTCCTCCAAACCCAATGGTAAATTCTAGCGGAAGAGGGCTTACGGGCATTGAGCATAGTGTTAATGACTGACCTGGAGAACCCCTTAGCTGTCAGGACGGATGTCTCAAGAGCCACCCCGTCAAAGCGAGACGGACTAGATCCGGGTGGAAGCATGGGCCCTGAGACAAAATATCTGGCAGCAGTGGAAGACGCAGAGTAGCGTGGACGGAGAGGCCCTGAAGTACAAAGCCTTTTGTGGCCAATCAGGAGCCACTAGTTTCACTGTGCCCCCCTCCGACTTTAACATGCCGAGGGCCCACAGAAACAGAGAGATTGGAGGGAAGATTTACAAGAGTGGGATGGTCAACCAAACTGCCAAGGCATCCACCAGAAAGGCCTCCAGATCTCTGGTGCATGAGCAGTACCTTGGAACCTGGAGATTGTGCCAAAAAGCCATTGTGTCGATGTCCGGCAAGCCTTGAAGACGTATGGATGTAGGGCCCATTTGCCCGAATTAACGTACAGTCGGCTTATGAAGTCTGCTTCCCAATTTTGTACTCCAAAAATGTAGACCGCCGACAGGGAGGGAAGATGCCGTTCCGCCCAAAGGAGAATACGACTTAATTACCTCATGGTGGCGCAACGGCAAGTGCCGCTCTGATGGGTTATGTAGGCGACAGTTGTTGCGTTGTCAGACTGTACTTGCACTGGGCGACGCTGGAGGAGAGGCAGAGCCAGACAAAGAGCTCTGTAAACTGCTCGGAGCTCCAGAATGTTGATCGGGTGCTGTCTCTTGAGCCGACCACTGACCCTGAAAAGTCTGATGACAGGTCACCGACCCCCACTCCCGAAGACTTGCGTTGGTGGTGAGGAAGACCCAGTCCTGAATCCAAAAGGGGCATTTCCTGATCAGATGGGACCCATGAAACCACCACATGACGGAATGATGCACTTCCTGAGAAAGGACAATCGTCTAAGACCCGAACCTGTAGATGGGATCTGTTCCACCTGGCCAGAATCTCTAACTGGAGAGACAGGGAATGAAACTGGGCATACTCCACCATGTCTAAGGATCTGCATGCAAAAATGTATTGACTGATGTAGAAATAAACAAATTTTGGACTGAAAGTTCCGAACTTTGGACCTCATTCAGAGCCGCTCGCAAAATGCGAGTGCTCATTCTGAATGAGGGCGGCCGCTTTTCTTTTGAAAGGCGGCCTCCTGGCCACTCGCTAAGCTGTGGGTTACCACCAACAGCTTTAGCGAGTGACTGGGTGATGGTCGCGATGGTCGAGACCATTGCGACCATCGGGGCTTGCACAATACCCTACCGCTCTAACAGGGCAGGAAGCACCATACTGACATCCCTGGTGATGTCAGTAGGGCCGCCTATGAACGGCAGGCGCTCCGGGGCTTGCGCACGCGCCGTGCGCACGCGATGCCCCACCATCGACCCATTTGCGAGCGCATAGGCGCTTGCGATCGGGTCTGAATGAGGTCTTTTGTCCGCTGGGAGGAACACCCGCTGAACCCTGGAGTCCAGCAAGGACCCCAAATGCACCATCTCCTGAGACAGAATCAGAGGGGATTTCTTCCAATTGAGGACCCATCTGTGGGCCTGAAGAAGATCCACTGCGACCCCGAATGTGGGTCATCCGTGGGACCTCCGCAGACTGGGCCAGGATAAGCAAGTCGTCCAGACAGGGAAATATTTGGATTCCCTTGCTCCGAAGATGAGCTGCCATGACCTTTGTGAAAACATGAGGAGCTGTGGAAAGCCGGAAACTGGAAATGTTCCTCCTGGATAGCAAACCTGAGGAATCGCTGGTGACTGAGATGGATGGGAACATGCAAATAGGCATCCTGGATGTCTAAGAAGGCCATTAAGTCCCCTTGCTCCAGTGCTAGTAAAATTGAGCGAAGCAATTCCATTCGAACCTTTGGGATCCTCAAGTACCTGTTGAGTGACTTCAGGTTGAGAATCCATCAACAGGACCCGTTCGGCTTCCATACCAGGAAGAGACTGGCATAGAGGCCTTCCCCGCTGAGAAGAGGGAACCGGAACAATGACATTGGAGGCCAGTAGAGAGCAAACGGACTCCCAAAAAGCTCCTGCTCTTTCTTGATCCAAAGGAAGACCTGAAAAAACAGGGTTGGAGGATGCTCCCGAAACATTAACACGTATCCCTGGGAAACTACCCCTCTTACCCAGACGCCCTCCGTGGTCGCCCTCCAAATCTCGGAAAAAAAGAAGAAGCCTCCCTTGCTGGTGTCCCCCAGGTGGAGACCCGCCCCCTCATGCAGGCTTGTCGGCTGGCTTAGCAGTCGGGCATCTGATAGACCAAGGTTGCTTACCTGCTGGCTTAAAACTTTTAGTGGAGGATCCCTGGGACCTAGAAAACGACAAGCCCATGGCTTTTCCCTGCGGACAAAAGGAACGAAAATTAGAAGATCGCGACCTAGGGACTGCCCCAGAAGGGATAAAAGCTGTCTTAGATGCTGTCACCATAGCTACTATCGTATCCAACTCTGGACCAAAGTTAATATCTCCCGAAAAGGAAAGAGCTTCAAAGGCCTTCTTAGAGTCAGCATCCTCGCGCCAGGAATGAAGCCATAGGGCTTTCCTAGCTGACACTGACAACGCTGATACCTTAGAAGTTAGTATGCTCTGTGGCACGGCCAAGACGCTGACCCAGTCGCCAGCGCTGCGGCCGTCGGGGTGATGGAGTGTCAGTGCGGACGTCCCACTCAGTTAAAATATAAAATAATAAAGTGAAAGAAATTAGGGCCTGATTCAGAGCCGGACGCTCTTTCAGAGCGCTCGTTCTGAATCAGTGCCCTCCCTCTCTTTTTTAGAGCGGCCTCCTGGCCGCTCGCGTAGCTGTGGGTGACCACCCACAGCTATAGCGAGCGGCCAAAAAGATGGTAGCGATGGTCAAGACCATCGCGACCATCGGGCTTGCGACGAGACCCTTGTGGTAGGGTCTCGTCTGCCGCAAGCCCTGGAGTGCTTTTGGCTCTATCATAGCCAAAAGCACTCCCACTGACATCACTTGTGATGTCAGTGGGGCCGGCCCCAGACGGTAGGCGTTCCCATGGGAACGCCTCCATCTGGGCAGCCACACCCGTGGCACGCCCGCCAAAGGGGGCGTGCTGTCACTCAACATCGACAGCACGCCCCCTTTGTAGCGAGACCCACTGAGCCGGCTCCCTCGTGCGCATGCGCACTTGGCCAACATTGACCCGCTTGCGAGCGCTCAGTGCTCGCGAGCGGGTCTGAATCAGACCTTAATCTGTCTGCACAACTTTTACACTGTGCCGCTGCTGCAGGCACCAACAAAACACTGAAGTGCCTGTGGGCAGGGTATGGGGGGGGGGGGAGCCTGGGCTGATGGATTTCAAGTATTAACTATGTGGTGCCCAGACTCCAACCCACCAACCTATACCCAGCGTAAAGCCTGTATCCTTTATGGAGGAAGAAGTAAAACAGGTATCGACGAGCTATATTGTCATAAAAAATTTGGTTCAGACTGTACAATGGACTCCGCTGATTGTCATACGTCACTATAATTTGAATTGATAGGCTGAATATATGTTCAGCCACAAAACAACTCCCTACACTGCATGCAGACTCCCTGCACTCCACATAGGCACCCTCCACTGTGCATAGGCTCCCTGTATTGCGCGTAGGCCTCCTGCATTGTGTGTAAACTTGCAGAGGCTGGTATTCAGTAATGTAACCCCCAACCCTCCAGGGGACAAATAGTTTTTCAATGCTAGTTGTTTCAGAACATTACTAAATATCTGCAATATTTGCTTGTATGCAATATTACATCATTACATCATATTACATCAATTACATCATTACCAGTGCAATCTAAAACGAACATTTTTAAAACACCTATTATTCCTTTATAAAAGAGTGGAATACAAATACAATATTTGTTGAATTATAAATATTTGATTGAAGTTTTCAGCACAACGTGCCTCAAGCTGATATATAATCGCCGGCGTGTAGAATTGTACACATCTAGCGTCCGCCCCCTAACCATACACTTGGTTTGCTCCTGACATCAGTATCATTAGTGCGCATTCGCAGAATCCTATACTTGGCGCATATGATACTGATTCAGAGGTGGATGCTAGTAAACATTGGGCATAAGCGCCCGATGTTTTACTTCTGTGCATGCATCCCGATGGTTACTGCCGGGGGCACATATCGAAATTGTATGGATCTTTATGGGTGTTCCTGGGCAGTGTCTTTAATGGCGGCGGGCGTGTCGGTGTCAGGGTCTAAAGACACAGGAGCTCATTCAGACCTGATCGCAAGATGTGGCCGCTCGCTGACAAAAAGGGGCTGGATATTTAAATTAAGCGTTCGCACTGCGTGGCGTAAGGACGCCTTCTATTTCTTAGCAAGCTACGGCACTGAGCGCTCCCTAGTGTATAAAGACGCCCCCTTTCCACTCGCAACACATGTCATCTCCGGGAATTGTTGGATTAATCGGTAACATCGAGAGCCATCGGAGCTGCTCGCAGCCCTTGAGGTTGCCTTACCCCGCCGCAAGCACTGCAATCAGCGCTGTCTGAAATACATGCCGGTGACGTATAAAATGACGCTACTTTGCTAATTATGAACGCCCTTTAAACGGCGTTTTGGCGGCCTGACACGCCTGCGTCCGCCACACCACTCCCCCGTTTACAATCACCCTCCCGTTACCACCCACAAACGTCACTATCTGTCACTCGAAGTAGCGATCTGATAGTGGCTTATGAGCAACCAAATCACATCGCAAAGACAGGCTTGCGCACGCGCACTGCGAATTATACGCATGTGCAGAAGGGCGAAAATCGCTCAGAGCAAGCGAGCGTAACTTAGCGACCGGGTCTGAATCAGGTCCATAGTTCCACTGACACCAGCACCCATAATGTCCGATGGTGGGGCCGTTGGATTTGAATCATAATATGTGTATTACTGCGAGTTTCAATAACATAATATATGACAATACATAAACAATATACAGTAAGATATCAATCAAAAGATCAAAAAGAGTCCAATAAGTTTTGTGGTAAATAGCAAACAGAAAGGTAATGGCCATTAAATATAAAGATGTGAATAACAAAATAAAAGGCAGATGTAGAAATGGAATCGGTATGTAATGCCGACTGTCGGGATGCCGACTGTCACAATACCAACAGCGGCGTCCCGATGGTTGGTATCCCGACAGGGATCGGGTAAGTACACTTACCCTCCTCCCCCTAACCATCCCATTTTGTAGCCTAACCCTCCCCACCTCGCACCCTAATCCCCGTTAGTGCCTAAACCTAAGTTTTCCCCCTTCGTGCCTAAACCTAACCTTCCCCCCTTAGTGCATAACATTAACCCCCTCCAGTGGTGCCTAACCCTCACACTCCCCCCCCTAGGGGTGCCTAACACTAACCCCCCCGGTGGTGCTGCCCCCCCCACCAGTGGTGCCGAATCCCTCCCCCCCACCAAAACCTAACGCTAACCCCGCTATGTAACCTAAATATAACCCTCCCCCCGCGGCTAACACTAAGGGCGCCCCGGACTTACCTCGTTCGGGCTGGCGTCTTTCTGTGTTCCGGCGTCGGGATTAAGATAGACGTCGGTATTTCTGCGTCTATCTTAAATCTCTTGTCGGATTTCAGCCGTCGGGATTTAGACCGGCTGCCGTACATCCCATAGAAAGTACAATAAGTAAATAATCAAATCTTGTTGTATAATTGGTCTCTAATATCAACATAAAAGATATGGGAAAGGCAAAAGGAAATATTTACTGTTAACAATGGTTCATATCACTTAAAAATAATTCAAATATTTATAAGGCATCTCCTTATTGCAGGTTTATACAGATGAGCAAATCTGTGTGATATTTTGTTCAGATGACACAGTTCGGAGTAGGCTGGTTTAGGCAAAGTGCAGATTACACTAACTTTCCCAGTCATTTATTCTTTATCCCAAAATATACCCTCCCCAGTTCCCAGTGTAAAATCTCTTCCTGTGGTCTACCCAGAACAGAGCAGGAAATCAGCAACTGTCATCGGCAACGTCAGCTAATCTGGCATCTTTACTGAGACGTTTCAGGGCAGAACTACCCTCCCTGGTGGTTTTTCCCTTGTCCCTTCTTCGGTGACCCAGCTACCTCTTCTCAAGATCCTGCACTGCGATGTCTCCAGCCCTTCTACCCCGACCCCGACCAACACCTGCTCAGTGAGCAGCAACACTGTTCTCCCAACCAGTGCCTGCTCAGTGAGCAGCAACATCAACCAGCGCATGCTCAGTGAGGAGCAACACTGACCCCCAACCAGTGCCTGCTCAGTGAGCAACAACACCAACCAGCACCTGCTCAGTGAGGAGCAACACTGACCCCCAACCAGCACCTGCTCAGTGAGGAGCAACACTGACCCCCAACCAGCGCCTGCTCAGTGAGGAGCAATACTTACCGCCAAACAACGCCTGCTCAGTGAGGAGCAACACTGACCTCCAACCAGCTCCTGCTCAGTGAGGAGCAACACTGACCCCCAACCAGCTCCTGCTCAGTGAGGAGCAACACTGACCCCCAACCAGCTCCTGCTCAGTGAGGAGCAACACTGACTGCCAACCAGCTCCTGCTCAGTGAGGAGCAACACTGACCCCCAACCAGCTCCTGCTCAGTGAGGAGCAACACTGACCCCCAACCAGCTCCTGCTCAGTGAGGAGCAACACTGACCCCCAACCAGCTCCTGCTCAGTGAGGAGCAACACTAACCCCCAACCAGCTCCTGCTCAGTTAGGAGGAACACTGACCCCCAACCAGCTCCTGCTCCGTGAGGAGCAACACTGTGCTCCAACCAGCACCTGTGGAGGTACGAACGCAGGCGTGCCTGAACGTCTTGAACGCCGTTTCAGAGGCGTGCATAATTAAGAGGCAACGTTATAGTACGCGTCACTTGGCTGTATTTTTCACTGAACCGCACGCAGTGCTTGTGGAATGATATGGTCAACCACAAGCGCTGCGTATGCATCCGATGGTACTCGATGTTACCGATGGTTGCATACACTTCCTGGAGATGACGTGCGCAAGTTGGCGTCTTAAGACATGCTGGTGGGCATCTGCATACACAGAGCGATCGCACGCCAAGACATAGTGGGCGTGCTAATGCCTTGCCATGTGATCGCTTGCCTTGCCGAATTTGCATACGCATGTATGCCCCCAGTCCTCAAGGCTCAGTTACTTTGATTTAACCATCAGTGCTCAAGCATGGATATCCTTAAAACATGGACTGTTAGGATGGCTTAAGGAGCTTGGGAAAGACTGCATTGGAGCATACATGATCTTATATTCTGTAGCCAGGATGTTATCTGCAGTAAGTGAGATCACACAGTTTCTGAATATAATATTTTTCTACCTCCCTATTACCAAGTAACCAGTACAGGGATGCCATGTCTAACCACAGAGCCAAGCAGCTCACCATAACACTTCCCAATAAGGATGCATGCATAGGATAGCCCTTAGAAGAGCTTCTATCTATACAATTTTTTTTATTGTCCTGTAAATTAACATTCCTTATCGCTGCATATTGTGGTGATTTGGAATGTTTTTAGCACCCTATTTATCAATCCAGGGCTCCTCTTGGTGCCCAGCAGAAAAACACATTCATAAGTGGTGTTTCTCCCCAAGCAGCTGCCGATGAAGAGTTTCAGCAGTACCCACAGCACATGTGCAAGTGTAGGGAACCATAGAGCAATGCAAAGATCCCTCCCCGCCCCCCCCCCCCCCAAAAAAAAGCACTATTGAAGTTTATTGGCTGCAACGGACAACACCATCTGGATATAGCATTAGCTATCGAGGGGATCAAATACCGAAAAGCTTGCAATTTGGAGCTTGACAAGTTGGAGAACACAGCAGCAGCCATTGTGAAAATAAATGGGGACTGCAGAATCTGGCGTTACTTAGCTGAACGTGCCAGGTATCCGGGATCTCTCCCGCGTTCCGCCTTTGGTAAATTGCAGTGATAGACAAATCAGATATGGAATGGATTCACATTTTTATTTACTCAACATTTTCCCATCATCTATACGTTTACATAGCTCTTGTATATATTGTAGTCATTTACATCTTATGGTCAGGGCCGCCATCTGGAGGGGACTGCCAGGACTGCACCGGGGGGGGGGGGCCCACCCGGGCCCACCCGCTACTACACCTTTGCAGAGCCTGCAGCCTGAATTACCCCCTTGAAGAGAGGAAAGAGGGCCCGGCTGCCGCTGCTACCGCCCGCCGACCCGGTCCCCGTTACTAAATGATGGAGCTGGAGGAGGCAGCCCGGCCCGCTCGGCCGCTCCTCCACCAGCTTACAGTGGCACAGTCAGACTCCAAAACAAGCTTTCAATAAAGCTTGTTCTGGAGTCAGTGCGCGTGACGTCATGATGTCACGGTGCGAGACTGGAGGGCAAGGTCAACGTCGGAGGAGCCGTGGATCAAGAGGAGCTGCAGTGGACCGTGGAGGAAGTAGCCGCCACCGGATCCTTCTTATCGTAAACAAGGTAAGTGGGGAAATTCCGCACATATACTACATTCAATAACTGGGGGGGAGGGAGGTAATTAAAAAAAAAAAAAGGCAGGAGTCAGACCGTGGACGCACTGTTGACCGTGCACAGACTGCATTCAAGGGGGGAGAGTGAGGTGATAAATAAAAAAAATAAAAAGGCGCCGCAAACAGACTGCTTTGAATAATGGGGGGGGGGGGCTCTGCCTATTCTGTCAGTCTCGGGCCCCACAATTTCTGATGGCAGCCCTGCTGATGGTATGAGCCATATACTTAGCTCAGGTAGTAAGCAGTAAAGGGAACGTTTGAAAATTGTATAAATATCTATGCGAGCCCTTATTGACCTCATCAGTTATAGTTTGTATTACTACATAGCGTCATTCTGATTTCCTTTTGTATACTTCACTCTCTGGTAGGCAGAGTCGTGGCCTTTTATTGATTTTATCCAATTACTACGGCTAATGGGTGTTTAAAGTGTGATTAGAGTGCTATGTAACACCTACATTATTTCTCTGTGGTTCCCTTTCAGCTGGTGTGGTCAAGAACATTTCACTAAAAACTGCCTTCATCACTCAGAGGCCTATTCATCAAACGATAAATGGCCCAGTAACTATGCGGAAGCGCTAGTTTCAGCACATTTAAGTTACCGAGCCATTCATCATTAGGGGTCCGATAGGACCCCCCTGGTATTCAGCAAACTTTGCTGCCGAGAACAAGCGCCATCTTCAGACAGCGCTTACTCTTGTAGCCCTGCTACTTCCTATGGGAAGGAGTTCCAGGGATGCGAATAGGAATCCCTCCGCAGCCTCCTCACTGCCTCCCCGGCAGCTGTGCGCATGCATGACCTCGGGACACGCATGCATAGCCGGGCAGACAGGGAGGAGGTAAGTAACGCAGCTACATCTGTAGCTGTAATACAAACCAATGGGACAACTGCTTTTCAGAGCAGTTGTCCCCTCACCGGAGCAATGATGAATTGCTCTGGTGTACCCTCGCAGCGCGTTTAATACTTCATCATCGGAGACCATACGGCCTTTGATGATGAATAGGCCCCTCAGAGAGTTACATAACCAGAGGTAGGCAGCGGAAAAGGAGAGGTATGGGGAATTTCAGAATATATAAAGGCATATATTACCTAATATATCCCACCCCTTTACAAGATAACTCTCGCCACTGTGACGAGATACTCAATGTTATTCACTTAACCTGTCAATGGATTTAAGGCAGGGATGGGGAACCTCAGGCCCGGGGGCCGTAAATCATTTGATCTGGCCCCTGGAGCTTTCTTCTGCTAGCCTCACCTGGCTAGCAGGGTGCCAAGAATGGTACCCTGCAGCCAGAATCTATGCAGCAGTGCCGCTCGGAGCATCCTGAGGACGCTTCAGACACACCGCTGCCCTTACAGCTCCCTGGAGCGTCCTCACTATACTTCGGGCATTGCTGTAATCACCGGCGATTGTGGCACAGCCCTCATGTGACACGGAGCGGACGTGGCCTGCACAGGGCCCGCGAATAATGTTATATATATCAAAATGGCCCTCGTCAGAAAAAAGGTTCCCCACCCCTGATTTGAGGAGGCTATGTACTAAGCCTTGGAGGAAAAAAATAAAGTGGATAGAGATAAAGTACCAACCAATGAGCCTATAAAGTGGCAGTGTATTGGACGATTTGGCAATTTCCAATGATAAAACAGGAATATGTGGACATACATATTTCTTCAGCAATTCACAAATATACAGTCAGGTCCATAAATATTGGGACATTGACAGAATTTTCAGATTTTGGCCTCTATTCACCACCACAATGGTTTTGAAATGAAACAAACAAGATGTGATTTAACTGCAGACTTTCAGATTTCATTTGAGGGTAATTACATCCAAATCAGGTGAACGGTGTAAGAATTACAACAGTTTCAATATGTGCCTCCCACTTTTTAAGGGGCCAAAAGTAATGGGACTATCAACTCAAAAGCTATTTCATGGACAGGTGTGGGCTATTCCCTCATTATTTCATTATCAATTAAGCAGGTAAAAGGTCTGGAGTTGATTCTAGGTGTGACACTTGCATTTGGAATCAGTTGCTGTCAACTCTCAATATGAGATCCAAAGAGCTGTCACTATCAGTGAAGCAAGCCATCATTAGGCTGAAAAATCAAAACAAACCCATCAGAGAGATAGCAAAAACATTAGATGTGGCCAAATCAACTGTTTGGAACATTCTTAAAAAGAAAGAACGCAGCGGAGAGCTCAGCAACACCAAAAGACCCGGAAGACCACGGAAAACAACTGTGGTGGATGACAAAAGAATTATTTCCCTGGTGAAGAAAAACCCCTTCACAACAGTTGGCCAAATCAAGAACACTCTCCAGGAGGTAGATGTATATGTGTCAAAGTCAACAATCAAGAGAAGACTTCACAAGAGTGAATATAGAAGGTTCACCACAAGATGTAAACAATTGGTGAGCCACAAAAACAAGACGACGAGATTAGAGTTTGCCAAACAACATCGAAAAAAGCCATTACAGTTCTGGAACAACATCCTGTGGACAGATGAGACAAAGATCAACTTGTACCAGAGTGATGGGAAGAGAAGAGAAGGAAAGGAACTGCTCATGATCCAAAACATACCACCTCATCAGTGAAGCATGGTGGTGGTAGTGTCATGACGTGGGCATGTATGGCTGCCAATGGAACTGGTTCCCTTGTATTTATTGATGATGTGACTGCTGACAAAAGCAGCAGAATGAATTCTGAAGTGTTTCGGGCAATATTATATGCTCATATTCAGTCAAATGCTTCAGAACTCATTAGACGGCGCTTCACAGAGCAGATGGACAATGACCCGAAGCATACTGCAAAAGCAACCAAAGAGTTTTTTAAGGGTATAAAGTGGAATGTTATGCAATGGCCAAATCAATCCCCTGAGCTGAATCCGATTGAGCATGCATTTCACTTGATGAAGACAAAACTGAAGGGAAAATGCCCCAAGAACAAGCAGGAACTGAAGACATTTGCAGTAGAGGCCTGGCAGAGCATCACCAGGGATGAAACTCAGCATCTGGTGATGTCTATGCGTTCCAGACTTCAGGCTGTAATTGCCTGCAAAGGATTTGCAACAAAGTATTAAAAAGTGAAAGTTAGATTTAGGATTGTTTAGTTTGTCCCATTATTTTTGGCCCCTTAAAAAGTGGGAGGCACATATAGAAACCGTTGTAATTCCTACACCGTTCACCTGATTTGGATGTAATTACCCTCAAATTAAATCTGAAAGTCTGCACTTAAATCATATCTTGTTTGTTTCATTTCAAAATCATTGTGGTGGTGAATAGAGGCCAAAATATGAAAATTCTGTCAATGTCCCAATATTTATGGACCTGACTGTATGCATGCGTATGTAACTTTATTTTTCTGCAATGCAATTTAGAGCATAAAGAAATAATTGAGAATATATATATTTGTTGTGTGCGAGTTGCGGAAGGCCGCACTTATCGAATGGCCCCAGGCCTAGAGAGGATAAGGCCTTCCCTTTCCTCTCTAAAGTAAGCAATTATGTGTCTGATGCAGCAGGCATTTTGTTTGATATTTTAGCTAAAAGCATGTTAAATGATGTATTAATAAGTGTGTAATGATTAGTGTTTTATTTCTCTGCATGGGTGATTAACTGCGGAGATATGTATAAGTTAACTGCTATATACATTGTTTTAGCAATAAGAATTATAGGTTTAAAATGTATAAGTTTTAATATGTGCAGAATAGCTGACAGCAAGTCTCAGTTACATAAACAAATGACCTAACTGAAGATAGCATTTAACTGCAATAAGCAGAAATGAAGGCTAAATGGGCGACCATGTCATATTACTACATGGAAACAAAAAGATAACACAGAATTATGTCAATATTATGTCTTTAGCACAGATGACCAATGAGGGCCTAGTATGAACAAATATTAATTAGATTAATTGGACTAATTGGATGTATAAACCAAATAAGTATAAATATGACCAGAGAAAAAGGGAGGGGGAGCAGTCGGAGAACACAGAACGAGGGATCGGGGTGCCGTTGCCGTAACCTACGTATGAAATATTGACTGACTGGTATCCTGCTATTCTGTACTGGGTGTCACAAATTTATTTTACAAGTATTCCCTATTGCTGTTGGTATAACTTATATTTTTTGTTGTAAGTCTGCATTGGTAAAATATATGTATGATTAAGCGGTCTTTAAGTAAAAGCATTGTCATTTATTTTAGAATCTGTATTTGTGTGAATTAAGGTTTGTAAGTAATCCAGAACTATTGCGTTATCACCAACTAATCGGAACGACAAATTATCCACATCGTCCAGTGTGTACGCACTATTGCGCGCTCCCGGGCGTCGTTCGGCACATCTTCCGTTTGGCCTACGGTGCAGGCCAATCTAGATGTTCGAGGAACGACACCATGCTTTTGGATGTGGCAGTGGAACAACATATCGGGCGGTTGTACACCAGATATTGCAGTGTGTAAGGACCGTTTGATATATCATTCAGTCGCATCTGTCGTCGCTGGGTAAACACATCGTCTATAGGCTTTAGGAGCTGATTGTTTGGTACTTTATCTCAATCCACTTTATCTATCGAAGGTTTAGTACATAGACCCCATGATGTTATGGCTTATGGATGTATTAACCTTTAATATAGTTGGAAATGGCTGCTAAATCCAAAGTTGGTCCTATATGATAAGCCATCTTGAAAAATTCACAAATAAATATATAATTGTTCCTGTTACAGGAGTCGCCATTTTATTATGATTTAATAAGACACATAGAGGAAGATTTATCAAATATTGAAGAGAGATAAAGTGGAGAAAGGTGCTCATAACAACCAATCAGTTTCTAAGGGGTAAATTTACTAAGACTCGTACGATTTGGTGGTTGTTGGAGATTTTGGTGCGATTTTGCAAATCGCGGATGTACTAAAGTTCAAATCGTACCTAAAACGTGACTAAACACACCAAATCGTCACAAAGCACCATCGGACCACACCTTGATCCCTTAACATTGACATCTTCATTTCCTGCCATTCCCCCAACCCAGAATAAGCTGAGTGTAACTCTGTGTAAGTTTTTCCTTTTTATTTTGAAATTGCAACACACGTTTGTCTATGTAATCTGGAACCCTTTTTATTCATATCATTTTTGTAACTAAGCATTGTACTGTCTTTTGTAAATAAAGTGTTCCTTTATTAGTCATTCGCTGCTTAGTACATAGACCCCAAAGTACCAACCTATCAGCTCTTAACTGTTGTTTTACAGTCTGTGCTAGAAAAATGAGTTAGGGGTAAATTTACTAAGAATCGTGTTTGCTATCGAACCCGAGTCGCTGGACATCGCCAGAACGTTTTGCACTCTCAAATTGACTATGTATCATGTTTGTCTGCCTTTTGATGGTAATCCCCTGCGAGTTGTGGAGTGTACAATTTGAATGGTATTGGTCTTTTTTCACTGGAACTTGCAAACCCAGAAATTCTTCTGAAACCCATTCAATTCACGATTGAATCGGTTTTAAGTGAATTGTTGGATTTGTGAGTTCAAGCAAAAAAAGTACAATACGTTTGTACCCTAACACATTTCAATAATATTCCTATTGCTCCTGGGTCCCTTAATTTAGATGGTAGAATCCAAAATATGCATTTGTCTACTTTTATAAGCAACATAATTAAGGCTAGGTGAATATAAAAACTTTCCACAACCAAAAACGCCACTGATGTGGTCGTCTATTGACTTTGCAACTTCAGATGCGATTTAGATGCAATTTGACAAACATGATTCTTAGTAAATTCGTGATTTGTATTTGTTCAACTTAGAACAGATCCTCAAAAGTCTGACACAGAGCAAAATGCTCCCATACCTTTTATCAACTTTTCCAACCCCATAGCGAAGTCATGACCAAGTCCCACATCACTGACTGGCCAGTTAAGAACCCAGGGTCCAGAGAGCAGACGTGTCCTACATTAGTTCCCGCAGCCACGCCGTTTTTGGGGTAGTTTTCGGGGACCTCCCGACCCCCTAACCTGCATGACACTGCCCAGACGCACACTCCCCCGATTGGCTGGATTTCTCCCGCTGCCCTCCAGACATCTATGTGGCTCTTCATCATGCCGGGGCTTATACCTTAGGGAAGTCGAGGCCTCAATTGGGACATCCCGGCCGCTGAACCTCCGCTGTACCTTGCTGCCGGCGGCTCCCACCTTTTTCCACCACTGGGCTCCCGAGACGCAGCTAACATCGGCTCTCACCCTCCAGTTCCCTTGCTGTCCTGGGGGAGTCTCATCTGCGGCCCGACTGCACAGGAGCACCAGACACGCGAGGCGAAGGGATCCGCCATCTTGGCTTCTGCGGTTGGGCCGGCTGTGTGTTGGAGACTGCCCTGAGCCCACACTACCGCTATGCTTGTCCGCTGGGCACCTGCCGCTGCCGCTGGACCCCTGCTGCTACCGCTACTGACCTGTGAGCCTGCGGATCCCGCGGCGGGGACCGAACAGCTGTCCCTCTCCCTGCTTGACATGCGTGCAGCCGCCATCTTGTCGGCAGCCTGCCGGGCATAACCTTAGTGGTCTCTGAAGTGCTGCAGTCGCTGGCTGGACCGTGACCGGCGTTTCCCACCCTTGTGCTTTCCTCCTTGGGGCTGACTGGTCTCCTGGTATGCAGAGGACGGTGACACCACCGGTGGTGAGTCTCTAAGGGCCTGTGCCATATTTCCTGCACTGCCCCTGTGTTTGCACTCCCCACCTGTTTCTGTGCTGGACTTTTTCTGATGCTGGGGCTCTGTAGCTGTTCACTAGTTATTACATATTCTGCCCCTCTCAATTACTGAGTCACGTATTATACTATTGAATTGTGCCTTCTTTGCATCTCAAGTATTCATTCGAAGGTGGATTTGCACACTTTATGACGCTCTGTCTATTTTGCGTACACTTCCTCAGCGCACCTGCTATACGTGCGAACCTCTGTAATTTATACTGCCAATGTTTCCTGCTCGTCATGTGACAAAATTATATACACCCTCTGAGTCCCTCACCTGTCTCGCATTATATAGTGGATATGTGTCTCCTGTCTATTATTTGTTCTAGTGACCCTGATAACATGTCTGGCAAGAGACGGAAGGCTTCAGCTACAACCACTCCCTCCATGTTTACTCCCAAATCTAAACCAACGCTGCAGACAGTTGAGCGAGCTGGGTCCTCTCCCCCACGACTCTCCTGTGATGGATATTGACCCGTCTATCCAGGCTGTCTTAACCACCTTAGTGGACAGGATCAAATTGACATTTCAACAGGAGCTCAAAAGAGCGGTGGATGACTTCAAGACCGAACTCACCTCTTTGAGAACAGATGCTCTGGAGTCTACGATGGATGAGCTTTGTCGCTATCAGGGAGTGGTGGACAGGGAACTTTCCGTCTTGATAACCGAAGTCAATGATCTCAAGGAGAAACAAGAGGATCTAGAAAATAGATCGTGTAGGAACAACCTCAGGATTAGGAATGTTCCTGAATCCGTTAATCCTACTGCTTTGTCTACTTTCCTGCGAGACCTCTTTAAACACATTCTCCCTGATCTTCAAGATAGTGACCTCCTCTTAGATAGAATGCACCGTGCGCTTAGAGCTAAACCACCTTCTGGACAACAACCTAGAGATATTGTTACCAGATTACATTATTTCCGTACGAAGGAGAAGCTTATGATGGCTACTAGAGACACTCCGACTATTGTATTTAGAGACCTGCATATCCAATTATTTAAGGACTTAGCTCTATCTACCATTCAGAAGAGGAGAGACCTGCAACCAATCACAAGGGTACCCTGCCAACACAATGTGAGATACCGCTGGAACTTTCCCTTCCAACTACAGGTTTTAGCAGACAACACAACTCGCACAGCTAAAACATTGGAGCAGGGTCAGAAGCTTCCTGACGACCTAGGCATTCTTCCAGCCTCGGCTCCACCTGCCCCCCTGCCGGGGTCCCCTAAGTCTCAGGGTCAAGGTCCTCCACAGGCGAGCTGGACGAAGGTACCTCGTGGTCGGGCTGACGACTCTGCCCCACCTTGAAAAGACGTTCTTGTCTTACTGGATATGTTGTTTCACCTACGGTTGGAGTTGACATTATGTCCCGACTCCAAACATCCACCTGTGAACCTTTAGGTTCTTCACAATAGTTTGTTTATAAGCTGATTGCTTTATTGTGAATTCTGCATTATATGTTTCTACTTCTTTGATTTTCTTTACATATATTCGACATCTATTGTTTTTTTATTTTCTAGCAATTGATAATTGTATTGTGTCTACATAGGACTCTTATTTATTTATTTTTTTCTAGCAATGTTCTATTTCAAAAAGATTGCTTATAAAGGTATATTTGTTGTTTTAGGTTAATCTAACATGGTTCCGCTATTACCCTATCCCCCTATGTGGGATATATATGTTCAAATTTATCTGAGGGCCTCTGGTCTTGTACTAGTTTTTGTCCTATATCGCCCCACCTCCCCACGACTATATGTTTACACCCTCCTTTTGTTGTGTACTAATGTTGATTTCTCTGTTTAGCCCCTTTGTTAGGGTCTATTTTTTACAGGGTTTTGCCTATCGAGGCCTTTCTTCCATATGCTATCTCTTTTTTTTTTTTTTTCTATCTCTGCTTTTTGTTCGGTTTTTATCTTTCTCTGTTTTTTATTTCCTTCCCTTACCCGACTGGACTACCTGTGGTAGTTGCACCCCTTGTGCCTGGGCTTTTAAAGCTTCCCGTTTCATGGCTCTCTCATGGGTTTGAAGATCCTATCGACAAATGTTAATGGTCTAAATTCTCAGAGACGACATACTCTGGTCCTTGGGACCTGGGGACGTGAAAATGCGGATATCGTAATGCTCCAAGAGACGCACCTGACTGGGGAACACTCTCAACTGCGAGGTAAGCGTTTCTCGCACACTTATTTTGCATCAGCTTCCTGTAAAAAACGAGGTGTGGCGATCCTCATTTCTAGTAAAGTTCCCTTTATTCTCTCAAAGCAAGTTGCCGACACAGACAGTAGATATCTCATATTAATAGGGACCCTTAAGACGGAGACAGTCACGTTAGTTAATCTATATGCCCTCAATACTGGCCAGAGTTCATTTTTTTTTCTTCTGTATTCAAACGGGTAGAGCAACTCTCTCAGGGTCATCTAATTATTGGTGGAGACTTCAATGCAGTCTTAGACCCTTCTCTCGATAAAAATGCATCGTCACAAATACAACATTCCCCTGAAGTGTTGCGCACATCTAGGTCTCTTAGTAATGGTTTGAATAGACTGTCTGTTGTAGATTCCTGGCGTCTCAAAAACTCTATGGCTAGAGATTACACACATTACTCTAGTCCCCATCAAATTTATTCCTGCATTGATTTGATTTTAGTCTCGCGCTCCCTCGCTCCTAAGGTCACTTGTGCAGGCATTACTCCTTTCTCATGGACAGACCACGCAGGTACTTATATTTTATTTGATTTATATGATTTCCCCAGTAGATCTAGATCCTGGTCGTCTCGACGATACTTTGTTGTTAGACCCGTTTACTCTACAAGACATTAAGTCTGTTATATCTGACTCTTTTGATATTAATTTGACCGATGAGATTACCAAGGGTGTAATTTGGGAGGCCCATAAGGCCACGATTAGGGGCAGACTCATCAGTAAGGCGTCACACCTTCGTAAGAAAGCTCAGTATGAAATCTCGCTATTGGAAACTGAGATTTCTCAGCTTCTCTCTCAGCATAAGCAATGCCCCACACCTGCTGTACTCTCTAGAATTAACACCCTCAGAGGTAGGTTGAATACTATCCTCTCACGCAGGTCGGCTAACATATTAAGAAAGCTTCAACAGAAATATTATGATAAAGCGGATAAGGCAGATTCTGTTTTAGCTAGTAAGCTTAGACAAAAATGGGCACCCGGTCTGATTGCCAAAATTAAACTGCGACAGTCAGGGACAACTACTTACGACCCTGAGAAGATAGTGTCTGAGTTTTATGCTTACTACAGATATCTGTATAATGAAAAATCTATCCTCTTCTTCGCTACACCGAGAACCCCGAAACATCCCTTCCTTGTCTGCCTTCTTTTCCGATAATTTGCTCCCTTCTCTTAATGAGCATCAACTGTTGGAGTTGAACGCAGATATTACGGAAGAGGAAATTCTTGCGGCCATCAAAGGACTCAAACCGTGTGCTGCTCCTGGTCCAGATGGATTTACGCCCCAATACTATAAGAAATTTGATTCTGTCCTATCACCCATCCAAATATCTTTTTTAATGATTTATTAGATGGCGCTTCTTTTGACCCATTGACCTCCTTGGCCAGCATAGTTGTGATTACAAAGCCGGATCGCGATTTAGAATCAGTCAGTAATTACAGACCCATTTCTTTACTGAACATAGACATCAAAATCTATGCCAAACTCCTGGCAAACAAATTGGGTCCTCTTCTCCCCAATTTGGTTCATCCCGACCAAGTTGGTTTTATACCAGGGAGACAGGCCCATGACAATACACGCCGGACAATTGATCTGATCCATGCCATTCACAAACAAAAATCACCGCCTTTAGTGCTGGGGTTGGATGCTGAGAAGGCGTTTGATCGGATTCATTGGCCCTTTATGTTTCACACCCTCCGATCTGTGGGTCTTTCTGATCGTTTTTCCATGGTGTGACCACTCTATATAGATCCCCCTGTGCAATTGTGCTGGCCAAAGGGATTTCATCTTCCCCATTCCCGATCTCTAACGGGACTCAACAAGGCTGCCCACTGTCCCCCCTCATTTTCGCCCTGAAGATAGAGCCCCTCGCGGCATGAATACGTATAATCCTTATATAAATGGTATTAAGATTGGGGGCTGGATGTATTAATGCTTACCGCCGCGGTCAAGGCTCTGAATTTGCAGCGGTGACTTCATCCTGTTTCTTTACATAAAGTTAACGTAAAAAAATAAAAATTGGAAAGAGCGTTATTGAACTCCCGCGATGCTACATACACAGCTGATGGGACAAGCGGCTGAGTGTATGTAACAAGGGAGGCAACGGGAGTGCGGAAGTACTTTTCACATTAACTTTATGTAAAGAAACCCGATGAAGTCACCGCTGCAAATTCAGAGCCTTGTCCGCGGCGGTAAGCATTAATACATCCCGCCCATTAGCACAATGTGTATTGTGGAATGGACCCAAGTCTGAGAGGGTGTGGGTCATGATAGAAACTAATGAACTTAAACTGCATTTAATTTCTTCATTATTGTGGCTTCCCAGAAAGGCCCGCCCTGGGGCTGCCCTGCATCATCCTGTGATTTCTCATTCTTTAGATATTTGGGATACGGTTAACCGCCAACACAATATTGCCCCACATCCTAGCCCTCTGATTCCGCTGTTTGACAATCCACTCTTCCATCCGGGCTGTCTTTCCTCCGCTTAGGTGCATTGGAAGAACAGTGGAATTAGATTGCTAAATATTACGCAGACCACGCCCTTCCCCACATTTTCGGATATACAGGCCAAACTTTCCATTCCTCATACCTTCTTTTTCCAATACTTGCAAATACGACACTTTCACTCGACATTGGTGTCCCAACTTACCCACAGGTCTCTCACCACGTTGGAGGGCCTGGCCCTTCGAATGGCATCCCCTAAAAAACTCATCTCAACATTATACAACTTGCTCTTGTCCCCATCACCGGACATTAGAGACGCTCATGAAAGGGCCTGGAAAACTGACTTGGGAGAAACCTTAGACAATGACGACTGGACCGATATCTATTCTAACTTGGTCAAAAGCTCAATATGTGTTTGCATAAAAGAAAATGCGTACAAGTTATTTTTTAGATGTTATTATGTTCCTACTCGTCTTAACAAAATGTACCCTGGGACTTCCCCTTTGTGTTGGCGATGTTGCATGACAGAAGGGATGTTCCTACATATTTGGTGGAGCTGCTCGAAATTAGTTCCCCTTTGGAAGGAATTGTGTATATTGGAAAATTCCATCTTAAGTATTCAGGTCCCTTTTAGCCCTAAATATTTTCTACTTCCTATAGGCATCCCTGGGGCATCTCCTCACCAAAATAAATTATTTACACAGATGGTTTTGGCAGCTAGATGCGTTATTGCTTCAGCATGGAAGAAGTCTGAAACGCCTAGTATGGGTCTGATTATAGCCAAAATATGGCATGTCCACTCCATGGAACACATCACTAGCATAATGAAGGGCTCCTCCACAAACTTCATTAAGGTCTGGGAACCCTGGACCCTCCTTCCCCAATTTTCCTTTTTTCCCTCTCTTCCGTTGCTTTTTCTTTCTTTTATTTCTCTTTTTCTTCTCGTTATCATTTTACTCCTTTTTTTTTTTTCCGTTTTCTCTTTTTCTCTCTTTTCTCAATATAGAGAAAATTAGATGAGACTGTTTTGCTGTACACTTGTTTATTACCAATGTATTGTGCATTTGCTCATATCTGCAATATTGTGTGTTTATATGCCTAGACCTCAGTGTAGGTTGCTTTTGGATTGTCTCTCATCTTACTAATAAACTATGTTTATATAAAAACCCAGGGTCCATGCCAGGACCGCAGATGAAACTTTTAAACTAAGTACAAATAACTATACATGATTTCCCCTGTATAGTAGCCACATGAAAAATGGGATGTTCACGTTAATCTCCATTATTTAAGATATAAAATGATTGTAAAAAACACTGCTCTTGGATGTGTAATTAATTAGATATCTAATTTCTCCCAAACCATATGCCCTAGGTGCACCCGAACTTCAGGTTTATTTATATAATTTTTTAAGCTCCCAGCTATTGTAGAAATATTAATTTTAGTCAAAACAGATAACATATGGTTTTGGTCTTGTTCCTGGTTGAAGTTTGAATACACCTTTTGGTCAGACTGCCATCTGAATACCCCTACCGATTTGGTGCCCAAAGATGGCTTTCATGTACAATCTAACCATCTGCTGTCCAGGTAATTGCTTTTCCTGCTCAAAGAATACCATCATTGATTTACATACTAATGAAACTACACAGGCCCCCCTCTGATTTCCAGAGTGGAATTAAAACTCCTGTTTATCTGTATGGGCAGAATTATAACACAACTTCAAAAGAACATAACTTGCAATATACCCATAATCTCTACAATATATAATTAGTTATTATTAGTTATTAAATGGGCAGATAAGTACTTTTGCTTCAATATTATCATATTATACAAAGGAAAGCCCCCCAATGCTTTATCTGGCCCAATGCCCCAAAAAGGCCTGAAAATTATACCAGGTAAAACTAAAAATGTGGAATTAGGAAGCGTAAGTGAAACCCGAAAATCATTGTCACCTGTATGATGAAGCTCATGGAGAAGAGGCTATGACAATGCGCACCTAAACAGGAGAGAGGGCCTCCTACCCAAGACAGCACAAGCAATGCGGGACCCGAAATTGGAGGATGGCAAAAGTGCAGGTTAGCTACGTTTCCTGGTTACTTATTTCCACCCAAGTTACTTTTGTGTAGTGTTGACACCATGACACAATGTTTATAGCGTTACCTACAACAATGAAAATTCCACTATTTTTTAAATAAATGTGTAACTATGGGTTAACTGCAGGGGAGGTAACAATGTTTTCTATATACAACAACCATCTAATGTACATACTTACTTTTCGGTTAAATTCCTGAGCTTTGAGTTTCTGCGCTTGGCTTGCCGTTTCCAGGCCCCTTCCGCTAGTACTGTACACCTTACTGTGTCTCTGCCTGCGGCCACCACACAGGAGGCCCAACCAGAGTGCATCCTCTCCACTAGAGGAAATCAGTTTGTTTGCCTCTGATATATCAGTCACAGTTAGGCCATTAACTTCAAGAAGGAAGTCTCCAGCTCTTACCCCAGCATATGACGCAGGAGACCCGGGGTCAACATTATTTACCTTCAGGGGTCTCCCATTGCCCACCGTGAGGCCAATCTCCTCCTGGGCTTTCCTTATAATTTCCACTTGCTGCACCCGCGATATCACCCCAATACTCGGGGGCACATTAAGACACTCCCGTCCCAATTTTGTCAGGGCCTCAGATGTCAGAGATGACACTGGTCTTCCTTCTACTTCCAGTATTTGGTCACCCGGCTGCAATCCTGCTGCGTGGGCACTGCTTCCAGCTTCCACCCATAGAATGTAACAGGGGCCTGAGCCACCCAATCCAAAGCCAAACGCTTCTGGCCAATCTTCATTGGTGACTGGCATCGGTGTAACTGCAAAGATAGAAAACATTGTATTTAGCAAAGGCAAAAATGTAAAGTAAATCTGTCACTGCGAACTGAAAAAACCCAGGAACCTGTCTTTCTGAATACCCTTCCCAAATAAGATGTGTTCCATTGGGCAACCTGGGTTCATGATATATTCACTCCCGCAGCAACTTCCAATAGTAATTCAGGCAGATCTGGACACCTTATTGTAAGCCTGTCAGATAGAAACTGATTGGTCCAGCCATGATTCTACTACACTATGTAAGTATGTAGACAAAATTGATTGGACACCCGTGCGCAAGCAAATTGCATACCATGCATTCCAGGGCACACAAGTTCAAAATGGCCACTAAAATGGCGTTTCGGCAAGAACACTTCGTAGGGTGGACCATGCACTTGCATTTCTATGGAAACAAATGTTTTTATCAGGATGACAATGCACTTGTCATGTTTCCAGGGCGACGGTGGACTGGAATACAGAAAATTCTGTAACCCGTATGGACTGGCCAGCTTAGAGTCCAGATCTTAACCCCATCGAGAACCTCGGTGGCGAATTGGAGCGACAGGTGCATTTTAGGCCGACTCAACCTTCTTCAGTGTCACAGTTGGTGACTGTACATAAGGAGGAACGGCAGAACATACACCGCCTGCTGTTGTCCAGGAACTTGTGGACAGTTTACCAAGAAGGGTGACTGCAGTAATCACTGCACATGGTGGACCTACAAAAGGAATCGGTATGTATGACTCACACCGGCGGTTGAAATCCCAATGCCGGCAGCCCGATGGGTAAGAAGGCTATCCCTACCCCTTTCCCCCCCTAACCCTCCCTTAGGGATGCCTAACCCTAACTTCCCACCTTAGGGCCTAACCCTAACCTCCCCCCAGGGGTGCCTAAACCTAACCCTCCTGAGGGGGTGCCTAACACTAACCTCCCCCCAGGGGTGCCTAACGCTAACCCCTCCTTGCCCTAGCCTAATCGTAACCCTCCTGGAGGGTGCCTAACCCTAATTCCCCCCAGGAGTCCCTAAATCTAACCCCCCCCACCGTGGCTAAGAGTTCTCGACGCCCGGCTTACCTTCGTTTGGTATGCCGGGCGCCGGGATTTCGGCGGGTGGATAATGATAGGCGTCGGGATTTCGACGCCTATGATTAGTTCCATGCTGGGATTTGACAGTCGGGAAGCTGGCGGTTGGCATTTAGACCGGCAGCTTCCTGACTACATACCCTACAAAGTACTGACGCCAATAAAATCTCGATCTATTTGCAGTCAGTGTCCACTCAATTTTGTCTATACAGTGTAGTTGTGAGAGGGTCATTCAGGAAAATTAAAGAGCTGGCGGTATATTTACTAAAGTGAGAGTTTTTAGAAGTGGAGATGTTGCCCATAGAAACCAATCAGATTCTACCTAACATTTATCTAGCACCTTCTAGAAGATAATAGATAGAATTTGATTGGTTGCTATGGGCAACATCTCCACTTCTAAAAACTCTATGTAATCCTGGTTAAGGGTTAAAATAAGTAATGTACTTATAAATCTATGTAAAATTTATAAATGTACAATTTATGAGGAAAAATATATATGTATGTAGTCACAATTCATGAGGTAAAGTGTAAATGTGTGTCATGTAGTTATAATGGAGTATTGTAATTCATGATATATGTGAGCGATTTTCAACCACTGTGCTGCGGCACACTTGTGTGAGCGGTTGTAAAGTGTTTCCGTGACGGTCAGCTCAGCGCACTTGTACTGTAGTGTGTTTTATTCCTGTGGAGGCCAATGTAGTGTGTTTTATTCCTGTGGAGGCCAATGTAGTGTGTTTTATTCCTGTGGAGGCCAATGTTGTGTGTTTTATTCCTGTGGAGGGCCAATGTAGTGTGTTTTATTCCTGTGGAGGGCCAATGTAGTGTGTTTTATTTCTGTGGAGGCCAATGTAGTGTGTTTTATTCCTGTGGAGGCCACTGTAGTGTGTTTTATTCCTGTGAGGCCAATGTAGAGTGTTTTATTCCTGTGAGGCCAATGTAGTGTGTTTTATTCCTGTGGAGGCCAATGTAGTGGTGTTTTATTCCTGTGGAGGCCACTGTAGTGTGTTTTATTCCTGTGGAGGCCACTGTAGTGTGTTTTATTCCTGTGAGGCCAATGTAGAGTGTTTTATTCCTGTGAGGCCAATGTAGTGTGTTTTATTCCTGTGGAGGCCAATGTAGTATGTTTTATTCCTGTGAGGCCAATGTAGTGTGTTATTTCTGAGGAGGCCAATGTAGTGTGTTTTATTCCTGTGGAGGCCAATGTAGTGTTTTATTCCTGTGAGGCCAATGTAGTGTTTATTTATCACAGTCCTGAGTGAGTCTACGGTCCTGCAGATTGGCTGACAGATTGGAGATGCTAGAGCCATATTCCTTGCGTATGGGATCGCAGACACAGGAAGTGACATGCCCGAAACAGTCGCAAAACCCCCGCGTTCTTTGCCGCCACTCCCCGTTACCTCCCCCAAATGCTCCCTGACTGTCAATCACACTTCGAGCAAAAAGTCGCTGCAACCGGCTACGGTACTGTTACTTACACATGCGCAGTGCGACTTATGAGCCCGTGCGGGTTACTGATAATCGCTTAACTCAGTGAACATCAGAATAGCGCACAACTCTGAATCAGATGGACTTATCCAAGGTCACAAGGAACCAAGGTCAGCTGGTGCCTTCCCTGTCCTCTAACAGTCCAAACCTTCTACCAATAACAGCATATGTAAATGAGTGAGCAGACAGAGATGCAGCAGGGGATCCAGTATTATAAATTTTGCCTTGTTTCTATGATCTTTATGTCAGTGGTACCAGCCGTCATCAGGACTGAACAGTACATTGTGTCGGCTTTGTGATATCTGCTTTGTCCATGACATAAAATGGTGTTATGTCAGTGCTAGGCTAGAGCAATAAATTAACCTTAATCCCAGAAGTATGTTTAATGGGGATGCAGTCAGGAAGCCGACGGACGAAATGCCGACCGCCGGCTTCCCGACTGCCAAATCCTGGCAGGGGACTAATGACAGGCGTCGACATCGCAACGCCTGCCATTATATCTACACCGGGAGCGGACAGCCACGGGGGGGGGGGGGGGAGGGTTAGGTTAAGGGCTCCCGGGGGGGGGTCTTAGGGTTAGGCACCCCCCGGGACTTAGGGTTAGGCACCCCCCAGGGGGTGTTAGGGTCAGGCTAGGGGAAGGGGGGGTTAGGATTAGGCACCCCGGGGAAGAGGTTAGGGTTAGGCACCCCCCCGGAAGACTTAGGTTTAGGCTGCGGGGACGGGTTACGTTTAGGCACTTACGAGGAGGATTAGGCACTAGGGGGGGAGTTTAGGGTTAGACCCCCCCTAAGGGAGGGTTAGGGTTAGGGGGGGGAGAGGCTTAGTTATACTCACCTTTTTAGCTGTCGGTATCTTCACTGCTGCCGGTCTTCCGGCCTCGGGATTCATTAAACTGATCCCGTTTAATGAATACATTTATTCAATGAAATAACCCACCAGCAGGCATTTTGCAGTCTGTAACAAGTGTTACAGACTGCAACAAAAATATATATATATAATAATCAGCTAAGGTCTGACCCATCCCATCTCAGATATGTGCAGTTGGAGCCAGCACCTGGCCCTCCCACCGATGGCTGTCACGGCAATGGCGGGGTGGGACAGACCAATTCGGTCGGGAAGAGGACCACTGACTGTGCCGGGAACGGGTAATAGTAGTGAGGAGGAGTGGGCTGGGACGGGGGTGGAGCAGAGGCAGACCAAGGTGATGCCAGGTCCCTATACTAGTTTGATAATACAGTACGAAGGAGTCAGGGGCTGCCTGTAGGTATACACTCATGGGGCTATTCAATTGTTTTTGCTGGCGGCTGGTAGTGCCGGGTACCCAACAGAGCAATTCAACTGTTGCTCTGTTAGGGCACAAACAGCCGTCGGCATTTATACTCGCCCTCTTCTGAGGAGGTGAGCAGAAATGTGCGATAAGTTCTGGTTTTGAGCATCCGAATGGGAGATTGAGCACCCTAACCTGGATTTAAGACCATGTAAAATGACTAAACCCGGTCTAATTGGCCGTAAAAAGTGCGATAAGTAATGGGCTCCCAAAACAATCGAATTTCAACATTGGGCGCCCATTAATTACCACAACGTAAAAAACAATTGAATCGCCCCTTCAGAGGTCAGAGGTTATAGGACCTCCTGTTGTCTATCACTTTGTTATGTGCACAAATGTGATGTAACCAATAGCAACCAACCAAATTTGTGGCTATCATGCTAAAAGCTACAATAGAAAAATGACAGCTCAGATCTGATTGGTTCCTATGGGAAATAAGCAGTACATGTATCTACAGTCACACACCATTTTATTAAATGAGGCACACTGTGTGGTATTGTCATTCTAGACTCAGGTTGGCAGCCAATAATCATGTTGCCCATTGCTAGCTTTAATATAATTAGGTATAATCTAGGCAGACCGTGAGAGCTAAGAGAGTCTGTAGTTACATTGCGATGTCTAGTCATTTACAATGGAGGGCCTGATTCAGAGGTGTACGTCATTGCACAGTCGCTGTACAGATCCTGCGCATGTCTCTCTTGTCATTGGAGTAGTATGCCAACCATTGGGTTTGCATACTACTCAGAATCAGGCCACAGGTACCAATGAAAAATCTATGTTATTTAACTTTAAATTAGAACTGAGGGCCTGATTCAGAGCCGGATGCTCTGACCAGAGCGCTCGCTCTGAATCAGGGCCCTCCTACCTAAACTTGGAGCGACCTCCTGGCCGCTCGCTTTGCTGTGGGTGACCACCCACAGCATATGGGAGCGGCCAAAAAGATGGTCGCGATGGTCCAGACCATCGCGACCATCGGGCTTGCGACGAGACCCTGCGGTAGGGTCTGGGTGACTGCAAGCCCTTGAGTGATTTTGGCTCTATCAGAGCCAAAATCACTCCCACTGACATCACTAGTGATGTCAGTGGGGCCGGACCCAGACGGTAGGGTTAGGCACCCCCCCGAGAGGGTTAGGGATAGGCTAGAGAGAGGGAAGGTTAAGGTTAGGCATCCCCCCGGGGGACTTAGGTTTAGGCAGCAGGGAAGGGGGGGGTGTTAGGTTTAGGCACTTAGAGGGGGGATTAGGGTTAGGCACTTGGGGGGGAGGTTATGGTTAGGCACCCCTAAGGAGGGTTAGGGGGTTAGGTTAGAGAATACTTAGCTATCCACGATCGGGATTTCCAGCGCTGTCGGGCTTCTGCTGCCGGGAACTCTGCTGATGTTGGCCATGCGGCCGGCGGTATTTCATACTGATTCCTTCAAGATCCACAAATAGCATTTACCCTAATTAAGTTAAATCAAAACATTTAATGAATGAAGGATACACCTATCTGTAATAACCAGGGCTGAACTGGCCCACAGGGGTACAGGGGAAATCCCCGGTGGGCCCCACTGCCTGATGGCCCCACCCCTCCTCTAGGGGTGGAGCAGGATCATGGATGAACTTGGGTGCCTGGTTTGGTTCTAGGGAAATTAGACTAAAATTAGCCCTCCTGCCAATCTAAGTGGGTGGTCCTGACACACCCCTGTCCCCTCTTTGCATGTGCTCTCTAATGGAGGTCCAAATCCCTCTGTTGTGGCTGTTTATGCCCCACTGGTTGCTGGCCACAACCCTTAAGCTTGAGCCTCTACCATTGCATTCCCTGGTGGGCTCTTCCTGCCCCAGTCCGACACTGGTAATAACATATCATCGGGCAACTGAAGGTACAGTGGACCGAATGCAGCCCTAGGGCCGCCTGTTGCACATCACAGACTCACATAGCATTATATATATATATATATATATATATATATATATATAATGCTATCAGCCACAGGTCATTTTCAACCATGCATGCACCACATTTTCTATATGTTTTATTTGGCAACCTTATTATGTAGGGAAAATGTTTCTTCCCATGTACTTTCAGCTTACCCAGAGCTAGAGACGAAATGTAACGCTGCCCTAGACCAGCAAACTACAAAGTGATTGAATGGTCACAGATATTATATATAGTATGTATGTACAGCATATGCAAAGTGTGAATCACACATAACAGAGACAAGTCTGGGCTGCGGCACTTATAGTACAGGGGATTCATTCTCACATTCACGCAGCTTTTAGCAAGAGAGGAGAAGTGCTGGGGAACCAGAGTCAAGTGCAATTGCTTGAATGAAATGAGTGTGTACATGTGACTGCACGCTAACAGGGCTAGCGGTGGTATGTCCACTGACTATAAACAGCCACTTATAAAGGCACGCAGGATAAACAGAAGTGCTGCCGTACTATAGCCCAAAACATACAGAATAAGGACACTGGTATGGAGTGTATACTGTATGTACGCAGAATAAAGTCATATACTTAGGGGCGTATTTACTAAAGTGCTGGTTTTTAGAAGTGGAGATGTTGCCCATAGCAACCAATCAGATTCTTAACATTTATCTAACGCCTTCTAGAAGATAATAGCTATAATCTGATTGGTTGCTATGGGCAACATCTGCACTTTAGTAATTATACCCCTTAGAATTTCGCCAGGGGCACAAAAAAATAGTACTGTGCCAATTCCCCAAACATAAAGACATTGATAAATAGCTCTAACATTCTATATAAGGGAAGTCGTACTGAGCAGTTTCCCATACATACATAACCAGAACATATGTTGGGACTGGTGGGTGAGGTAGTGTCACTTACAGAAATGCACAGCGAGGTCCCTTGGAGCAGCGAGACCCCCACACACAGTGACACAACACCTTTGTTCCAGCAGGGGTATCAGCTGCAGGCAGGAGAGTACAATCAGTGCTCCGTATAATTATTCCTCCAACAGGCAGCGATACCAAACACAGCACATCAGTGGTCAGAAGACAGGAACAGCCCGGCACAACCAGGATGATGGCTGTATAGGTAGAAATGAAGTCTGTCCACAGTTGGCTCTTAGCTCAGGACGCAGAGATTAGGTGGGGATTAACGTCTAGTCCACTTAATCAGCGTAGGAAATAACTTCATTAACCAGGACGTGACTGACAGACTATAAATATGGAGAGGGCATCCTCAAAGGGGTGGCCACACAATAGCTTGGAATTTAGGCAACAGATTCCCCCCCCCCAACCTTTTCCCCCAATTAAAGAGAAACAAACTAGGAGATGTCCCAATGCCACCTTGCCATGGCTACCGCCTCATGGCAAAGAGGTGGGTGTTAGCACGCTGTAAACAATCAGTGATTTATTGTCTTGCATGTAATACATTGGGAGATTACCTTTTTAAAACACTGATATGTTAGTTTGGGGATTCTCACAGCTTGTGCCCTATACACTAGATGATTTTTTTGAACAATGTGGACGATGACGATATCGTTCAGTGTGTATTCAGTGAATGACCAACGATGTGCGCTCCCGCGGGTCGCTAACGATGTTTGCTGTCGTGCAAACATACAGGCCAATCTGACGATATCATCAGAAAGTGCCTGTTCAGAGATGTGGCAGGGTGACGTCATTATCGTTCAGTGTGTACACCCAATTTCTTTCATCGATATCTTTCAGCACATCGTCTAGTGTGTATGCCCGGCAATTGCTTTGCCCTTGATCCAGCACTGAATCACCTGTACGGTGAAGACTAATGGTGGGTACACACTGGGCGATATTACTGAGCGACTGCACGATTACGACATCGTAATCGTGCAGTCGCTCAGTAATCGTGCACAAATCGTGCACTTTTATGTTGGAAACGACCAGCGATGCGCACTCCCGCTGGTCACAGCATTTCCGACATTGCCCATCGCCTGAACATGCAGCACAATCTGACGACCTCGTCAGGCTGCTGCATGTTGAGGAATGGGGAGAGAGCCCGGCGCTGAACGATATCGTTAATGATATCGTTCAGCGGCTGTGCTCAATGTCATGAACGACACTGAGCACAGCCTGCCGGGGACACACTACACGATATCGCTCAGGGAGCATATCGTGTAGTGTGTACTCACCATAAGGCAGTCATTCCCAGGGTTCTGGGTCCGGCCATGATTGGTTGTCAGACATGCTCATGGGATAGGCAGACATGGGTACTCTTGTCAATGTTATTGTTAGGTGCTATGGTGCTGATTCAGTGTTGCATTAAAGATGGCCGCACTGCTTGCTCAGAAATTAATGCAGATCTTTACCCATAATCAGAGCTGTGCGTCTCTATGCGGCCACACTGCCCCTATCTATCCGCCACCATTATGATCAGTGCGCATTTGTGACAGCCAGTGCTTAAAGTGGTCCTAGAGAAGTGGTGGAACTCATCCCCCTCCCCCCCTCGGCGTTTTTTTAAGAAAAGGGACAGCGCTGAAAAAAGGGGCGTGGTCACACAATAGTATTCCCAATTCAAATTACGCCACACAGTAGCACAATCTTGATTCACCCTTGATTCACATTACTCCACATAGTAGTGTCCCTTATTCATGTATGACACACAGCAGTGCCCTTTTACACAATGCCCACAGTAGTTGTGCCCCTAATAAACATAATGCCCACAGTAGCAGTGCCCCTTATACAATGTCCACAGCAGAGGCGTCACTAGGGTTGGTGTCACCCGGTGCTATCACTAATGGCGACACCCCCACCTCCACCAAAAAAAAATTAAAAATCAGGACCAAGGTGCGCAGCTCCACGCTCTCTCTCCCCTTACCAGTCCAACAGTCCAATACGCACACTGCAGTGCTCATCCCAGAATGCCGGGCGCACCTGGGGGGGCTTGATGACGCCAGTCTACCACCACTTCTGTGTCCCTAGCCAGCCAATCCCCACTTCTGTGTCCCCAGACTGCCAGCCAATCCACCCTTCAATGTCCCCAGCCAGCCTTTCACCACTTCTGTGTCCCCAGACTGCCTGCCCCCATGTCTCTGTCCCCAGCCATCCAGCCAATCCCCACTTCTGTTTGCCCAGCTAGCCGATCCCCACTTCTGTGGCCCCAGCCAGCCCCCCCTTCTGTGTCCCCAGCTATCCTTCCCCCAATTGTGTTCCCAGCAGCCTTCCCCCACTTATATGTCCCCAGCCAGCCTTCCCCCACTTGTGTCCCCAGCCAGCTCCCCCCCCTTCTGTGTCCTCTGCCAGCCAGCCTTGTGTCCCCAGCTATCCTTACCCCACTTGTGTCCCCAGCCAGCTCCCCCCCTTCTGTGTCCTCTGCCAGCCAGCCTTGTGTCCCCAGCTATCCTACCCCCCCTTCTATGTCCCCAGCAAGCCTTCCCCCACTTGTGTCCCCAGCCAGCTGCCCCCCCCTTCTGTGTCCTCTGCCAGCCAGCCTTGTGTCCCCAGCTATCCTTCCCCCACTTGTGTCAGCAGCCAGCTTCCCCTCCCCCTTCTGTGTCCTCTGCCAGCCAGCCTTGTGTCCTCAGCTATCCTTCCCCCACTTGTGTCCCCAGCCAGCTCTCCCCCCTTCTGCGTCCTCTGCCAGCCAGCCTTGTGTCCCCAGCTATCCTTCCCCCACTTGTGTTCCCAGCCAGCTGCCCCCCCTTCTGTGTCCTATGCCAGCCAGCCTTGTGTCCCCAGCTATCCTTCCCCCACTTGTGTCAGCAGCCAGCTTCCCCTCCCCCCTTCTGTGTCCTCTGCCAGCCAGCCTTGTGTCCTCAGCTATCCTTCCCCCACTTGTGTCCCCAGCCAGCTCTCCCCCCTTCTGTGTCCTCTGCCAGCCAGCCTTGTGTCCCCAGCCAGCTCCCCCCCCCTTATGTGTCCTCTGCCAGCCAGCCTTGTGTCCCCAGCTATCCTTCCCCCACTTGTGTCCCCAGCCAGCTGCCCCCCCTTCTGTGTCCTATGTCAGCCAGCCTTGTGTCCCCAGCTATCCTCCCTCACTTGTGTCCCCAGCCAGCTCCCCCCCCCCCTTCTGTGTCCCCAGACGGCTACCTTGCTTCACTTACCTTCTTCTTGACAGCCCCTCTCTTCAAGCCTTCCAGCAGCGGCGGCATTGGGCGGAGTAGTGGACGGGCAGCGGGCTCCTGAGCTCCTCTCCTTCAGCAGCGGCGGCGCAGTGTGACGACATGCTGTCACGCGCCGCACGCTGCCTTTTCAGCATGACGGCCGTCCCGGGCGGCAGCCGCAAAGGTGGGTGGGAAGTGGGAGGGCAGCGGGCTGATCCCCTGCCCAGGACCCGGCACCTTTGGCCAATAGTGTGCTCACTGCTCAGCCCCTCTCGGCGACCCTGCGGGCATCTCTGACGGCGGGGAGGGTGCAGTCAGCTGTGTGATGGCTGGGGGAGTGTGTGGCTTTTTGGTGTCACCCCCTTGGAGGGTGACACCCAGTGCGGCCCGCACCCCCCGCACCCCCCTTGTGACGCCACTGGTCCACAGCAGTAGTGCCACTTACACATAATGACCACAGCAGTAGTGCCCCTTATGCAATGTCCATTGTAGCGGTGTCCCTTTAGCAGTGCCCACAGTAGTGGTAGTGCCCCTTATGCAGCTCCCCCAGTAGTGGTAGTGCCCCTTATGCAGCTCCCCCAGTAGTGGTAGTGTCCCTTATGCAGTTCCCCCAGTAGTAGTAGTGCCCCTTATGCAGTGACCCCAGTAGTGATGCCCCTTATGCAGTTCCCCCAGTAGTGGTAGTGCCCCTTATGCAGTGACCCCAGTAGTGATGCCCCTTATGCAGTTCCCCCAGTAGTGGTAGTGTCTCTTAATCAGTGCCCACAATGGTAATGCCCCTTATGCAGAGCCCCCCAGTAGTGGTAACGCCCCTTATGCAGTGCCCACAGTAGTGATAGTGCCCCTTATGATGTGACCCCAGTAGTGGTAGTGCCAGTGCCCCTTATGCAGTGCCCACAATAGTGGTAGTGCCCCTTATGCAGTGCCCATGCGTTGGAAGCCACAGACCGTGCAATTGTACTTTGGGAATAACGTCATCATACCGCACCGCTGAGCAAAAGACCAAGACACTCACGGAGCGAACCTGCCGAGAACGGCGAACTAGACACATATGGAGGGAACCAGTCAGCACACGGTGAACAACAGCAGAAAAGGTAGGCAGATATAGGGACAGCTAGTAATTTCCTAATCTGCAGTGTTCATTCAAGGCCAGTACTGACGCCATTGGAACCCCTGTACTTCCCAGCACAGACTATACACAAAATAAAGGCTATAAACATTTTTATACTAACCTTTTTTCCCCTTTACAGGTATTGCATACTCTTCTTATTTTAATAATATTATTACGTTTCATTTTTTAATTTATATCTCATTATTAAAATTTTTACTTTTTCATTTACATTTTTTTTTTTAATTATTATTTTTTTTAATTTGGTCTAATATATAGGACCTCATTCAGAGCCGGTCGCACAGAGCGTGCGGTCGGTCTGAATGAGGGGAGGACCTCTTGAATTTTCAAGACGTCCTCCTTTGCGGTGGTAAGGCTTCTGGTTAACACCCACAGCCTTACGACCGCCTAAGGTGATGGTCACGATGGTCAAGACCATCGCGACCATCGGAGCTTACGACGAGACCCTAGGGTAGGATCTCCCTTGTCGTAAGCCCCGGAGAGCTTTCGGCTCTGTCTGAGTCGGAAGCTCTTCACTGACATCACTAGTGATGTCAGTGGGGCCGCCCCCAAACGGTAGGCGTTCCCATGGGAACGCCCCCAATTGGGTTGCCACCCGCCCCCCCCGGCCCGCCTTCCAAACGGGGCGAGCTGTCAATCAACATCGACAGCTCGCCCCCTTTGGATCGAGACCCGCTACGACCGTCGCTGTCGGTCGTAGCGGGTCTCACGCATGCGCACGACGGCACCGTCGCGCGCATGCTCTGTGGGGGGCCATCAACCCGGTCCGAGCGCATCGACGCTAACGACCGGGTCTGAATGACCCCCATAGTCTTTTACATTTCCCATCATGTACCTAGTTTTTTACAAATCCTTCATTTTTATTTAGCACCAACACAAGCGCCACTTTTTTATATTATTATCTTAGTACTTTTGTAAGTGGAGCTGCAATTTAATAACAAACCATTAGCACGGTGTCATTTCCAACTTTCACTGTTAATTACACCATCGTACAGAATAAGTACAGATACTGTTAATTACACCATCATACAGAATAAGTACAGATACTGAGAATTGAACCCATTGTACAGAATAAGTACAGATACTGCAGATTACACCCATTGTACAGAATAAGTACAAATACTGAGAATTGCACCCATTGTACAGAATAAGTACAGGTACTGAGAATTACACTCATTGTAAAGCAAGTACAGAGCACAAACTGAGAATTACACCCATCGTACAGAATAAGTACAGATAATGAGAATTACACCCATTGTACAAAAGTACAGATACTGAGAATCACACCCATTGTACAGAATAAGTACAGAGCACAAACTGAAAATTACACCCATTGTACAGAATAAGTAGATACTGAGAATTACACCCATTGTACAGATACAGAGAATTACACGCATTGTACAGAATAAGTACAGATGCTGTTAATTACACCCATCGTACAGAATAAGTACAGATACTGAGAATTACACCCATTGTACAGAAACTATTACACCCATTGTACAGAAATGCAGATACTGAGAATTACACCCATTGGACAGAATAAGTACAGAGCACAAACTGAGAATTACATAGAATAAGGACAGATACTGAGAATTACACCCATCGTACAGAATAAGTACAGATACTGAGAATTACACCCATCGTACAGAATAAGTACAGAGCACAAACTGAGAATTACATAGAATAAGGACAGATACTGAGAATTACACCCATCGTACAGAATAAGTACAGATACTGAGAATTACACCATCGTACAGAATAAGTACAGATACTGAGAATTACACCCATCGTACAGAATAAGTACAGATACTGAGAATAACACCCATCTTACAGACTAAGTACAGATACTGATAATTACACCATCGTACAGAATAAGTACAGATACTGATAATTACACCATCGTACAGAATAAGTACAGATACTGATAATTACACCATCACACAAAATAAGTACAGATACTGAGAATGACACCATTGTACAAAATAAGTACAGATAATGAGAATTACACCCATCGTACAGAATAAGTACAGATACTGAGAATTACACCAATTGTACAGACTAAGTACAGATACTGAGAATTACACCCATCGTACAGAATAAGTACAGATACTGAGAATAACACCCATTGTACAGAGTAAGTACAGAGCACAAACTGAGAATTACACCCATCGTACAGAATAAGTACAGAGCACAAACTGAGAATTACACCATCGTACAGATACAGAGAATTACACCCATTGTACAGAGTAAGTACAGAGCGCAAACTGAGAATTACACCCATTGTACAGAATAAGTACAGATACAGAGAATTACACCCATTGTACAGAATAAGTACAGATACTGATAATTACACCATCGTACAGAATAAGTACAGATACTGAGAATTACACCCATTGTACAGAATAAGTACAGATACTGAGAATTACCCCATTGTACAGATTAAGTACAGATACTGAGAATTACACCCATTGTACAGAAACTATTACACCCATTGTACAGATATGCAGATACTGAGAATTACACCCATTGGACAGAATAAGTACAGAGCACAAACTGAGAATTACATAGAATAAGGACAGATACTGAGAATTACACCCATCGTACAGAATAAGTACAGATACTGAGAATTACACCCATCGTACAGAATAAGTACAGAGCACAAACTGAGAATTACATAGAATAAGGACAGATACTGAGAATTACACCCATCGTACAGAATAAGTACAGATACTGAGAATTACACCATCGTACAGAATAAGTACAGATACTGAGAATTACACCCATCGTACAGAATAAGTACAGATACTGAGAATAACACCCATCTTACAGACTAAGTACAGATACTGATAATTACACCATCGTACAGAATAAGTACAGATACTGATAATTACACCATCGTACAGAATAAGTACAGATACTGATAATTACACCATCACACAAAATAAGTACAGATACTGAGAATGACACCATTGTACAAAATAAGTACAGATAATGAGAATTACACCCATCGTACAGAATAAGTACAGATACTGAGAATTACACCAATTGTACAGACTAAGTACAGATACTGAGAATTACACCCATCGTACAGAATAAGTACAGATACTGAGAATAACACCCATTGTACAGAGTAAGTACAGAGCACAAACTGAGAATTACACCCATCGTACAGAATAAGTACAGAGCACAAACTGAGAATTACACCATCGTACAGATACAGAGAATTACACCCATTGTACAGAGTAAGTACAGAGCGCAAACTGAGAATTACACCCATTGTACAGAATAAGTACAGATACAGAGAATTACACCCATTGTACAGAATAAGTACAGATACTGATAATTACACCATCGTACAGAATAAGTACAGATACTGAGAATTACACCCATTGTACAGAATAAGTACAGATACTGAGAATTACCCCATTGTACAGATTAAGTACAGATACTGAGAATTACACCCATTGTACAGAAACTATTACACCCATTGTACAGATATGCAGATACTGAGAATTACACCCATTGGACAGAATAAGTACAGAGCACAAACTGAGAATTACATAGAATAAGGACAGATACTGAGAATTACACCCATCGTACAGAATAAGTACAGATACTGAGAATAACACCCATTTTACAGAATAAGTACAGATACTGATAATTACACCATCACACAAAATAACTACAGATACTGAGAATGACACCATTGTACAGAATAAGTACAGATACTGAGAATAACACCCATTGTACAGAATAAGTACAGATACTGATAATTACACCATCATACAAAATAACTACAGATACTGAGAATTACACCATTGTACAGAATAAGTACAGATACTGAGAATTACACCCATTGTACAAATAAAAGTGCACAAACTGAGAATTACACCCATTGTACAGAATAAGGACAGATACTGAGAATTACACCCATTGTACAGAATAAGGACAGATACTGAGAATTACACCCATCGTACAGAATAAGGACAGACACTGAGAATTACACCCATTGTACAGAATAAGTACAGAAACTGAGAATTACACCCATTGTACAGAATAAGGACAGATGCTGCAGATTACACCCATTGTACAGAATAAGTACAGAAACTGAGAATTACACCCATTGTACAGAAAAAAGTGCACAAACTGAGAATTACACCCATTTGTACAGCACAACAGTAATAACCATATATTACAAAAGGTCAGACACTGAAATGTACATTCTACTCACAGAGCAATATAAAATAGTCCAACAGTAAAACAAAAATCTCATAAAAAAATTCCAGGTGTACATCAAAAAACTCAGAATGTCCGCCAAGACCGAAGACAACTGTAAATCATCACTCGTATACAGGAACATGACAGCACTGTAAGAAGAAAGCTGAAGCCTACTAGTTCAACAAAATGTTCTGTTCAATATTTGTGTCTGTGGCTTTCCATTGGCTACTGTAATACCCACTGTAACAGCTAAACAGTAAATTGCTATGCCATGTGTACCCTACATTAGGAGCCACAATACTACCAATAGTACACAGTGAGTGGGGAACGTCTGAATTCTTACAGACTGTTCCGGTCCTGATCCAGCCGCCATCAGACTATTGCTCAGCACCCAAGCACCATCCATGTAAAACTTAAGCTGCACCATAATGATCTGTCCCCATGTGTCACCTATGTCCTACCTGCCGAGCTCCAGGACCAGAGGGAAAGCAGACACTCAGTGCCAGGCCCTACAAGATCTGCACAGGTTTTGTATCGATTACACCCCAACGGCAGAGAGAAGGGTGTTTCTATAACAGGCGGTCTGGTTGCCTTGAAACCTAATCAGCCATTCATTAAGAAGGAAGCATGAGTGATACCTTGCTGACAGGATGCGTTGCATTGTCACAGGAGGAACAGAACAGGACTGGGTGTACATTTTAGGCTAAGCATGCCCCTGGACAAGGCAGTCCTGCTTAAGGGTCAGCATAGAAGTAGTCTTATGTTCATTTTAACTCTTTTCTTTTTTTTTTGGTATCTTAAAAACAACATCTTCCAGCAACAACAACAACAAACCCCTAAGGGGGTGATTCAAATGTTGTGTGTGCTAGACATCTATACAAATAGGCGCCCTACGGAGCAGTTCAATTTTTTCCCCGTTCAGACGCCCATAAATATTTACTGTAGCTACAAGCACCAGGTTCTAAACCCGTCTAAAGAACTGTTTAGAGAGCCCAAACAGCCATTATTAGGGCGCTCCCCAAAAAACAGCCCCTCAGAAGGCTGCAAGAAAACGTGTGTGTCCCCGCAGCTTTAGGCGTCCGAACGGAGCAACAATTGAACTGCTTCGTCGGACGAATATTGGTATTGACGCCCAGAGGGGGGCGTTTAAAACAACTGAATCGCCTCCTAAGCGCTTCAACTAATTAGGAGCAATTCGCAGATTTTTGTTCGAGTGTGTGCGAATCTGGGATGAGATCGGGGCCGTATGGAGTTGCAGCCTCCTTCGCACCTAATTGAACTGCGTCCCAAATATGCCTCATACACCAGGGACCTTGCAAGTTCCAACATCTAGCTCTCAGGCTGTGGCTTCCTGTTGCCTCCATTCCATACTTACCTACTCTCCCGGAAGTTGCAGCTAATACATTTCCCAGCATGGTACCCCATATATGATCTTTAACCCTGCTGCATTTGCTAAATTAATTTATGTAATTAGGCATTATACAACTTGGCAAAACGCTGTGCCCACGTGTCTAACCTAAAACGATTATATACAATTATTCTAATCTGAGCAGAATTTATATGTATCTTTTTGCAACTGGTCAGCGCCATTCCCATGTCCACCCTGGACTGTAAGATAATTTAGTTTTGTAAATGGTGATACATCTCTCTCTATATAATAAATTCCACGGTTCAAGGGCCTGTCTGTTCGTGGGGCTAATCTCTTGAACCATTGGATGGGTTTGGATGTGGTTTTCACTGTTCTATTCAGCATTTCTCAGGGAAGGTTTAGGTGTATGAACCATCCATCTGTGACAGAAGGGAGCAGAGCAGTGAAGATTTTAGTAAAGCAAATCAGAGAAATAACTCTTGCAACAAGCGGCTGTGAATAGGAGCTGTCCAGGGTGCTGAGCACGATCGGAGGTGTCAGAGTACACACCCGGCAACTACGTTCCCTCTCATCCCCAGCCCAATGTGCGATACTCACTCCTTATGGCCCTTGCACAGGAGGACTAAAGACCTACAGGTCTGCACGGACAAAGCCAGCAAGGACAGCACCCCGCTGAGCAAGCTGAACCTGCAGACGGACACCGGACCCCACTCCACCACCATGAAGTGTTCCCTCTCCATCGTGATGTCCCCGCAGGGCAGCAGCAGGGGCGGTTGTGATGACACTGGTGAGATGCAGGGGGCAGGAGTGAGAAACGGGGTAGTGCGGACATGCAGAGGCCTGTGGTGATATTCAGGGGGCTGTGGTACGAAGCAGGGGGCAAGAGTGAGAAGTAGGGGCCTGTGGTGAAATATAGCATGCTGTGGTGCCATGCAGGGGGCAGGAGTAAGAAGCAGGAGGCTGTTGTGAGATGCAGGGGACTGTGGTGACATAGCATAGGCTGTTATGAGATGAAGGGGGCTGTGGCGAGATGAAATTGCTCCCATGCGAAGTCGGTACAGGTTGGTTGAGGAAGGTTTAGGTGTACGAACCATTTATATGTGACAAAAGGGAGCCTAGCAAAGACAATTTTAGTGACGCAGTCACAGAAAAAAATGTTGTGCTGTGTGAGGGACAGACTGCTGCAGGGGTGAAGGCTGCGCTCTGATTGGCTCTCTGAGACAGTGAAAGCCAATCAGAACTAGCAATGTGCCCTGTTGCTTAGCAGCAGCCTAGAGAAAAGAGGGAGTCAGGGATTGAGCAGGGTCACGTCTGAGGCAGACAGAGAGAGACAGCCTCCAACAAACCCATGAAGATGCCCTGATGCAGCCACAGTAGCTGTGGTGTGGTGACATGGTGTAGGTTGTTATGAGATGTAGGGGGCTGTGATGATATGGTGTAGGTTGGTATGAGATGTAGGGGGCTGTGGTGACATGATGTAGGTTGTTATGAGATGTAGGGGGCTGTGGTGACATGATGTAGGTTGTTATGAGATGCAGGGGGCTGTGGTGACATGGTGTAGGTCGCTATTAGATGCAGGGGCTGTGGTGACATGGTGTAGGTTGTTATGAGATGTAGAGGGCTGTGGTGACATGGCGTAGGTTGTTATGAGATGTAGGTGGCTGTGGTAACATGGTGTAGGTTGTTATGAGATGCAGGGGACACATGGTGTAGGTCGTTATGAGATGCAGGGGCTGTGGTGACAAGGTGTAGGTCGTTATGAGATGCAGGGGCTATGGTGACATGGCGTAGGTTGTTATGAGATGTAGGGGGCTGTGGTGACATGGCTTAGGTTGTTAGGAGATGTAGGGGGCTGTGGTGACATGGTGTAGGTTGTTATGAGATGCAGGGGACACATGGTGTAGGTTGTTATGAGATGCAGGGGGCTGTGGTGACATGGTGTAGGTTGTTATGAGATGCAGGGGCTGTGGTGAAATGTTGTAGGTTGTTATGAGATGTAGGGGGCTGTGGTGACATGGCGTAGGTTGTTATGAGATGCAGGGTGCTGTGGTGACATGGCATAGGTTGTTATGAGATGCAGGGGACTGTGGTGACATGATGTAGGTTGTTATGAGATGTAGGGGGCTGTGGTGAGATGATGTAGGTTGTTATGAGATGCAGGGGGCTGTGGTGACATGGTGTAGGTTGTTATGAGATGCAGGGGGCTGTGGTGACATGGTGTATGTTGTTATGAGATGTAGGGGGGCTGTGGTGACGGTGTAGGTTGTTATGAGATGCAGGGGGCTGTGGTGACATGGTGTATGTTGTTATGAGATGTAGGGGGCTGTGGTGACATGGTGTAGGTTGTTATGAGATGTAGGGGGCTGTGGTGACATGGCGTAGGTTATGAGATGCAGGGGGTGGTGGTGACATGGTGTATGTTGTTATGAGATGCAGGCAGGGACTGTGGTGACATGGTGTAGGTTGTTATGAGATGCAGGGGGCTGTGGTGAAATGTTGTAGGTTGTTATGAGATGTAGGGGACTGTGGTGACATGGTGTAGGTTATGAGATGTAGGGGGCTGTGGTGACATGGTGTAGGTTATGAGATGTAGGGGGCTGTGGTGACATGGTGTAGGATGGTATGAGATGCAGGGGACTGTGGTGACATGGTGTAGGTTGTTATGAGATGTAGGGGGCTGTGATGATATGGTGTAGGTTGGTATGAGATGTAGGGGACTGTGGTGACATGATGTAGGTTGTTATGAGATGTAGGGGACTGTGGTGACATGGTGTAGGTTGTTATGAGATGCAGGGGGCTGTGGTGAAATGTTGTAGGTTGTTATGAGATGTAGGGGACTGTGGTGACATGGCGTATGTTGTTATGAGATGCAGGAGACTGTGGTGACATGGCGTAGGTTATGAGATGTAGGGGGCTGTGGTGACATGGTGTAGGATGGTATGAGATGCAGGGGACTGTGGTGACATGGTGTAGGTTGTTATGAGATGTAGGGGGCTATGATGATATGGTGTAGGTTGGTATGAGATGTAGGGGGCTGTGGTGACATGATGTAGGTTGTTATGAGATGTAGGGGACTGTGGTGACATGGTGTAGGTTGTTATGAGATGTAGGGGGCTGTGGTGACATGGTGTAGGTTGGTATGAGATGTAGGGGTCTGTGGTGACATGGCGTAGGTTGTTATGAGATGTAGGGGGCTTTGGTGACATGGTGTAGGTTGTTATGAGATGCAGGGGACTGTGGTGACATGGTGTAGGTTGTTATGAGATGCAGGGGGCTGTGGTGACATGGTGTAGGCTGTTATGAGATGTATGGGGCTGTGGTGACATGGTGTAGGTTGGTATGAGATGTAGGGGGCTGTGGTGACATGATGTAGGTTGTTATGAGATGTAGAGGGCTGTGGTGACATGATGTAGGTTGTTATGAGATGCAGGGGGCTGTGGTGACATGGTGTAGGTTGTTATGAGATGTAGGGGGCTGTGGTGACATGGTGTAGGTTGTTATGAGACGCAGGGGACTGTGGTGACATGGCATAGGTTGGTATGAGATGTAGGGGGCTGTGGTGACATGGCGTAGTTTGTTATGAGATGTAGGGGGCTGTGGTGACATGATGTAGGTTGTTATGAGATGTAGGGGGCTGTGGTGACATGGTGTAGGTTGTTATGAAATGTAGGGGGCTGTGATGATATGGTGTAGGTTGGTATGAGATGTAGGGGGCTGTGGTGACATGGTGTAGGTTGTTATGAGATGTAGGGGGCTTTGGTGACATGGTGTAGGTTGTTATGAGATGTAGGGGGCTGTGGTGACATGGTGTATGTTGTTATGAGATGTAGGGGACTGTGGTGACATGGTATGAGATGTAGGGGACTGTGGTGACATGGTGTAGGTTGGTATGAGATGCAGGGGGCTGTGGGACATGGTGTATGTTGTTATGAGATGTAGGGGACTGTGGTGACATGGTATGAGATGTAGGGGACTGTGGTGACATGGTGTATGTTGTTATGAGATGTAGGGGACTGTGGTGACATGGTATGAGATGTAGGGGACTGTGGTGACATGGTGTAGGTTGGTATGAGATGCAGGGGGCTGTGGGACATGGTGTATGTTGTTATGAGATGTAGGGGACTGTGGTGACATGGTATGAGATGTAGGGGACTGTGGTGACATGGTATGAGATGTAGGGGACTGTGGTGACATGGTGTAGGTTGTTATCAGATGTAGGGGGCTGTGGTGACATGGTGTAGGTTGTTATGAGATGCAGGGGCTGTGGAGAGATGAAATTGCTCCCTTACGGAGCCGGGGCGGATCGCTAGTTAGTTCATAATGTAATGTTTTTTCTTTATGGCACATGTATAATTCTGCAGGACATATGATATATAATATTATTTAGTGCCTTCAAGGTAATATAAAAATATAAAGTTGTCATATTTGCAGAGGTAAACTGAGCAATTCTAAATTTGCAGCGTTGTGTTTGTCACTGGATGTAAATAATACGCATTCTGTGGAGGCCAAAGTCTGGACCTAATAACGGCAAAGCTCTATATAACTGAGCACGGCAGCTGATGTCTGTTGAAATGTTTTGTTACACTGGAAAGTCTATGTGACAGGGAAGACATATTGTTTCCCTGGGTCTATAATCATGATTATTCCTGCGGCTGAGGTAATGTGAGAGGCTGAAGATGTCACTCTGAGATAAGTAACTGACACTTACAGAGAGGTACCAAAGTGTTACTATTCATTAGGAGGCAATTTAATCGCAGTGACCAGTAATGCACTATACCCAGGGGCTAATACAAAACCATTTTATTGTAGACTACTGGACTGAGTAGTATACAGGGTATTTCGTGTCAGTGTAAACCTATGTCTGTGTTTTCCTTTTACAAAGCGGCTGGTATAAAGGTGAAACATGAGGATTGCCTTATTTCCTACTAGTATTTTGGACTCATCATTCGTCAGGTCGCGAGTACGGAAAATTGTCTCTGTCTGTTTGTCCCCTACCCAGTCTCCCTCCCTTCCCTGTCTCTCCCCCTCTTCCCCTTTTATCTCCACCCCTTGGTTTCTCTCTCCCTCTGACTGGAAAATGATGGTTGGCAGTATACAGGGAAGAGATAGGTGTAAATTACATATACAGAAGATAGAGATTGTTAGAAGTAGTAGGTGCCGAGAGTGGGCACACAGGTTGCTAACTTTGGGTTGGGGACCCATACAGACAGCAGCATACAGAGCGGCCTTGCAGAAAGGTGTACACATAAAAAGAACGTGTCAGGGGTTACGGCATGGATGAAGTGCTGGTTGTTACAATGCCAGTACGTGCCCAAAACCGTGGCAATGGAGGAGGCATCTCAGTCAATGAGTTGGAGCTTGGTCTGGCTCCTGATAGTGCCCTGCCCGTGGTGATGCAGTGGTGCTTGATTCTCCTGGGACACCCATACCAAGCACTCCGACCAAGTCCCTGCTGCAGATGGAAGAGAAGGTCTCCTTAGGCCAGTACTGTGCCATCAAGGCATTTGTGCCATGCTGGAGTCTGTCCCTGGGGCCCAGGGAGCCCAAATTACACTATAATGTTATGTGAGGCTTTTTATTGACAAATAGATGGAAAGGTGAGAGGGCCCTTACCAGTATCCTGCCTAGGGCCCCATGGGTTCTATATATGACTCTGGGCAAGTCTGCGACTAAGGGCCGTATTCAATTAGTTTTGAGTACGCGATAAAGCTTCGCCTGCTGGACTTTTCACCGCGGAAACTTATCGCACATGTACCCGCGATTCGCCCTATTCAATTTCAAAAGACGCGAAAACGGCGACGTGCGATGTCAGCACAGGTGAAAAGTGGTGTCAGAATTGAGGAAATTAGCCTGAACCCCTTAAAAAGAAGCAGAAGCATTGGGGATCAATGTAGTAGTGCCCGATTAGCCCTAATACTATAGTTTGGGATACTTAAGTTCGCACAATTGCCACTAATTAGCGTATTTACACAAGTGGTGAAGAATAGCATAAAGTAGTCCTGGCACATTTGGGGTACCTGAAAATGGGTGCTAGCATAATAAAAAGTCGCTATAGTGAAGCTTAAAAAAACGCACCTTAAGCAAGCACCTGCAATCAAAAAAACACCTCCCCCATACTTGCAGACCCCCCAAAACTCTATTTCGCTACTTTTTATATTTGTACTCCCACTTTGTATGTTTTCACCCCTAATTTCAAAGTACTTTTTGGGGGTGTCCCTCACTTTTTTTTTAGGGATTTTTTGACGCAGTTATCCTTTGGGCGGCCTATTCCAAGGGTTCTGAGGTTTCCCCACCTTTGCACCCTAAATAAAAAAAAAATGCACTTCTTTTCTCCTGCTATTCAGAGGTGAATCTTTTTCACCTATTACACTGCATTGACTTTCCGCGTATGCAAAAAGCGGATGGAATTGAATATGGATATAAGGTTCCGCCTGGTGAAAAGTCGCAATCGGCGATACTTTTTCGCGGATCTCGGCTTTTTTTTCGCTTCTTATTGAATACGGGCCTAAATAGCAGGGTACCGTACTTCATGTAGACCTCTTACTTCCTCCTGATGCACCATCTGGGACTTTCACAGAACTTTCATCACTGATTCTTCAGTCATCTTCCAAAAACACTGAACACTTTTCTTTACACTGTTATCAGTACGACTTTATCCCCTCCCTCTCATTTACATAAAGTGCCACTGGCATGAAAAAGGTAGGGACGTAAAAAAGTAAAGAAGATGAAAACAGCAACTAAAGAGCCCCATACATCATAGATTGCAGCAATCGTACAATTTGCAATCGATTGTATATAAAAATCTTTCCCTTTTTCAATCGATTGCAGAATTGCCACAATCGCTTGAAAAAGGGAAAGATTTTTATACACAATCGATTGCAAATTGCACGATTGCTGCAATCAATCTCTGATGTACAGTATGGGGGCCTTAATATGTTAGGAGTAGGACCAAATTACTACTATCATTACTGATACTTAGGTACAACAACAATAATAATATTAATAAATGAATAAGGCAAACTACATGCTCACTAATGGGTACTGCTCTTATACACTATAAATAAACATTGAGTATATAAATTATACTGATATGTCACAAACCACTGACAAACTGTCCAGAAGCTCTCAGTGACTTTATATTTCCTCCACTAACCCATCTTTCAACGCAAACGCAGTGACTTCTTCTTCTATGAGTTCGGCAGTCGATGTGTAAGTCTGAAGGAATCGGCGCTCTACTATCTATGTGAGCGGAATGCGCCTTCTTGGTACACTCAACATCCACTGTGTAAGGAAGGAAAGAGCCGTCTTCTGGGTTTACCAAGATGGCTGCGTTCACTGTTCAGATGTGCTGCTCTCAAGCCGAATATTTACTGGTGGTTCATTCATATTAGGTGGCTGTACGGTTAAATCATGTAAGTGGCTAGTCACATTGCTCGATAGGGGTTGTATGATTTACTTGTTACGTGCTTTGTTATAAGTTAAAGCCTTAACAGTGTGTAAGCACTGAGCAGGTTCTTGGAGCTGATACTTGAGCAAAGTGCAAAAATAGATATTTTCTTATCTGGCAACGTTATAATATTATATCTAGGGGTACTTTGCTGATGGGCCCTGGATCAAACATAGATATCATGTGGCTCGTGAGCTGCTGTTGTACTACAACTCTCAACATGCTTTGGTAACAGCTGCTGTAGAGCTGAAGCTGCAAATTATCCAGCAGCCCCTGCCTGGGGCAGACGTGGTGTATACAATGCACAGCATTACACCCTAACACGTATTGTTTTATTCTCTTCCCAGAATGGACTTTCTGTGGCTATTCCTCCTCTATTTGCTTTTCCTGCTCCTTTGTGTCTCTGTTTTCTGCTTCTTGCGAGGAAGATCCAGGAGCAGCCTGGACGCCATATTTCATAGAGCAGAAAAGGTGAGATCTATCTTCTTCCGGTAATCATAAAGTTTAGAGCTGTAACTCAATCCAGAACTGCTGGAAGACTGATTGGTAGGATTCTCAGCATCCACACGGTCTATGATGTTGGGGGTTTGGTGAGGGATGCAGGCGGTCAAAATCCCGACACCGGTATCCCTGTCAGTAGGTATCCTAACCCTCCCTCCCTGGTGCCTAAATCTAACCTCCCCCTCCTCCTGCTAATTACCTTCAGGATGCCTAAAGTCAGGATTCCAGTGCCGGTATTCTAGATGCCGACATGCCCTTTGCCGGGATATTGACCGCATCCTGATGTTGGAATACCCATTGTAGGTTAGGAACCCCTGGGTAGGGTTAGGTGGGGGGGTGGTAAGAACACAGAAAAGTGTGTATTTGCAAAAAAGTGTTAACTCCGGCGTCTGGAGATTGGCCCAATACTTTGCAGATGTATGGGGGCCTTAGCACTCCATCCACATCTTCTGGAAATATGCAGACTCCGAAGCTGATACTATATCGATTCACCAATAACAGGAATTAACATTGACTTGATTTTAATAATGACTGACGGTCCTCCTTAAATTGCGCATTTAAATTTATGGTAATATCTGTTCCACTATCTTCGTTTCAATGCAGGAGAGATGCACAATTTTTATTGCGATAGTTGCATCAGGTCAGGGTCATGATTTAATCACTATGTGACGCTGAAGCTGTTTATATTGCAGGCACTTTCCGTGGTACTCCCGACACGTCTGCAGAGATACATCAGCAGCTGCTTCCAGACCAGGTGTGTCAGGACGTCACCCTGTTACTGTATAATGATCTTTTCTGGGCTGAGATTTCACTTTATTGCCTAACCCATTCAAGGCTAGAGGCCACTTACACCTGTGACCAGTACACAAAAGTGGATAGACGGCGCTATTGTCATACAGCAGATAAATTTGATGGAAACAAAGTATATATCTCTTCAATAAGAATGTTTAATAAATATTAAAAAACACATATAAATGAATAATCCCAATAGGGATTCTTAAAAAGATGTAATCCTAAAAAACATGTATAAACAGAAATGGACAATAATGCATGTAAATAAGCAACCGGTGAAAAGTGATCTCCAATCCCCAATGATGTAAAGATGCCCCTGTTTGAATCCAATAATATAGGGCTGTATACAATTAGTCACTAGTTTGCTGATTCCCAAAAATACAATGTTGCAGACAAGCCACAGTAGATGATGGCAACACTAGTGTAAACCCCAGTGCAAATGAGCCGGACTTCAGATGGGGGAAACGCTGATAGTCAATCAGTACTGGAGCAATGGTATGAATGAAAGCTCAACAGTACTCACGATCCTCTGTTAGTCCAAGCCGCTGAACTGATGCCAAATGCAGCCTCCGTTGCTGTCAGCGGTCGTGTCAGACTGAAATGGAGCTGGTATCCCAACAGGGTCCCCTGTTCTCTGAACCACTCCGGCGGTTAACTGCGTGCAGCGTAAGTATCTGTGATGGCTGTATTCCGGAGCCAGATCGAGGGCTGACCACCGCTCAGCTCCACTTGTCCCGTGGCCCGATGGACTCACTCCCTCACATGCGTCCTGACACACGCTGCGCGTGGAGTCAACAATCTGGCAGCTCCGGGAAGAAAGGACAGCAGGCGAATATCTTGCGCTGGGGTAACCGCTGAGAGATGGGATCACTTTGCTGGCAAGCACAACCGTGCCCTCTTACACCTGTGACCAGGCCTGGGAAACATCACGTTATGTTTAGGGGTTAAAAGGACCCTTTCAACAAAGCTTTTTTTTCCCCAGACCTTTGATCACATTGTATTATAATGGTGCATTGTCTTGCAGGAGCGTGGCTTTTGTGGTCTTGCACCTGATCCTGGATGCGCTGGTATTTGCGGAATACACGTGGGAGGTGCTCGACTATAGTTTAGAGCTGGAGATGAACTGGACACTGGTTTTTCTGCCGTATGTTTTAATATCAGTGAATCTTTACCTCTTCTACAAATGCTGCGCAATAGATCCAGGTAAGGGGTTGGGCTGTATTTGGCATTTTGTGGTGTTTGGGTTCTTAGTAAGGCACTAGCTACTGTATTTAACAGTCATAAGCTGACTAGTCATTTAGGAGTCCTTCTCTTTAAATATGGTCACTGTTTCACACTAGTGCAGGCCTGGCCAGCCTGTGGCTCTTCAGCTATTGTGAAACTACAGCTCCCAGCATGCCCTGCCAAAGGTTTGCTGTTAGAAAATGCTAAAACTGTGGCAGGGCATGTTGGGACATGTAGTTTCACAACAGCTGGAGAGCCACAGGTTGGCCAGGCCTGCACTAGAGCCAAGATAGTACGAAAGGGCTATGACACCGTATGTATGTATGGATGGAGCAGTCGTCCCAGAGAAATACATACAAAAATATAAATATATACAGCCTATGGACAAATATCCGAATTTCTCTCTTTGCATGCAATACAGATGTAAATATGGCCAGCTTGCTTTTAACTACGTTATGGCACCTATGATTTTTGGATGGTGGGTAAACATGGGTGGCACTTTTTGGGCTTTCTCCTTGGATTGGTGCATATATTATATGTGGAGACCTCCAAACAGAGAACTATACACATTTAATAATGGGTACCTCAGTTAGACTTTGTTAAATTGTGTTTGTAGAATGGCAATTGTTATCGAAGCTTGGAGTGAGGTGAAGTACTAACCAATCAGCTTCTAACTTACATTTTACAGGCTGTGTTTGAAAAATTAGTTAGGAGCTGATTGGTTGGAACTTTCTCTCACAATTTTCTCTCTTTCCCCAGCTTTGATAAGTACCTCCTGATGTTTGATAGTTATCCTTTCATTGCTCTTGGTTGCAGGGATCAACTTTCTTTTTAAACAATTTTTTGTCCCTCTCATCTACATATCATGCCACAGACATTAGAGGGTCTGCTAGGAAGGGAGGAGGATGTAGAATTTAAATGAAAGACTAAACATTTCTGGCACAAATGTCCGATATGCTACACAAGTAAATACTATGAAGGCGATAGGTGCATTGTAAGTGATCTGTTCTGTCTCTGTGTTGTAGGGACAGTGACCAAACAGAATGAGGCACTATGTACTGGGGTCTATGAGTATGACGATGTTCTTTTCCTCCGTGGCAATAAGTGTCCCACCTGTCATCTGTTGAAACCAGCACGATCTAAGCATTGCAGTAAGAAATTCTCAGCTATTTATAGTGGTCTCAGTGACAGCAGTCTAACCCAGTCTAGTATGTTGTATGGCAGAGGCTCCCCAACAGTTCAGGTTTTAGAGCTATCCATGGTTGAGCACAGGTGGTTAGATCAAATTGACTGAGGCACTAATTAAGTCACCTGTGCTCAACCATGGAGATCTCTAATGGTGCGTACACACGGTCAGATTTAACAGGACGATAAGAACTATGTCGATATCGTCCTGTTTTTGGGCCCTTCCGACCCCCAAACGATGGTCGATGCACGGGCACAGATATGGCCGATATCGACCAGGTTGGCATGCATGTACGGACGATATCGACCAGGTTAGCCTGGTTACTATAGGGACCCATGATCGACAATCACGGGTCATTATAGTTGTTTGGAGGTTGGTGCATGTTCAATATCGAACATCCAGCACATGAAGGATGATCAGAAAACGATAGTTGTCTGATCGCTCCGTGTGTACAGAGCTTTAAGCCTGAATTGTTTGGGAACCTCTGTTGTATGGTATAGGCAGCTGAAATGAGTTTCAGCTGCCTATACCAGGGGTTCCCAACCACGGTCCTCAAGGCACACTAACAGTCCAGGTTTTAAGGATAGCCTTAGTTTAGCACAGGTGACTTCGTTATTTTGATTTAACCATCTGTGCTTAAGCATGGATATCACTAAAACCAGGACTGTAGTGTGCCTCGAGGACCGAGGTTGGGAATCACTGGCCTATACCATATAACAGAGGTTCCCAACCTCTGCTATTACAGTCCAGGTTTTAAGGATATCCATGCTTCCAGAAGGTTACATCAAATTGACTGCGGTGCTAATGAAGTCACCTGTGCTCAGCATGCATATCCTTAAAACCTGGACTGTAAAGCTGGCCATCCACTATATAATTATCTGTCCAAATCCGGCTGGTTGGAATGAAAACCTGGTAATGTATGGGAGCCAATGACAGACGATTATATGGTTTTAAACACTGAAGAAAGGACAAAAAAAAAATTGTTCAAATTGGTTAGACTTACCCAATTTGTCTGAACGATCATTTTTGTCTGTTTTCCAGTGTTTGTGAGCAAATAGACCAGTGGTTCTCAAACTCGGTCCTCAGGAACCCACACAGGTCACGTTTTCCAGGTCACCCAGCAGGTGCACAGGTGTATTCATTACTCACTAACATGTTTTAAAAGATCAACAGGTGCAGCTAATTATTTCACTAGTAATTATGTGAAGAGACCTGCAAAACATGCACTGTTTGGGGTCCTGAGGACCGAGTTTGAGAACCTGTGAAATAGACGATCGTCATTTGCTCCCATACATTACCAGGTTTTCAGTCCAACCAGCCAGATTGGACAGATATCTGACAGAAAATTGTATAGTGGATGGCCAGCTTTATGGTGGAGTTTGGGAACCTCTCTCATACAACACGTAGCTGCTAGAGGTTAGGCTGCTGTTACTGAGACCACTAGTGCAAATTAGTAATGTGTAGGAAATTCTGGCCATGATCTTCTCACCTGTTTTACTTTTAGGTGTATGTGGGAGCTGTGTACAGCGCTTTGACCATCACTGTGTATGGGTCAATAACTGCATCGGAGCCCTGAATATCAGATACTTCTTGCTCTACCTACTAAGTTTGACTTTCACAGCCGTCTCCTTGGCCGTAGTGATTGCAGGGTTTCTCCTGCAGGTGGTGCTGCTCTCACATATGATGACTGCATCCTATGTGGACAGTGAGGGACAGGAAGAGATTGCTGGCATAGTCTTCATTATCCAGGTAGGTTTCATAAAATACTACTTGGACACGTTTATATGACAGTAAATATGTTCAAAAGCTTGGGCTGAGGGCTTATTTATTTTACCATTACATCCGTTATCCATTAGTGTTAGAGGTGGAATATAACATATTGGCAGGTCCCTAGAGTATAAAATTCTATGCCACAGGAGCAGAGACTCCAGATTCCTCCCATGGCATCTGTAAGAGGTGCCAGATGGCGATGTTAAATACACAGTGACCTGCAGGAAGCGAGGGCACTGGCGATAAAGAAAGATTGTCTCGCTGGCAGTGGAACTTAATCCATCGACTGTGTCCGACTATGGCAGATGGGGAAATATAAGTTGATCCAATTTGAAAATATACTTTATGTAATGCACAGATGTATGTAAGGGGGAATTACTCCAAAATGGAACATTCAGTTTTCGTCTAACATTACAAAGGTTAAATATAATGGAAGACTGTTACTACTCACCAGCACTGCCACAATCTACCTGCTGTGACCTGTTGGTGACACTGGCTTGGTTAGCCTGCAGGTTTATTCTTATTATTGTGGCAGGCTGGCTTATGACTGTTTGTACCTAATACGGTAATCCGGATGAAAGATCTACACTGCCTAGATAGACAGTCAATAGATCGACACCAGATGGTTGACAGGATCAAGTAGTCGACACATGGTTTTCATGATTGTCAGGGCTAGGCACTTGGTGGAGGGTTAGGCTGCGGAAGGGGATGGTTACTGTTAGGCACCAGGTGGTGGGTTAGGGTTGAAATAACAAAAAAAACACAGCAGCTTCTCCAGTGCACACTGCGGGCAGACGTCTGCTCACAGATGAGCTGCCGGCACAGACACCAGGAGTGAACAGCCTTTATCCGTGCTACCTTCCTCGAGAAGATCACCCTGGGCCAGCAGCGCTATATGTACTTTGTATCTACAGCGGGACGCCGCTATTCATCCTCATCATCTCATACATTTATTCCCTTCATATCCCACTTCTTCTCTGTGAAGAAATCCAACTTATAAGACTTACTGGAACTTAGTAGGAGACTGTGCAACATTGTATTGTTTCTTGGTAGCAATTTATCGTATGTTTAGGAGTTCTCCTGGCATTGTACTGACATTATGCCTTTTTGATATTACTTCCACCTTGTTATTTGTTTACAAGGTTTTTCGTTTATTGTTTCATATATTTGCCTTTGATTTCATAGTAGTAAAGTAATTTTCTTTCTTTTATAGTGACTAGTTTTATATCCTATATCTCATCCTGTCGGATAGCAGGACATTTAGAGACTTCAGTGCATTGAAAATTCCTTTACTCATTTTGGTTACATCTCTATACCGTGCAGTATTTGAATAGATAAATACATTGCTTTAATACACCAAGGATATCTTTTAGTACGGATAACACCTTTCAATACTATACACTATACCATAAGTTTATAGTTTGACATCGACACAAGTGATAGAGATGAGCGCAGTACATTCCTTCTCTATTAGCGATAGGGACCCCTGGGGGGGACTTAGGGTTAGACACCCCCCCCCCAATCCCAGGAGGGTAGGGAAAGGGCACCCCCCCAATCCCAGGAGGGTAGGGAAAGAGCACCACTACGGAGGGTTAGGGTGCGGGGAGAGGGTTAGACATATGTCTGTATTTCATATGCCAGCATTACATACCGATGCCACAGGGGGAGCAGCCATGATTGTATGTGCAGTGGAGAATAGAAACTGGCAAGAGATTACCCTAGTTCCTCCATAAAGTGTTGCCACGCTCCTCAGTGACTCCAAGCTAAGGACTTACCGCTCTCCTATTCATGCCATTGTTTCCCCAGCAACTCTTCCTGACTTTCCCGAGGATCGTTTTCACACTCGGCTTTCTGGTCATCTTGATTCTCCTGCTGGGTGGATACACCTGCTTCCTTTGGTACCTTTGCATCACTAACCAGACCACCAATGAGTGGTACAAAGCAAAGCAGTGGCTGAGCTCTACGTCACCATCAGAGTCTCCTAAAGGTTATTCAAGAGGAGTCCTGGCTAACATGCGAGAAATATTCCAGCCTCACACCTGCTATAAGAAGCAAAGATGAGCTGAAAGCATCTGCTGTACATGGCAGAGGCCTTCAGGACCAGGACGCTGATTACTACATCACTTCTCCAGGTAAGGCGTTACTCACACAGGGACATGGTGACACCTGCTTGGGCCACAACTCGGATCTATAGGCACAAGCCTCCCTTTTACAATCAGGCACCAGGAGCCTGTAATCATCCTGACAATGATGCTGTAATAAGACTTGTTATGTGTATATAAAGCCTTTACACAGTTTTTTGCTTTATTTTAATAAAAAGTGTAAAAATTATTGACATAATTGGGAGTGTTTTTTTTTTTATATGTATATTGCAAGACGTATTAGGAAGGATCTGGTTCTACAGTAATCTACAACCAGATATCACACTTTGATAGCAAACAAATGGAAATAACACTGGCGCTGACAAGGTTGTTCCTCTAAGCAGCTGCTAGAAAAAAGGGTTAGTTAGTCCCTTAGAAAAGCCAAAAAACTAAAGGTAAAAAGCAGCGCTAAAACTTATTTATTTTCTACTTCAGGGTCCATAGGGTATCCACAGGATACCTTGGGGTATAGGCGATGGCGGCAGACATCTAGGCACCACAGAGTTAAATTTTCAGCCTCCCAGGATGCACTGGGGTCCCTCTCCTATACCCCGCCCCCGAGCCTCAGGCCACTCAGTTTTCGTAGGTGCCTGGCCGGACCAGTCGCACCGTACAGAGGGGGGTCTTTTTAAGGCCCCTGAATATTTCTTCGCAGCTGTGGCTGCACAACTAGAGTGCTCCAGCATAGGACAGTCAGTATTGACGTCCATGCTGTCACTCCTACACCCCGCCGGTACCGATCCGGGGATGCTGGTAGGTAGCTGGGGTCACAGCTAGCGGTGATCCCCGGCTACCTGGACTGTGGCCGGATGCACGGGGAACAAGGTAAGCGGCGGGGTCCCGCGGTGGGCACCCGCCGGTAACACAGTCCTGTTTGGTCCCCAGGCAGGGGGCTCCCTGGGGACCGGCTGCGCGTGGGGCCAGGTACTGATCCTGCGCCTTCCACTAGACCACCAGGGACAGCGGGCCGCAGCATGTGCGGTACAGCGCGGCGTCCCAGGGGTTAATAGCACGCCAGGGGAGAACGCCTTCCCTGTCTCACAGCCGGCGTCTCCCCCGCTGCACAGTGCCATTCCACAGCGGTCTGAGCGGGCTGTGTCAGCGTTCCTCCCCCGGGCCCTGCCTTCTCTCTGCTCCTCGGTGGCCATTTTCTCACTACATGTGCTGGGGATGGCAAACACTGCTGGAAGCTGATACAGATGCCATTGCGGTCCGGGTCCCCCGCATACCTCTCCTTCAATTAAGGTCAGTGTATGCAGCACTGTTTCCTACCAGGCTCTGGTCTGTGTAGTTGATCAAAGTGCTTGTAATGCAGGATGTTATCTGTGCATTGTATGTGACTTAAATGCTAGCGCTGTTTGCCTGTACTTTCATTTCTGTCAGCCTTTTCCTATCCCTGTTCTTCTGCTACAGCCCTTGCGGTGCGGTGTCGCAGGGTGTTTATTACCTCACAATAAACGTGGTTTTTCTGTGTGGGAGGTCACATACGCTCCGTTCACACTCATGTCGGAAAGTGAACGAGGATATCCTCTTCCAGCTATAATGTACTGATATCATGTGCAGTTAGCGGAGGGATATGTAGACGCTGAGGGTTTATGGAGGGCATGTTGTATTATATATCACGCCCCATTTCTGTCACTGTGCCTGCACAAAAAAAGGGGACCGCCCTCAGCTGGCTATGATGCTTACAGCCTTTGTGGGCAATGCCCCCTCCGTTTCCCCATAGGGGTTATCGCAGCCTGTGGTGGTCTCATCACATGCAGGGGTCCCTGGACAGTTGATGGTACCCCAGTGTATCCTGCTTTTCGCCCCCCCAGGTCTCGCAGGAGCCTGTGTGGGTGAATTTATTGTCCAAATGGTATAGCACCTGATGGACGTTTTACAGGGGGAGTCACCATTTCGGCCTTCTAAACGGCCTTTCGGGTCTCAGACGGGTAAAGGCATGACGTCTGATGACGGTGACATTATTGACTTTTTCAGACACGAGCCGCTTAGTGCAAAGGAGGCGTAGTCTGGGTCTAAAGTCTATATACCTGGCTTCTACGGGCAGTCCGTGTGGCTTTGGTTATTACATATCCCCCGTGGCTAAATCCAAATATGCCTTCTTTAAGGATAAGGGTGTTGCCACTGTAATTCCTCTATCTGGTCAGGTGGATCATTTAGAGGAGGCGTGGAAATTCCGGGTAAGCGGTTCCAGCCTCAAAAACGGTTGACCTTTTGCATACCCTTTTTGCGTATAATTACATTTCCGAATGGGAGTTACCTTTACGGGTAGATTCTCATGTTACACGCCTAGTGAGGAGTGCTACGTTGCCCATGCCCTCCAAGTCCTCTTTGAAAGAGGTTCCAGATTGCAAGGTGCAAATATATCTAAAATCCAATATTCCCTTGCTGGAGGGGCTTCCAGGCCGGCTATGGCCGTGTGCTGGGGGGCCAGAGCCATGGAACGCTGAGTAGGTAACTGGATCTCTGCACACTGACTCTCCAGCAGAGCAGGTGGATAGTGGCAAATTCTCAGAGACTTTGCTACGTTCATAATGAGATGGTCTTACATATAGCCTACTCCTTTCCAGAATCTCCTCGGCAGCAGTAGCGTCTTGCCGCTCCCTGTGGTTGCGCTCTTGGAAAGCGGACGCAGATTCCATTTGGAATGCTTTGCCTTTTACGGGACAAGTCCTGTTTGGCCCTCGTCTGGACGCAATTGTGGCCCTGCAGGCAGCAGCTACGTCTGCGTGTCTGCCATCGGCTACAGTCCCATCAGGGTCTGGGACTTTGTCTTTTCGGCCCTGTGAGGCCAGGGTAAGTCTAAAATACAGCTTTCCAAGACAGTCAGTAGCCAGGAAATCTGCTCAGCCATAAGAACAGGCTTAGAGTACAAGACGTCCTACTCCCAAGTTGGACTATAAGCCTTCAGCCTCACGGGACGGGCCTCCTCTCGGGAGCCCCCAGAGTTGGAGGCCGGCTTCTCCAGTTCGCCCAGTGCCGGTGTCTGACCACCACGGACACTGGGGTAAGAGAAGTATTTTCTTGAAGGTATGTCCTCTCTTCCCGGTAAAAGCCTCCCAGACGGTTTTTCGTTACACGTCTTCTGTCAATTCAGGACAAGGCCCTGTAATTTTTGAGGGTGTTACACTCTATGCTCCAGGCAGGAGTTATAGTACCTATTCCGTTGCCCCAAAGGGGAACGAGGTATTACTCCATCCTCTTTCTGGTACAGACACCCAATGGGGCTTACCAGGACATTCTCAACCTCGAATCCTTCAAATTCTTAAGGGGTCCTCGGTTCGGGAGAGGGACCCTGCATTCCATCATTCAATGGAGCCTGGGAATTTTGTGGTGTCGGATATATTCAGGGTGACTACCTGAATATCCCTCTTATCTTAGCACACCAGTGTTTTCCTCAGGTTTGCAGTGGTCGATAAGCGTTTCCAGTTTCTGGCATTGCCCCTTGGTCTGGCCTCCGCACCTCACGGTTTACCAGGGTCATGGTAGTTATGGCAGCCCACCTGCGGATGCAGGGGGTCCGCTTGTTACCCTATCCGAGTGACCTCCTGTTGTTACCACGGTCTCCAGAGATACTTCAGTGCCATATGCAACGGACAATATCTGTGTTGTTACGTTAGGGCTGACTGATAAACTGGAAATGGTCCTCTCTGATTCTTCACAGAGGATGCTCCATATCCCAACATCTGAGGTTCTTTGTGATTGAGGAAAAGATCTCTGCAGGCAACTGCGTACCTTTGCCTGTAATGCAGAGTCGCCGAGTGTCTATTCACTTGGCAATGTTGTTCCTGGGTTCCAGGATGTCGCTGTTCGACATGGTGGAGTACCCAGCTTCACTCTAAAGAACTTGATCCTCTCCGGATGGGATGGGTTGCCCCATAGGATAAAGTCAATAGGCTTTCCCCGGAGGTTTGTCTCTCTCTGGCCTGGTGGCTGCAGAAAGCTCACCTAAACAAGGGGCACCCCCTTTGGGATTGCGGACAAGGTCCTTCTGACGACGGACGCCAGTATCCGTGGCTGGGAAGCAGTGACGGGTCCACACTTGTTCCAGGACAGGTGGACACCAGTAGTTTTTGCGCTTCCCATAAACATCTGAGAACTCTGAGCAGTATTCAAGGTTCTCCAGCATGCAGGACAGGTCCTCCACGGAAATACCGTGCAGGTACAGTCTGACAACGCCATCATGATGGCTTATGTAAGCCACCTAGGAGGTTCCTGAAGTCAGGCGACACTAACAGTGGTGTCCCGACTTCTGGCTTGGGTGGAAGGCTATATCCCTGCCGTCATCGGCAGTGTTCATTCAGGAATCCTCAGATGGAAAGCAGGCTTTCTCAGCCGTCAAGACGTGCATTCAGGGAAATGTCCTCTTTATCAGGAGGTGTTCAATCTTCTGGTGAACAAGTGGAGCCTTTCAGAGATGAGACTCTTCTGATAGACGTAGGTAGGTCCAGTGGACCTTCCAGGTTGTGTACCTCGTCCCTCTGTTATCCCTTCTTCCTCCAGTAATAGCAAGAAGGAGGCACGCTCCTGCTGATAGCTCCAGCGTAGGCCAGATGGCACTATTACTCAGATCTTCGGAGCCTCTCAGTTAACACTCCGAAGCTGTTGCCTCTACGCCCGGACCTGTTGTCTCAGGATCCTGGCTGATACCCAGACCTGGGTTGTCTGTCCTTGACGGTGTGGCGGTGGAGACTGCCCTCTTAAGGTCTAGGAGTTTTTCCAGCTCTATAGTTAACAGGGGCTCTGTCCATGCTAAGAGCTCGGAAGTTTTTATCTGCAAGAATTTACCATTAGGTATGGTATACTTTCTTTCAGGTGTCGCCCTAGAGGCTAGGCTCCTCGGGTATTCCGGGTATCCACAGGTTGGCTTTCCTACAGGTGGGCTTAGATAACGGTCTTCGCCTTGCTTACCTGAAGGTGCAGGTTTCTGCCCTGTTAGTATGGTTTCAGTGTAGGATTGCTACTCTTCCTGATGTCCGCACCTTTGTGCAGGGTGTACGTTATATTCAGCATCCCTTTGTTCCACCTGTGGCTCCTTGGGATTTGGCTGTGGTCCTTAGGGCTCTCTGAGGACCGCCATTTGATCCACTGGGCTCAGTGGATTTCAAATGGCTTACGGCTAGGACTGTATTCCTTCTGGCTCTTAATTTGGCCAGTAGGATCTCAGAATGGGAGGCTCTGTCATGTAGACCTCCCTTTTTCTCATCTTTCCTAGGAACAGGGCAGTGCTTCGCACTTGCCCTGGTTTTTTACCTACGGGGGTGTCTAGTTTCCACATCAATGAGGAAATTATAGTACCGGCCTTTACTTCCCCAGTCCTATCTGCTGGTGAGGCCTATTTGGCTGTGGTACGGGCGCTAAGAATTTAAGTTGACCGTACCAGTCCATTTAGGAAATCAGACTCTCGGTTTTGTCCTTTCTGATTTCCATAAAAAGGGTTGGCCTGCCACTACGCTAACTTTGGCAGGATGGATTCACAGGTCTTCCTGTTCCATCCTCTATTAAAGCTCTTCCACTAGGTCTGTGGGTCCTTCGTGGGCCGCTCGACATGGCGCCTCAGCGGTGATTGGCAGCCACGTGGTCCATATTTTTGTAAGGTATTATGCTTTTGATACCTTCGCCTCTCAGGATGCTTCCTTTAGGCGGCGGATTCTCCTTACAGCACAGGAGCGTCCCCACCCTTAAAGGATACTGCTTTGGGACATCCCCAAGGTATCCTGTGGATACTCTATGGACACTTCATTTGGATGAACTTCCAAATGAAGTGAACTGCCAGAGGGGCAGTGAAACGCGTTGGTGTACCACCAGGATTCAGGCACTACCAGCACCTGCACTTCATTTGGAAGTTCAACTTTTGTGGAATACTTCATTGGAAGTTCATATGACCAGCAACTCAGCACCAGGAAACTGTGGATATAGACCTGTGACTTTGAGAACTTCTTCTTAGATCACCGCCACTACCTATTGGACCACTCCTCAGAGACTCACAGAGGTAATATTTGTCTATGCAGGAGGGTCCTAGCGGTGAGGACTACATGTGCTCAGTCCCTCATTGGATTTTCATCCTTGACTGATTGAATAATTTGATTCCACCAACAGTACTCTGTTCATGGATATTGATAGTGCGGTAAACTGTGCAGTGCCTGAATTGGGTCCTTATTGAGGCCATCCAGCTCACGATTTTTTTGACATGCATGTTGATTTTTTAACTCTTTAGTGCCTTTTTTTTTTTTTTCAATTTATTTATATTTTTTATTTTCACTATTTACTATTATTTTCATTACTTGCAAGTATTGTGCATAGATTGATTGAGATTTAATGTCAATTTATCTTTTATGTATTAATGTGTCTTTGGTATTATCCAATAAATAAGTACAAGTTTTAGCGCTGCTTTTTACATTTAGTTTTTTGATCACACTTTGATAGTCAGGTATTGCTGATTTCCTCACATTAGCTGGGTAGAATGCCATTCTCGCACCCCGATTGTTGCTGTTTCAGTCACCCATTGCAGACAAGACCAGGGCCGTAACCACGGATGTGCGAACGGCACCAGGGGGCAGAACAGCTGTTGCCCCGTGGCACCTGCATTTGGCTTGTAAAGCCTGGAATGGCAACCTCTACACCTGCTGCAGGGCTGTATGAAGCTCCCTTAGGAGACACTGGGCATACACATTGCAGCCTGTAGAGCCAACTGAAACCTACCCGGGTCAGTGCCCCACCCTTCACTGTGAAGTCATGCATTCAGGTGGGGTGCTGGCACAGGGCAGAAAGTTGGCCTGCTACAGCACTGGACAAGACTGTAATCTGTATAAGTTAGCTCTATGGTGCTTGGTTCAGGGAAAAAACAAAACAAAACATGGGTTCATATAGTCTTCATTCTAGCACCCTGCACTGTCACAACCCATACAGTTCCCCTTTCCTGCCTGGGGTGGCAACTCTGCTCTGGTGCTTCTAGCACACACTGGTCTGTTTATCAGAAGTTTGTTGCATCTGCTCACAGTGCTAGACGCACCAGTGAAGAGAGCGACACCCCAGGCATAAAAGAGGAACTGCACAGTTGTGACAGGTGCTAGAATGAACACTAGTTATACCACATATCATACCATAACTGCAAAGGATATCCTGGTACTTGAACGGGATGCGGTAGATATCCCAGCGATCGGGATGCCGGTATCCCAGCGCCGGAATCCTGAACACGGAGAGAACACCGGCGCATGAATTCTGACATGACGGGATGCCGAAGTCTGGATCCCGGCAGCCGGCATCCCGATCGTAAGGAGACCGGGGCAGGGTAAGTATTAGCTTGGGGCGCGGGGCGTTAGGCACTAAGGGGGGAGGGTTAAGGTTTAGGCACTAACCGGGTGGGTTAGTATGAGGGTACAAAAAAGGAGGGTTAGGGGGTAAATAGAACAGGGGAAAAGTACTCACCGTTCCAGTCAGAATTCCAACCATCGGGATGCCGCTGTCAGTGTACTGACAGCCGGCATCTCCTCTGTCAGTATTTCATACCGATTCCCTCCAAACAGGTGATGTTTTCAGCATTTCCCTCTACAGACTACTGATCCAGTCAAATAGAGAAAATATTTAATAACCTGTATACCAGTGGTTCCCAAACTCAGTCCTCAAGGCACCCTAACAGTCCAGGTTTTAAGGATATCCATGTTTGAGCACATATGGTTAAATCAAACTGACAGAGGTACTAATTAAATGCTGTGACCAAGCATGAATATCCTTAAAACCTGGACTGTTAATGACTTGAGGACAGAGTTTGGGAACCACTGCTGTATATAGTCAAATAAATCTTGAAAATATAACCTTAGGACCAGAGGGAACACAGGAACACAGTCCATACCTCTTCAATGGCTATTAAACATCTAACAACTTGTTCTGTTACATGCAATGGTGCTCAGTCAGCCACTAATAGTGACATATGTGGCTGCTACTCTGTACACTAATGCATGGAGTCCTTAACAGCATGTTACAGAATTGATCAATTACTCTTTATGACAGGGGTGGGGAACCTTTTCTCTGCCGAAGGCCATTTTGATATATATAACATTATTCATGGGGCTGGTGAAGGCCACGCCCCCTCCGTGAGACGTCACAGTGGGCGGGGTCACGATCGCCACTGATTACAGCAATGCCCGGAGCATCTTGAGCATGCTTCGGGGAGCTGTAAGGGCAGCAATGTGACTGTCTGAAGCGTCCTAAGGACACTCCTGCATAGATTCTGGCTGCAGGGTGCCATTCTAGGCAACCTGCTAGCCAGATGAGGTTAGCAGAAAAAAGCTCCGAGGGCCAGACCAAAGGATCCTGGGGGCCACCGGGCCTGAGGTTCCCCATCCCTGCTTTGAGGTGTACTGCGCATGGCTTATTGACTGATGTGACTGGAGTCTTGTACAGCTCTAATAAGAGGGATCAATCCAATACCTACATAATATAATATGAGAATTATTACATTACGCTGTCTTTAGACTAGAAGTTAGTTACACTAGCTGTGGAAATAGCATTAGTGGATGCATTTGTTTTACTAACTCCTTATTTTAGTTCTCATCAAGTTTAACTTGGAGAGAAGCTGTCCATTTTTATTTTGTATGTAGTTTAATAATTTGTCACCAGTGACGATAGCACCTTCTAAGTTTATTCAGTACACACAAACACTACAAGATCTGAAAACTACTGCACGATGACGACATTGTAATCGTTCAGTCGTGTGTTGAGCCTGCACTGAACGAGCAGACGTTAAGTGCAGGGTCATCAATCATCTGGAAACATGCTGGACCTGACTATATCGTCAGGTTGACCAGCATGTTGGAGAGATGATGTATGTCTAAACGACCAGCGGGCACACGCATCGCTGGTCGTTTTAGACACTTTTGCAAACGATCGTTATCGTTCAATTTAATTGTCTAGTGGATACCCCCCTTTAGACAGCAACAGGAAATGTCAGTATGCATTACAACAGCAGTGTATGGAGCCCTGCACACCCTTACACTGGCTCTTAGACTGTCTAATGCACAGAAGACGTTTCCACAGCCACACACTGCGGGTTGTGTAAAGGTCCTGAAGCACTCCAATCTACAGGCGCATGCCATCATTTAGTTTGGAAATGGGATTCTGACAGAGAAGTTGAAAACGTTGGAACACAATATGAGAATGTTATGAAAGTTGCAGCTAGATCCCCATCAGCTAAAAGGACCCGGACGTCAACAGTTACTATCCACGTGGACATCTATTGGGAATAGTAACCCCGAAGCGTGGCGAGCGAAGCAAGCTGCGAGGGTACAAGCAACTACTACTGTTAGCCGGAAACTACTCACTCAACGTCACGTCCGGGTCCATTAGTTGAAGGGGATCTAGGCTCAACCACATTATGAATATCTAAATTGATAACATTAAATGCTGTACACTTAAACATGGACCGACTGAAAGAAAATAAACTGGCAAGAAAGCGCGTGTATAGGTTTCTTTTATAAAAGTATGTTTATTAAACACTACTATTACTGAGCCAGCAGTGACATGTGGTGATGCTGTTCACATTTCCTCCGCAGTGGTCTAGATCCCCATATAGGTCATGTACAAATGGTGGCAACAAACTATGTTAATAAGAATTGCATAGGTATGTAACCTACTAAGTAATACTTAAATCTTCTGGAAACGGTCACCCCCCCACTTTACCTTTCAGACGATCATTCGTCACAAATGACCACTAGAACGTGTGTAGTTTAGCCAAGAGCCTCATAAGTGGCATCCCCCTGCTTTACCACTAGGCACGCTCACCAGCGCCATCTCCTGGTGCTCCGGGTCACAATGAATGGGCCATTTATTTAGTTCATGTGAGAGAACGCCTTACGGGACATTCATGGTTATTTTCCAAACTGAATTTAAACACTGCTTTCAAAAAAAAAAGTTTCCATCTCCTCCATGGAGGGAAAGCAGAAGACTGACGAGCATCTTCCACCTTTCTTCCTAATGATATACTACAGGGAAATAACTTACACTTAAGCAGTGTCCTACTAGTAGTAGAGTTATTGGAAAGCACATTCAACTCAAAAACCAGGTTAGGAAGGTAAAACTGGGATATGAATCATTCAGAAAGTGACGGCACAGATCCGGGACAGTGTGCTTATTTCACAGTCTGGTTAGATTTATTTAACAACCCCCCCCCCCCCCCCCCCCCCAAAAAAAAAACAAACAAAAACGCTTTCATCAATTATGTCCGCACTTGCCACAATTTCTAAAAGTAGGCCACAGATACAGTCTCTGTACTTAATATACTGCAAATACAGCTTTTCTTGTTTAATTGGATGTCATCCCTCCATAGCTTTGTGTTTAAAGAGCCCCTGCTGCCTCCAGTGAGGGAAGCCATTTTTGTGGGCGTGGCCATTACGGATCGGAATGTAACTGCTATCATTTCACCAGCACTGTGTGGTCGCCAGTCACGGAGAGCCTCACTGAGGTACCCAGGTTCTAATGAACGGATAAGTTAGATCCTCGTGAATATATTGGTCTCTTCCACAAAACAATTGCCACCACGTGCTGCAGGCATCAGATGGACATTAAAAAAGTGATCCCCAGTTCTCCATGCCAGGTTTTAAGGTTCTCTCCTTTCTGCTCATGTGGTCCAATTACACCAAGATGTTTATTTAAAACCTAGTGGATAAAAAAAATAAAAATAACTGGAGATGATTATCCTGACACGGTTCTCTAAGAATCAGATTGTTTTGTTTTAGTCGGCATTGCTGTAGTATTTTCATAGACTGGTCACCATTATGACAGAGGTGTATGTGATAACATTATTCCTCTAGCACCAAGAATAGCAACGATCATCAGGCTGTAAGGTGGCTTACAAAGACCGTTCCTCCGGGGGGCGCTGTGCAGTAGGAACATACCACATTGCATGCACTGCACAGCCATTACCAAAGTTCACTGGCGATTTGGAAAGCTGCAGATTTCTCAATGTGAGAAGGAATTGGGTGCAGCTACCCGCTGGAACACAGACATCGGTAGAAGATACCAGTGCACAGGTCTGGCCTCTGTGTATGCTGACAGATTCGGATGCAAGACTCCAAGGCACAAGTATTGTTATGAGCTTACAGTTCAAATATAGCTATAAATGAATGTTCATCTCTGAACCTCTCATTGGTCTAGGAGTGAAGACTTCACACTAGGTCCTGGGTCACAGCACCATCTAGTGTATGACGTGATATGAGATTCTCTTCTTGGTCACAGCAGACAAAATGTACATACAGTATTTGCCATCCTGATATATTTGAGTCACATCAAATGCAGACAGCTACACAATAACCTTTTGAACCTCTATCTCCCCATCGTGTGACGTCGTTATAACAAATTCCCCAACCTGTTCATCCATTTCCACATCCTCCGGTACCATCGCTTCCTCATCTCTGGAGGTCCCCTTTGTTATTACAGTTCCATCTCCGATTGCTGAGGCCAGAGTCAGAGCAACCTGCTCAGTGAGAGATTCGGGTGTCGCTATGGTAATGGTGTCTGTAGTAGGGACTTCTTCTATGCAGGGCTCTGTACTGTCATCCAGGGTCACATTCTGTACAATGATCTGCTGTCCTGGGCTGGCTGCACTCACAATCTGCTGGACTACCTTCAGAATATGGCTGTCCATCTGTGGAGACAAGCAGGTGGGGGTAAGTGACGGTTTCCCTGTAGCAGACGACATTATAGCGTACTGCTATCTGTGAGCATATCAGAAAATAGCTCACCTGATGTGCCCCGGTACTCTGTAACAGCTCAGCAGCCTCACTGGTCTCTAAGTCTTCAGAAGCAGTCTGTGTTCATGCAGCAAAACAAAAATATTTAGGACAGTCCAAAAAATGTGCTTAAAGGATCATTAAACGTTACAATTTTAGTGCATAGAACTCTGCAGGTTCAGTGTTACCATGACTGCCAGCATGATTAGTGACCCTTATATAGAAGCTAGGTAAAGTTCTACTATATACATTTTATTCTATACATTTATTGTTCAATATCACACACATAAGAATGGGAACATCAGTTCAGGTGTTTCAATTCAAGCCGCGCTATTATGATATAAATTATTGGCCCTTTCTTGGCACAAGATAGTTACCTCGATAATGTATTCCTGAGTGTCGGCAACCACTGAAGAGAACTCGACTAGCACAGTGTGTGGCTCTTCTGTGACCAGAGTTGTTGTCATGGCTTCTGAGCTATTGCTGTTTTCGGACATGATGTGTCCTAAGGTTTGCTGAGATACCACGCAACCACCTGGAGATTGTCAGAAGAGATAGAAAGTAACGGTCTGTGGAAAATAACAAATACAAAAGAATTGGGTCTACAACTAATTGCTGCTGCCAACACAAACGTGCACCACCAATACCAGAACTGGGCTCTCAGCGAGTGCTGGGCCCAAAATGCGGAACACCGTGTAGGTAGGGACATTTAATTATATTCTTTAGGTGCTCTTTAGAAGTAACTTGAGTAATGATTATGGAAACAGAATTAGCCCCCCTGCCCTTTACGGTCTTGTCCTTTATAATACCCATGAAATAAAATATTTATTCCGCCATGCTGTCTAAGAAGCATCTGATCCGTCTCATACAAATGGCACAAAATGTAAGTAGGCTAAAATACATTGGCAAAATGGGAAACTTGTTCTGGTTATAAAGTGGGACTACACATCTCATCACATTTTTAACACTTTTGCCCTTCGATCAATACAGCTCAACTTGTGAAAGATGGAAAAAGTCTTCTAACCAGATTATGGAATATAAGTAATAAAGTACTCTGCGGACGATTCAATTGTTTTTACCGTGGCTATTTCTTTTGGGCGTCCGACGGAGCAGTTCAATTGTTGCTCTGTTTGGATGTGAATAGCCGCGGCTGCACACAGTTATACTCGCTGCCTCCTGAGGTGGCGAGCAGAAATGTCCGATAAACTGGCACTTTGGACGCACAAAGCAGTACTTTTGTTTAGATCTGTTTCGACTGTTAAATCCAGTGCTTCTGGGCGCACACTCGTGCCCTAACTTAGGAATAACTGAATTGCTCCAAAAGGTGTCGATTATGTTTGGGCGCCCCAAAATAGAAAAAAAAAAAATTTAATCGCCCCCTCTGTGTAATGTTCTAAGTGGAGCAGAACAGCTACAATTATTTTATCTACCCTAAAGCAACACTGCGGGTAACATGACAGGTAAATACCGCCATGGACCTCTACCTTTTGTTTTTAGGTGGCGATTCAACGTTCCATGCTCTGCAAACCCTCGTCCACATTTCTGACATACAAAGGGTTTCTCGCCCGTGTGATGTCTAATGTGCCGCACCAGAGATCCCTTCTCCCTGAAGCTGTGAGGACAGAACTGACAGACAAACGGCTTCTCCGCCAGGTGGGTGCGGAAATGGACCTGCTGGGCGTTCTGCAGAAAGACGTAAATGAACAGTGAGGGATAGCCACACTTCCAACGGGACAGTTTTATCACTTAAAACGAGTTCTGCAATTATTCTAGAGAGAAAAAATAAAAATCCCTTCCTCCATATCCATGCTATTGATCCAGACACTGAGCAGTATATGGCCACTGTACACTGAAGCAGCTCAGCTCCAGGGTGCATCCCAATAGATTGTGGTCTGCAGACCACAGTTTCCATAAAGCTTTCAAATCTACTGCAGTGTAATGTGCTGATCTATATTAGTGCTAGGTCCCTCTACCATGTGCTATTACATAAAGCTCTAGCTTTTGATAGATAAGAGCCGTTTGGTCTACAGACCTGTCATATCCGCTGTGGCCTGATTGCCAGATTGGTAGTGTTCCCGCTAGGCTGTTTTTAGCATGACGCCCTGCCAGATTTCGCCCTGCCCTTAAAGCGGTGCCCTACTGAAACAACCGCAGGGGGGGAACTTGCGGTGCAGCACTCACAGTTAGTAAATAGATTCTGTGCGCATGGAGTCTATTCAGTGAGGAGAGAGCTTGGAAGCAGCCCAACAAGTGTAAGTGCAGGAAATGCCCTCAAGAGTGATGAAAAGGGGGCACGTCTTAAGGATACACCCTCTTTCGGGCACACACGAGTGTCCTTTTCATGGTCCGGCACCCTGCCCCACACCGGACCTAGAATTAACACTAGATTGGCAACTGCAAATAAACATAACACCTCCCCTCATGGGTGGAATTATAAAGTGAAAAGGAGAGTTATGGTAGACTTACCTTTGTTAACTCTCTTTCTTTGAAGTCCATAGGGTCCACAGGGGAGACAATAGGGTGTAGGAGGTGGTTAGGACTGGGCACCAACAGCTAAAGCTTCACATGTCCCAGGATGCTCTGAGTGCCTCCCTGGTGATTGAGGTAGGCCACCTCCGTGGCGTTGTCGGACTGTACTTGTACTGGCTTGACCTGAAAGATGTCCTGAGCCAGAGTGAGGGCTCTGTAGATGCCTCGGAGCTCCAGGACGTCGATTGGTAAGACCCCCATCTGTCGGAGTCCAACGGTCCTAGAAGGAGTGTTGGCCGGTCACTGTGCCCCGCTCGCGGGGGTTGCATCAGTGGTGAGGAGCATCCAATCCGGGATCCAGAAGGGGCGACCCTTGTTTAAGTGGGACGTCTGTAATCACCAGGAGAGGGATAGGTGAACTTCCGGAAAGAGGACCATCGTCTGGGATCTGATCAGATGGGGCAGCCCAATCTACCTGGAGAGGATTAGGTGTTGTAGAGGCCTGGAGTGGAACTGAGCGAACTCCACCATGTCGAAGGTAGATACCATTGACCCAAAGGTCTGCATTGCTGAGTGAATTGACACTTGGCGACTGTGGAGTAACCTAAGCACTCGTTGCTGCAGTGCAGAGATTTTGCCTGCTGGCATGAAGATTTTTTGAACTTGAGAATCCAGAAGGACTCCCAGATGTACCATCCTTTGAGAAGAGGTCAGGGAAGACTTTTTCCAGTTGATTTCTCAACCGTGTGTTTGTAGAAAGGCAATGGTTTTCTGAAGGACCTCTGGAGAGCGTGCTAACATCAAGAGGTCATCCAAGCATGCGAGTAGTCTGACCCCCTGCCGACGAAGGTGGGCTGCCATCTTGGTAAAGACCTGCGGAGCTGTAGAAAGCCCAAAAGGCAGTGCTTGAAATTGCAAATGTTGATGTAGTATAGCAAACCGGAGAGATCGCTGATGAGAGGGCGCTATAGGTACATGTAGGTAAGCGTCCTGAATGTCCAGAGACACCATAATGTCCCCAGGTTCCATAGCTAGGACAATAGAGCGGAGGGTTTCCATACGAAACCTGGGCACCCTGATAATCTTGTTCAGAGACTTGAGATGGAGGATAGGCTGAAGAAAAGGGTAGAGTAATAACCCTTCCCTCGCTGTGACTACGGGACCGGAATTATTACCGAGTGCAGCAAGGACTGAATGGCCGTCTAGAGGAGCAGGGCTTTGCTCAGGTCTGATGAAGGGCTGTGTAAAAAAACTGCCAGGGGGGCCGTCTCAGGAATAAGACAGCGTACCCGTGAGAGAACACTTCTTGTACCCAGGCGTCTGTGGTGGTCTGACGCCAAAACTGGGCGAACTGAAGAAGTCGGCCTCCTACCTTGGGATCCCCCAGGGGGAGGCCCGCCCCGTCAGGCTGAAGGCTTGTCCTCGGATTTGGTAGCTGGATGTCTAGTAGCCAAGGCCTGCTTGGTCCTGGACTTGGAGGCCTTTGTGGAAGCCGACTGCCGTGGAAACGACTGACCTTTAGCTTTTCCCTGGAGATGAAAAGACCTAAAGGATGACATCCGAGGCCTTGGTGTAGATGCTGAAGGCAGGAATGCCGTCTTAGAAGCTGCCAGGGTAGCCACAATCTTGTCCAACTCTGGGCCAAACAGGATCTCCCCAGTGTAAGGAAGCGATTCCAATGCCTTCTTATTGTCTGTGTTGGCCTTCCATAATCAAAGCCAAATGATACGGCGGGCTACCACCGAAGTAGCAGATGCCTTGGAAGCTAGGAGACCAGTATCCAAAGCCGCCTCTCCTAAATAGGAGGCTGCATCCCTGATGCGCGAGATGTAGGACAGCTGTTCTTGAGAAGCATCAGAGGAAGTGTGTTCTCTAGAGCATCTGTACAGCTCTCAATGGCTTTGGCCAGCCAGGCAGTAGCCATGGCTGGATGAGTAATAGCTCCTGTAAGAGAATACACAGATCTGAGGCAAGCTTCAATCCTTAGTCTCCTTTAGGGAAGATGCCGTAGGGATAGGTAAAGTAGAGCTTTTACAGAGAAGTGTCACGTGGGAATCTTCCTATTTAGCGCAATCAGCTGCTGGAATAGGATAAAAACCAGGCGTTTTGGCAGCGGAAACTTTTTACCTGGTGTATTCCAAGCGTCGCTCATGAGTTCAGAAAGCTGAAATTTTGCCAAAACCACTTTCTGTTGCTTAAAGATTGGCTCTTTTGCCTTAGGAATGGGCTCTGCATCCTCTATTTGAAGAATTGATTTGACAGCCCTCACTAGTCCAGGTACATTCACTTTGGACTGAAACTTCTCCTCCCCCGAGGGGGACTCAGTGAGAGAGAGATCTGCATCTTCTGCCTCCCCAGACAATACCTCAGAATCTGAGAACTGCACGCTTAGTAGTTTTACTGGGTAAGGGCCGGAGCACCCTGGGACATGTAAACCTTTAGCTGTTGGTGCCCAGTCCTAACCACCTCCTACACCCCATTGTCTCCCCTTTGGAGCCCTATGGATACTGAAGAAGAAATTATAATTTCAACAAGAACCTCCTTCAATTAGTGAGAACCAACTACAGACACAAGACCATAAATCCTGTCCCCTGCAGCCATAGAGAAAACAAAAAGAACCCAAATTCTATACAGTTGCTGTGAAAGTGTCAATGCACCAATAATAGTTGTAGGTGTGTAACATGGTGGCTATTATAAGGAATAAGCATGCAGGATTTGTTTTTGCTTTTTGTTCTTTATGCAATGACAAGTCCCTACAGTAACAGTATCAGTGGATATAGAGCCTGATTCAGTACGGAATGCAATTGCGATTCCGTACGGAACGCAGCAGCGAATACACGCTAATGCTTTCCAAAGCTCAGCCGGCATAAAGACGCCCACTGCTGCTTTCTCACATCTGTGTAAACATCGGTACCATTAACACACATCGACCACTCACGCATTTACACTAGGTCTGAACTGCCGCAAGTCTCCTCGCACGCACTGGGCTCTCAAGCTGCGTATGCAATCCCCGTGGAAAATTTATGCACGCCCATGCAACGGTGTTCAAATGGACAGGCATGCCTGCGATTTTCCGACCACTCCCCCTTCACCACCCCCAAACGATGTCACTCACTCTGCGATGGATCCCTCCGTGATTCCGTAGTCGCAGTGCGATCGCAACGCACGCTCACTGCGGCTTATACACATGTGCAATGGCAAACGATCGCTCGATCTGCGTCCAGTACGGAATCAGGCCCATAGTGCATTAGGGCCTCTGCACTAAACCCAACAGCACAATGGCCCCCTCACCTTGGTTTTGTATCTTTTGCCACACTTTGAACAGGGATACGGACGGTCTTCGGAGTGTACTCTCATGTGGCCCTTCACGTGTGCCACAGTTTTGTACATCTTCCCGCACTCCCCACATTTATATTTTCGGATGCTGCCGTGAGATTCCTGGTGCTTCCGCAGCAAATGAGCTTTCAAGAACTCCCGGCTACACTGATCGCAGCGGTACAGCTTGCAGCCTGCCGGGAGAAGGGATGTTACAATGTGAAAGCATCATCTCACCAATATTTCACAGAATTGCTATATGTTAACACTGCAGTCATTTTAAATCTAAGTGCCTATGATCCCTTCCCTGTCCTGAATGCTGGCAGCCAATCAGTATTCAGAGGATGGCGTAATCTAGGCGTCACCGGCCAATAGTAATCTGACATCTGAACATCTTTAAATAATCATCATGTGACTGCAGGTTTTAATACCTTGTCATTTATACTAAACGTATGCACATTCTGGCCATGATTCAGAGCCGGATGCTCTGACAGAGCGCTCACTCTGAATCAGGGCCGTCCCTGCTCACAGCTATAGCGAGTGGCCAAAATGATGGTCGCGACCATCGGGCTTGCGACGAGACCCTGCGGTAGGGTCTCGCTGCCACAAGCCCTGGAGTGCGAATGGGTATGATAACCCTAACCCTTCAAAGGATGGGGTGCATAATCCTAACCCCCCCCCCATCCCTGGGCTAACTAAGATACTTACTGGCTTCCGGACGATCAATATTCCGGTGTTCGGGATGCCGACGCCGGTATCCTGATCCCACTCAGAATAGCGGAGTCGACATTTTGCCAGCGGTCGAGATTCCGGCATCGGTATATCGGCAGCCAGAATCCCGTCCGCCGGTATTTTAACTACATCCCTTTTTAAGAAAGGAGATCCGAACTAGTTATATGGTACAGTATAAGGAATAGTGACAAATTGGCACATAGTGAGTTTTTACACTTTTACATGCAATGTTGACTAAGAGCAATTAATCTGCCTTTTAGCAGAAACTTGGCAATATACAGAATACATTCCTTCAACCTGAAAATAGTACATATTCCCCGATTATGCTACACTGCCACCATGTGGTAGACCAGGGTTTCTGTACTCTTCTGAAGCTCGTTCATTATAGCTGTGAGAAACATTCAAGCAATACAACTGGAGACAATGTACACCCATAAGTAACATGACCGTGCACGGACGTTTCTGGAGAGCGTATTTTACTTACCTTCATGTCCCTTCAGATGTACTTTCAAGGAGCTGCTGCTCTTGCAAATGTCACCACACTGAGGACACTTCAAATTCTCTGTGCCATTGCCCAGAATACCATCTGTCTATTAAAAAGAGAAGATGACGTCAATGGGGATTTATTTTGTTTGGTTTCACTCTAAAAATGACTCTAAAAATACTGCTCTAGTGTTATTCCTCCCTCTGCAAAAACAGACTAACATCTCCACTGTGCTCCTCCTCTGCAGTCTGCATCACTCCCTGCTCGGTCATTGCCAGCACCGTGGAGAGGGTCACAGCTCAGCAGCCCGAGAATAGGAGGAGAGATTGGCAGCTATAGCATCTCTACTCACCCCCGTTTTAATGGCAAGAGTTTGCACCTGCACATGGACTTCATGCAGTAGATTGCCCTGGTCATCGGTTACTAGTCGGATCACCGGAGTACCATCTACATCGTCTAATTGTGATGAGGTATCTGTAGATACAAGATCTGAGCGAGACAAAGTAAGTGTGAGTGAGCTACATCATAGCTCTGATCATACACTGGAAATGTATTATGCCTTAGATTTTTATTACAGATACAGCATACAAATGGGAGATCTTCAGTGATTATACATCAAAGAGCCTCTGTGTGAACAGACCTGATGAGTTCTCGTCCCGATTGATCACGATGCCTTTCCCCATGTTGAGACTGATCTTTTCTGTGCAGGGAGTAAGAGACCTCATATGCCTGGACAACGCCCCTGACTCACGGAAACTCTTCCCGCACTTGGAGCAGACATACGGACGCTCATCTTTCAAGGATTACAAATTAATAATGAGAGCAAGAGAAAAGAAAAGAAAGTAGGGATAGAGCAATAAGATGTATTTAACACACCTTTAAAACATGCAGGACACAGTACCTACACGGAAATACTATCATAAAAGGTTTAAGACTTTTATTATGCACTAAAATATGGGTAGCTTTCCAGCCGGCTAGTTTGTTTGGTGACAATGATTTTGGCCCAAGGTTCTCAACCTGTGATACATGTAACCCGCGAGTTACATGTGAAGATTCAATGGGTTCTTTAGGCTGTTAATATAATTAAGTCTAAAAAAAAAAAAAAACTTTAAAAACAAAAACATACAGTACTAATCGGAAGGCATATGTACAAGGACAGATTTAAATGCATAAGTGGTGCTGTAGTGGGGTGGGCAATAAGCAGCCCTTCAGCTGTTGTTGAACTACAAATCCCAGCATGCATTGCAACATTTCTAGCATGGGTAAATAGCAAAACTGTGGCAGGGCATGCTGGCTTGTGTAGTTTTACAACATCTGGGGGGGCCGTTTATTTGAATAAATGTACACATAATTTAGGGGGTACTTTGAAAACATTTGCCATCACGCAGGGCTACATGGCAATGAATGTGGAAAAGTGATTTACAGGTAGTTATTTGCAGAGCTCACCGTTTATACCAAGCTATTGTGTATGTATGTATGTATGTATGTGTATATATATATATATTTTTTTATTATTATTATTTTTTTTGGGGGGGGGGGGGCGGGGGGGGGGGGGGAGGCGGGGGGGGGGGGGGGGTGTGGCGAAACTGTTCTACAGGAATGGTCCCAAAACCTGCTGAGGAATTTCTCCAAGCTGGGATGACACATGACTGTGCAGGTCTTGTAACCAGACAGCAGTGATTATGCCAAGTAATGCTACTAAATGAATAACCTTTAAAAGGCTGCTTTTATCTTGGATTCTGTATGTCCCTTACCAGTATGCCTCCTGTTGTGCCGGATTAAAGAGCCCTTTGTCCTGAATGCATTTCCACACAGCTTGCACTCAAAGTCCTTCTTGTTGCTGTGGGTGAGTATGTGAGCTTTCAGGATGTTGGACTAGGAGGAAAAGAGGAGGTCAATCAGCATGGAGACCTCCAATCAGCACGGTGGCCATGTAAACGGAATGGCAGAACGTAATACATACCGTCTTAAAGGTCTTTTCACACAGCTGACAAATGAAGCGGCCTTTATCGTCCTTGGCCACCTTCACCACTGCAACCTCCTCGTTCCGTGCCAGCTCCACAGGGCTCTCTTGCCACTCAACTTCTAATTCCTGTATTTCACTTCTTTGGTCGCCCACCATACTGTCCTCGCTGGCGAGCATGTCCTTCAGCTCTTCAGACACTAAGGGGACAAGCAAGACGGTAACACGTTAGAGTCTGGTCGCCAACCTTAATTTAAATGAAATCTCCACAAGAGCTACTAAAATTGTAGAAAAACAAAATCTGGCTAATAACAATTGATAATCATTTAACGAAAATGAAAAAAATGATTCACAGAAAATAACAATGCATTTAATTATTAGTGATGATATTGTAATTTGTAAATAAAGTGTAAGCACAGTTAATTACCGGATCCAAGGAGGTACGTGCAGTAGAGGAGCAAAAGATATAAGTAGGGCTGCTGTGTGATTTTCCGGCAGGGCTGGAGTCACTCGCTCCACTGTGGCATAGACGCCGTTGGTGAAACACCGGGGAAGCACGTCAGGTGATTGCCGTAGAGGCTGCGGCAATCACCTGACGTGCTTTCCTGTGGCTCCACCCAGGCGTCGATGGCACGCTCTTCAGAGGTCACTTCCTCGTTGACTTGGCAGTACTGCAGCTACGTGAGCTACCAAAATTAAGACCGCAAGCTATCGTTAGCTCGTGAGCTACGGGTTGGTGACCACTCTGTTATAGAATAGTGGAATAGCTGTGTAAAGAGCCCCAATATCGAATTATCAATAGTTCTGTATACAGCACACTTCAATAGGACTATTTCGGTATAGATTCCAAATTAGCTATATAATAAGCGAGAAAGCGTCTGTCTGTCCTCTATGCCTGGCCAGTTTTATGCAAGTTCATGATACATCCAGAGTTAGTCCTTTTTAAAGTGACCGTATATTATTGGTCAGCCCTCTGTGTTTGCATGCAAGGGCGTAACTAGGACTTTGTGAGCCACATAGCAAGATCTTAAAAAGGCACCCCCCAGAGGTAAAAAAAAAAAAAAAACACATACATTTGCCCCCACACAGAGCCCATTCATGTTATGCCACACAGTAGGACACCTTATACACATTATGCCACGTAGTAGTAATGCCCCTTATACATTATACCACACAGTAATGCCCCTTACACATTATACCACACAGTAATGCCCCTTACACATTATACCACACAATAGCAGTGCCCCTTACACATAATGTCACACAGTAATGCCCCATACACATTATGCCCCCCCCAGCAGCCTCTTGCCTCCACGTGTGCCATCAGCAGGTGTGTATTTGGTGCCGGGTCGTCAGCCAATTACAGCTGGCGCATCGGCCAGCAGTATCAGACATGGACAAACAACGTCAGCGCAATGTGAATCTGGCGCAGGTCGTGATTCAATCGGAGTTTGCAAACCAGCAGCCAATCAGGAGCCGCCACTGCTGCTGCCAGTCCACAAGCTCTGATTGCCTCGTGATCGGCGGCACTGTCTCTCCATGCCTAGCTGGCGGGCCGGCACCAAATAAACACCGCTGATACCCGGGTCCCCCACAGCGGCCCTGACTGGACCAGCCCACCTTGTGTGCGTGACTGGATGCAGGGGGAGCGGCTTGCCACAGAGGCAGCTCGGTCACCATAGCAGCAACACTCCTTGGCCCCCACAATAGGTACGCCACTTTTTGCATGCATGTTAGAAAACAGTGGGGTCCTTTTCAGGATCAATGGAATGGGATTATAGGCGAGGACAATGTAAACAAGTAAACGAACGTCATCATTCCTGGAAGTCCAGGAATGATGACGTTCGTCCATGCAAGATGACGTTTTGCCTCTTTCTGAGTTACGTTTTTTTGGAGGGAAAAATCCGAACTCAACGTGCAAACTCGAAACTATCCGAGCCTGCACATCCCTAATAGTAAGGCAGCCCTGTGTAAGTATACTGTATAGTAAGGCAGCCCTGTGTAAGCATACTGTATAGTAAGGCAGCCCTGTGTAAGCATACTGTATAGTAAGGCACCCTGTGTAAGTGTACTGTATAGTAAGGCAGCCCTGTGTAAGCATACTGTATAGTAAGGCAGCCCTGTGTAAGCATACTGTATAGTAAGGCAGCCCTGTGTAAGTATACTGTATAGTAAGGCACCCTGTGTAAGTATACTGTATAGTAAGGCAGCCCTGTGTAAGCGTACTGTATAGTAAGGCAGCCCTGTGTAAGCATACTGTATAGTAAGGCAGCCCTGTGTAAGCATACTGTATAGTAAGACAGCCCTGTGTAAGCATACTGTATAGTAAGACAGCCCTGTGTAAGCATACTGTATAGTAAGACAGCCTTGTGTAAGTACACTGTATAGTAAGGCAGCCCTGTGTAAGTGCACTGTATAGTAAGGCAGCCCTGTGTAAGCATACTGTATAGTAAGGCACCCTGTGTAAGTATACTGTATAGTAAGGCAGCCCTGTGTAAGTATAGTGTATAGTAAGGCACCCTGTGTAAGTATACTGTATAGTAAGGCAGCCCTGTGTAAGTATACTGTATAGTAAGGCAGCCCTGTGTAAGTATACTGTATAGTAAGGCAACCTGTGTAAGTATACTGTATAGTAAGGCAGCCCTGTGTAAGTATACTGTATAGTAAGGCAGCCCTGTGTAAGCATACTGTATAGTAAGGCAGCCCTGTGTAAGCGTACTGTATAGTAAGGCAGCCCTGTGTAAGTGTACTGTATAGTAAGGCAGCCCTGTGTAAGTGTACTGTCATACTGTATAGTAAGGCAGCCCTGTGTAAGCATACTGTCATACTGTATAGTAAGGCAGCCCTGTGTAAGTATACTGTATAGTAAGGCAGCCCTGTGTAAGTGCACTGTATAGTAAGGCAGCCCTGTGTAAGTGTACTGTATAGTAAGGCAGCCCTGTGTAAGTGTACTGTATAGTAAGGCAGCCCTGTGTAAGTGTACTGTATAGTAAGGCAGCCCTGTGTAAGCGTACTGTATAGTAAGGCAGCCCTGTGTAAGCATACTGTATAGTAAGGCACCCTGTGTAAGTATACTGTATAGTAAGGCAGCCCTGTGTAAGTATACTGTATAGTAAGGCAGCCCTGTGTAAGTATACTGTATAGTAAGGCAGCCCTGTGTAAGTATACTGTATAGTAAGGCAGCCCTGTGTAAGTATACTGTATAGTAAGGCACCCTGTGGAAGTATACTGTATAGTAAGGCACCCTGTGGAAGTATACTGTATAGTAAGGCAGCCCTGTGTAAGTATACTGTATAGTAAGGCAGCCCTGTGTAAGTATACTGTATAGTAATGCACACTGTGTAAGTATACTGTATAGTAAGGCACCCTGTGTAAGTATACTGTATAGTAAGGCAGCCCTGTGTTCCAAACGCATTTAAGATTTTCAATAATTTTCCTCTACTTTGCCAAGAGCCCTTCCCTAGTGTCAGAGTATTGCATGCCAGCCGGGGTAGGCACACTCATCTCATTATTTGTAAATGTGCAAAAGAAAGACGGCCCATTGCACTGTGGCTTTCAGAAGATGAATAAAAGATGCATTAAATGATTTACAGATAATTTGGTGATGGACAACACAGATCTCACAATACCATTCTGTACCTAGGTCCGGGGCACTGCTGGTGTCCTCTGGTAAGGAAGAAGTCTCCACGATGACATGGGAAATGTTCACAGGATCCTCTATAGACGGGACCACCTGCTGTTACACACACACACGAAATACAGACTTTATAAGGCTTTATCACATCCAAGTACCAAATTAATGGTGTCCCTTCTTCAACATAAATGCCATTTACCAAATATATAACCAACTAGAGCAGGTCTGGCCAACCTGTAGCGCTCTAGCTGAAACTACAAGTCCCAGCATACCTCCCACCGATCAGATGGTAAAGCATGCTGGGACTTGTAGTTTCACAATAATTGGAGAGCCACAGGTTAGCCAGGCCTAAAATAGAGGGGAAGAAAAAAAAATAAACTAATGTCGTAATTATTGGCAACAATATCATCAATATAATGAATGCAATTATAGAACAGGTAGTATGGAATTATGTAACAGATAGCTGCATGATATATTACGGATATAACTACGAAGCACATAATATCCATTCTATTACTCATGTTTGCAGAACATGCAGCCACGTAGTGTGTCAGGCATGAGCTGCTATACATGGATCTTTATCAGGATTCAGGGTGACTTCGGAGTATTCTTGTGATATTGATACAATTTCCTGATCGCTTAACAGAAGCCCTGAATCAGAGCCGTCCCTGCTCCTTTTTGGAGCAGCCTCCAGGCCGCTCGCATAGCTGTGGGTGACCACCCACAGCTATAGCGAGCGGCCAAAATGATGGTCGCAATGGTCAAGACCATCCCGACCATCGGGCTTGCGACGAGATCCTGCGGTAGGGTCTCGCTGCCGCACGCCTTGGAGTGCTTTTGGCTCTATCAGAGCCAAAATCACTCCCACTGACATCACTAGTGATGTCAGCGGGGCCGACCCCAGACGGTAGGCGTTCCCATGGGAACGCCTCCGTCTGGGCAGCCACGCCCCCGGCACGCCCACCAAAGGGGGCGTGCTGTCAATCAACATCGACAGCACGCCCCCTTTGGTGCGAGACCCATAACGACTGCTTGGCCGTCGTTATTCGTGTCTCGCGCATGCGCACGACGGAGCCGCCTCCGTCGTGCGCAATTGGGCACCATCGACCCGCTTGCGAGCGGGTCAGAATCAGGCCCAGAGCTCTGAACCCCTTTGGGATGAGTTGGAATGCCGACTGTGAGCCAGGCCTTATTGCCCATCACTAGTTCCCAACCTGACAATTACTTTTGTGAATGGATAGATGACTATCCCAACGTGACAAACACTAGTGGAAGAGGGGGAGGCCAACTCCATATTATTATTATTCGGTATCCAGTCACTTGGTCAACATTAACCATGTTGACATGCATAATGTTGACACCACAATGTCGATATGGTCAACATCCTCCTTGTGGGGGGGTTTAGGAGGGTAAGGGCAGGTATACTTACCAGAATACCAGCACACCAGATATCACTCCGCCGGAACGGATGGTCACATTATCGCTGGGTCCTGGAAGTAGACGCCATTGTCATAGAGGCCAGGTGAGTAACCGCTGGCCCATCAGGTCAACATTTCATCCGTGTAGACAGGATGAATGTCAACATGGTCACTGTCGACAATTCAACCATGAGAACTGTAGACACCCTACATATAGGCTCCGATTCAGAGGTGGACGCAGAAGCATCTACAGCTCGTTTAATGGCGGACCCAAGTCTGCAACTTTATCCTGCTACAAAGCCCTTCCCTGGTGTACATCTGTGTGCCCGATGGGGCAAGGACTAAGACCCCCACTGCCTGCGTCCTTACATGCCACCATCTATCACACAAAACAAGAGATATGGTAAGAACTTACCTTTGTTATCTCTGTTTCTACGAAGTCCATAGGGTCCACAGGGTTGACCTTGGGGTATAGGTTGGGAACCAAATCCGGGCACCACGCAGTTAAAGCTTTTAGCTCCCAGGATGCACTGGGTCCACTCTCCCTATAACCCCACCCCCAAGCCAGAGGCACCTCAGTTTGTCAGTAGCCAAAGGCCGGAGGAGGAGAGAAAAAGAGAGAGAAAACTGGAACACTCAATAACCATACTCACCGAAATGGGAGACGGAAAACCGGTGACCAGCCACACAGCCCATATGAAGCCAGGTGCGTCAGGGCGGGCGCCCTGTGGACCCTATGGACTTCGTAGAAACAGAGATAACAAAGGTAAGTTCTTACCATATCTCTTGTTTTCTACTTCAGGGTCCATAGGGGGTCCACAGGGTTGACCTTGGGGATGTCCCAAAGCAGTTCAACCAAGGGTGGGGACGCTCCTGTGCTGAGAGGAGAATCCGTCGCCAAAAAGGAAGCATCCTGAGAGGCAAAGGAAACCAATGCCTAGAACCTTAAAAAGGTGTGGACAGAAGACCACGTGGCCACCTAGTAAGGCAAAACAGCCGAGGCGCCACAGCGAGCCGCACACGAGGGTCACATGGCCCGAGAAAAAACAAGCATCAACAACAGGAAGGCCTACCCATGGGTAGGCCCCTGAGGAAGACCTACGAGGCCATCCAAGTCAACATTTGGTTATAGGCCGGCCATCCTTTCCTGTGAAAACCAGAAATCTCAGACCACCAATAAGGAGTCCGATTTCCGTAAGGAACCTGAACGGATCACATAAATCCAAAGAGGCCAGACCACAGTCAATGAGGCCACACCAGCCGAGAGGACTGGGGACAGAACGGCCGTACCATAAGTTCCAGAATAATATGGAACCTGAAACCACTAAGAAGAAACACAGGGCGAGAGCAACTCCCACCCTGACATGATGCCCTCCAGAAGAGGGAGCCACATGAGAACGCTCCCAATTCAGACACTCTCCTGGTTGATATAAACACCCTGAGAGAAAGAGAGAGCCTAAGCAATAGACCATGTAATGGCTATCACAACCAGCGGTTCCATTGACTGTCCCCGGAGGTAACGAAGAACCACTACTTACTCCCAAGGAGTCCCTAGGGAGGACAAATGGAGGCATAATCAAGAAAACACTCCAAAGGATGAACTGGATACCAGAGTGAAGCAATTCCATATCTTAACCATACTGACAGTGTAGAGATCCGCACTGTCAGGAAGACCAGGCCAAGTGTGAAACCCAAGCCAGCCGGAAGGAATGCCAGAATATCTGGAAATCCTGGACACCGGAGGATTGTATCGACAGGTACAATACCATAAGATTTATGGCTGCCACAGTTTGTGGTAGGTCCCAGCAAAAGCTGATCCATGTGCTCTAATCATTCCAACGATGACAAAGCCAGGGAAGCCGTAAGACCACTGTAAGGACACAGTCAAAGACAAACGACCCAGGTCCAAGGCAAAACCAAGGACCCTGAGACAACAGGCCCGGGCAGTGAAGCATCAGGGATGGAGTATCGATGTAGAGACTCCGAAGATCCAAGTACCCCTGACATCTGGGGCAATCAGGAGCCACCAGCAGGAAAGCATCTCCGTCTCGATTGAAAACACTTCCAAAGACCTCGAGGAAGAAGGGAGACCGGAGAACACAGGTACACAAAGTGGAAGGACCACTTCACCGACAAAGAGTCGCTGAAGTTTGCTTCAGAATCCCCAGAGCTGAACTGTAACACCATAGTGTGATAAAGTCAGAAGGCCATGAGGGTCACCTCAGGGGGGCCCCCCCTGCTCACCAGGAGATGAAACCTCTCTTGGGGAAGAGACTAGTCCCCGGGATGCACGTCGTGACGGCTGAGGACTCCCGCTTCCCAATGGAGAGCTCCTGAAATGAACGCTGCCAAGATGGTCGGGAGGAGACCCTCGGACTATGTCCGAATATGTGACATACCTGTCATTGCCACCCAACGAACAGTGTTGCTAAAAAGGAAGCCACTGTCCTGACCCTGTCGGACTGAACCTTTTCAGGTTCACCGGGAAACAAGAGTTATGCCAGAGTAAGTTAATTGACAGGGTGGAATCGACAGACGTCCAACTGCACTGAAAAGGATTCGGTCCAGACACTGTCCCTAGCAAAGAAAACCCTGGACGAGATGGCCATAGCCACCCGGACAGGGACCGACTTGCCTCCGGAGAGAGCATCATCGTTTGAACAGTTATCCGACAGAAAAAACTCATTCCATCTGGAGATGAGCCAATTATGGAAAGGCCTGGAATGGAACTGAGCCCATTCCACCATGCATCCCAGAGTGTAAAGACATCTGTCGACTGCGCAGACAACCATGTACTCCTAATGGAAGAGAGGAGATTCCGTCTTACGCCAGAAGAATTCTCAGATTCTGAGAATCCAGCAGGGATCCTAGATGAAGAATACCCAGAGAGGGATGCAGGGAGGACTTTTTCCCCGTTGATTAAACGTCTGCACCCTGAAGAAGCCACAGTCATCCTGACCTGGCCGTAAAGTACCCCGGTGATCCCGCTAAGAGCAGGAGGCCGTCCAGGTACAGGAGCATTGGGATATACTGAACAGAAGAACTGTCAGAAAATCCAAAACGCTGGTAAACCCCTGTGGGGCTGAGGACAGTCCCAACAGGCAGAGCCCGAAAAATTGTAAGTGTTGCTGTGATACAGCAAACCTCAGCCCATGCTGAGGAAAGGTCTCTGTAAGTACCCGTAGGCACGCGTCCTGTATATCCAGTGATACCCTAAAGTCCCCAGGTTCCAAACATCGTATGATGGAGCATAGGGATTTCCTCCTGAGCCCAGGTAGCTTTAGGAACTGGTTCAGGGAATTGAGACAGAGAACAGGCCAAAGAGGACCATTCAGCCACCGCACCAGAAAGAAAACAGAACAACCAGTCCCTCACTGAGATAGTGGGGATGGCCCAATTAGCTCCGCTTACCGCAACAACTGCATAGCTTTCTGGATCTGTAAGGCCCTTGTAAAGAGGGCGTACCCTCCTACCCACGTAGCCGCGGCAACTTGACACTAATACCGGGCGAACTGAGAAAATCGGTATCTCCCAGTTGTAGGCCTGTCCCGTCAGACTGAAGAGATATCCGTAGGTTCAGAAGCAGGATCGGCTGGCAGTCCAGGCCTGCTCGGTACTGGATATGTCGGCCCTTGTAGATGCCGACAGTCTACGAAGAAACAGACCTTTAGGCTGACCCAGAGGACAAAAAAGACTTAACAGACTTAGTCTGAGGCCTTGTAGTGTGCATAGCTGAAAGCGGTAAACTTGTCGTTAGTAATACTGCCAATGTTACTACAATCTTGTCAAGGTCAGGACCAAACAATATCAACCCTAAAGATGGTATCTGCACCTCTGCATTCTCAGAGCGCAGCCATAGGGTATTACGGAGGATACAGTCGCAGCCGGAACTCTGAAAGTTAGGAGACTGGTATCCAATATAGGCATGTCCACCTATGACAACTGCATATATTACATGAGCGACCAAATACATTTGAACCCCCGACGTGTTGGAGGGGAAAAAACGTTACAAATGCATCAACCCAATATGCAATAGTATTAACCAACCATGCTATAGCCATGGTAGGATGGGTAACAACTCCTGAGAGCAAGTATACTGATTTCAGGCAGAGTTACCACCTACGGATCCGAAGAATCCGACCACGCAGGAATGGGAGGCGTAGTAACGTCTGTAATCAGACGAGTAACACGCCCATCCCCCCCAGGAGGGGCTCGTGATGACCCTCAGGGAATTTGGGACAGGAGGCCAAACACTGTTGTAACACCTCCTATCTGGCAACAGCCAGAGTCCCGCTATGCGATCCACCCGCTAGTCAGCAACAGGTAACCCGAAGGCACGCAATACTGAGGGTGTATGATACAGGTGCAGGTCAACATTCACTCTAACCAGAATGGACCTGCTACCAGCCCTAAAGCAGGGATAATAATACCTGAAATAGGCTTCCCCCCGTGTAAGAGGGAAAGAGCCCCGAACAGTACCCAGTTCACGGCAGAGCCAACTGGGAAGTAACCACAGGGCGTCAACCACGCCAATTAGCGTTTCGTAGAAAACGACATCCACCCAGGGTGGCTGTTGTGGTAATCCCTGCAAGGGGAATGACAGACTATTGTGGCACCAGGGGGAATTCATATACTGCGAAAAACCCCTGCAGGGAGCGGTAGTCTGTGTCACAGGGGAAGAGTGCAAGAAGCTGCGAGATACCCTGAGATGAAAAGGGCAGTATGGTGAAGTAACCCCAAGTGAGGTACAACAATGGGGCCCGCCCGGCGATCCGCAATTGAGAGGATCCCGAGAAAACAAACCGCCCAAGGGGGTCGTGAAAGAGGCCGGCACCAGATGACGCCACATACAGAACCCTTTATGAGTCAAATCCTCCGCACTAACACCTGCAGCACATGACTTGCAGGATAGTAAAAATGGGTGCAGTATAACGCTCTCTCTCCTGGTCAGACATATCTGACCAATCTTGGCGGAAATATTAAGCAGCACTATACTGGTCCTGACTGATGCCAAAAATTAGCTGCAGGGACCCATTTTCAGCGTATGCAACACACAGTTCCATCTAAAATATGGCAACGTGCAGCACGCAACAGTATGTGACAAACCACACAAATATTAACAAGTATATAAATGTGAGGTCTCAGAACCACCCTAAGTACAGCTGTATTAGGGCAGATAAAGAAAAGGGATAGATATACACTGACAGGTGAGAGAATAAAGTACAGTCAGCACTAGCATAAGTCACATACAATGCAGATATATACATATATACATAAACATGTCATATAATATACTGCACTATTACACTGCATTCAACTGCCCAGATTCAGTGTCTGGGAAGGCTACAGCGCTGTGTACACTGACCTGATGGTGAGGTACGCAGGGGGACTGGACTCACTGCCATCCTGAGAGATTTCTGCTGCACCACAGAGATAAAATGGCCGCTGGAGACCTCAGAGGAAGCGTGGCCCGCGGAGGAAGCAGCTCAGCGACGCCAGACTATGGATACTGAAAGGCGCGCTGAGCTGAGGGGAGGAGCCGCTGTAACAGGGAAGGCTGCCTCCCCTGGCCGGCTATTAACCCCCGGGACGCCGGCTCCCTGCACCGATCGTTAAGTCCCTGGTGGTCTAGTGGACACACGGGGTATGGGGGGCCCGCCGCCACTGCCGGCGCCTCCGGTCTGTCCCCTGAGACCGGAGGCACAGGACTGCATTTGAAATGCGCGGATCACCGCAAGCGGTGATCCGCGACCTTACCTGCTCCCCGTGGATCCGGCAGCAGTCCTGGGCGCCCGCAGAGTCCGGCTAGTACAGACTCTGGGGTCCCGCTGAGATCCCCAGATCTGTACTGGCGTCTCAGCGCCAGCGGGGTGACGGAGCGGCAGCTTAGACGTCCTATGGACAGTCCGACGCTGCCGCTCTGAAGAGTCCAAAGTCCATGAAAAAACTTTGTCCCTAAAAAAATAAAATAAGCTTAGGGGCTGCTAATCAGCTCCCCCTGCGCTAACGGTGACCCGACTCCGGCCGGGCACCAACTTAAACTGAGGTGCCTCTGGCTTGGGGGTGGGGTTATAGGGAGAGTGGACCCAGTGCATCCTGGGAGCTAAAAGCTTTAACTGCGTGGTGCCCGGATTTGGTTCCCAACCTATACCCCAAGGTCAACCCTGTGGACCCCCTATGGACCCTGAAGTAGAAAGTGCAGTTTCTCTGTCCCATCACACCGACCCTACTGCCATGTATACTACCCACACTAATGCCCCCTCACACCTACCCTACTCCCACCTATACAACTCACACTAATGCCCTCACACCTATACTACCCACACTACTGCCCCTCACACCTACCCTACTACCACCTATACTACCCACACTAATGCCCCCTCACACCTATACTACCCACACTAATGCCCCCACACCTACCCTACTCCCACATATACTACCCACACTAATGCCCCCTCACACCTACCCTACTCCCACCTATACTATCCACACTAATGACCTCTCACACCTACCCCACTCCCTCCTATACTACCGACACTAATGCCCCTTCACACCTACCCTACTCCCACCTATACTACCCACACTAATGCCCCCTCACACCTACCCTACTCCCACCTATACAACTCACACTAATGCCCCTTACACATACCCTACTCCCACTATACTACCCACACTAATGCCCCCTCACACCTACCCTACTCCCACCTATACTACCCACACTATTACCCTCTCCCACCTATACTACCCACACTAATGCCCCTCACACCTACCCTACTCCCACTTATACTACCCACACTAATACCCCTCCCACCTACCCTACTCCCACTAATACCCTCTCCCACCTATACTACCCACACTAATGCCCCTCACACCTACCCTACTCCCACCTATACTACCCACACTAATGCCCCCTCACACCTACCCTACTCCCACCTATACTACCCACACTAATGCCCCTCACACCTACAGTACTCCCACCTATACTACCCACACTAATGCCCCTCAAACCTACCCAACTCCCACCTATCCTACCCACACTAAGGCCCCCAACACCAATACTATATACTCCCCAAACTAAGGCCCTTTCACACCTATACTACCCACACACCTATACCACACATACTAAGGCACCCTCACATCTATACTACCCACACTAAAGCCCCCTCACACCTATACTACCCACACACCTATACCACCCATACTAAGGCACCCTCAAAACTATATTACCCACAGTAAGGCCCCCTCACACCTATACTACCCACACTAAGGTCCCCTCACACCTATACTACCCACACTAAGGCCCCATCACACCTATACTACCCACACTAAGGCCCCATCACACCTATACTACCCACACTAAGGCCCCATCACACCTATACTACCCACACTAAGGCCCCATCACACCTATACTACCCACACTAAGGCCCCATCACACCTATACTACCCACACTAAGGCCCCATCACAGCTATACTACCCACACTAAGGCCCCATCACAGCTATACTACCCACACTAAGGCCCCATCACAGCTATACTACCCACACTAAGGCCCCCTCACACCTATACTACCCACACTAAGGCCCCCTCACACCTATACTACCCACACTAAGGCCCCCCTCACACCTATACTACCCACACTAAGGCCCCCCTCACACCTATACTACCCACACTAAGGCCCCCTCACACCTATACTACCCACACTAAGGCCCCCTCACACCTATACTACCCACACTAAGGCCCCCTCACACCTATACTACCCACACTAAGGCCCCATCACACCTATACTACCCACACTAAGGCCCCCTCACACCTATACTACCCACACTAAGGCCCCCTCACACCTATACTACCCACACTAAGGCCCCATCACAGCTATACTACCCACACTAAGGCCCCATCACAGCTATACTACCCACACTAAGGCCCCCTCACACCTATACTACCCACACTAAGGCCCCCTCACACCTATACTACCCACACTAAGGCCCCCTCACACCTATACTACCCACACTAAGGCCCCCCTCACACCTATATTACCCACACTAAGGCCCCCTCACACCTATACTACCCACATTAAGGCCCCCCTCACACCTATACTACCCACATTAAGGCCCCCCTCACACCCATACTATGACCCCACCCTCGCACCCATACTATGACTCCACCCTCGCACCCATACTACGTCGTCGCTCCCTCACACCTATACTAAGACCCCCTCACAACTGACCCAATCTACATGCTGAGCCACCGCTTCTCTTCTTCTCTCAGCTGGGCCCTTTTCCAATTAGAATGTAAGCACTCTCTTAAGCAGGACCCTCCATACCGCTTGCTGTCATGTTTGCATTTATGTTGTCTACCTTGTATGACCCTGTTTTATATATGTCCTGTTCTTCCCTACAGCCAGGCACCTTTTATAAAATAATTTATATTATTACTTGGGGAGACAGTAAAGAGTTTGCGGTGCTACCTAGTTTTGTTTTTGTCACCAACCTTAAAACTGCCCTTAATAAAGGAAGCACCTCACAGAGCACAGTCCCCAACCCATCAATTGTTAAAGTACTTCAAAAAAATGTATTTTACCTCTTGGCTGCTCAGGGCTGACACGGCCGTGGTTTGCTCCAGGGCTCTCTGACAAGCTTTTTGTATCTTGTGCTGGACAAACTCTTCCAAGCTCGTGAATTCAGTCTGACAGCGACCACATTTATGTACATCATCGTCATCTGAAACAACAAGGGAAACTCACTTTACCCTACTTTTTACCAAGTACTTAACGAAAAATCCATGTTCATGGGAGACAGAGGTAAGATTGTCACTTAGATTAGCGTTTTACAAATGTATTATTAAAGAAACAAATTTATTATTCAGGATTTCCCAATACTATTACATTTATTTGTTTATGATTAAAGAAACCATGAAAACTACCTCTCCATTCCCTCAGACATTTATTCATACCTCAGTATGTATTCAACTAAAATAAAAAAAAAAAAAGGTTAATTTTGCATGAGCAGCTATAATGAAAAACTGACAAAAGCCTACACTCAAAGTTTAAAAAAAATATATAAAAATTATATATAATATATATTTTCATTATTATTAATATAATACACATATATAAAAGGGAATGGGATTGAAATGCCGGCCGGTTCAAATCCCGACAGTGGATGCCTGACAGGGGCAGGTAAGAACCCTAACCTCCCCTGCCCCCCCCCCTAACCATCACTTAGTGGTGCCTAAACTTAACTTGCCTCTGGGGGGTGCCTAACCCCCTTACCGCTCCCTAAACCTAACCCTCCCGGGGAAGGGGTGGGGGTTGCCTAAAATTTCACAGATCCTCCAACGGATTGCTGAACATAGATGGCCGCCGGTCTGCGTTTCCAATCCAAGGATCACACAACCTGTCGGTAGGTGTATGGGGGCCTTAGAGGAGTTTTCATGCCCGACCACCCATTCGTTTATCGGTGACTGCCATACACTATGCAATTATCAGCCCGATCCATCGATAACTGCATAATGTATGCCCAGTAGAATATGTTCCCAAATGCCTACTGCAGCCAGTGGGAGATCCCCTCCAGGCCGTCCTCCCTGAAGTACATCCTGCTGCACTCTCACCCTGACTACAGCGTACCCTTCAGACACCCACTTATGTATATCCCCTGCTACCTGGCACAGGAAGGACACCAGCATAAAACGTAGAGTCGAAATCGGTAACGAATGCCGGCGGCTGGATCAAATACCGACAGCGGAACCCCGACTGACCTAATTACCGACTGGGGCTGGTAAGTACCCTAACCCTTCCCTCTCCCCCCCCCCCCCCCCCCCAGTGGTGCCTAACCCTAATCCACCCTCTCCGTACCCTAACCCTCCCAGAGGGAGCCTAACCCTAAGTCCCCCCGGGGGTCCCTAAACCTGACCCCCCCGCGCCCCCTGCGGCTAGACGCCAACACACCCGGCTTACTTTCGTTCGGTATGCCGGGTGTAGGTATTTTGTAGTTGGGCTAACAATAGGAGTCAGGATTTTGGCGCTTATCTTTAGTCCCTTGTAGGGCTGTCAGTGTCGGGATATCGGCGGGCGGGATAGCGCCCTTCCGGTATACTGACTGCATCCCGTAGTCAGCATGGCCACGTAATGTCAATACTCTGGGAGGCATAGCCTGGGGTTCCTTTACACTTACACGGGAGACGCGTCCGGAGGTTCCCTGTTGCAGGATCCCCTTACTCTTAAATATCTCTGCTCCATCCGCCAGCTCATGCGGAACCCTCCAGCAGAGCATGTTCAGTACCTATTCATCTTTATGTGGTGGATATGTGATGAAAACAATGCAGGAAATAGATTACATTCCCCCATTATGACACAGATGAATGGATCTCCTGCTTGCTGTATTACACTATACTATGCATTCCATTTAGGACATGAGCGGCTTATGCAACAGAACTTACATTATACTTTTTTTTTTTGTATGTTTTAGTGCACGAAAACCTGTTAAACTTCTATTTGCATGAACTGCTCAGACTGGAAATGACTTTTTCCCTGGACCAATAAAAGAGTTTGTTTTTTGCCATTACACAGCTCCTGTACATTGCAAGAACCAGATTTGTCTTGTGTCTGTGTACTCTGAGCACACACCAATACGGGGATAGGTGTAGGCTGTACAATTAGATGAGAAGCATGTTGTTATTGTCAGATGAGAAACCGGCAGACATGAAACCACCATGCACACAATATTCAATGGGAAAACAAAGACATTTATAGGGGTCAATCCTATTCGGTGCGAATTTGCAAAAGCAAGTTTGTTTCATGAAACTCACTCGTACATTGCACGAATGCGCACACCCGAGAAATGTGAGATCCAATTAGAAATGGCAATTCGTGGTAGTCGCGGCCAGGTTGTACGACTTCTACAAATTGCGACCTGTGAGAAGTGCATGAAAACTTGGAGAAACGTCCCTTGACCCCCAAAAAGCGAGATAGCAGGACCATAGTGCAAATAAAGAAAGTACTGGAGGTGTTTAAAGGCTGTCAAACAGCTGATTTTTGCACTTTTTATTAATTGTGAAAAAATTTACAGCAAGTGTTTTTTTCAGCAAATTAAATTATTTCCAGCATTTTGGGGGAACATAAAAATGTCTGTATAATAGGTTTTCAGTGTTTTTATGCAAGTTGGTAAAAAGTTGAAATAAACACCTCTCATCTGCAAGTTCAAATACCCCTCTTCCATCAATACACCACCCCATACCTTCCCCACATCATATACACCCCACCTACCTGTCCCCATAATATACACCCCCCACCAACCTGTCCCCTATCATTTACACCTCCACATTACTGTCCCCCATATACCTGCCCCAAATCAGTTACACCTCCACATACCTGTCCCCCATCATTTACACCTCCACATACCTGTCCCCCATCATTTACACCTCCACGTACCTGTCCCCCATCATTTACACCTCCACGTACCTGTCCCCCATCATTTACACCTCCACATACCTGTCCCACATCATTTACACCTCCACATACCTGTCCCCCATCATTTACACCTCCACATACCTGTCCCACATCATTTACACCTCCACATAACTGTCCCACATCATTTACACCTCCACATAACTGTCCCACATCATTTACACCTCCCTGTCCCCCATTATTTACACCTCCACATACCTGTCCCCCATTATTTACACCTCCACATACCTGGCCCCCATTATTTACACCTCCACATACCTGGCCCCCATCATTTACACCTCCACATACCTGTCCCCCATCATTTACACCTCCACATACCTGTCCCCCATCATTTACACCTCCACATACCTATCCCCACATCATTTACACCTCCACATACCTGTCCCCCATTATTTACACCTCCACATACCTGGCCCCCATTATTTACACCTCCACATACCTGGCCCCCATTATTTACACCTCCACATACCTGGCCCCCATCATTTACACCTCCACATACCTGTCCCCCATCATTTACACCTCCACGTATCTTTCCCTCATTAAATTCACCTATAAACTGACATGTCTTATTGACCAAGTGATGCTATATATAAACCCCTGCAAGTGCATGATTATTCATTGGGAAGGGTGTATACCAGAAGTTCTGCACTGTGTCCCGATATTTGTATTTTAAAATAAAAATGTTCCCTATCTTTTCACCTGCTCAGGGGAATGCTCACACAAAATGTGATTTCCTCTGAAAATTACTACAATTTTGGAATTGGATTGCAAATAATATTTGCAGTGCGAGTTTGCTGAGAACGGCTCGCAGGACCCAACTCGCACCTAACTGGATTCACCCCAGAGACTGAGAAGTTTTTATATTGAAACAGAAGGAATAGACAGTATTTGCAAAGTTTAATTTACTTATCATGAAAAGTGACATTTCCTGTGGAGGGAAGTCACTCCCAATGGAATCTAGCAGTCTATCACCATAAGTTATTGTATTAGGCACCTTCTTCACTAGAACTAAAACTGTACCTGTCAATGTTATGTGCTGCGCCAAGGCTTTACAGAGAATGAAGCAAAATGATCCTATTCACTGAAACCACCCACCCTGCCCCCTTTTGGCTAGGGGGAACCATTTATTTATATGGCGCACGCATACTGTATTACACAGCGCTTCACAGAGAACATATTACAGATAGTGATATCTCCTGCGGTAACTCCTTTATTAAATAGACAGCAAAAGTACAAAGGGTTAATCATAAAACCACCTAAAGGGGATTACTCCCCCCCCCTTTAACACACACACAGACACACACACACACACACACACACAATTTCAATTTGCTAACATCAAGGTTTGTTTCAAGAGCTGACACTTAACCAGGAAGCCATCACTTTCTCCCTGCTGTATCTCAGCCAAGCTCTCACAACTTACTTTAATCAGGATTTGATATTACCACACGCAGGCCTGTCAGGTGCCTAAACCCCCCACCCCGTGATATTACCACACGCAGGCCTGTCAGGTGCCCAAGCTCCCCCCCCGTCATATTACCACAAGCAGGCCTGTCAGGTGCCCAAGCTCCCCCTTCCCCTGTGATATTACCACAAGCAGGCCTGTCAGGTGCCTAAGCCCCCCCCCCTCCCCCTGTAATATTACCACAAGCAGGCCTGTCAGGTGCCCAAGCTGCCCCCCCTCCCCCGTCATATTACCACACGCAGGTCTGTCAGGTGCCCAAGCCCCCCTGTATACTGGACAATAGATAGTTAAAAGGCCGACAATGTCTAGATAGACACCAGATGTTAGACAGACAATAGGTTGACAGTGACAAAAGGTCAACACCTTTTTTTTATTTTTTTAGGGTTAGGCACTTACCCACAACGGTTAGCGTTAGGCACTAGAAGGGAGGGTTAGGCACTATGAGGGACGGTTAGGGGCAGGCACCTATCCCGATGGATAGGGTAGGAGGGAGAGTTAGGGCTAGGCACCAAGGGGGGGGGAATTAGGGTTAGGGTAAAGATTAGGGTTAGAAAAAAAAAAAATGTCAACCATCGTGTGTCGACCATTTTAATGCCGATCTTTTGACCCTGTTGACCATTTGTACCAGACGACCTTCTTCCATGTCGGGCTTTAGTGTGTCGACCTTTTGTCCCTGTCGACCTATTGCCTGTCTAACATCTGGTGTCTATCTATACATTGTAGATCTTTTAACTATTTTTTATACCACACCCAGCCCCCCTTCCCCTGTGATATCACCACAAGCAGGCCCAGGCGCCCTAGGTTCCTGCCCCCTGGGACATAACCACAAGCAGGCCGGTCAGATACCCAAGCCCCCCTTCCCCTGTAATATCACAAGCAGGCCGGTCAGGTACCCCCTTCCCCTGTAATATCACAACCAGGCCGGTCAGATACCCCCTTCCCCTGTAATATCACAAGCAGGCCGGTCAGGTACCCCCTTCCCCTGTAATATCACAAGCAGGCCGGTCAGGTACCCCCTTCCCCTGTAATATCACAACCAGGCCGGTCAGGTACCCCCTTCCCCTGTAATATCACAACCAGGCCGGTCAGATAACCTCTTCCCCTGTAATATCACAAGCAGGCCTGTCAGGTGCCCAAGCTCCCCCCTCGTCATATTACCACAAGCAGGCCTGTCAGGTGCCCAAGCTCCCCCTTCCCCTGTGTTATTACCACAAGCAGGCCTGTCAGGTGCCTAAACCCCCCCCCCCCCCGTGATATTACCACACGCAGGCCTGTCAGGTGCCTAAACCCCCCCCTCCGTCATATTACCACAAGCAGGCCTCTCAGGTGCCTAAGCCTCCCCCCCCCTCCCTGTAATATTACCACAAGCAGGCCTGTCAGGTGCCTAAGCCCCCCCCCCCCCGTCATATTACCACAAGCAGGCCTGTCAGGTGCCCAAGCTCCCCCCCCTCCCCCGTCTCATTACCACACGCAGGTCTGTCAGGTGCCTAAGCTCCCCCTGTATACTGGACAATAGATAGTTAAAAGGCCGACAATGTCTAGATAGACACCAGATGTTAGACAGACAATAGGTTGACAGTGACAAAAGGTCAACACCGTTTTTTTATTTTTTTAGGGTTAGGCACTTACGACGACGGTTAGCGTTAGGCACTAGAAGGGAGGGTTAGGCACTATGAGGGACGGTTAGGGGCAGGCACCTACCCCGATGGATAGGGTAGGAGGGAGAGTTAGGGCTAGGCACCAAGGGGGGGAATTAGGGTTAGGGTAAAGATTAGGGTTAGAAAAAAAAAAATGTCAACCATCGTGTGTCGACCATTTTAATGCCGATCTTTTGACCCTGTTGACCATTTGTACCAGACGACCTTCTTCCATGTCGGGCTTTAGTGTGTCGACCTTTTGTCCCTGTCGACCTATTGCCTGTCTAACATCTGGTGTCTATCTATACATTGTAGATCTTTTAACTATCTTTTATACCACACCCAGCCCCCCTTCCCCTGTGATATCACCACAAGCAGGCCCAGGCGCCCTAGGCTCCTGCCCCCTGGGACATAACCACAAGCAGGCCGGTCAGATACCCTCTTCCCCTGTAATATCACAAGCAGGCCGGTCAGGTACCCCCTTCCCCTGTAATATCACAAGCAGGCCGGTCAGGTACCCCCTTCCCCTGTAATATCACAACCAGGCCGGTCAGATACCCTCTTCCCTGTAATATCACAACCAGGCCGGTCAGATACCCTCTTCCCCTGTAATATCACAAGCAGGCCGGTCAGGTACCCCCTTCCCCTGTAATATCACAAGCAGGCCGGTCAGGTACCCCCTTCCCCTGTAATATCACAACCAGGCCGGTCAGGTACCCCCTTCCCCTGTAATATCACAAGCAGGCCGGTCAGATACCCTCTTCCCCTGTAATATCACAAGCAGGCCGGTCAGGTACCCCCTTCCCCTGTAATATCACAAGCAGGCCGGTCAGGTACCCCCTTCCCCTGTAATATCACAACCAGGCCGGTCAGGTACCCCCTTCCCCTGTAATATCACAACCAGGCCGGTCAGATACCCTCTTCCCCTGTAATATCACAAGCAGGCCGGTCAGGTACCTAAGCCCCTCTTCCCCTGTAATATCACAAACAGGCCGGTCAGGTACCTAAGCCCCTCTTCCCCTGTAATATCACAAGCAGGTCGGTCAGGTACCTAAGCCCCTCTTCCCCTGTAATATCACAAGCAGGCCGGTCAGGTACCTAAGCCCCTCTTCCCCTGTAATATCACAACCAGGCCCGTGTGAATGCTTTTGAGCATTTCTTATCTTCTTCCAAGACACATTCCTAGTCAGGGATTCTTAATCAGAGTATAACATTTTACCAGAATTTCATTTCATTAGCCCAACAGGTCATATGTTTCCCTACGTATAAAACATGAATCTCATATATATAATATATTACAGAATATATCTTCCTGTAACTTCAATTCAAGCTCTTTAAATTTAGCCCAGCAGCTAATCCTCCTGTCACCCAGTTGAGATCTCACAGAACCACAAAGAATTTGTGGGATCTGTTTACAGTATTACTGATAATGATATAAGCTCTTAGGATTCCTAGAAGGTTTTAGCATTTACGACCTCTGCAATAACTGATCGGCCTCTCCCATTAGGCAGCTGGCTGACCCCCCTTCTCATATACATGTCCTAGTGATAGAGTAGGACACAGGAACATGGAGAAGAGACAGCAAATTATTAGTTCCCAGAGGTTACATCCCCATACACAGAATTCAAATCTGAAACACCCAGTTATAACGGGATGCGGTCTATATCCCGACAGTGGTGATGCCGGCGCCAGAATCCAGTCACCTGTGGTAAGCATTGGGGTTAGAGCGAGGGTTAGGGTGAAGCACTAAGGGGGGAGGGTTAGGTTTAGGGTGTTGTGAGGAGGAGGTTAGGTTTAGGCACCAGGGAGTGAGGGTTAGGATTCTGACCGCAGAGATCCCAAGCACCGGCATCCCGTACTCAACCCGTTATGACCATGGTTTTGGTTTTTAAACATGTATGTTATTTAATTAACAAATAATCAGCCCGTAACCATGACAGTACGATGACTGCTTTAAATCCCTTGCCCTGTCACCGTCTAGTTGTATAAGTTGCTCATTGCTGATTGTTTCTGGCCTGTAACACATCAGATAGATCAAAAACATAGACAACAGATACCATCGCCCGACATAGAGCGTTTGATATATTGGATACTGTACCCCTATGGTGTGTTCATTATATAGGTCACAGAGCATTCCCGTAGATAGATAAAGGCACTAGGCCGCTGAACCCACTGTTTATTTCGATATTAGTTATATGAATTTAAATACACACATTCTGCTGTTTTGTTCCATTTTACATACACCATGAAACACCAACATTGGGGGGGGGGGGGGATTCAATTGTTTGCGCCGGATGCTGTTATTGATGGGCGCCCGTCAGTGATGGGCTATCGCGTCCGAACGGAGCAATTCAAAGATAGCCGTCAGCATTTATGCTCACACCCGATAAGTCCTGTGTGATAAGTCCTGGTTCTAAAGACGGGTTTAGCCGTTCTACGAGTCTAATTGGGCGTGACAAGCATGATAATTAACGGGTGCCCAAAAACAACTGAATTGCAACATTTGGCGCCTATTAATTTCTGTGCCTTAAAAAAACTATTGAATAACCCCATATGTATATACTCCAATAAAGTATCACAGCAACACATTCCCGGCGTCGGGCTCCTGGCATAAGTAAAATGACAGGCGTCGGGATTTCGACGCCTGTCATTAGAATGATGACGTGAATCCGTAACCTGACGAGGCCGCATCACAGCCAGACCACTAACAAACTCCTTAAAGCCAAAAGCAACTTCATCCAGCTGCCACAAGCATAGACATTTACTGCACAAGGGCGTACCATATACATGCAGGATATAATCTGCTCCCATAGCACCATTATACAGTCCAAGATGGATTCAATCAGATATATAGCGAGATGAGCGTAATAGATAGCTAGGAAAACAGGGCAGAGGGGGGGTGTTGTTAGGTTGACAAGTCTATCATCTCGACATACATCAGGTTGACATGTTAATGTGGACATGGCTAAAATGTCGGCAAGCATGTCGACTTAGCTTCCCTGGTGGCCCAGCGAACACTTACCTGGTCCCCAAAATATGTGCGCGCTATACTAATAACTCATCATTTCACATATTTCAAGGCAAGTTTAGAAGCCTTCAAAGAGGCGGGGTCTACCTGAAATGGGGAGGAGCTTCACTGTATAAAGTGGGCGTTAGGGGGTGGGTCGGGGCGTTGTTTATTTTGTCCCGATTTTCGCATGACTGCAGTCTGGGAGGTGTGTGACTGTGAGCCTGAACTTTTACATTTAACAACATTCATGTAATAAAATCAGGGCTGAAGTACAAGGGTGATACACAGAGACCGTATGTCCCATACCCTGCTGCCATGCCACATACATGACACACACGTGTTGTGGTGCTGACATGCAGAGTACATAGGGGTACACAGGCACTATGCCCCCCGGGTCAGGCCTCACCTTCCTCCCTGTAGTGTGTGATGAGCGGCGCCGCAGGCAGTCCCAGGGTGATCAGGACGCCGGGCGCAGCCGCCGCCTCCGTCTCTCCCTCCACCCCCGGCTCCGGATCCGAGCTCATCCCAGAGCCAGGTCTTCTCCTCCTCCTCTGTCGCAACGACCGAGCAGCGCACGGCGGCTGTAACACAAGGCAAAATGGCGGCTTTACGACGGTGGGAATGCGAGGAGGGCGACGCACGGCACGTAAGGTACGGTAGGACGTAACGGGCGCACAGCCGCCATGTCTTGTGAGGGCAGCATGCCCTCTTCGTAACAGAAAGCAGCATATGGGCGGACAACCTGTTGTAGCTGTCCTGCAGCTGCGAGACTATACATTGTCAGATACACACACGGACGTCTCTGGTGTATTTAGCATCTTCTGCACTCCCATGTGCTGCTATGTGGGTGTGGAGAAGGCTCATACAAACTCCTGGGTGGCTACATAAACATAAAATGTTGGGAGAGAGCTACAAAGCATACTATAAAAATTAAGTCCATGGGGTATATCTACTAAAGTGCGGGTTTTTAAAAGTGGAGATGTTGCCCATAGCAAATTGCCCCAGCCCCCCCCGGGGACCTGACCTGTCTGAGGGGCCGGTTTATCGATGATCACATTTACAATGTGTTATTAGCGGCCATGATCACGTTGCAGGATGCTATATCGACCAAATGTATGAAAAAGAGCCCACAGGGGCTCTGAAAGGAGCCCGTCCCTGCGATATGCCGGGTGAAGTAACCGTGTCAGTGGTCTCTACACTCCTGTGCCTGAACTCCTGCGCCACGGCCATTGCCAGGGAGTCCTCCGGAACCCTCTCCCGTTAAATTTTGCAAAGTGTAGCCCATAGGCTACAGCATCACAACGTCAGCTGCGGGGCCAAGCTTCACACCCCAGAGCTTGGTAAATTCGGCAGCATAGCATCCCCCATAGAAACCTATGGGACTTGTGGCTGCTGTCGGAAATGGAGGGACAGCAGCGGATATCGGAGATATCTACTACAATCTCTCCATAATACATCAGGGGGATACTAATGAGTTAGGTTATCCCCCGCAACAGGTGTTTTGGGGGAATATGCTGAAACTAGTTAATGATAAATGGGCCTCTGAGAGAGAGAAGCTCCCAGTCCCTCCCTGCCCTGGGTGACACTAGCAGTACAGCAGCAGCCTCAGTGCAGGCCCGCCAGTCTTGATCAGTCCAGGGTGCCACACTGCGCCTCCTTTTGGGTTTGGCGCCTTCGAGTCGGCCATGCCCCCCCCCCTTAACCCGACTCTGGCATCGGCGCAATGGAAGCTGTTGCATGTGACAGTCTTAGCCAATAAGAATCAGCCTGGTTCTTATTCGCTATTGCTGTCACAGTGACAGCCAACAGAGACAGCGGTGGCTTCAGTTTGACGCAGCTGTGCTAGCCAATAAGAATCACCCAGATTCTTATTGGCTGCTGATGGACCTCTCTGCTGCTTCAGGACCCGACTAGTGATTTTCTGCGCAGAAGCCAATAAGAATCACACCGATTCTTATTGGACGCTGTTAACTGCTGCTGGACGGGCTGACTGGCTGATCGCGACCAGTCGTTCGCGATCAACGCTTTGGCCACCTCTGTCCTATACTATCTAGATTTTAAGAAGAAAACATACAGTACGTTAAAGTTTGTATATCTTTTTTTTTTTTCATTTTTTTGGAAGTAGTGCGGCCAACGATCACTTGGACCTGCCAGAGCTCAGTCAGACAGTCCCGACCACTGACATGCGCTACTGCCCTTAATTTATGGAACGTTGGGCATCGCCCCCCAAATGCCAGCAGCATGTCAATCATGCAGCAGCTTTTGGGGCACTGTGAGTGACATCACAGACCCAGCTCTGCATATGCACAGTGGGCTCCTGCGCATGTGCAGACATTAAAAATCGGAGAAGTACATTAACATCGAATTAAAGCACATCTCTGAATGAGCCCCCATGGCCCATAGACTACTTACTCAAACCCCAAGGTGTGCAGCAAGCCAGGGCATAATTGTGGCATAAATGATCAAATAAAATACACTTAGGGGCACATTCAATTAGCCGTGAAAAGTCCTGTACTTTTCGCATTCCGAACTTTTCGCTGACATCACTGGTTTTGCATGCGGAAAAGTATCGCGCTCGTCTCCGCTTATCCCCGTATTCAATTCCAAATCAGCAAAAACGACCCAGTGAATTCGAAACCAGTGAAAAGTGCTGTCAGATTTGGGGAAATCAGCCTGACATCCCCCAAAAGATGCACTGACATTGGGGATCACTCTAGATACCCCCGAATAAGCCTGCTGAAGGTATTTGGGCTACTTAAATGCTCTCAATAGCTGCTAATTAGCGTATTTGCATAAATGCAAGCATATTTTATACTTGCTAAAGTGAAGTTTTAAAAAACGTTAAAAATCCACCTGCCGCAACCACCTGCAAACTAAAAAAACCCTGGCGCACACTTGGGGGCCGCCCTGGAGTCTACTTCGCTAGTTTTTTTTAGTTTTTCCCAACTTTGTTTTTTTTTCGCCCCCATTTTCAAAGTAATTTTTTGGAGTGTTTTTGACAGTTTACCTTTGGAGGGCTGTCCCGAGGGTGCAGGGAGCAAGTTTGCACCCTAAAATCCCAATTCTGCACTTTTTTTCCACCCTGTTTCATAGGCAAATCTTTTTCGCCTATACCAATGGAATTGAATGCGGGGATAAGTTTTCACCTGTCGAAATGACGTCACCGGCGAAAACTTTTCGCCGAAAAAGGCTTATTGCGGCTAATTGAATGTGCCCCTTACAGTCACAGCAAACATTTATTTTTACCTGTAACTGTTCGCTTCCTTTATTATCCTCCCTACGATGTCCGGGAGTGGTAATGGGGGGTTAGAAAACCGCAGGCATGTCTGACCGATTTGCATAAAGTATCCAATGCGATCACCCCACACATCCTTTTTTTTTTAATTTGTGCAGTGCCTCTCCCAAACTTACCTGTCACAGACAAGTCTATTGTTTTGGCAACTTTTACGGCTGTTTTAAAACCCTGCTTGATAAATCCGGGATTTCTATTCTGTTCTTCTTTGGTCTAAAACATTGATGGTGCTTTAATATTCAGTGATGCTCTATTCTAAAGTGTGCTCTCTCCACTGCTTAGTAAATGTTGCCCTTAGTGTTAATATGATTTTGATAACAGGCATAATGTGATTTATCCTGTGTCCCTAGTTGTTCCCATTCTATGTGGGACTTTCCTGAATTGTGCATGTAAAGCAGGAGTGCCTAGTAGGTGAAGTCATACCTGATTGGGTACTAAGAAGGAATGTGGATGTTTCCTTTAACCAGTTAACTGCCAATTTTTTTATTTTTTTTTTAATGAGCGAATTGGGTCAAGAACATCTATTTCAAATTTATCTAACACAAGTATATAAACAAAAATAAAATACATATTTTTTATTGGAAACACATAACATTAACATTGATTTTTATTATATTGGTCATTGATATATAAATATATATAGGACTATCAATGATCAGAACATCGTGACCATTAGCAGTGATCGGCAGCATGGCAGACACTGGGAGAGGGTGCAGGAATGTAGAGGGGCCGGGAGGTCCCCCTGCTATTGGCGGCTACTGGAAGATTATCTTCAGGCAGCCGCCCACTGTACGCTTCTGACAGGTCGCACTGTTTGAGACTATGGGGTCTATTTACTAAGCAGTGTTAGGAGACAGAGTGAAAAGTGATAAGGTGCCAGCCAATCAGCTCCCAACTGTCATTTTTCAAACACAGCCTGTGAGATGGCAGTTGGGAGTTGATTGGCTAGCACCTTATCACTTTCTTATCACTTTTCACTCTGTCTAATAACACTGCTTAGTAAATAGACCCCTATGTCAGTTAACACACTGCCTGGCGTAGGTTGCAAACGATACAACATACTTGCCGACAATCAGTTCCCCCCTTCCGGGAGGGAACTGATTGTCGTCTAACAGCGGGGGGCGTACCCGGCAATGACGGCACATTTGGGGGTGGAGCCGGCGCCGCGTGATCGTGTCATCGTGGCCCCGCCTCCTCTTCACAATGCCGTTATTTTTGGCATTGTGAAGCAGGGGGAAGGGCCACGATGACGCGATTCAGCGCGAATCGCGTCACCGGGCCCCCCCGCTGCGGGGGTTTTGATATTAACTCTGCGGGGGCAGGGAGGAATGCCGGCTTCCGGGAGGATTGCCTACCTTTCCTGAGGGCCGGGAGCGGTACCCGAAAATCGGGAGGGTAGGCAAGCCTGCGATACGACCACACCAAGCAAGTGGGTAAAGCATGACCGCATGGCTTCATGTCCGGATTTTTCAAACCAAATCAAGGATACCCGCAGGACATTATTCAGTGAAAGCTGTGTCAACAATGTACATACAGGTACTTCCTACACAAGCCAGATATGGAGAGAATGGTATATAACACACTGCACTATGTAGTTATCAGCCTCAAAGTAGACAACAACAATATAATATCCCAGCTTTAATAAAATACCCAGGAGAAGGGATGATTACAGAAAATTAAGAATATAATTTTCACTTTTCTTCCGTAGAGATTATTGTGGGGGATATATGTGTGTCGGGGGATGTCTGCTGCAATATAAATTCACACACGTGCCAAAATAAAAAGTCATTAACAAAAACAATTTTTATTTTATCAGACGTAATCGATACAGCGTCACAGATCACAAATAAAATGCAATAATTATTCATCGTAAAAGCACAGCACTGCGGGGAAAGCACCAAGATGCATAGCTGTCACAGAACGGGTATACAGTACAGATTTGTCTTCCATAACTTAATCATAAAAATATATATATATATATTTTATATATATATGTTATATATGTATCAATCGTGTAGACCTTTTAATTTATAATTTATCTTGTTGCCATCATATTAAATACATCTCTTTAAACAGTTTAGTGTATTTTTTTTGTCATTTATTTTTATGTCGTTTATAATTGTAGAATTTTAGAAGGGGGTGGCAAATGTTCTGTCATTCGCTCCAGCAGTGAAAGGGTTATTGTGGTACCATCTGCGCCTGAAAACGATAACACTAACAGAAGTACCAGAGAGGATAAACAGGTTTCCAATGTTCAGAATTAACATGCCAGTCGGGTCCCACGGACACAAAATCCTCCAAAAAAAGCCCCCCCACCCCCATTCCCACCCTCCTGTCCCCACTCACAATTCCCAGCACACAAGACACATAAAGCACAGACCGAATGCTGTAGGAAGTGTTACGCACACTGGTGGCGGCGGCCAGTCGTGTCTGGTGCCTCTAAAGCTTTGGCCATGTCACCTATGCACAGTCGAGGCAGCCATTTTGATTTCAATTTTATTAATAAAAAATAAATGTGAGGGGTAAACATGAACTTAATGATGTCTAAAAAAAAATAAAAAGACTTTTTAATAGAATATGGCATAAAAGTGTACAGTTGTTCCATCTGAAATATATATATATAAACAACAAAATAAGAAATCATTTTCAGTTCCACCACCTTTATGAAATGAGCATTTGTGCCTCGTGCCTCAGTGATGTCACTACCTCCTTCTGAATTTGTTGGCTGTATTTGGTTCTACCACAAAATGGCTGCCTCCACTGTGCGTTTGTCATGAATGCACTTCAAATGGAAAGACTGGGAGCCTTGACTCACAAGGTTGTTCCTGTTAAGAGATAGTTTGGGAGCGGAGTTGACTGAATAGCTTGTTCTGTCTGATGCATGAAGGTCTGAAGTAACAAAAAATGGCATTTGTGGCTGCACAGGCTCCTTAATAAAATCTGAATAAGTAAAGTAGGGATAGAATTTGTTTTGGCCACTTTGTATAAAACATTTGGTATTTGGCAATAACCTAAAACATACATATATAATATACATGCATAAAGGCTACTATGTATGCAGCAGTCTTCTTAAAGAAGAGTAGCCCCCAATTCAAGGGGTCTATGTACTAAGCCTTGGATGGAGATACAGTGAACAGAGCTAAAAGTCCCAACCAATCAGCTTCCGGTCATTTTTCAAACACAGCCTGTATAAGGACAGTTAGTAGCTGATTGGTTGGTACTTTATCTCCATCCAAGGCTTAGTAAATAGACCCCCAAGTCCATTATGTTAAACCAACTGGCAGATCATTACCTGCCAGGCAGCGTTCCCTAGAGCTGGCGCTGCCTCTCTCTGTGCTGGTAATGGCTGACCTGTATCCGACAACCAGTGGAGTTGTCATAGCCACGCCCTCATGATATTCCCATTGAATAAAACAGAAAGTCAGTGACAGGTTGGAAAGGAGAATCACTGGACCAATAAAGGCAGTGGTGCAGTTTATCTTGGCATAATGAACTCAAACCATAATTAAGTCTTAAATATTGTTTGTAGTTTTTCTTTCATGAAACTTTGAAAACAACAGCTATTAGCTAGGTCTAATTTACACTCATTATTTATCCCACTTTGGTACTTTGGGAGAGATGTATCAATCTGCTATATAAAGAGTCGATAAGTGGAGAAAATTCCTGTAGCAACATTTATCAATTATGTTCTATAAAATGATAATTGGTTGCTATGGGCAACTTCTCCACTCTTCAGGAGGCTTTGATACATTCTCCCCCATTATCCTCTATATCTAAAGTTACAGAAACTTTGTAACGATTATTTAGAGACCGATACATTATTCAGATCACTGCCAGGAAAGTTTATTGCAATGGGGAATGCTATATTCTGGCTCTATCAGTTATACACACAAGTAGTCATCATTTGCTGTTTCAATGGAAATTCTGTGAAAGACAGTATGAGGCTTTAGACCTAGACATTGTTTGATTACTTCAATGTTGGCGGTTATACTTCCTTTGGGGATAAACCGTGGTCTCATATGTGACCTGATTACTGAAGGTCCAGCTTGGGCAATGTAAAAAAAACCTCCAGTTATAATGGAATAGAAATTTGGATTATGAGGAGAGCGGTTCTAGTTTGTGACTTTAATGATCATCAAACCAACCGTGTACAAGTCAAAATTGCTATTTGTGCCATTTTTGAAGTGAGTAGTTTGTGCCACTTTTCAAAACACTCGCTTCCCCCCAACTCAGGAATGAACAGGTGGAGAAGCACTTTCCTGATAACCCTACTGGGATCACTATGGGGTGATTGAAGTAATTACATCATTTGTTCTTAGACACAGAGCTCCCTAATTTATATGTGAACCATTCTGTCAGCTTCAGTCCTTCACTCAGTACCATCAGCTGCACCTCGACCCTCCCCAGCAATAATGTAATACGGAGGCAAGGCACGACCTATACAATAAAAATAATAATTAAAAATGAAACAAATGAAAAAAAATATAAAAACATTAAAGAGCGCCTTAAATACTATGAGTTTTGTGCTATTTCTCTTATTCCATATATATTCTGCCCAAAGTCTTTCCTTATTTAGAAGTTTGGGATGGCATCCATGTTGATCCATATATTTTGAAGGTTTTCGGACCTCCGCGCAAAGACCATATATCTTAAAAAATATATTTTAGATTTTGATTTCTCCCCCCGCCAACCTGGAGGTTTGTTATCCTGAATTCTAAATTCTGTGCTTTCGAACTGTTCTCAATACCTCAGGATGTTGGCAGAGATGTAGATGAGAGCTTTACAGTTTGGTTTATGTTACCGTTCGTCAAAGTCCGAGTCGGGTTGTCAGGAACCACAGTAGCTGAAACGGGTAAAAATATACCAATTGCTCCATAGATGCTCCTCCTGAGTGTATCCGAGATACCATGATTCTTATTTCTCATTATAGCTATTTATAGTGTTATACAGCTGCGGGGGTATTATGTTCCGGGAGAATGAGATTGGTGTACTCAGTAACGGAGATGGTTGGGTAGCGAATGGTTTGCGAGCGAGAGGCTCCGCCAACTGACTGCTGGGATATTGCAATGTTCTGAGTGTTTCGCACTCAATCTATTGTTGCCAGGGAATGTCACACCTGGTGGAGATACTGTTTGGTTGAAGAGACTCGGTGCACTAACATCAAGGTTGGCTGCATCCGGAATCTGGGATTATTCATCTGAATCTTATTTTGGGAACGAAACATCTCCAATATGACGGCCATCTATTTTCATTAACGAGATACTGATGGGTAAGAGTTTATATCCATGTCGAACATAAATGGTAACGGCAATCTTAACAAGACATAAACAAGAAATACAAAATGGGAAGAATTCAGCATAAGTTATGGGTCTGACGTCAAGTTGTTGGTAGGACGCGTGCTGTACCACTGCTGGACATGATCTGTTCTCCCATAGTGCTGGACATCAGCACTGTACTGTCTAACAACACACCATGGTCATCTCAATCCAGGCTGTGACTGGGCCCTGCACTGCAATGCATTCTGGAACTTGTCGTGATGCCGGGACTGCCAAAGCCAGTAGCCGATGCCACCTCCCAGCTGTGCTAGGCCTCCTCCCAAGCTGCCATTAAATGACTGAGCACAAACCTGAGGTATTTGGCATTGCTTCTTTGTGCTAAGGTTAGACATGGGTGTTCTCCGAGACCAGGAGACAGATATCGGAAGGGTCCTTGGAGGAGGCAGATGGTCTGTACATGACCCAGCAAGGGGAGCATAGGCAGGAAGAAGTCAGTATGACCTTGACTTGAGGAGACCACAACGTACACTGCATCCTCATTCCAGCATGGCGTCTAGCTGGTCTGCAAGGTCATCGAACATGCTGCCTATGTCATCCAGAATACTGACTGTACTTTTTTCCTCCAGAGACGAGCTGTTCCAGTGTAGAAAAAAACAGAAACAGAAGAGAAAGGTCAAATATAAATCAAGAGAGACAGACAAGGGCACATACTGTCAGGGTAAGGTATATTATGTCAACATGGTCATAACATCGACAGAGTTGTCAGATGTTAACATGTTCATGATGTCAACATTTAGCATGTCGACAACGCAGAATTGTTGGCAATGGCTTTTTCAGGTAAGTCTAACCCTAACCCTCATGTCGACATTTCCACTAGGCCGACATTTTCCAGGTGTCGACAATCTGGTGTATGCATTATGATTATCAACATAGAGACTATGGGCCTGATTCAGAGCCACTCATAAGCGGCAGCTCGTTCGCTCCGAGCGATGTTTGCCCAACTGCGCATGAGTACGGATCGTTATACGCATGCATGAACCAGTCAGTGCGGCCGAAATTCATGTGCTCGCAAAATAGCGAATGCCTGATAATTTGAGTGGCAGAATGAGGCGGATGTGGGTGGTAACAGGGGAAGGTGCTTGAAAACGGGGAGTGGAGATCAGAACGCAGGCGTGCTTAAAGGTCAAAACGGGCGTTTTATGGGTGTGCATAATTAAAACAGCAGCGTCATTGACCACGTCACTGGATTATTTAATAGACTGAACTGCTCGCAAAATTGTGGTAGCAAAAACCAACCACAAGAATAGCGAGCAGTTCATACCCTGGTCGATGTACTCGATTAATCTAATAAATAGCGGACATGACGTAGGATGCGAGCGGCCAGGGGGCGTAGGTTCTCAAAAAACGTCCGTAAGTTTTGTTCGCTTGTTCAGACCTTGAGGCGTGAACAGACCACAAACAGCGAACGGTTGATTTGAATAGCCACCCCTATTTTCTGGACGAGCGAGCGCTAATTGCGTCCGGCTCTGAATCAGGCCCTATGAACGTAGTGACTGCATACCTACTGTCAGACTTACACTGCCCATTCACATTACATTGGGAGCCCCTGATCGTCCACAAGCCCAAGTGGGCCCCAATCACATGGTTGAGACAAGACAAAAATTGGAACGTGACTTTAATAATAAGTATTATTTTCCCATTAGATCTTAGGGCCTAATTCAGAGATGTGCGCTAACCCAATTATTAGCGTACATCTGACTGTGCCATTTTGCGTCGGCGCATGTTCAGTGCGGGTCCTGCGTGATCGCACGCAGAGCGGCAGTAGACTGTCAGTGATTAACAGTCTGCTGCCATTTCTGGGCGGGGGGGTGGCGACGGCCTCTGTTTTCCCCAAACTGAGGCGTATCGCCGCCATTTGGGGGGAGGGAAGAGGCCAGGATCTCCGTCGGCTGCCGGAGATTTCCTGGCCACTTTTGAGCAACTGCTGGGTTTTGCCGGCAAAAATCACGCAGATGTTCCGATGCTGCATCCATGGACGCAGCTCAGAACAGTAATGCATGCAGGAGTTGTGTTGCTGCGATAGCAATAGCATCGCACCTTGAATCCACCCCTTAAAGCATTTTACATATTTGCAGAAGGTGAGACAGTGGTCTTGGGCACCATTTTAATCTGGACCTACATAGTATTTGTGCATATATTTCCTGTATGTCCCATGATGAGTCTGCATCATGCCAAAATAACGCACATGATGCAAACTGTCCGTATCTGCGATTTACACACAACTGGACCCCAGTCCTACGCTACCGGATGGCCCTCAAGCTGTAGGCCCATGGGTGCTCACTTGCACACCCACTCACAGTTCTTTAATATCCCCTATAGATAACGTATTTCTTGAAATTGCATTAGAACTAGCTCCCGCTCTGCAGAGGGCTTTGTCCATACTCGGCACCGAACTCGTATACACTAGCTATGTCTCTCTTATAACGGCAGATCCCTGACAGCTCTCTCTGTGGGACGCCAATGGCTTTGCTCAGCAGACATTTACGGCCTGTCACCACTCACTCTTTCTGTGTATCCTCCTGCTTTATCTTCTCCTCCACCGCTTGCAGAGCTGCAGCCAGTGACGCACTGGTCTCCTCCAACTTCTGCTGCGCGGCCTCACTGCTCCCTCCTTCCATGGAAGAGCTGGTGATGGACAGTCTGGGGGGTTTGACGGGAACCTGTAGAGGATGACCCGAAGTCAGGGGCTTAGCAGGGCTGGAGCACAGAGATGGGGGGGTGCTGGAAGGTTTGATGTTGTTCGGTTGTTTGATGGGAGAAGGGGCCGGAGTCGAGCTTGCACTAGAGGACTGGATGATCGCATGAGGTTTGGTGGGTTTGGGAGCGGTAGGGGGAGGAGTAGGTTTGGGGGAGACAGGAGGAGGTGTCCCCATTACCTTCTTTACTTCTGTAAGACAAATAAGAGATGAAAGTTATAACAAAACACATATCTACAGCCAGTCCATTAGTTTTCTATAATATATTCTGTCTTGTCTAGTAAAACAAAAAAAACAAAAAAAAAAAGAGCACAAACTCAGCCAGAAGTGTGAAAGAACCCATCATTCCTGCAATGTGAGGGGTGTGGTTTAAAAGATCGGCAATATAAAGGTCGACATGCAATAGGTCGACATTCACCAAAGGTCGTCAGGGACCAAAGTTCAACACACAAATGGTCAGGACATGTTTTTCGTGTTTTTTTGTCATTTAACCCTAACCCTCCCCCCCAGTTCCTAAACTTAACCCTCCCCCTGGTGACTAACCCAACCCTCCAGTGCCTAACCCTAACCCTCCCCTTGGTGCCTAACCCTCCCCCTGGTGCCTAACCCTAACCCTCAGTTCCTAACCATCCCCTTAGTGCCTAACCCTAACCCTCCCCCTGGTGCCTAACCCTAACCCTCAGTTCCTAACTCTCCTCCCCAGTTCCTAACCCTAAGCCTCCCCTCCAGTGCATAACCCTAACTCTCCCCCTGGTGCCTAACCCTAATCCTTTCCTCCAGTGCCTAACCCTAACCCTCCCCCTGGTGCCTAACCCTAACCCTCAGTTCCTAACCCTCCCCCCCAGTGCCTAACCCTAACCCTCCCCTTAGTGCCTAACCCTAACCCTCCCCCTGGTGCCTAACCCTAACCCTCAGTTCCTAACCCTCCTCCCCAGTGCCTAACCCTAATCCTCCCCTCCAGTGCCTAACCCTAACTCTCCCCCTGGTGCCTAACCCTAATCCAGTGCCTAACCCTAACTCTCCCCCTGGTGCCTAACCCTAACCCTCCCCCTGGAGCCTAACTCTAACCCTCAGTTCCTAACCCTCCCCTTAGTGCCTAACCCTAACCCTCCCCCTGGTGCCTAACCCTAACCCTCAGTTCCTAACCCTCCTCCCCAGTTCCAAACCCTAAGCCTCCCCTCCAGTGCATAACCCTAACTCTCCCCCTGGTGCCTAACCCTAATCCTTTCCTCCAGTGCCTAACCCTAACCCTCCCCCTGGTGCCTAACCCTAACCCACAGTTCCTAACCCTCCCCCCCAGTGCCTAACCCTACCCCTCCCCTTAGTGCCTAACCCTCCCCCTGGTGCCTAACCCTAACCCTCAGTTCCTAACCCTCCTCCCCAGTGCCTAACCCTAATCCTCCCCTCCAGTGCCTAACCCTAACTCTCCCCCTGGTGCCTAACCCTAATCCTCCCCTCCAGTGCCTAACCCTAACTCTCCCCCTGGTGCCTAACCCTAACTCTCCCCCTGGTGCCTAACCCTAACTCTCCCCCTGGTGCCTAACCCTCCCCCTCTTGCCTAACCCTAACCTTCCCCCTAGTGCCTAATCCTAACCGTCCCCTCCGGCGTTCTAACCCATACCCTCCTCCAAGTGCCTAACCCTCACCCTAACCTTAAAGAGGTTGAAAAAAAACCCCATAAAAATATGCCAACCATTTTTTGTGTCGACCATTTGAACAGGTCAATCCTTTTAACCCTGTCGACCTTTCATACCTGTCAACCTATTGCATGTCAACCATCTGGTATCGACCTGTTGACTGTGGACCTATTCCATGTCAATCTATCCGGATACCCAATGCGAGTGATGTCCAAGTGTAAGCGTATAGTGATATCACACGTTGTGCGATTTCATTGCCTAACCTAAGCGAGTGGGGTCACGTCCGAGGAGCCTGATTTGCGCAATGGTCTCCACTTTATGGGTCCATGAAACCACACAGACATACTGTCATTGCGCAAGTTTGCCTACGGGCTGCATATGACATGTGTGCGGCCATTTTGGCTTTGAAGATGGGACATCACCACTATATCGAGTTATGCTTATACACTCAATCATTTGACAATGCCTTTATTTCACGTGGCAGCAAATTCATTTATTACTGATCATGTATGCACGCTATTGCCCTTAGTTACAGATAGGTTGGACTACTGTAGGTAGACAATAGATGGGGGTATTTAATAAAATGTTATATCGAAAATGCTACTTTTTTTTAAAATAATACCTACAAAACACTATTCTGTCATATGTATATACTCCTGATGTCCTAACATAGAAATACAGCGTTTTCAGTCGGATGTATCTTGAGACTCGACATATACAATTTGTTTGGCACAGTTTTTACACATACATTCAGGAGGCAAAATACATCCGACTCTAAGGGGTAAATTTACTAAAGTGAGAGTTTTTAGAAGTGATTTTAAGAAGAGATGTTGCCCATAGCAACCAATCAGATTCTACTTAACATTTAACTAGTACCTTCTAGAAGCTAATAGCTAGAATCTGATTGGTTGCTATGGGCAACATCACTTTTAAAACTCACTTCTAAAAACTCTCACTTTAGTAAATTGACCCCTAAGTGAGACCCTATATATCAAAGGGTACTAACGATAATGTAGGAAGGTGCAGAACTGCACCTCTCGCAGCACAAATAGCACTTGTGTCTGTAAGTGCACAAATGTGACCACTTTTGGGCAAGGTGAATGGGTTTTAAATGCAGTGTCTAAGGGATGAAATCCTCACATACGGGGAGCTGGTAATATTAGGGGAGCGCTTTGATGAGTACAGGCTTCAATAGTCTACCCAAAACTACATTTTTACTGACACATTGGGGTCAATTTACTAAAGGTCGATGTTGATCGATTTTCAATCGATCTACATTGATGCTGTTTTTCAGGGACTAAATTGCATATTTACTAGCATTTAAAAATCAATATAAAAAAAACATCTGTTAGTAAATGTGCGATTTAGCCCCTGAAACACAACATCGATTTGGATCGATTAAAAACTGATTAAAATCGGCCGTTTGTAAATTAACCCCATTACATAATTCTAAAATGTTTACAAAGTGTAGTAGCAGCATCTAGGTATAAAATTGCCTAAGGGATAGAAAATAAGAGACTCATGACCCTATTCTGACACTAAGCCCCTGGTGCCCCAATGCCACGTGAAATACAGTAGTGTCGGAGGTTGTCGTATTATTCTAACTGACAAACATTTGACTATTTTTGGGGCCGCCTGCAGCTTTGCTGATAACATTGCCTGTAAGATGATATAACAACTCTCCTGGAAAGCAGAGAAGAGAGCTAGGGGATGGAGGCAATGACATGTACAAGCAAAAAAAGTAATCTGACGGTGGACAATTGGGAAAAAGAAGCATTATTACTTGTGCAGTTATAGATAAAGGTAGGGGCAAGAAAATACATCCTACCGCCCATACAATAAAAATTCAGAGAGCAAATATGTCCAGGAAGCTCTGTTAACATGTTTTTCCATTATACATGTATTTCACTATAGACCCAGTTACTGGCTGCTCCAATAACTAACACAAGGAAATTTTTTGTCACCTGGTGGAAGGAACCAGTGTTCCTACAGATGTGTCCTCATACAGCTAGCCTCAATACGCCATGCAGCGTGACTTGTCTGGTGTGAGCGAGCCGCCAAGTCCCGCAAAACTTTGCTGGTGTCGGGGGTCTGTTTGTATATGAACCACAATGGAACTTGGAATGAAAAAAGCTGTGTCCGCTACATTGTAGCACTTCTTATACAGGGCCTGATTCAGAGGCGCTCGCTGTTTGCGATCACTCACTCTGAATCAGGGTTTTTTTTTTTTTGTTTCGGCCACAGGCCGCTCGCAAAGCTGTGGGTGACCACCCACAGCTAGTGCGAGCGGTCTGGCGATGGTCACGATTATCGCGACCATCGGGCTTGCGTCAAGACCCCGCGGGAGGGTCTCGGCTCCCGCAAGGCCGAGTGGACTTCCTGCTCTAATATCACGAGTGATGTCAGTAGGGCCGCCCACAAACGGCAAGCATTCCTAAGGGAACTCCTACGTTTGGGGCTCGCGCATGCGCACGCCGGAGGTGGCGCATGCGCAGTGGGGGAAATCGACCCGCTTGCGAGCACTGTGCGCTCACGAGCGGGTCTGAATCAGGCCCACAGTTTCAGAGTCTAATGCTGGGTACACACTAGACGATGTGTACCCGGACGTTCTATAGATGTCAGCCGACGGGCCGACATAACATGTCCGCAGTACACATCAGAACCTTCTAATGAAGGAAAGAACGATCCCTCGTTGCAAATCAAACTAATCAGCACAGTCTGCTGGTGCATCCCAGTCATATCATATTGTGACTTAGACGCACTTTCGTCGAAAAAAGACGCCCGGCGGTAGTCACGGGACCTAGCACGCAGAGAAGGGCTTTTTACCGCGACTGCAGCAAAGATGTATAAGGAAGGACTCCTCTAAACAAGCCCTTCTATGTTGCACAGAGCTAGAACTTAAATAAACATTTACTTGCCCACCCTAATAAGCACTTGGGAAGCTATCCATAACTTGCAATGCCACTTTCATCCACTAGAGGTCTCCCAGTGATGTATGCTATAGGTCCGTGTTGGCTAACCTTGACACTCCAGCTGTTATGAAACTACATAACCCAGCATGCACTGCTACAGTTTTGCTATTAGGGCATGCTAAAACTGTGGCAGGGTATGCTGGGATATATAGTTCCACAACAGCTGGAGTGTCAAGGTTAGCCAACACTGCTATAGGTTGTAGTTATATGACCGGCGGCCTTCACAATCCCAACGCCGGCTAAGAAGTTATGACAGGCGTCAAGATACCGACATCTGTCATAATCCCGACGCCGGAATACAGCACGCCGTGGGCCCAATCGAGATAAGTACGGCCCCCCGTTCTGTTAGCTGCAGGGGGGGGTGTTTAGATTTAGGGCAATCCTGGGGGACTTAGGGTTAGGCACACACCGGGGAGGTTTAGAGTTAGGCTAGGAGAAGGAAGGGGTTAGGGTTAGGCTAGGAGAAGGGGGGGTTAGGGTTAGGCACCACCGGGGGGGAGGTTCGGGTTAGGCACCCCTAAAGGCGGGTTAGGGGGGGGAGAGGGGAGGATTAGAGTACTTACCTCAGCTGTCGGGATTTCAGCCTGTCGGTCTCTCCTTGTCGAGATTTGAACCGGCGGCTAAACCCGCCATCGGTAATACAATCCCATTTTTATGCAAATGCCACCGCCCTAAAGAGCCTCTGTGAATTCGTACGCAGCTAGAGAGGCTCCGGCATCTTAGCTGAGACCCTCACTTTACGACAGCAATGGGTTGCTCAGATGTTCAGTGTGCAACCGATGTTTCGTCTTTTGTACGTAAGCGGAAGATGTGAGATGCCAGAGGTGGATGTCTCTGTGCGCAAGACATCAGCTAAGTCATTAGCATATTTTTGCAAGTCTGCTGCGCCCGAAATCGTCAGGTCCTCTTTTCTGTGGCCCTTTGTAGTGGATGGAGCAGTATGGGCATGGTATCCCCTCACCTGCTCCAGCTGTAGATCCACAACAGCTATTAGTCTATTGGTGCATAGACAATGTCAGATATGTCAGATGAACGATTCAACGATTTTACCAACAATTTTAATGATTTCAGACAGTATTAAAATGAATGGAATCGTCCAAATCTGACTGCAAACACATCAGATGTCAGATATCGTTATCTGACAAACGGGAACGCGCATCGTTCATCGTTGCAGGGACACACGTCACATTTTCTTTCAGATATGAATGATTTAATGATTTTTAAAATCGTTATCGTTCAGATCTGATGGAAAATCTGACCGTGTGTATGCACCATAAGTAAGGAAAGACATCTCCCCCTTCCTGGTTCTACTACTCTGATTTATAATGACCGGTAGATGTGTTGCAGGTTATTCACTTAGCTCTTTCTGAATTGTACTGGAATAAGGGAACTGTGCTTACTCCCACCACATAAGGTGATTTATATAAAAGGCTACAGCTGTGGAAGTGTGCTACACAATTAAAGCATAAGACAACGTCACAAGAATAATATGAGTTATTGTACAGGTTTCCTCCTACCTCCTCCAGGACCTGGGACCTTCTTTGTGGGTGTTGATGGCGTGGGACTCCTTCTGGAAGGCTGTATAATGGTGGGCTTTGGTGAAACAGGTGGTTTAATGCTGCGTTCTGGAGTCAGTGCTATGTGTTCTGTGCTGTCCTGCCGCCCTGTTCCTACCACACTCATCTCGGAAACAGGACGGCGCTTCACAGTGCCCATTCCATTCTGGTACACGACCAAAGGCTCCGCCCCTCCTCCGCCACCGTCTTTGTCTCGAGACTTCGGCCTGCGCTTGACTGTGTCTGATTCCGTGAGCAAGAACTTCACATCTACGGAATGCAGGCCCTGTCTGGATTTCACTCTACGCTTCAGTGTCACACTGGACTCAACAGAGGACAAGTCTGAATGTTTGAGAGATTCAGACACTGGAGAGTCCGCCTGATCTGTCCTCGATGACCGTGGACGATGTTTAATAGTCTGTTTGCGCTCTTCTGCAAAGGGTATGACATCAGAAGGACTGCGGGGGGAGTCAGGCAGCCTTGAAACCTCTTGGCGTTCTCTTCGAGCTGCAGATACTAGCCCGGTCACTGGTCCACTGATGGTTCTCCGCCGATTAACTACCTCTCCATCCAACCCAATAGCCTCACGGTGCTTTACTCCAGCCACAGTACCTGGAAGTCGGTGAAGTTCAGGACTAGCGGGGTGGGGTAGGAGGTGAACACAATAACCATCGGATCCTCTAGGTCTCGGCCCTGTTAGGGCCCTTGGCCCCCCACCAATAGATGACAGTTCTAGCATTGCAGCAATACTCTTCACACTGCCAGCACTTCCAGTGTCTACTACACCCCCAAAATCACTGGCCCTCCGTTGTTCCCGATAGCCCTCCCCGCCAGCGTCATCAGCCGACAATCCATCACCAAGGTTGGTCCCAGATATGGCAGAGCTAGAGCGCTTAGGTGGTGGTGGAGGGGGACCCTTTTTCCTGGGGCGCACTGCAAAAGACTGACTGCGATTAACATTTTTGTCTCCCCCAGACTGTGCTCTTACAGAGTGGCTCCTACCCACTCGTCTCTGTCCTGTACCGTAGGGGCCGCCATCGATAACCAACAGCTCCTCTCTCTCGCCGTCAGAAGCAGCATAACGATTCAAGCTATGCGCCCGTTTCTTGGGTCGGCCCTGGCCCCCCCGGTCTCCTTCCTCTGCATCCTCATCCTCATCTTCTCCATCACTACCTGCTGGTGGAAGGCATAGCACGGGAACGGATACTGGCAACACAGGCACCGCCTGTGTCAGGTGAGCAGGCACTCCTTCACCCTCAATCGGTTGTGGAAGAACATAAGCAAATCCTCTGTGTGTGGGAGATTGAGGCAGGGAGCGGGGAGACATGGGTCGGTCAGAAGGTGGAAGAAGCTGAGGAGTTGGCTTCACTTTGGCGGTAGCTTGCGGCGTGCTGACAGCTTGTGGTGACGAGGGCATCCCTTTAGTTGGGGTTTGCGGGGGGGTGTAGCTCTGTCCTCCTGAAGGAGGAAAAGACTGTCGAGGTTTTCCTGGTACAGGTGGGACACTAGCCCTCTTTATCGAGTGTCCTTGCTTGAGAGGCCTGGATTCTCGACCCACTTCCTCTCTCTTGCCTTCCTCTGTTAAGTATTCCTGGCTCTTAGACATAGCGGTGCTAGGTCCCTTGCTTCCATCTCCCAAGAGTTCCTGGGAGCTGCTGATGGTCCTTGCTCGACCACTCAGGCTGCTTTCATGGTGTAGTCTTGCCCCAGTGGGTCCCCTGAAAGGACCTTCTCTGTGATGTGGCACATGATTAATCTGCTTATCGGAAGCCTCTGGGGGGTCACCAGTCATAGCAGCCTGCAACTCATCGCTCAGCTCACTGTCTTGGAAGGTCTTCATTTTAGGGGACTGGCATTCTGCACTGTCAGGTGGAGGAGACTCAAGGGGCATTGAATCCAGGTTCTTCTGAGGTGGCCTCCTTCTCATGCTGCCTGAATCAAACTTACCATACTCTGCCCTCTGGAGCTCAGCTAGCTTCTTCACAGCCAACATTAGCTTTTTTTGGTGACCTTAAATAGAGAAAAAGGAAAAAGCCTGTGAGTGCGAAATGCAATCGGGAAGACTCAAACATTCCAGGAAAGATATATAGGGACAATGATGCTTATATATAAGAAAAGAGTGAACAGTATTGGACATTCTATGCATGCTGCAGTAGAAGCATTGTACAAATGGTCATTATACTGAAACATTGAGTAACAAATATGTTTATGAAGGAAATTTAAGAGACCTGGGGGTATATTTACTATGGTTTGATTTGAGATTCATTTTTATGAATTTCTGAAATCTGCTGAGATCGAATTGAACTCGAACAGCAAAATCCCTTACCAAATCTCAAATTCACTGATAATGGATTTTGCTTTCGATTTTCAACTCAAAGTCGATCTTGTTTCAGTTTAAGAAGGGATTTGCTGTTCGATTTTGCATGTTCATGTCCAAATCGAACAGCAAATCCAACTCCAAAACTGCTTCATGCTTTTACTTTCAGCATGAGCAGTTAATTTTCACACAGATACATGCATACATCAGTGAGATGCCTGCATGTATCTTACTGTAGCAAGCTTGTAAAGAATTACTGTTAAGAAAATAAATTACGTGGGATCCCCTCCTAAATACACCACCAGCCCCGGACTATTCATAGCCAGTCCTGGTTGTGTAAGTACAGTGGAACCTTACGTGATTCCAGAACCAGGACCGGATCTGAGCCCAGTGCTGGTTGTGCTAAGTACAGGGGAACACTACGCAATTTTTTCCCTATACTTACACAACCAGGACTGGCTATGAAAAGTCTGGGACTGGTTGTGTATTTAGGAGGGGACCCCACGTCATTTCTTTTTTAAACATTAACTCTTTCCAAGATTTTTACAGCAAGATACATTCATGCATCTAACTAATGTATGCATGTATCTGTGTGAATTCGAACTGATCATGCCGAATACGAATCCATGAAGTTCTTATATTCATTTGGGGATTTGCAGTTTGAGCTTGAGTTCGTTTTTCATTAGATTTACAAATCGAATGTTAGTAAATGAAGGGATTCTATTGGCCCTCATTCAGAGCCGTTCGCTATTTGCGTTCGTTCAAAAACAAGGGGTGGCTATTCAAATGATCCGTTCGCAAATTGCAGTCTGTTCACACCTCTAAGTCTGAACGAGCGAGCAAAACATACGCTCTTTTATTTCTTAAAAACGCCCCCTGGCCGCTCGCACCATACGTCATGTCCGCTATTTATTAATCGAGTACATCGAACAGGATATGAACTGCTCGCTATTCTTGTGGTTGGTTTTTTCAACCGCTATTTTGCGAGCAGTTCTGAGTTAAGAAAAACCAAGTGACGTGGTCATTGACGCTGCTATATTAATTATGCATACCCATAAAACGCCCGTTTTGACCTTTAAGCACGCCTGCGATCGGATCTCCACTCCCCGTTTTCAAGCACCTTCCCCTGTTACCACCCACATACGCCTCATTCTGTCACTCAAAATAGCAGGCACTTGCTATATTGCGTACAAATGATTTTCGGCCGCACTGACTGGTTCGCGCATGCGTACTAAAAACCGTACGCATGCGCAGATGTGCGAACATCGCTCGGAACGAGCGTACTGCCGCTAGCGAGCGGCTCTGAATGAGGGCCTCTATTGTCCTCTATTGGGAAAACATCGATGTTTTTCAGAAATTCAATTTCATTTCAAATTCCTTTTTCTGTTCGATTTGACATTCGATTTTGCCTTTAGTAAATCCTTTCATAAAAAAATCTAACCAAAATCAAATGCAAAATCGAACAGAAAACAAAATCGAAGTTTAGTAAATTTACCCCCTGGTGCAGAGCAACAAGTGCCTCCCAACATGCAAACAAACATGTGAAATCGGGACAAAATAACCTCCATCTGGATCCACCTGAAAATGCCCACTTTGGGAAGAAGAAGTACCTATTTTCGTGTACGCCCTACCCAATTTGAGAATGTTACGCAGAAATTTGGACAGTTGGGAGATTTGCTCAGAGCAGCCAATAAGATCCTAACTCATTTTCAAAGTGCTTTTGATTACAGCATCTTTTGTTAAGGCTCATACACATTAGACGATGTGCTGTATGAACAATATTTTAGAAAGATTTCCCTTGAACTTTCTGTAGTGCAGGACAAACCATATTGGGTGGACACACTGATAGATATCTTTAAAGATTTCTTCAGTGAAGTCATCCTGCCACATCTCTGAACAGGCAATTTTTGACGATATCGTCAGATTGGCCTGCATGTACAGACGACAAAAGACATCGTTAACGCCCCGCGGGAGCACGCATCAATGGTCGTTCACTGCATACACACTGAACGATATGAACGATATATAGTTGAACAATATCCTTATCGTTCATAAAAATCGTCTAGTGTGTATGCGGCTTTACAATTCTTCATCTCCTGTTTCCTCCATACTGTATGTGCCATGTTTTGAAGTGGGCAAATACAGAACAGCCTGTTATTGGAATGTTCACAGCGACGCAGATTATTTAAGCACAAGTGTGTTGATGAAGAGGGAAACACTGATTGTTAGTAAGGACAGAGCTGCATGTGACAGGGGCAGTGACATGATGCGTGGAGGGGAATTGAGACAGCAGGAAGTCACAGACTGAGGAGTTATATAGTGGAAGGAGCAGGGTCCCCAGCAGCACAGAGTATATCAGGAGATGAGTGATGTGTCAGTGAGGGACAGGGCTGCATGTGAGAGGGGCAGTGACATGATATGAGGAGGGGAATGGAGGCAGCAGGAAGTCACAGACTGAGGCGTTATATAGTGGAAGGAGCAGGGTCCCCAGCAGCACAGAGTATATCAGGAGATGAGTGATGTGTCAGTGAGGACAGGGCTGCATGTGACAGGGGCAGTGACTTGAGGGGAAAGAAGGCAGCAGGAAGTCACAGACTGAGAGTTATATAATGGTAGGAGCAGGGTCCCCAGCAGCACAGAGTATATCAGGAGATGAGTGATGTATCAGTGAGGACAGGACTGCATGTGACAGGGGCAGTGATGTGATGTGAGGAATGGAGGTAGCAGAAAGTCACAGACAGAGTTATATAGTGGAAGGAGCAGGGCTCCCAGCAGCACAGAGTATATCAGGAGATGAGTGATGTGTCAGTGAGGATAGGGCTGCATATGACAGGAGATGTGATGTGAGGAGGGAAATGGAGGCAGCAGAAAGTCACAGACAGAGTTATATAGTGGAAGGAGCAGGGCCCCCAGCAGCACAGAGTATATCAGGAGATGAGTGATGTGTCAGTGAGGACAAGGCTGCATGTGACAGGAAATGAGATGTGAGGAGGGAAATGGAGGCAGCAGAAAGTCACAGACAAAGTTAGACAGTGGAGGGAGCAGGGTCTCCAAAATAACACAGGCAAGGGAGTAAATAACACTCATAGGGCCACATCTCAAAATATAAAAGAAAAACACCATACAACAGTATCTACAGTATTGGCATACACAAAAAAAGGATTTACCACTCTGGAGGCCTTCACTCTGCTGAGTTCAAGATCAAAAGAGTGATAGTATCCAGGTAAATTAGTTAATGCACTTAAATTATGTTAATACAGCCAACTTGTATTTGTACAGTTTTAGAGTTATGACCTCTGGGTGGTTGCTATGGGATACAGGCCCTGATTCAGAGCCGGACGCTATTAGCGCTCGCTCGTCCAGAAAAAGGGGCTGGCTATTCAAATGAACCGTTCGCTCTTTGCGGTCTGTTGCCGCCTCTATGTCTGAACGAGCGAACAAAACATGCGGTCGTTTTTTTTTAAAATACGCCCCCTGGCCGCTCGCATCATACGTCATGTCCGCTATTTAATAGATTAATCGAGTACATCGAACAGCGTATGAACCGCTCGCTATTCTTGTGGCTGGTTTTTCCTACCACTATATTGCGAGCAGTTCTGACTATAAAACAACCAAGTGACGTGGTCAGTGACGCTGCTGTATTAATTATGCACACCCATAAAACGCCCGTTTTGACCTTTAAGCACGCCTGCGTTCTCAATTCCACTCCCCGTTTTCAAGCACCTTCCCCTGTTACCACCCACATACGCCTCCTCCTGTCACTCAAAATAGCAGGCATTAGCTATATAGCGAACAAACGATTTTCGGCCGCACTGACTGGTTCGCGCATACGTATTACAAACCGTACGCATGCGCAGATGTGCGAACATCGCTCGGAACGAGCGAACGGCCGCTTACGAGCGGCTCTGAATGAGACCCACTGTACCTTTTCCTGTGAACTAGCTTTCAGAAATGTCCTCATACAGATGAAGCAAGGTTCTTTTTTTTAATTTGCAAATCAGAAGAACTCTCCTATTTGACCACTGGGGGGCACTGTTTAATTGGATTTTGAGTTGATGTTTCATTTAAGCTTAAAAGAGCATTTAGTGTGGCATTAATACGTGTAAATATAATGGAAAAATAGGTTGTGTGTGCAAAATGACTAATACACGTGTGTACTACTGAACATCTCTACGAAAATTAAATGTACAGTACAATATCTACACTGGAGTCATGTAACAAGTTGCAAGTGCCAGTCTGGACTGATGTTGTCTTTACCCAGTTTGGTGATTCCGATCTCCTGTAGATCTTCCCATGTAATATCTGTGATGAAATCAATATTCTCATAACCGTTCTCCACCAACACTTTGAAATATTGGCCGAGCCCGATCAACGACAGCCAGAGGGACAGGTTTGCCTGCAGGGGAAGGAAGTATAGAAGATGGAAATGACTGTCAATTCAAGATTTCTCAGTGGATTAGGACTTTATTGGGCCCTTGGCGATATAACTGTCCAACTTCTCCCCATTTGTAAAGTAAAAACAAAAAAAAAGCTACCGTAAGTGCCACCATGACCTACAGAATGGGGTGTTTTACTATACTTAATGCACTTGGTCCTGGGGCTTAGATGTGTCCTTGTGTATCTATCAGCAGGTGTAGATGTTGTGTTGGGCTGCACTCGCCTGGATAGGACCTGCTTATTTCCTCCGATAATACTCACTGGTTTGTACTCCGGAAGCCACTCTCCAATGTTTATGCTATTGATTTCAGAGAAGATCTTTTTCCTGTGCCCGGGCTTAGTGACCCCGATGGCTGTGAGATCCTGAATGGGAACAACAGTATATTAGGAACATCTAACACTGAAGTAGACACTGGAAAAATAGACAGATGCATATTAAACTGAATCTGCTCTATTGCTGCTGATGTGATATTACTGCCCACAATGATCTTTGCATTTTGAAACGCGTCGGGTATCAGGAATGTAGAGGTTCCTTGATGTACAAGATCACCATTTATATTTTATACATAAGCAATGAGTAAATAAAACTAAAACACAAAGACACAGCACCCCCTGATGTAATGTCATGGAGCATGACCTGCAATGCGTTGGTCGGCAGGTCTGTATAGATGTCACTTTGGTTTCTTGTTGTATGCGATCAGCATTTTCTTTTTATACATAAACAATGGGAATGTATTCGAATAAGTAAAACACAAAGGCACAGCACATTTGATGTAAGGTCAGGTAGTGTGACCTGAAGGGTGTGGTATGATATATTGACATTTATCAGGTCGACCTGAGAATGTCAACACGGTCATAATATTGACAGTTACCATGTTGACAGGCATCATGTATATATGTGGACATATTAGAATATCGACGTATGCTCCCTGGTGGCCCAGTGATGTTTACCTGTTACTGGAGGCTGTATCGCGGCTTCCGGGTTCCAGCGGTTATGTAACCGCCACTTACGGGTCAGACCTCCGATTATCCAGCTTTCCACTAAGTATTCTGTAACCCTAATCTCTACCCCTAACCCTCCTTCAAGTGCCTAACCCTAACCTTCCCCATTCCCTCACAGCCTAACCCTAACCTCCCCCTAGTGCCTCACCCTAACCTCCCCCCTTCCCTCACAGCCTAACCCTAACTTCCCCCTAGTGCCTCACCCTAACCTCCCCCCTTCCCTCACAGCCTAACCCTAACCTGCCCCCTTCCCTCACAGCCTAACCCTAACCACCCCCCTTCCCTCACAGCCTAACCCTAACCTCCCCCTAGTGCCTCACCCTAACCTCCCCTCTTCCCTCACAGCCTAACCGTAACCTCCCCCTAGTGCCTCACCCTAACCTCCCCCCTTCCCTCACAGCCTAACCCTAACCTGCCCCGAGAGCCTCACCCTAACCCTAACCTCCCCCCTTCCCTCACAGCCTAACCCTAACCTCCCCCCTTCCCTCACAGCCTAACCCTAACCTCCCCCTAGTACCTCACCCTAACCTCCCCTCTTCCTTCACAGCCTAACCCTAACCTCCCCCTAGTGCCTCACCCTAACCACCCCCCTTCCCTCACAGCCTAACCCTAACCTCCACCTAGTGCCTCACCCTAACCTCCCCTCTTCCCTCACAGCCTAACCGTAACCTCCCCCTAGTGCCTCAGCCTAACCTCCCCTCTTCCCTCACAGCCTAACCCTAACCTCCCCCTAGTGCCTCACCCTAACCTCCCCCCTTCCCTCACAGCCTAACCCTAACCTCCCCCCTTCCCTCACAGCCTAACCCTAACCTCCCCCTAGTACCTCACCCTAACCTCCCCTCTTCCTTCACAGCCTAACCCTAACCTCCCCCTAGTGCCTCACACTAACCACCCCCCTTCCCTCACAGCCTAACCCTAACCTCCACCTAGTGCCTCACCCTAACCTCCCCTCTTCCCTCACAGCCTAACGGTAACCTCCCCTTAGTGCCTCACCCTAACCTCCCCTCTTCCCTCACAGCCTAACCCTAACCTCCCCCTAGTGCCTCACCCTAACCTCCCCCCTTCCCTCACAGCCTAACCCTAACCTCCTAGTACCTCACCCTAACCTCCCCTCTTCCTTCACAGCCTAACCCTAACCTCCCCCTAGTGCCTCACCCTAACCACCCACTTCCCTCACAGCCTAACCCTAACCTCCACCTAGTGCCTCACCCTAACCTCCCCTCTTCCCTCACAGCCTAACCCTAACCTCCTCCTAGTACCTCACCCTAACCTCCCCTCTTCCTTCACAGCCTAACCCTAACCTCCCCCTAGTGCCTCACCCTAACCACCCCCTTCCCTCACAGCCTAACCCTAACCTCCACCTAGTGCCTCACCCTAACTTCCCCTCTTCCCTCACAGCCTAACCGTAACCTCCGCCTAGTGCCTCACCCTAACCTCCCCTCTTCCCTCACAGCCTAACCCTAACCTCACCCTAACCTCCCCCCTTCCCTCACAGCCTAACCCTAACCTCCCCCTAGTGCCTCACCCTAACCTCCCCCCTTCCCTCACAGCCTAACCCTAACCTCCCCCTAGTGCCTCACCCTAACCTCCCCCCTTCCCTCACAGCCTAACCCTAACCTCCACCTAGTGCTTCACCCTAACCTCCCCCATTCCCTCATAGCCAAACCCTAACCTCCCCCTAGTGCCTCACCCTAATCTCCCTCCTTCCCTCACAGCCTAACCCTAACCTCCCCCTAGTGCCTCACCCTAACCTCCCCTATTCCCTCATAGCCTAACCCTAACCTCCCCCTAGTGCCTCACCCTAACCTCCCCCCTTCCCTCACAGCCTAACCCTAACCTCCACCTCGTGCCTCACCCTAACCTCCCCCCTTCCATCATAGCCTAACCCTAACCTCCACCTAGTGCCTCACCCTAACCTCCCCCATTCCCTCATAGCCTAACCCTAACCTCCCCCTAGTGCCTCACCCTAACCTCCCTCCTTCCCTCACAGCCTAACCCTAACCTCTCCCTAGTGCCTCACCCTAACCTCCCCCATTCCCTCATAGCCTAACCATAACCTCCCCCTAGTGCCTCACCCTAACCTCCCCCCTTCGCTCACAGCCTAACCCTAACCTCCCCCTCGTGCCTCACCCTAACCTCCCCCCTTCCCTCATAGCCTAACCCTAACCTCCCCCTAGTGCCTCACCCTAACCTCCCTCCTTCCCTCACAGCCTAACCCTAACCTCTCCCTAGTGCCTCACCCTAACCTCCCCCATTCCCTCATAGCCTAACCATAACCTCCCCCTAGTGCCTCCCCCTAACCTCCCCCCTTCGCTCACAGCCTAACCCTAACCTCCCCCTCGTGCCTCACCCTAACCTCCCCCCTTCCCTCATAGCCTAACCCTAACCTCCCCCTAGTGCCTCACCCTAACCTCCCCCCTTCCCTCATAGCCTAACCCTAACCTCCCCCTAGTGCCTCCCCCTAACCTCCCCCCATTCCCTCATAGCCTAACCCTAACCTCCCCCTAGTGCCTCACCCTAACCTCCCCCTTCCCTCATAGCCTAACCGTAACCTCCCCCTAGTGCCTCACCCTAACCTTCCCCCTTCCCTCATAGCCTAACCCTAACCTGCCCTGAGTGCCTCACCCTAACCTCCCCCCTTCCCTCACAGCCTAACCGTAACCTCACCCTAGTGCCTCACCCTAACCTCCCCTCTTCCCACATAGCCTAACCGTAACCTCACCCTTGTGCCTCACCCTAACCTTCCCCCTTCCCTCATAGCCTAACCCTAACCTCCCCCTAGTGCCTAACCCTATCCTCCCCCCTTCCCTCATAGCCTAACCCTAACCTGCCCCGAGTGCCTCACCCTAACCTCCCCCCTTCCCTCACAGCCTAACCGTAACCTCACCCTAGTGCCTCACCCTAACCTCCCCTCTTCCCTCATAGCCTAACCGTAACCTCACCCTTGTGCCTCACACTAACCTTCCCCCTTCCCTCATAGCCTAACCCTAACCTCCCCCGAGTGCCTCACCCTAACCTCCCCCCTTCCCTCACAGCCTAACCGTAACCTCACCAATGTGCCTCACCCTAACCTTCCCGCTTCCCTCATAGCCTAACCTCCACCTAGTGCCTAACCCTATCCTCCACCCTTCCCTCACAGTCTTACCCTAACCTCCCCCTAGTGCCTCACCCTAACCTCCCCCCTTCCCTCATAGCCTAACCGTAACCTCCCCCTAGTGCCTCACCCTAACCTCCCCTCTTCCCTCACAGCCTAACCCTAACCTCCCCCTAGTGCCTCACCCTAACCTCCCCCCTTCCCTCACAGCCTAACCCTAACCTCCTCCTAGTACCTCACCCTAACCTCCCCTCTTCCATCACAGCCTAACCCTAACCTCCCCCTAGTGCCTCACACTAACCACCCCCTTCCCTCACAGCCTAACCCTAACCTCCACCTAGTGCCTCACCCTAACCTCCCCTTTTCCCTCACAGCCTAACCCTAACCTCCTCCTAGTACCTCACCCTAACCTCCCCTCTTCCTTCACAGCCTAACCCTAACCTCCCCCTAGTGCCTCACCCTAACCACCCCCTTCCCTCACAGCCTAACCCTAACCTCCACCTAGTGCCTCACCCTAACCTCCCCTCTTCCCTCACAGCCTAACCGTAACCTCCGCCTAGTGCCTCACCCTAACCTCCCCTCTTCCCTCACAGCCTAACCCTAACCTCCCCCCTTCCCTCACAGCCTAACCCTAACCTCCCCCTAGTGCCTCACCCTAACCTCCCCCCTTCCCTCACAGCCTAACCCTAACCTCCCCCTAGTGCCTCACCCTAACCTCCCCCCTTCCCTCACAGCCTAACCCTAACCTCCCCCTAGTGCCTCACCCTAACCACCCCCTTCCCTCACAGCCTAACCCTAACCTCCACCTAGTGCCTCACCCTAACCTCCCCCCTTCCCTCACAGCCTAACCCTAACCTCCACCTAGTGCTTCACCCTAACCTCCCCCATTCCCTCATAGCCAAACCCTAACCTCCCCCTAGTGCCTCACCCTAATCTCCCTCCTTCCCTCACAGCCTAACCCTAACCTCCCCCTAGTGCCTCACCCTAACCTCCCCTATTCCCTCATAGCCTAACCCTAACCTCCCCCTAGTGCCTCACCCTAACCTCCCCCCTTCCCTCACAGCCTAACCCTAACCTCCCCCTCGTGCCTCACCCTAACCTCCCCCCTTCCCTCATAGCCTAACCCTAACCTCCACCTAGTGCCTCACCCTAACCTCCCCCATTCCCTCATAGCCTAACCCTAACCTCCCCCTAGTGCCTCACCCTAACCTCCCTCCTTCCCTCACAGCCTAACCTCTCCCTAGTGCCTCACCCTAACCTCCCCCATTCCCACATAGCCTAACCATAACCTCCCCCTAGTGCCTCACCCTAACCTCCCCCCTTCGCTCACAGCCTAACCCTAACCTCCCCCTCGTGCCTCACCCTAACCTCCCCCCTTCCCTCATAGCCTAACCCTAACCTCCCCCTAGTGCCTCACCCTAACCTCCCCCCTTCCCTCATAGCCTAACCCTAACCTCCCCCTAGTGCCTCACCCTAACCTCCCCCCATTCCCTCATAGCATATCCCTAACCTCCCCCTAGTGCCTCACCCTAACCTCCCCCTTCCCTCATAGCCTAACCGTAACCTCCCCCTAGTGCCTCACCCTAAACTTCCCCCTTCCCTCATAGCCTAACCCTAACCTCCCCCCTTCCCTCACAGCCTAACCGTAACCTCACCCTAGTGCCTCACCCTAACCTCCCCTCTTCCCTCATAGCCTAACCATAACCTCACCCTTGTGCCTCACCCTAACCTCCCCTCTTCCCTCACAGCCTAACCCTAACCTCCCCCTAGTGCCTCACCCTAACCTCCCCCCTTCCCTCACAGCCTAACCCTAACCTCCTCCTAGTACCTCACCCTAACCTCCCCTCTTCCTTCACAGCCTAACCCTAACCTCCCCCTAGTGCCTCACCCTAACCACCCCCTTCCCTCACAGCCTAACCCTAACCTCCACCTAGTGCCTCACCCTAACCTCCCCTCTTCCCTCACAGCCTAACCCTAACCTCCTCCTAGTACCTCACCCTAACCTCCCCTCTTCCTTCACAGCCTAACCCTAACCTCCCCCTAGTGCCTCACCCTAACCACCCCCTTCCCTCACAGCCTAACCCTAACCTCCACCTAGTGCCTCACCCTAACTTCCCCTCTTCCCTCACAGCCTAACCCTAACCTCACCCTAACCTCCCCCCTTCCCTCACAGCTTAACCCTAACCTCCCCCTAGTGCCTCACCCTAACCTCCCCCCTTCCCGCACAGCCTAACCCTAACCTCCCCCTAGTGCCTAACCCTATCCTCCCCCCTTCCCTCATAGCCTAACCGTAACCTGCCCCGAGTGCCTCACCCTAACCTCCCCCCTTCCCTCACAGCCTAACCGTAACCTCACCCTAGTGCCTCACCCTAACCTCCCCTCTTCCCTCATAGCCTAACCGTAACCTCACCCTTGTGCCTCACCCTAACCTTCCCCCTTCCCTCATAGCCTAACCCTAACCTCCACCTAGTGCCTAACCCTATCCTCCCCCTTCCCTCACAGTCTTACCCTAACCTCCCCCTAGTGCCTCACCCTAACCTCCCCCCTTCCCTCATAGCCTAACCGTAACCTCTCCCTAGTGCCTCACCCTAACCTCCCCCCTTCCCTCATAGCCTAACCCTAACCTCCCCCTAGTGCCTCACCCTAATCTCCCCCTTCCCTCACAGTCTTACCCTAACCTCCCCCTAACCTCCCCCCTTCCCTCATAGCCTAACCCTAACCTCCCCCTAGTGCCTCACCCTAACCTCCCCCTTCCCTCATAGCCTAACCCTAACCTCCCCCTAGTTCCTCACCCTAGCCTCCCCCCTTCCCTCATAGCCTAACCGTAACCTCCCCCTAATGCCTCACCCTAACCTCCCCCTTCCCTCATAGCCTAACCGTAACCTCACCCTTGTGCCTCACCCTAACCTTCCCCCTTCCCTCATAGCCTAACCCTAACCTCCCCCTAGTGCCTAACCCTATCCTCTCCCTTCCCTCATAGCCTAACCGTAACCTGCCCCGAGTGCCTCACCCTAACCTCCCCCCTTCCCTCACAGCCTAACCGTAACCTCACCCTAGTGCCTCACCCTAACCTCCCCTCTTCCCTCATAGCCTAACCGTAACCTCACCCTTGTGCCTCACCCTAACCTTCCCCCTTCCCTCATAGCCTAACCCTAACCTCCACCTAGTGCCTAACCCTATCCTCCCCCTTCCCTCACAGTCTTACCCTAACCTCCCCCTAGTGCCTCACCCTAACCTCCCCCCTTCCCTCATAGCCTAACCGTAACCTCTCCCTAGTGCCTCACCCTAACCTCCCCCCTTCCCTCATAGCCTAACCCTAACCTCCCCCTAGTGCCTCACCCTAATCTCCCCCTTCCCTCACAGTCTTACCCTAACCTCCCCCTAACCTCCCCCCTTCCCTCATAGCCTAACCCTAACCTCCCCCTAGTGCCTCACCCTAACCTCCCCCTTCCCTCATAGCCTAACCCTAACCTCCCCCTAGTTCCTCACCCTAACCTCCCCCCTTCCCTCATAGCCTAACCGTAACCTCCCCCTAATGCCTCACCCTAACCTCCCCCTTCCCTCATAGCCTAACCGTAACCTCACCCTTGTGCCTCACCCTAACCTTCCCCCTTCCCTCATAGCCTAACCCTAACCTCCACCTAGTGCCTAACCCTATCCTCCCCCTTCCCTCACAGTCTTACCCTAACTTCCCCCTAGTGCCTCACCCTAACCTCCCCCATTCCCTCATAGCCTAACCGTAACCTCCCCCTAGTGCCTCACCCTAACCTCCCCTCTTCCCTCACAGCCTAACCGTAACCTCACCCTTGTGCCTCACCCTAACCTCCCCCCTTCCCTCATAGCCTAACCCTAACCTCCCCCTAGTGCCTCACCCTATCCTCCCCTTCCCTCACAGTCTTACCCTAACCTCCCCCTAGTGCCTCACCCTAACCTCCCCCCTTCCCTCACAGCCTAACCGTAACCTCACCCTAGTGCCTCACCCTAACCTCCCCCCTTCCCTCATAGCCTAACCCTAACCTCCCCCTATCCTCCCCCTTCCCTCACAGTCTTACCCTACCCTCCACCTAGTGCCTAACCTTATCCTCCCGCTTCCCTCACAGTCTTACCCTAACCTCCCCCTAGTGCCTCACCCTAACCTTCCCCCTTCCCTCATAGCCTAACCCTAACCTCCCCCTAGTGCCTCACCCTAACCTCCCCCCTTCCATCACAGTCTTACCCTAACCTCCCCCTAGTGCCTCACCCTAACCTCCCCCCTTCTCTCACAGCCTAACCGTAACCTCACCCTAACCTCCCCTCTTCCCTCATAGCCTAACCGTAACCTCACCCTTGTGCCTCACCCTAACTTCCCCCCTTCCCTCACAGCCTAACCGTAACCTCACCCTAGTGCCTCACCCTAACCTCCCCTCTTCCCTCATAGCCTAACCGTAACCTCACCCTTGTGCCTCACCCTAACCTCTCCCCTTCCCTCACAGCCTAACCCTAACCTGCCCATAGTGCCTCACCCTATCCTCCCCCCTTCCCTCACAGCCTAACCCTAACCTCCCCCGAGTGCCTAACCATCACCCTCCCACCCCCAGCCTAACATCGACCTCCTGACATTTCATATGTATAATGTGTATGTAATTGTCAACCTAATATCTACATTCTGACCTGAAATACTGTTGTAGAAGATCAGCATTTTATATTTAAGCAACTAATCATCTGTTTTAGTTCAGCATTACATGGACTTGTCACTGACCAGCATTCATGTATCACCCAGCCATTCCTCACCTCGGGGGTCATTCTACTAATGGTTGGTATGTCATAGCCAGAATTGATAAAGTTGGGAGCATACAGCTGGAGCTGAAACTTGCACAGCCACTGGAACACCGCCTCTGCGCTCTACAGGGAGGAGACGTGTATTAATATAATCTCACCTCTATGCATAGAATTTCTACTTTCAGAGCTATAGTTACAGAAGCGGCTTATACAAACTTAGTTGCCAATATTTTAAAATAAGTTCTAAGCAAATATCACAGAGATCAATATGTAACTGAATATTGTATATAATTCATGTGAATCGCGTCTAACGTACGGTTCCCTCATCCAATATTAAATGATGTATAATACAGAGACTACAATGGTCAAGACAACTGTACGTGTAGGTATAATCATGTGCATATAAGATGTCTATGGTTTGAAAATACTGGACACCTGGGGTAATAGGTATTTGGGACTAATTAATGAGCTGGACATTAGGGGGGTATATTTACTAAAGGTAGTTTTTATCCATTTTTAAAATCGATCACAGGACATATGAACTATATAATTAAACGGCTTAAGATTTGGGTTATAATATTAATATACTGGTCATATGAGCTATATAATTAATGAACTGGATATTATTATTATACAGGTCATATGAGCTATATAATGAATGAGCTGGATATTATTATTACACTGGTCATATGAGCTATATAATTAATGAACTGGATATTATTATTATACTGGTCATATGAGCTATATAATGAATGAGCTGGATATTGAGGTATATTATTATACTGGTCATATGAGCTATATAATGAATGAGCTGGATATTGATGTATATTATTATTATACTGGTCATATACGCTATATAATGAATGAGCTGGATATTGATGTATATTATTATTATACTGGTCATATGAGCTATATAATGAATGAGCTGGATATTGATGTATATTATTATTATACTGGTCATATGCGCTATATAATGAATGAGCTGGATATTGATGTATATTATTATTATACTGGTCATATGCGCTATATAATGAATGAGCTGGATATTGATGTATATTATTATTATACTGGTCATATGAGCTATATAATGAATGAGATGGATATTGATGTATATTATTATTATACTGGTCATATGAGCTATATAATGAATGAGCTGGATATTGATGTATATTATTATTATACTGGTCATATGAGCTATATAATGAATGAGCTGGATATTGATGTATATTATTATACTGGTCATATGAGCTATATAATGAATGAACTGGATATTGATGTATATTATTATTATACTGGTCATATGAGCTATATAATGAATGAGATGGATATTGATGTATATTATTATTATACTGGTCATATGAGCTATATAATGAATGAGATGGATATTGATGTATATTATTATTATACTGGTCATATGAGCTATATAATGAATGAGATGGATATTGATGTATATTATTATTATACTGGTCATATGACTTATATAATGAATGAGCTGGATATTGATGTATATTATTATTATACTGGTCATATGAGCTATATAATGAATGAGATGGATATTGATGTATATTATTATACTGGTCATATGAGCTATATAATGAATGAGCTGGATATTGATGTATATTATTATTATACTGGTCATATGAGCTATATAATGAATGAGATGGATATTGATGTATATTATTATACTGGTCATATGAGCTATATAATGAATGAGCTGGATATTGATGTATATTATTATTATACTGGTCATATGAGCTATATAATGAATGAGCTGGATATTGAGGTATATTATTATTATACTGGTCATATGAGCTATATAATGAATGAGCTGGATATTGATGTATATTATTATTATACTGGTCATATAAGCTATATAATTAATGAGCTGGATATTGATGTATATTATTATACTGGTCATATGAGCTATATAATGAATGAGCTGGATATTGATGTATATTATTATTATACTGGTCATATGAGCTATATAATGAATGAACTGGATATTGATGTACCGTATATTATTATTATACTGATCATATGAGCTATATAATGAATGAGCTGGATATTGATGTATATTATTATTATACTGGTCATATGAGCTATATAATGAATGAGCTGGATATTGATGTACCGTATATTATTATTATACTGGTCATATGAGCTATATAATGAATGAGCTGGTTATTGATGTACATTATTATTATACTGGTCATATGAGCTATATAATGAATGAGCTGGATATTGATGTATATTATTATTATACTGGTCATATGAGCTATATAATGAATGAGCTGGATATCGAGGTATATTATTATTATACTGGTCATATGCGCTATATAATTAATGATCTGGATATTGATGTATATTATTATTATTATACTGGTCATATGCGCTATATAATTAATGAGCTGGATATTGATGTACATTATTATTATACTGGTCATATGAGCTATATAATGAATGAGCTGGATATTGATGTACATTATTATTATACTGGTCATATGAGCTATATAATTAAAGATCTTGACATTTTGGCTATACTGTAGCATAATTTGGCATGTAAAAAAAATAAAGAAAGAGCTAGATAAAAAGTTATAGGAATCACAGATATAGGATGTCTTTGTGGCGGTCAGTGTATTCTTTTTTAGTAAATCAATTCTATTTTGTATATCAACCTTTTGTTAATGTGCTGGCTACAACCGAGAGTTGTAGAGAGTTATCATGATCACTGAACTGTGGTGCCTCCTGTTAAGGCTCATACACACTAGATGATGTGTGGTATTCACAGATTTTTTACGTGACGGGGGTGTCAGTAACGATAAGTGCATGCACACTTGCCGATGCCGGCAACGACGACGGGGGGGGGGGGGGGGAGCGGGCATCGTTCACGATATCCCCACATTGAGCTGCATGTTCAGCCGACTGGGGATCGTCCATCAGTAAGTGCATACACACTGAACGATGTGAACAGTATATTGTTCAACGATATCGTTCACAAGTATCGTCCAGTGTGTATGCGGCTTAAGACTGACTCTATAAACCTGCTCTTATTATATATTCATTTACAGCAGACCCTGAAATTGCGAGATTACCGCACAATTGCATTGTGGTGCTGTTCCACTGTTTGTCTCACTGTTACATTGAATTAGGGAATAGTCATTGTTTCATTTACTGGCTTATTGCCATATGCTCATTCTGGCTGTTTTTAATACTTCTTAAATCTTCTTGGCAGATACAAGGGGGTATATTTACTAAAGTGCGTGTTTCTAGAAGTGGAGATGTTGCCCATAGCAACCAATCACATTCTAGCTACTATCTTCTAGAAGGTGCTAGATAAATGTTAAATAGAATCTGATTGGTTGCTATGAGCAACATCTCCAATTCTAAAAACTTTAGTAAATATACCCCCAAGGAATCAGAACCACTGACTAAACACTTCGACTTGGACATTGTGCAAAGATACATATCTATAAACCATATAATGGGGAAGAAAGTTTCCAAGCAGCAGAACATCTAGGGTTCGGGAAATTTACAAGATGGTTAATATGTCAGCATGGTCATAATGTCGACATTTAACACGTCGACACTGATGAAATGTCCACATGCTAACAATGTCGCCAATCAGCAATGCAGCTGTTCCGGAGGTAAGTACTGTAACCCTAAACGCAGCTAATGTTCCCGGCGGTTGCGGCTAATGTCGCAGGTTGAGACTAATGTTCCGGTGGTTGCGGAGGTAAGCATTGTAACCCTAAACGCAGCTAATGTTCCGGCAGTTGCGGCTAATGTCGCAGGTTGTGACTAATGTTCCGGCGGTTGTGGAAAACTGCAGCTGGGGTGGTAAGTCCCTATCCCTACTGTCTGCATTTCCCTTTTCAATATTTACGATGTCGTCATTATGAACACGTCGACAGTTTGCAGGTGTCGACATGTTAGTTGTTGATATTTCAACAATGTCGACATCATAACTGTTGACACTGTACTGTCAACATTCATCATAACGGCCTGGCCTAATGTCTAATTGAGCTTCAGCAACAGGTTCCAAACTGGGAACCATTTTCTACAACTCTCCTTCTGCCTGCACCAGGGGAACAATAAATAATAAATAAATACATGAAACCGCAGCAGAGAACGGTCCCCTCCCATAAGGGAACACAGAGACAGACGTATCTAAGGGACAGGAGGGGCCAGGAGGCTTCTCTTACATGTGGCTATTAGTCACGGCTAGGAGATCAATACATCGACTGAGGACAAGAATAATCTCTTTCAAGGTGAAACCTGTTACATGGACACTGCCGTGGCTCAGCCTGAGACCTAACCTCATCACACTGCTATGGGGGAAAGCAAGTGCAGCCTCTATCCTAAGTCTGGTCACAGGTTCATGGCAAGTTTATGAGGGTTTATAAGGTGACGGAAGCCGGGAATGTATCACTGCAGCAACGTGCACATAGGGCCTGATTCAGAGTTGGATGCTATGCAGATATTCACGGAGCTGAGCGATTATCGGTAAACTGTGCAAGTGTCTAAGTCGCAATGCATATGCAACAAAGTACATTACCGTAGGCGCTCGCTGCAACTAAGTACTCTCAGTGCGATTGGCAGTCAGGGAGCATTTGGGGAAGGTAATGAAGTGGCGGCAAAATATGCAAGCGTGTTGCAACTGTATCGGGGGCGTGTCACATCCTGCGTATGCGATCCCATACACAATATATATGTCTCCAACATGCTGGGTACACACTAGACAGTATCTCGTCTGATCCAGGCGGTTCGGACGAAATATCGGGGTACATAGTTTAGCGTATACCCTCAATGTCACTGACGGCGCGCGCTTCCATGCATCGTCAGTGACAGCGTTTGTCGGACCTGCACCACATAGTCAGCGGGGGACATGCTGCCCAAATGCAGCATGGCCCCCGCCGTCGCTTCCTTGCTGACAGCATCGGCAAGTGTGTACGCACTTGCCGATGCCGGCACCCCGCTGGGTGCCGTAGCTTACGAGTGTGTACCATCCTTAAGGAGTTGCACTCCCAACCTGTATCCGGTACTGAGCTGGCAATAATCTGTGCACGCGGCATCATGGAGAGAGAACTGTCAGTGTGGATAGGTGGGAATATAAAAATGCTAGAACTGGAGGTCTGTAGTGAATACAAATCCTGATTGGACAAGAGCCACCGCCAACCCATTAAGGTGCCACAGACATCGGATGCACAGTGTCCTAACTGCTTAATCATCCAGGGAGTGTTCAATCTACCAGCGCTGGCAGTTCTCTCCTCTCCATGCTGCCAAGTGAGGGTCCACACTTTATTTACAGGTAACTGTGCCAATTCCACATGCAATCCCCCACTGATGGTTTATATGGGAGTGGGCTCCTACAGAGGGGCATTTAGAGAAAAGAGTAGGGACATGTGCTGTCTTTCTGTTAGCAGAGATGGCATCGGGTAGAGCAGACCCCATAAAAAAAAGATTTGGGTAATGTGGACTCTTCTGTGCTCCCTGAGAGTCATATGCGAGTGCCTAGGTTGCCTAATGGATGATCTGGCTAGGCGGTGGAGCACGGTAGTTATTATAGTTATTGTAAGTGTGGTACAGCTTGTGCTACCCCGACTGTTATTAAGGATAAAAAGGGAGAAGCTTTGTGTTGCCTGGTTGGTATCCGAGATTACGAGCAGGAGCTATGATTGTTGATTCCGGAGATGAACTATGGCAGAACTTGTGCTGTCTGGCCGTTATCAGAGATAATATAATATAAGATCATTATTATATTATGTGTGCTGTCTGGCTGTTATCAGAGATAATATAATTTTATATAATATAATATCATTATTATATTATATTATGTGTACTGTCTGGCTGTTATTAGAAAGATACAATGAAAATTGTGTGAGTTGTAATGACTGTCTAATAACATACCACTGGAGACACACAGATACAGTAGTTTGCTAAAGAAAGATCCTCTATTTTGTGTTTGCAGACAAAGTAACATCAGCAAATGGCATGTCATAATACACAAGGCAGTCAATAGTCGATATTGCAGCTTAATCAATCATCGCTGTTGTCTACCTTTCCTTCCGACATAGCCTCCATTTTCTTTGGGTGGTCTCCGTATGTCTGGTCAATGTAAGGAGAGCTTGCAACGCTCTGGGGTCGCAAGGATCCTTCATGTATCAAACAGAACATGTTAGAATATATTTCAGAGTGGAGAAACACGTACTACAGTCACAAAACTAGATGCGTCCCCGGTTTATCGCTAATCCCAGCAGAGAATGACTATAAATTGAAAGATAATTAACAATGGAAAGAGAGAGAAAGGAATTTATCTATGGACACAAATTATTTGTAATTTAACTGTCGCTACAGAGAATACTAAAAAAAAAAAGCACAAAATTTATAATCATTACACGTATCGGTGTTGAAAAGGGATAAAAGATTATAAAGTAATCACAAAATAATACAGATAAATATTTCAGAATGCAAAGCAATGCAGGGAATTAGATTGGCACGGAGACATGCACAACAACCTGGAGGATTAAAGGGCAACGCGGATGATTAAAGGGCAACATGGAGGGTTAAAGGACAAGATTGGGAGTACAAGTTATTTTGGGGCACAGGACAAGGTATAATAATTGCAGGGCAGCATAAACATAGCTGTACAACAAAACAAATCTAAGGATAACATAAATTGTTATGTTAGTAAAGCTGGAGGGTTAATGATTATACCAACATATTGTACAAATCACATTCAAAGGCTAATAGCAAATTGTTACATTGATTATGGATTATTTGCAGTACAGTTGGTCATTCCATAGCATGTATTAGTGTATAAATGCAGGTTAAATTCAATTTTATTTAGTATTTTATATCAGTCATCCTGAAAATGAACAAATAAATGCATTAATAGAGAAATACGGAGTATAACCATCCATTTCTATTATAACTGCTACTAAAATGGGGTTTATTGATCAATCAGAAGTACATTGCCTTCACACTGGTGGCAGCCATTTTGTGGCCTTTAGCCATATTTATGATAATGCAGCCTTACTTTCTCTCTAGAACAGGAACGATTAGTGTGACCATTTAAGCACATGAGAAGGGCAGGGAACGTCTAGATAGACTCAGTATTTCCGTATTGTGCAACATGTTTATTTTCATGAAAATCTTGCCTTTTAAGACTGAGATTTTTGAGCTCCACGCACCTGTGTGGCCCTCACAGGCGTCTCCAGGCTCCTGCCCCAATGCCTTCTGGGAAAGAACAGTGGCGAGCAGCTGAAATGGAACGGACGTGAGGACAAGACCAAAAGAAAAGGATGTAAGAGGAAGAATGTGAGATGAAGGAATATGGAAGTGATGTCCATGTTACTAGATAACACTGCTTCCTCATCCCCACTGGGTACCATCATACTAGGAAGCGGCAGATCACTCATTTAATGTTACGTTGAAAATTAAAGTAGATTTTTTTTTTTAACCATGCAATATAAGAACTGCCGCAAATTATATGCCGGCTAACATAGTAGAAGACTATTTTTGGGTTATAATGAAACACCCTTGAGTTGTAGAAGCCTGGAGAATCATCAGTCATTATGGTCGCACATTGGTTGGGTATGTCATCCGGCCAATGTACCGAGCGACCAGGATCTCGGTCTGATTTGGCTACCCACATAGGTGGCCAAACTGGATGAGTTCTAGCCCACTGGCACTTATACCTAGCGGCTAAATTCCATCTAGACCACGTGTCACCTGCACACACTTTTCCCTAGCGTCTATCTTCTGATTCTATTGACTAACATGTCATGTCGATCGTTTTCAGATTACTATCAGCCATCATATTCGGTTTGGGTTGGTGCTGCCTGGCCATATTGGCATATGTGTGGTCTTCAGTACATACTGTATAACAGCTGACTGTCCAAGATGGAGCTGGATTTAAGGGAACTCTACACATCTGTTTTAGGCAACCAAGACTCGGGAGTATATTTACTAAAGGTTTATTTTAATAGATTTAAAATTGATCGAAATCGTTCACCATCGATGTTGTGTTTCTGGGGCTAAATCACACATTTACTAATACTTAAAAAAACGAAACAAAAATTGTGTTAGTAAATGTGTGATTTAGCCCCAGAGACGCAACATCGATATTGATCGATCTTACATCGATCAAAATCAACCACCCCTGGAGGTGAATACTGTTGGTGCACTCAGAACAAAGTAACATGTTTCCTGAGGTAAATCTCTCTGCTGTAATAGGGGATGAGAATCCATCAACCCTTCACTTCTACCTGTTACCACGGGACAGATTGAGCAATATGAATGCTAGCGCTTTCCAAGCTGGAAATATAGTGCAAAGCGCCTGTCTGACACCATTTTTTGTGGTGCAAAGCTGCTTATAAACAAACTTGGAAGATACATGTTTGGATATCATTTTATAAATGAGTAAGTACAAATGTGAACTAGACATTAGTGGATAACCAGTGGGCTTGTAGCAGAACAATACGATGGTCCGCAGGGTTTTCTCCCTCACAGGATTAAGTTTAGCCTGTATTTCTGGTGGGCTTGTTGTTTTCCATGTCACCAGTTTATATTTTAAACAAAAAGTTCTCCCCGCACTATATACCTTGACCCCCTCTGCGTTAGCGGGTATAGCGTGGGCACTGCTAGCACTCTGACCGCTCCCAGAGCTTCGACCACTGGTGGCGCTTCCTGTGCTGCCCATGCTGTTACGATCACCACCTGGCACGGGAGCAAGAACAAGTTTGTATTAAACAGATCTGAGGCTGGGTGGCCGTCTTAAAGTACATCCGTTACCAACACGCGTGGGGGGCAGCAATTGTGTGGGCTAAACCTATATCCATAAGAATGCAGCTTATCAGTGGAGTGATGTGGATGGGACACTAAGTCACCGGTTCCCAGCGTACCTCCCACCTGTCCCAATTGCAGGTCACTGTCCCCTTGTTCCGTCAGTCGGCACCTGTGTCCAGTCTTCCTGGAACGCTGGGAGGTAAGTCCCACTCACCATGGCTGACTTCGTTATTATTAGGGGAGGAGGTTGAGGATAGCCTAGTGCTTCAGAAGAGCTAAGCCCCCATTTGACAGTGCAACCAACATGGCGTCACCATGCCCCTATGTTGTGTGCGCTTTGCCTTGGCGCGCGCAACTTGGACTTGGACTCTGTGTAAATTAATTGTTCGGCTGCATTCTTATATGAGTTCTGCCACAAAATATCCTGAGTGGCTCCGTTTTTCCCATATAATGAAAGGAGGTATATAAATATAGTTTTAGCCCATAAAATAGCTCCCTCCACTGTGTACAGGTGATGAGTGCACCCAGGGAACACAATCTACCCAGACTGTCATCTTCTTTCTAAACAGCTCTCCCCATGTGTCTTTGGTTTAATGGTCCCATAAGTGGTGCATTAAGCTAATCTATAAGTGTAATGGGCATTCATGCTCTCAGTAACTAAGATCAAAGCGTACAGAATCATATAACAGATCAAGGGTACAGTATAAAGACAACCAAGACACAGAAATACTTACTGGCGTTATTGTAAGCAACACTTCATACACAGGTACATACAACTCTCTACTGCGCGACTGGGTTTGGGGGCAGCACAGTCCCCCTAATTCTGACCACTGTCTACATTCCATCCACTTACTAAACCTGTACTGACTTTCCCATACTGCACTGCTAGCACATCTAGGGTTCTGTCAGGCACTGAATGAAAAATAAATAGAGATCTGATGTCAGACAAACAGCGCAGAGAAGTGGAGATGAATAATTCATGAGACAAATGGGCTGATGATGGGGATAGGCAGTTGCTAGCTGTGAAAAGGTCCCATGATGCTTAACAATAGCAACTACCCATTAACCCACTTCACAGGCCCTGGAGAACGCTGCACGTTGCTCAGCGTGGCCCCCTGGTGGTGAAGGGATTAACAGTGACTCGGTGGTGAGGGTTATTACTGAGAGGAAGGCATAACTTGGCAGGAGAGAGGGAGGAATGTGTTAGTGGGTGACAAGTTATTCTTCTCACTGTGTTAAAAGCCTTTGTTATATCAGATGTTACCAGGTTCTCCAGTTTTATCAGTGGGATAACAAAGCCAACATCATCTGTATTTATGGTAGGCCAGATAAGCTCAGGTCTAGGCTCAGTCATTATCCCTCACCCCGACTCTAGAAAATAATGGCGGTGTTACTGTGCTAATACTTGGCCGACGGTCATTTGTGCTTCCCTTTTGGCCAGACTAATTGCTGCACCGGAGCTACTCAATTTGGGGGATTACCCCACGTGAGTCCTCGCAATCATGGAGCTGTGAGGTAAAGTCAGCGGGAAAAATAAACACAAAATGGAGTTCGTGCGCAGGGAAAAAAAAAACATTGATTCCGCAGTTTACGTAGAATCAGTGGGTTTGCGCGCCTAAATCCTGATTTTTCGGCGCTGGAAAAACACCCACGGGGATTTTTGCCTTCAATTAGTAAAGGGGCAAACACCGCTGCTAACTGAATACCCCCCATAGACTAATACTGTGTGTACAGTTTTTCCATGGGGGAATAACCTTCAATCACGGCTATAAGCTGCATGGGAGAAAACACCCCAATATTGTTCCTAACTACAAATCAGACACAATACCGGCTTCATATCTGTGCTCCCAATCCCCAGACCACCATTCCTGAGGGTAATGTTTTGTTGGCATTTAGACTGCTGCTATTTATCTCTGTAATCTCACAATGTAAGAGATTGAGCGGACGGTGACATCCACTTGTATGGTGTACTGGGATTTAGATATCAGATCATGCATTACATATAATCTTTATACTATATAACCCTCTATCATCTACAGCTCCCCCCAGTGCAATATCTGGGCACACAAGCCTGGCATAAAACACAAGTTGCCCACACTTGGACAAATCTGGTTATTCCACATGATTGCAAAGATCTGGATCTATAAATAATTTGGCCTCATTGCAAAGGTACAGTCATTCGGTGTAATGTTCAGATTAATGTTGGAGAAATGTGATTTTACTGAGGTGCCCTTAACTCCAGGACACCCCATCTCTGTAAATATTACATTGTGCAATTTCTTGGCCTAGTGTTATGTCTTTGGGTTACTTGATTTGCAGTGATTTATAACGAAGAGTGCTTTAATCTGGAAAATAAGTAAAGTATTGTTGTATTGTTGAAACCTAGGAAATACATAAAGTGCACATAACAGACTATACACATCATATTATTCAGCCAAAATAATGAGAGAACAATGTTATTACATGATACCTGCAAATGGTTTTCTCAGTACCCAAATTTCCTCCGGAGGGGCCACAGAGGTTGGGCCCGGAGACATATGAGACGGGCTGGATTCTGAGCCTCGAGAACCTTTATGAACAGGTGAGAAAATAAAATATGATATAAGTACACAGACAGTGATTAGTAGAAGCTTTATGAAGACTGAGGATTTGGGAAAAATATGAGATTACCAACAATAAAAGAGTAATATAATTACACGCAGGCCGTCTGACCGAAGGAAAATATTAAAGGGCCATTTACGAAAGGGCAAACGTCCATGAGAGCAGTAAAAATCCTGTATGAGACTTGTAAAAATAAACCCAATTGTATGGAAAAGAGTGATGGGTCTGCAGGGGTGCTAATTTTCCATCACCTAGTAGTAGGCACAAGGTAGATTAGGGGCACCTGAAGTGAGCAGACTCTGGCACTCAACATGATTTAATTTTCTGCGATGAGAATATTGACATGAGCAATTGGTAATGTATATTTACGGGTGGTGTACATACTTGCACAAGGACTTGAATTCTCCGTTGGTCAGTGGTGCCAGAAATCCAACCTTGTCCCTATACTGATAATGAAGCGCATTTCGCAATTTCCAAATGCCCTTCTTTGGGAAAGAGCACTACGACACACTAAGACTAATGTCATTTAATCACGCAAACACACAAAAGTGTCACATGTAAAAGGTACAGACCCAATGTTCCCTCTCTGACATGACTGATTGAAGATGTAAATACAGTAAGACCAAAGTGAGCTGTAATTTAGGAGGAAAACAAAGCTGTTTAAGTTACTGTCTCTAGTCCTCTTCTCCTGACATGGCACTGTATGATCCTATATACACGGCATAAATTAATCAACAACCAAAGAGAATTAATAAGAATTAATAAGATCCCAAAGAGAATTATGAATTTCCTTGTGGCTGCCTCTGGGCCCCTCCAACCCTCCTGAGCTCTGAGTTGAGGGAAGGGAGCAGTTAGCATTGAAACATCATCATCATCAACCAATCACTTATGAGAAATTCTGCACGTACAGAGACCGGTGCAGCAGATCAGGTCTGATTCCATTACCTGGTATTTTCAAGCCAAATCAAACTGATGCAGCACCACATCCCCTCAGTGCTGCCATAATATGATAGGTAACCCAAGGTGCCTCTAGCACCCAGCAGCATTTAGACCCAAAAACCTGATTCTTGCAGCCCAGAACCCTGCTCATAAACACCTCAACCTGGAATGAGAAAGAAAACTCGTCATGAAGTCGCCCCAGCACAACCTGCCCACAAAAGCCAGGCCTTGAGGAGGATGGTCCAAGAGTAGAGGTAGGTTGGAGTTTTCCTGTGTCCACCTTGCACATATTCCAGAGTATCCGTCCACAAGTGGTGGCACATTCTTCATTTAGATGGGGGTTTTATTCCAGAAATTGTAGTGGAACGTACCACGTAATGTGCATAATGGACGATTACACAACTATGTGGGCCCTCATTGGTTGGCAAATGTTAATAACCCTTTTTGAATGCCTCTGCCTAGCAAGATTGCTGAAATCTGCAGTTTCACAATAGATAGGGACCAACGGGGTGCCTAAACCAGCTATAAATGTAGTGCTCTTTAATTAACACATTCAATAAATAGAAAGTACAAATGATCTTACTGGAAAAATCAGACTGTTACCTACACAAGAAACATCAATTTTCGTTAACAGCTTCTACAGTAATAAACGTGACTATCACCCTCTATAATAATATTTGTCCTCTGTGCCACCCATTTAAAACCACCTCCCATAATGAGCACCAATTCATATTTATCCAGCGTTGGTCACATGGTGGACAGACCCTCAACACCGCTCAGCTTAGGATATGAAATGACGAGCCTGCAGACCCCTGTGTCCATGCAGCTCTCCTGACTCCCTAATGCATTGTGATGTGCCCCATGGGCCTGGCGCACAGTTGTACACTATGCCGATGTTTTCTCAGATGAGTGATTATTGGCCATCTGCGCATGCGTCTAAGTCGCACTGCGCATGCGTCAAGTAACATTACTGTAGTCGCTTGCAGAAAGTATTTATTTGCAGTGTGATTGACAGTCAGGAAACGCTTGGCAGTGGTGTAACTAGGGCAAGTCGGCCGGGGCTCGTACCCTGGGCGCCGTGTGACCGGCGGCACAGTGGGGCGCCGCAGGCCACGGTCAAGGTCCGCCAGTAAAGTCAGTGTAGTGACAGTAACACACACATAGCCGCCGGCGCTGGGTAGTACACTAGCGGTGGTGTGTGTGTTTCAGCAGCTAATGAGAGTCAGACAGACTCATTAGCTGCTGCGCCCACTGCAGGAGAAAGGCTGGAGCTGACTCATGAGCTCCGCCTTCCGGCTCCTCCAGTGGGTGATGGCAGAGACGTCATGGGAGTGGTTCTATTAGAAAGCAATGACTGATAGGTAGAGTGTTGTCCTTTAAGCAGCAGAGCTCTATGAAACAGAGGGCCTGATTCAGAGCCTGTCGCAGGGCTGTCCTCGCTCTGAATCAGGGCCGTCCTTCTTGATTTTTAGAGCGGCCTCCTGGCCGCTCGTATAGCTGTGGGTGACCACCCACAGCAATAGCGAGCGGCCAGGAAGATGGTCGCGATGGTCAAAACCATTGCGACCATCGGGCTTGCGACGAGACCCTTGTGGTAGGGTCTCGTTGCCGCGAGCCCTAGAGTGCTTTTGGCTCAAACAGAGCCGAAAGCACTCCCACTGACATCACTTGTGATGTCAGTGGGGCCGGCCCAAGACGGTAGGTATTCCTATGGGAACGCCTCCGTCTGGGCAGCCACGCCCCCGGCACGCCCACCAAAGGGGGCGTGCTGTCACTCAACATCGACAGCACGCCCCTTTGGTACGAGACCCGGAGAATGCGCTCTGGGCCACCATCGACCCGCTTGCGAGCGCTCAGCGCTCGCGAGCGGGTCTGAATCAGGTCCTGATTCAGAGCCGGACGCTCTGACAGAGCCTCCACCCACAGCTATAGCGAGCGGCCACGAAGATGGTCGCGATAGTCAAGACCATCGCGACCATCGGGCTTGCGACGAGACCCTTGTGGTAGGGTCTCATTGCCGCAAGCCCCAGAGAGATTTCTGCTCTGACAGAGCCGAAATCTCTCCCACTGACATCACTCGTGATGTCAGTGGGGCCGGCCCCAAACGAAGGCGTTCACATGGGAACGCCTCCGTTTGGGCAGCCACTCCCCCGGCCCGCCCACCAAAGGGGGCGTGCTGTCACTCAACATCGACAGCACATCCCCTTTGGTACGAGACCTGGAGCGACGGTTTGCCCGTCTCTATCCGGGTCTCGCGCATGCGCACTAGGCCACCATCGACCCGCTTGCGAGCGCATAGCGCTCGCGAGCGGGTCTGAATCAGGCCCAGAATCCAAATAATATAAGTGATGCTCCTATATGACACAGGGCCTGATTCAGCAAGAAACACACGGATGCTGATGCACGCAAACGGCCGATGTTCGCGGTCTGCGCATGCGTCTGGGACACAGTGCGCGAACAGCTCACTGCACCCCCAAAAGCGAGCGCAGTGAATACGCAGACCCAGGGAAAAGTGATTGACCGTAAGTACCGTTTGTGGGTGGATACGGGGAGTGGTGGGCCGAACGCAGGCGTGCCAATGCGTTCGCACCGCGTTACAGGAGCGTGCATAAATTAGCCACTGAGATGCTGGATGCAGCCTGACGTCCTCTGCGTGCAGGAAGTCTCTCAGCTCCTGCGGCAGGGTCAGGTCTACCTTTAGTCTACATGCTGCTTCGATGTTCCCGATGTTTTCTCAGCCTTGCGCATCAGTACGATCGTTAGTGTGTGCTGGGCGTCTGCATCTTTGTGCTGTGATTGCTGTGTGTATGCATTCATTAGCACAGTCTCGCAGCTCCCGGGTGCGTGTGTCTGCAGCCGTGCGTTCCTTGCTGAGGCTCAGGCCCATTGGGCCTGATTCAGAGCCGGACGCTATTTGCGCTTGCTCGTTCAGAAAAAAGGGGTGGCTATTCAAATGAACCGTTCGCTCTTTGCGGTCTGTTCACGCCTCTATGTCTGAACAAGCGAACAAAACTTGCGGTCGTTTTTTGGGAAACTACGCCCCCTGGCCGCTCGCATCCGACGTCATGTCCGCTATTTATTAGATTAATCGAGAACATCGACCAGCGTATGAACTGCTCGCTATTCTTGTGGTTGGTTTTTCCTACCGCAATCATGCGAGCAGTTCTGACTATAAAATAACCCAGTGACGTGGTCAATGACGCTGCTGTATTAATTATTCACACCAATAAAACGCCCGTTTTGACCTTTAAGCACGCCTGCGTTCGGATCTCCACTCCCCGTTTTCAAGCACCTTCCCGTTACCACCCACATACGCCTCCTCATGTCACTCAAAATAGCAGGCATTCGCTATTTAGCGAACAAACGATTTTCGGCCGCACTGACTGGTTCGCGCATGCGTATTACGATCCGTACGCATGCGCAGTTGTGCAAATATCGCTCGGAACGAACGAGCAGCCGCTTACGAGCGGCTCTGAATCAGGCCCATAGTCTCTTAAAGTTTGCAAAAGTTTTTGAGGCATAAAAATGGAATCTATCATATCCCAGTCTCTCTTCCACCTCAGGCTCTAATGACCGGCTTATGTCTGGCGACTGGCTCGTTTTCCAGTTCATCACATACCACAGAGCCAAAAATCTATCTGCTGCTTTCTGATAGAGAAGCTTTAGAGGATATATTATCCTAGGCCACATCATTCATCTTCTATATTCCCACAATCCTTCGGATATTCTGTTCTCCTGCCTTAGCATTACTCACTATCTGGACTGAACGTCTGCCTCCACGTCCTTCACAACACAACGTGGTTTCTTAGACTGCAAGAGAGCAAGTGTAATATAGTGTCTCATAGTGTACAAGTGTCTCGCAGTGTACCATAGTGTCTCATAGTGTACCATAGTGTCTCAGTGTACCATAGTGTCTCAACGTGTAACATAGGCCCTCATTCAGAGCCGCTCGCTATTTGCGGTCGTTCGTTTTCTAAAAAGGGGTGGCTATTCAAATGAACCGTTCGCACTTGGCGGTCTGTTCACGCCTCTAAGTCTGAACGAGCGAGCAAAACATGCGAACGTAAATTTGAAAAATACGCCCCCTCGCCGCTCGCACCATACGTCATGTCCGCTATTTATTAGATTAATCGAGTACATCGACCAGCGAATGAACTGCTCACTATTCTTGTGGTTGGTTTTTTCAACCACTATTTTGTGAGCAGTTCTGAGTTAAAAAAAACCAAGTGACGTGGTCAATGACGCTGCTGGATTAATTATGCACTCCCTTAAAACGCCCGTTTTGACCTTTAAGCACGCCTGCGATCGGATTTCCACTCCCCGTTTTCAAGCACCTTCCCCTGTTACCACCCATAAACGCCTCATTCTGTCACTCAAATTAGCAGGCATTCACTATTTTGCGAGCACATGAATTTCGACCGCACTGACTGGTTCGCGCATGCGTATAACGATCCGTACGCATGCGCAGTTGGGCAAACATCGCTCGGAGCGAACGAGCTGCCGCTTACGAGTGGCTCTGAATCAGGCCCATAGTGTCTTACACTATACCATAGTGTCTCACAGTGTACCATAGTGTCTTACACTGTACTATAGTGTCTCACAGTGTACTATAGTGTCTCATAGTGTACAATAATGTCTCACAGTGTACCATAGTGTCTCATAGTGTACTGTAGTGCCTCAGTGTACCATAGTGCCTCAGTGTACCATATTGTCTCACAGGGTACCATAGTGTCTTACACTGTACTATAGTGTCTCACAGTGTACTATAGTGTCTCATAGTGTACAATATTGTCTCGCAGTGTACCATAGTGTCTCGCAGTGTATCATAGTATCTCGCAGTGTACCATAGTGTCTCAGTGTACCATAGTGTCTCGCAGTGTATCAGTGTCTCACAGCGTACCATAGTGTCTCACAGTGTACTATAGTGCCTCAGCGTACCATAGTGTCTCATAGTGTACAATATTGTCTCACAGTGTACCATAGTGTCTCAGTGTACTATAGTGCCTCAGTGTACCATAGTGCCTCAGTGTACCATATTGTCTCACAGGGTACCATAGTGTCTTACACTGTACTATAGTGTCTCACAGTGTACTATAGTGTCTCATAGTGTACAATATTGTCTCGCAGTGTACCATAGTGTCTCGCAGTGTATCATAGTATCTCGCAGTGTACCATAGTGTCTCAGTGTACCATAGTGTCTCGCAGTGTATCACAGTGTCTCACAGCGTACCATAGTGTCTCACAGTGTACTATAGTGCCTCAGTGTACCATAGTGTCTCATAGTATACTATAGTGCCTCAGTGTACCATAGTGCCTCAGTGTACCATATTGTCTCACAGGGTACCATAGTGTCTTACACTGTACTATAGTGTCTCACAGTGTACAATATTGTCTCGCAGTGTATCATAGTGTTTCGCAGTGTATCATAGTATCTCGCATTGTACCATAGTGCCTCAGTGTACCATAGTGTCTCATAGTATACTATAGTGCCTCAGTGTACCATAGTGCCTCAGTGTACCATATTGTCTCACAAGGTACCATAGGGTCTTACACTGTACTATAGTGTCTCACAGTGTACAATATTGTCTCGCAGTGTACCATAGTGTCTCGCAGTGTATCATAGTATCTCGCAGTGTACCATAGTGTCTCAGTGTACCATAGTGTCTCGCAGTGTATCACAGTGTCTCACAGCGTACCATAGTCTTACAGTGTACTATAGTGCCTCAGTGTACCATAGTGTCTCATAGTGTACTATAGTGCCTCAGTCTACCATAGTGCCTCAGTGTACCATATTGTCTCACAGGGTACCATAGTGTCTTACACTGTATTATAGTATCTCACAGTGTACTATAGTGTCTCATAGTGTACAATATTGTCTCGCAGTGTACCATAGTGTCTCGCAGTGTATCATAGTATCTCGCAGTGTACCATAGTGTCTCATAGTGTACCACAGTGTCTCACAGCGTACCATAGTGTCTCAGTGTAGCATAGTGTCTCATAGTGTACTATAGTGTCTCATAGTGTCTCACAGTGTACTATAGTGCCTCAGTGTACCATAGTATCTCACAGTGTACTATAGTGCCTCAGTGTACCATAGTGTCTCGCAATGTACCATAGTGTCTCACAGTGTACCATAGTGTCTCATAGTGTACCATAGTGTCTCACAGTGTACTATAGTGCCTCAGTGTACCATAGTATCTCACAGTGTACTATAGTGCCTCAGTGTACCATAGTGTCTCACAGTGTACCATAGTGTCTCATAGTGTACCATAGTGTCTCAGTGTACTATAGTGCCTCAGTGTACCATAATGTCTCAGTGTACCATAGTTTCTCGCAGTGTACTATAGTGTCTCACAGTGTAACATAATGTCTCATAGTGTACCATAGTGTCTCATAGTGTCTCAGTGTACTATAGTGTCTCAGTGTACCATAGTGTCTCAGTGTACCATAGTGTCTCATAGTGTACCACAGTGTCTCACAGCGTACCATAGTGTCTCAGTGTCTCATAGTGTACTATAGTGTCTCATAGTGTACCATAGTGTCTCACAGTGTACCATAGTGTCTCACAGTGTACTATAGTGCCTCAGTGTACCATAGTATCTCACAGTGTACTATAGTGCCTCAGTGTACCATAGTGTCTCGCAGTGTAGCATAGTGTCTCACAGTGTACCATAGTGTCTCATAGTGTACCATAGTGTCTCACAGTGTACTATAGTGCCTCAGTGTACCATAGTATCTCACAGTGTACTATAGTGCCTCAGTGTACCATAGTGTCTCACAGTGTACCATAGTGTCTCATAGTGTACCATAGTGTCTCAGTGTACTATAGTGCCTCAGTGTACCATAATGTCTCAGTGTACCATAGTTTCTCGCAGTGTACTATAGTGTCTCACAGTGTAACATAATGTCTCATAGTGTACCATAGTGTCTCAGTGTACTATAGTGTCTCAGTGTACCATAGTGTCTCAGTGTACCATAGTGTCTCATAGTGTACCACAGTGTCTCACAGCGTACCATAGTGTCTCAGTGTAGCATAGTGTCTCATAGTGTACTATAGTGTCTCATAGTGTACCATAGTGTCTCACAGTGTACTATAGTGCCTCAGTGTACCATAGTATCTCACAGTGTACTATAGTGCCTCAGTGTACCATAGTATCTCACAGTGTACTATAGTGCCTCAGTGTACCATAGTGTCTCGCAGTGTACCATAGTGTCTCACAGTGTACCATAGTATCTCATAGTGTACCATAGTGTCTCACAGTGTACTATAGTGCCTCAGTGTACCATAGTATCTCACAGTGTACTATAGTGCCTCAGTGTACCATAGTGTCTCACAGTGTACCATAGTGTCTCATAGTGTACCATAGTGTCTCACAGTGTACTATAGTGCCTCAGTGTACCATAGTATCTCACAGTGTACTATAGTGCCTCAGTGTACCATAGTGTCTCATAGTGTACCATAGTGTCTCAGTGTACTATAGTGCCTCAGTGTACCATAATGTCTCAGTGTACCATAGTTTCTCGCAGTGTACTATAGTGTCTCACAGTGTAACATAATGTCTCATAGTGTACCATAGTGTCTCAGTGTACTATAGTGTCTCAGTGTACCATAGTGTCTCATAGTGTCGCAGTGTACCATAGTGTCTCATAGTGTCTCACTGTACCATAGTGTCTCATAGTGTACCATAGTGTCTCACAGTGTACTATAGTTCCTCAGTGTACCATAGTATCTCACAGTGTACTATAGTGCCTCAGTGTACCATAGTGTCTCACAGTGTACCAGTGTCTCATAGTGTACCATAGTGTCTCAGTGTACTATAGTGCCTCAGTGTACCATAATGTCTCAGTGTACCATAGTTTCTCGCAGTGTACTATAGTGTCTCACAGTGTAACATAATGTCTCATAGTGTACCATAGTGTCTCATAGTGTCTCAGTGTACTATAGTGTCTCAGTGTACCATAGTGTCTCATAGTGTACCATAGTGTCTCATAGTGTCTCACTGTACCATAGTGTCTCATAGTGTACCACAGTATACTAAAGTGTTGCAATGTGAAAATATGCTAATGCAGCAGGAAGCGTTTAAAGAGACAAGACACCTCATGACAGCATTGCAGATCCGAGTGCTGTGCCCGAAGATGCAGCATTGGATCACCATCAGCACCATCAGTCGCGAAGTTTGCTGCATCGGCCATGTGCGAAAGCCGAAGGCTACTCACAATGGCAGTCTTACCTGCATAGTCTTCTGACGCAGACGCTGTCCTCTGCACTCCCAGAAAATGGGGCCATCTCGTCCCCGTTTCTAAGAACACAGGCCGACGCCACCCCCTCCCCACCCCGAATGGCCAAAGCCTGTCAATCAGGCTGCGGCTTGGAGACACTGCGAGCGAGCGAACTTGCAGATGGAGGCTTACAGATGCGCAGTATACATCCTGCGCATGTGCAGTTCTCTCACCATCAGAGATGTACACCAAACATTGAGTTTGCATACATCTCTGAATGAGGGCCTATATAATATTTATAATTCATTCATCCATCCATCAGCCCAGTACAATCCTTGTGTTTTTGTTAAGTGCAGTGAGGTAGTTGTGTTTATTTTACCATTACTACATTTTCAATCTGTTTCGACTTTTAGGTACAAGACCGACCTTTATCGCTTTGATGAAAGGTATCTTATCTGGGATGGTAAAAGTAATTACATTTACCTCACAAACCTGAAAAAAGACTTCTGTTATACGGTGCAATGTTATGACGAATGCTCCACCATCACCATAAAGAAAATGGTAAAATTAGCCTAAAATAACGAAAAAAAACCCTCCAAAAATAGGCATGTAAATAAATAAATAAATTAGCAAAAATAAACAAGACAGAAACTGAAACAGGCAATAATAAATGAACAAATAAAAAATAATAAAGTGAAATGAAACATAACATGATGACATGGACTACCTGGACCATAGTGCAGGTCCCCCGCAGGACTGCAGGGCCGCTGGTAACCAAACGAACTGAAAAGAATCGGATGGGAATGTGGTGGTGGCATCAAGCAATGGAAGGAGCGGTGCATGTCACCATTAGGCACTGGTGCCCTGCGGGCAGTGGGCTGCGGCCTTGGGTTCTCTATGTGACATGAGCCCCAAGAACCTAAAGGCGAAACGGCAAGAGAAACAAAATATAGCAATAACAAAACTGAAAACAACATCAACATAAGCAAAAACATAAGCAAACAGTGACATGTGAAAATAAAACAATACACATTTATTGGAGTAACGCACATTGAATAAATGGGGGGTGGGTTTAGGAAAAGAAAGGTGGTTTTATGTCTAGACGGTGGACGGTAAAAACATGGGCCTGTTATTTAAAACATCAACACCAGCAACATCTGAAAGTCCAAAGATATTGGGTCTGATTTATAGGTATGCGCAGTTCAAGTGCGGCTGCGACTTCTCACGGATTCGCAAGTGCGAAAATATGCAAATGCCAGTTTAAGCATTCCTCTTGTGTACTTCTGGGGGATCCCGTCACTCCACCGTCGGTCGCAACATTGACCCCCCCCCCCGGCGCACAGCCTCCCTTCTACCATTCTGAAACTATGGTGATGCTGCAAAAGAGAACGCAGGCGCATCCTGAAAAAGGCCCATGCCATTCCCCAAATACGCCCATGCCACCTCCTCATTTTGCGATCAATTTAGATCACCTTCCAGACTCCGTCCTGAAAATCCCATGGATGGTAGAGGCTGCCTGAAGTCGTAGTGATGCCGTACTGCAGTGCGCATGCCATCGTACACATTGGTTTGGCTGCGTGTGCGCTGTAAGGCTTTTCAGGACTATTGCTCATGCGCAGTAGCAAGTAATCGCACTACTACACAAACATCGGGACTTGGAACGTCACTGAATATGGCCCATTATGACCATAGTGACAGGAGTAGACTTTCCGTCTCACTCTCTCTGTCAAGTGCCGCACCACCCATTGGAGACCATTTACACGTAATTTGCGCTGCCGATGAGCCTCGCAAAATGCATCTTCAGGGACTGATTCTGAGTTGCAGGCATGTTGATGTCGGGCGTAGTTGCACGCTTTCATGTTACTGCGCATGCGCCCCCGATTGTGTTCTTACAGAGTCCGGGTTGCAAATTCAGACGCACACAGGCAAAAGTGTATTAAAAATGTGCTGAGCGTTCCTGGGCGGTGGCTATTCAGATGCACAGCGATGGTCCGTCCCATGGGTGCGTTATGGGAGTGTCGTGTGCATGTTGCTGGCGCTTAACTGCTTACATGGGAGGAAATACTCTGATGCAGAAACTGTACCGGCTATAGGGCTGGCAGAAGTTTGGATGGTGCGCCCGATGATGGCGTCTAAAGATGCACCGAGCACGATTGCGTAACCCAGATGTGCGCACAGATGTACACAAGGGAAGGGTTTGTAGTGGTATTAGCATAAAGTCGCAGATGTGCCATGCCAAATCATCACCAAAAAAATAACTTTTCAACCCGACCGTCTCAGATTTTCGTGAAATTTGGTAGGATAATAGACGGCATAAAGCAACTTTCATATGTAAAATTTAAATATCTAAAAAAAGTGTATGTTTAATGTTTTAGTAAATAAAGTATATTATGCACTTAAATACAATCTCACTTTGGTATAAGTTTCATTTTGGGATGCCTTTGGGAACAGGAGTAAAAAAAATATTCAGTACGTGCAGTTGAACCGTTCTTGCACTAACATGCAACTGGCAAGTTCAGACTTGTCTTGTTGTGTCTCTCTCTGTGGACCTCAATCAGAGTCGGTCGTAAGCGGCCAGTCGGTCGTACGCATAACGATCGAGAATCAGAAAAAAAAACAATCGCACGGCCGGGCGATCGCAACCAAAGTGACGCCTATACATGAACAATGCACCTCCTCTAGCTGTGATAGCAGCTAGCGATGGAGTCAATCGTTGCCAGTCGTTGTCAGTCGCTGTATGTTAATTTTCTTCTGCTGGTTGCGGCCGCTTGTGTTGTGTGCAAATTACATAAAAAATGTACAAAAAAACGCATAGAATAAGCCATCCCCATGAAATGTATTTATTCTTATTATTCGCTAATGCTAATGCAACTGAATCAATTACAAGACAATTAGCAGTGTTATTAGCAACACCAAACGATTATTAGCTGCTTGCATTGTGTGGCACAAAATAGAAACATCAAACATAACATCAGTCACGTTCGATAGTATCAAGTGTACTCTGGGGCTTGAGAGAGCACATACCCAACCTCAAGCTGTATGATCAGCCAGGCCTCTAACCTGCTAGCAGAGTGACGTTTTACTACTTCCGGCCTTCTAAGTCGGTCGTAGCAGGTAATTTATGTATGCCCCTGAAACGCCCTGAAAACGGTGAGGAATGCCTGCGTTTTCAGACCACCACCCCCGTCAACACCCACAAACGGCCTTTCATGTCCATCAACTCTCGGAAGCCACTTCCTGTTCGTAAGCCGTACGATCGACAGCATTTTGGATCGCAAGGTCTCGTACGCACATGCGCACAACCGTACGCATGCGTGTTTTGTAAACATTGGATGCGTACGACCGAGTGGCCGCTTACGACCGACTCTGAATGAGGTTCTGTGTTCTAGGGATGGCCATCGGTGGTTTGAGATCTAGGACCTCACTCAGAGCCGATGCGCTCATAACCGACTCGATGGTGTGGCCTGCGCATGCGCAGCGGCCGCACTGCGCGTGCGCAAGCCCCGAAGCGACAGAGAAACTCTGTCGCTCCGGAGCTCGTTACCAAAGGGGCGGCTGTCGATGTTGATCGACAGCTGCCCCCGTTTGGTAGGCGGGCCGGGGGGGTGGTTTCCAATACGGAGGCGTTCCTTAACGAACGCCTACCGTTTTGTGGGCGGCCGCACTGACATCATCAGTGATGTCAGTGGGGAGCTTCCTGCTTAGGGTCTGGTCGTAAGCCCCGATGGTCGCGATGGTGATCATCATCGCGGCCATCAACCTGGTCGGTCGTTAAGCTGTTGGTGGTAACCCACAGCTTAACGGGACAAGGAGGCGGCCATTCAGGATACAAGCGGCCGCCCTGATTCAGTGCGACCGCTTGCAACTGACGACCGCCTCTGAATGAGGTCCCTAGTGATAGAAGGGTTCTAAGACAGTTTACCTAATACAGGGCCTGATTCAGAGATGTATGCTAACCCGTTGCTTAGCGCACATCTCCGATGGCGGGAGTACTGCGCATCTGCAGCCCTCCGTCGCCAAGTTCTCTTGCAGAGCCTCCCAGCCGTAGCCTGATTGACAGGATGAGGTATTGTGGGGGGCATTCCTGGGCAGCGTTCCCGAAAATGGGGGCTTGTTGACCACGGTCTCCGGGAGGGATGAGACCATTGTCTGCGTTGGTGGATGCAGACTTCCTGGCCTCGCAAGCAGACAGGACCCGGTCGGCCGCGGTATGATTCAGCAGCCACAGTCTGGCTGCATTTTTTTCAGGTTTCCTTTTGCAATAGGTTTCTTTTTTCATTCTTTTGCTCTTGATAGGTGATGCTCCCACACTGCTTACACTTTCATTTAGTGACTGCAAAGCAGATTCAGTCCTGCTTGTCGCCACTTCTGTGTCACTTTCCTCATCAATTGATGTGCTTGGTCCTTCCTCAGCAGTCAAAGAATCCCTTTTAATGTTTCCTAAAGTTATCACAAATCATTTGATCACTATTGACATGTGGCTGTATTTTAATCATCCATGGTAGCACCTTCCTTAATTGATTTCTATTGCTGATATGTCCTTTAATATCAATGGGTTGCAGCACTGAGTCCTAATGTACTTCTTCTCCATTTGTCACGCTCTTGATAAAACTACAAACGGATAGGAGCCTCCAGAAAATTGGGTGGAGCTGCCGACCCCGGAAAAGCAGGCAAGGCTTATGTCATAACGGCCCTTAGAGTGCACGCCTGCCTAGGGAGGCCAATCCCGGCCCATTAGTTCAATCCTGGGATTCGGGATTGAAAAAATTTCAATTGAATTGTATTTCAATTTAATCCGCCCCTCTCACCCCCATTCAGAATTTTAAAAAACAACACTTACTGTCCGGCCCGGGAATGAAGATTTGCATAGTAGTATTATATTTTTCGGACCAGGCAGCGCTGCTGAGCAGTAGCGCTCGGCTCGCCCTCAGGCGCTGCCCGGCCCGGCTGTGCGCAGTGTGACCTCGCTGTTGTCCCGCCGCCGGGACTGGGCAGCGTCTGATGCTGAGCCGAGCGCTAGTGCTCAGCAGCGCTGTCTGGTCTGAAAAAATACAATACTACTATGCAAATCTTAATCCCTCCAATCCCGGGTTTGGAGGCTCCAATTCCGGGATTAAAATCCTGGGAATTTTTGCCTCAAATCCCAGGATCCTGCAGATCCCGATCCCGGGATTGGCCTCCGTACGCTTGCCCTCTGCACTCAGGACATCTCTCAGTATAGGCGCCTCTAGCTGTCCCGAGAGACACCTACTGGAGATGTTGCCCATAGCAACCAATCAGATTCTACTTAACATTTTACTAGCACCTTCTAGAACAAAGGTTCCCAAACTTTTTTGTATCACGGCGCCCTAGAGTATCAGCAGTGTTTTCATGGCACCCCTAAGCCAAACGTTTCTTATTGAGAAATTCAGAAAAAAATGTAGTGAAGTAAATTGCGCTTACCTGTCATCCTTAGGGTCAATTATGTGGTGGTGGACAGGTTTGCGCATCTGTTTGTTCATATATTTACCTTACATTAACCATAAATAATTTGATTTTGTGCTGGACCACCAACCTGAGGCCCCCCTGCAAGTGTCCCGAGGCACCCCAGGGTGCCACGGTGCACAGTTTGGGAACCACGGTTCTAGCAGATAATAGCTAGAATCTGATCCATATCTAAAAACTCTCACTTTAGTAAATATACCCACTAGACATTTAAATTATAGCATATTGCAAATTAAGAAGAATAAAAAAAAGGAAACCAACACTTAAGTTATCCCAGTGGTAAATGGTTTTTGCCTTTACTAGACCTAATGCAGTTCTCATTGGGTTTTAGACACTGGCTAGTGTGTACAGGGGTCCCCTTATATGTACAGTGCATTAATGTGATATATATACATACCTCCCAATTTTTACTTCCTAGAAGAGGTACAGTTTGCGCTACGTAGGCGAGCACATCCGAAAAGGGGCGGGGCTTAGAATAAAAGAAGTGGAGCCTCTGGAGAATGGGGCACGCCCTGTTTGCATCACTGTGGGGGGAGTTCCCAGCGCGCAGCCCCCAGGCTCTCCCTGCACTAGTGAACAGATGCCGTGGATGATCATGATTGTGTCCTGTATTATTATACACTATGGGGCCCATTTATCAAAGGGAATTTGAGGTAAATTCCCAGAAAACACCTGTTTTCGGGGGTTTACCTCAAATACTAAGTATCCCCCGGATGTATGAAGGATCCCTCCATTGCCGCCGGCAGCCGCCTCCCCCATAGATTTCTATGGGGGATGCGATGCTGCAAAATGTATCAATATCGGGAATGCGAAGCATTCCAGATATTGGCCCCAGCAGCTAACACTATCTAAAGATAGCGTTGGCCGCTGTAGCCTATGGGGATTTACCGCATATCAGCCAGCGTAGGGATCTGCCAGATCCCTCCACTGGCAATGGGCGCCGCTCATGTGCAGTCCGCGGGACTGTGCATGCTCAGAAGCCCCGACTGCCCTCCGGAGACATCGCAGGGACGGGCTCTTTTCGGAGCCCGTCTCCCTGCATGTCCCGAATAATACATCCGGCAGATAGGATCGCATTTTGCAATGCGATCAGGGGCGGTACTGCATGCCCTGATCGCATTGCAAAATGCGATCATTCATAAATGGGCCCCTTTACGTTACACTGCATTCCCAGGACTATGGCATAATCACTACAGTGCATAATCTGGTGGATTATACTGCATGAACTATCAGTACTTACTATATATATTTATAGAGGGGCCCAAACTATGCTCTGCAGTGGCCATGTTGTCTGCAGGCTATGTCCTCTCCAATGGTTGGCCAAGCCTCTGTGGTGGCTGGCCACACCCCCTGTGGTGGCTGGTCACACCTATTAAGCATGGGCCCCTACTTCTGCATTTTCCTGGTGGGCCCTTCATGCCCCTTTCCGACTGCCCACAGAAAACAGACAGAATGGAGGATATACCCTGCTTTCTATATTGGTACATACCAGTAACACTTCATTTTGCCCTTAAACAAGTGGAATCAACAGTTTACTTATATTTTTAGGGCAGAATTAATAAATAGGCCTACACATTGTACCTACACATTTACAATACATACAAATACAATACATTAATAGTTTTATTGCTGCAACAATATGCATGTTACTTGTACAACTGTTATGGTGTCATATGTAACTGTGAAAGCCCAGCTCTAATTGGTTGCATCTATGCTCCCATGTGGCAGGAGTATTATGGGATAGGCTGACAGGCGGCATTATGTTAGTGAGGTGAGTGCCTCTGGCTTGTGATGTGTGCTGAGGTACAGACGATGGCTCTGAGATATTAAGGGATTCCTAGAAGGGGAACTTCTCTAACACCAGGAATAAGTTACAGCTTTTTTCCCCTGTTAATTTGTATATAAATAAAAATAATAATAATAATTATTATTATTATTATTATTATTAATAAAGATTATTATAGTTTAAGTATTATATGACTTTTATATGAGTATACTAAAAGGGTGCTGCCATGGCCACGCCCCCTGTATTGGGCTCGATTTGAAATTCACAGTTGCTCTTTTTCCATTGTGATGCCAGCTGCTTCTCTGTGATGTCACCTCAGCCCATTGTGATGTCACCTCTCCTATATACACTCCACCCCAGGAAGTGTAAGGCCACACCTTTGCTATAATGAAAGGTGAATGGATCAGTCTTCGGATGGACCCAAAGCTACTGAAAATACCCCCTTCCTCAGCCCGCCTGGTACTGTATGAGGTCTGCATAGCGCCCCAACATGTTCCTGTGGTGACCCAACGTATGCAGGCGGCGTCCCTTATTTGGCGCATGGCTCCTAGGGAAGACGGCATGGAGCGCCAGCCTGGATATGTGGCTCCCCTTATTTGGCACCTGAAGCCCCAACACGGGTGCGTGGCTCGCCAACATAGCCACATAGCCCCACTCCTGGAACGCAGGGCTCTGCTCCAGGAGCGTGTGGTGCCCCACTATGGGCGTGTGGTGCTACAAAATAAGAGCGTGGAGCCCCGTCAGAGGCGTGTACAGCTGCTCCTGGAACGCGCACGTGTGGCACTACTCCAGCACGGCGTGAAGCCACAACGTGGACACACGGAGCCCCCCATGGAGCATGTAGAGCCACAAAATAAGAGCGTGGAACCCCGTCAGAGGCGTGTGCAGCTGCTCCTGGAACGCGCACGTGTGGCACTACTCCAGCATGGCGTGAAACCAAAACGTGTACACACGGAGCCCCCCATGGAGCATGTAGAGGGCCAAAATAAGAGCGTGGAGCCCCGTCAGAAGCATGTGCAGCTGCTCCTGGAACGCGCACGTGTGGCCCTACTCCAGCACAGCGTGAAGCCACAACGTGTACACACGGAGTCCCTCTTGGAGCAGGTAGAGCTCTTACACGGCAGTGTAATACGACGCTCTCTCACACCTTGCTCCCCTAAGCCACCCCTTACCGTCTCTGCAGTGGCCTATCCACCCCGTCCCCCACCACCACGTGCCCCTCGCCACGTGTGAAGCCTCCCCATCCCCTCCGATATACTGTCACCTCCACTCAGATGCCATCTGTGACAGTATATCCCCACCAGGCAAATAACACCCAGTCTGACCTGAAACATCACAGAAGGGGATCTGACCATCTTCTACCAGGCATCAATAACACCCTGGGGTGGACTTTATGACAGCAAGCTCAGGATATTCACACTGCCCAGAGGACAAAGTGGAAATTCGGTAAGTAGAGAGGGTGCACTTGTCACCAAAGATTAGTTATGATATCAATTGTTTTACAATTAAAACTTAGGGGGAGATTTAACAAGTTTGGAGAGAGATAAAGCACCAACCTAATCACCCTCTAACTGTCATGTTACCGGCTGTGCCTGAGAAATGACATTCAGGAGCTGATTGGATGATACTTTATCTCTCTCCAAACTTTGATAAATCTCCCCCCAAACTTTATTCATATGGGTAAATTACATTTCTGGAATAATTACTCTGCATTAATTGTTAAACACAGCAAAATAAAATAAAGAGTGTCACAAATTGGGATAGGAGTGATGCTTTCTCATATACATGGGTAAGAATATAGATCTAGGGAGACGGGAGCTCATGTATAGAGAGGTAAGGATATAGAGCTCATGTATAGAGAGGTAAGGATATAGAGCTCATGTATAGGGAGGTAAGAATATAGAGCTCATGTATAGAGAGGTAGGGATATAGAGCTCATGTACAGTATAGAGAGGTAAGGATATAGAGCTCATGTACAGTATAGAGAGGTAAGGACATACTTGCCTACTCTCCCGGGACTGTCGGGAGCCTCCCGAAAATCGGGTGCCGCTCCTGACACCCCGCAGACTAGGCAAGCCCCACGGAATAGATGCCGGCTCCCCGCTAACCCCCGCGCCAGCCGCAAAAGTGAGCGGTGCGGTGGTGTGATGACGCGATTCAGCGCGAATCGCGTCATCGTAGCCCCGCCCCCTGCCTTATAATGCCAGTAATATTGGCATTATAAATCGGGGGGCGGAGCCACTATGACACGATCACGTCGGCACGCCCCCGCTCCGCCTCTTTGACCCGCCCCTGCTGGACGGACCTGCCAGCCCCCTCCCGGATTCCCCTGCCGAGATGTCTGCAAGTATGGGTAAGGATATAGAGCTCATGTATAGAGAGGTAAGGATATAGAGCTCATGTAGAGAGGTAAGGATATAGAGCTCATGTACAGTATAGAGAGGTAAGGATATAGATCTAGGGAGCTCATGTATATAGAGGTAAGGATATAGAGCTAGGGAGCTCATGTATATAGAGGTAAGGATATAGAGCTAGGGAGCCAATGTATATAGAGGTAAGGGTATAGAGCTAGGGAGCTCATGTATAGAGAGGTAAGGGTATAGAGATGTAAGGATATAGATCTAGGGAGCTTATGTATAGAGAGGTAAGGATATAGAGTTAGGGAGCTCATGTATAGAGATGGAAGGATATAGATCTAGGGAGCTTATGTATAGACAGGTAAGGATATAGATGTAGGGAGCTCATGTATAGAGAGAGTCAGCATGTTGCTCACATGAGTCTTATTCCCCAGAGAAATACACTGGAATTTAATCTATACTAATTTGTTCTTCCCCTTCTCTATCTTCTCTTTAGCTATATGAGATTGTTCCTATTGGAGGCTCTGAGTTACTGAGGACCTGCTCAGAGGAGTCTGACATTGGCACATAGATGGGACATGCAGATGTGGGCACAGGAAGCAATGACATGAGGATTAGAGAGGACGCACCAGGCACCTGAGTGACTACGGAGCTCTAATGGTCACAACAAAAGTGCCACCTCCTTAGTCCCAGAACCAGCTCTTTCATTAAACTTTTATGGTTTGCACCTAAAACACCACTTGGTTTAGAGTCATTTATGTCACACATTAGTGTGAGAAGACGGGATGTACTAACACTAAAATGCAGTAAATTACATTAATAAATGCCGCTATGCATGTGATGAGATACGGGCTCTATTCTATACAATGTGCGATGCTTGATACATCCCGCCCAGAGTGAGAAGGCATGTGGAATATACATATTATATGTGGTCATTTTATAGGTATAAAACAGGTCATTATTATTTTCCAGCTCATGTAGTCCTGATTGGCTGCTTGTCTGCTCTAGTCCTGATTGGCTGGCTGCCTGCTCCTGCAGTCCTAATTGGGAGCTGCTGTTTCTGAAAATAAACATTTTCATCCAGTGGGGCAAATCCATTTGTTCTCTATATTATAGTATATTCAGGGACCCTCTTGCTGCATCTTATGTATGTATCTTATGGCCATAGTATAGCTTCTGGCATCTGTCTTAATCCCTATTTTTATATTTTGGATTTACAGGGGGATTTTTTTTTTTTAGCTACCAAAACTAAATAGAAGCTTTTGAGTAGAGGTCCCCATACACGAGGGATCGCTGCGTTCCTGTGATCCTGCAACCCGTTATCTTTAGATCAGTGAAATCCAACATGTTGGATTTCACTGATTTGCCAATCATGATCAAAATATGATTGTGATCTGCAGGTGGGGGGTACTGATGGGTTGCCCAATTAGCAGTGATTGGCAGTACGGTAGACACATGGGGGAGGGCACAGGGAAGCAGAGGACCCCGGAGGCCCCTCTGTCATCAGTGGCTGCTGAGAGATTACTGGGTGCAACCATGTTCTGTAACGCACAGCCCAGAGTGGTCGCAAACAATGTGACCACTCCAGGCAGGTGGCTAAAGGTTTGTCACAAAGTGGAGGTGTCTGTTTGGGGAGGATCTGCTGTCACCCAGGACCCTCAGTGTTCTCCCCAGGCTGATTTTTTCGGGCACACTGCCCAAGAGAAACAGCCTATCATCCGGCTCTTCCCCTCGCCCCAATGCGCCGCGTTCCCGATCACCCTCACAGTGTCCTTGTTGCCACGGACACGGATGCGACGCCGAGCTGCGCCGGCATCACATGTTCTTCACATCGGAGGTTCCGTGTCTGCCGGCAATAAGGACATGTTAGTGAAGGTTCCGGGTGATGGGCCACGGCACATGGGGCGGGGAGAGGTGTCAGGCAGGGGACGCGACATTGGGGTAGGGAAGAGTGCCGGGCAGGGAATGCAGCATTGGGACAGGGGGAGGTGGCGGGCAGTGAATGCAGCATTGGGGCAGGGGGAGGTGCCGGGCAGTGAATGCAGCATTGGGGCAGGGGGAGGTGCCGGGCAGTGAATGCAGCATTGGGGCAGGGGGAGGTGCCGGGCAGGGGATGTGGCATTGGGGCAGGGGAGAGTGCCGGGCAGGGGATGTGGCATTGGGGCGGGGGAAAGTTGTCCATCACAGTACAGGGGCGGTGTCAGGCTTGAGGGCAAAGATCCCTCCTCCTGTATAAAAGCACGGGTGCACTGGTCAAGCGGAAATAGTCATCTGAACTGATTAAAGAGAGCCTGCAAGTGGGGACAGTATCTGGAGCTGTATCAAAAATATATTCTTTGTAGCCTGCAAGTGGAGACAGTATCTGAGGGCTGTATAATAAATATATTCTGTGTAGCCAGGAAGTGGGGACAGTATCTGAGGGCTGTATAATAAATATATTCTGTGTAGCCAGGAAGTGGGGACAGTATCTGAGGGCTGTATAATAAATATATTCTGTGTAGCCAGCAAGTGGGGCCTGTATCTGAGAGATGTATCAAAAATAAATTCTTTGGTGCCAGCAAGTGGGGCCTGTATCTGGGCCTCTAAGAAGGAGGAGAATTAATATATAAATTGTTATTTCAAGTTTAAATCATTATAAGGTCAGGATTTAAAACATTTTATTATTGCTAATGCCCCCACCCGGCTACTTCTTGATGCCACCCGGCTGGAAAAATTTTCAGGGGAGAATACGGCCCCTGGTGGTGATCAATACCTCATCTGGATTTCACATTAAATGCATATCAACCACTGCTGCCCTGACTTCTCATCAATAGAGCAGACTGATTGTACCAACACGTAATCAAAGTGTTCCCTAATCCTCTACCAACAACATACATGTCACATAAAGATGATGCAGACACCCACATTTGGAAATACAATAAGATCCAGACCTCACAACTGGGATGTAGTCAAAATATAGACAGTCAAAACATAGACAATGGAAAGGTCGACACCAAGATGTCAACAGTCAAAATGTCAACATGGTGGAAAAATGTCGACAACCAAAGAGGTCGACATGAACATAAGGTTTACAGCGTCATAAGCTGGACAGTTAAAATGTAGACAACCAAAATGTAGACACAGTTAAAATGTTGACAGTTATAATAAAATAATGGTGACCAGTCATAATGGACAAATGTACAAGAGAGTGTCCCACTGAGAGCCGTGCACTGAGCATGTGCAGTCACCCTGTAATGTCAGCTAATAGTGTCCCACTGAGAGCCGTGCACTGAGCATGTGCAGTCACCCTGTAATGTCAGCTAATAGTGTCCCACTGAGAGCCGTCCACTGAACATGCGCGGTCACCCTGTAATGTCAGCTAATAGTGTCCCACTGAGAGCCGTCCACTGAACATGTGCGGTCACCCTGTAATGTCAGCTAATAGTGTCCCACTGAGAGCCGTGCACTGAGCATGCGCGGTCACCCTGTAATGTCAGCTAATAGTGTCCCACTGAGAGCCGTGCACTGAGCATGCGCGGTCACAATGTAATGTCAGCTAATAGTGTCCCACTGAGAGCCGTGCACTGAGCATGCGCGGTCACCCTGTAATGTCAGCTAATAGTGTCCCACTGAGAGCCGTGCACTGAGCATGCGCGGTCACCCTGTAATGTCAGCTAATAGCGTCCCACTGAGAGCCGTGCACTGAGCATGCGCGGTCACCCTGTAATGTCAGCTAATAGTGTCCCACTGAGACCCGTGCACTGAGCATGTGCGGTCACCCTGTAATGTCAGCTAATAGTGTCCCACTGAGAGCCGTGCACTGAGCATGTGCAGTCACCCTGTAATGTCAGCTAATAGTGTCCCACTGAGAGCCGTGCACTGAGCATGTGCAGTCACCCTGTAATGTCAGCTAATAGTGTCCCACTGAGAGCCGGGCACTGAGCATGTGCAGTCACCCTGTAATGTCAGCTAATAGTGTCCCACTGAGAGCCGTGCACTGAGCATGTGCAGTCACCCTGTAATGTCAGCTAATAGTGTCCCACTGAGAGCCGGGTACTGAGCATGTGCAGTCACCCTGTAATGTCAGCTAATAGTGTCCCACTGAGAGCCGTGCACTGAGCATGTGCAGTCACCCTGTAATGTCAGCTAATAGTGTCCCACTGAGAGCCGGGTACTGAGCATGTGCAGTCACCCTGTAATGTCAGCTAATAGTGTCCCACTGAGAGCCGGGTACTGAGCATGTGCAGTCACCCTGTAATGTCAGCTAATAGTGTCCCACTCAGAGCCGTGGCGCACAGTTTGGGAACCACTGTTCTAGAAGATAATAGCTAGAATCTGATTGGTTGCTATGGGCAACATCTCCATATCTAAAAACTCTCACTTTAGTAAATATACCCACTAGACATTTAAATTATAGCATATTGCAAATTAAGAAGAATAAAAAAAAGGAAACCAACACTTAAGTTATCCCAGTGGTAAATGGTTTTTGCCTTTACTAGACCTAATGAGGTTCTCATTGAGTTTTAGACACTGGCTAGTGTGTACAGGGGTCCCCTTATATGTACAGTGCATTAATGTGATATATATACATACCTCCCAATTTTTACTTCCTAGAAGAGGTACAGTTTGCGCTACGTAGGCGAGCACATCCGAAAAGGGGGCGGGGCTTAGAATAAAAGAAGTGGAGCCTCTGGAGAATGGGGCACCCCCTGTTTGCATCACTGTGGGGGAGTTCCCAGCACGCAGCCCCAGGCTCTCCCTGCACTAGTGAACAGATGCCGTGGATGATCATGATTGTGTCCTGTATTATTATATATATATATATATATATATATATATATATATATATATTAGGGGTGAGCGGGTTTGGATTTCTGAAATCCGAACCCCCCGAGCCCCCCCGATCCGATTCCGATCCGAGAAAGGCTCGACTTTTCCCGCCTGACTCGGATCTGAAATCGAGGCAAAACGTCATCATCCCGCCTTCCGGGTCTCGCGGGTTTTGGATTCTATATAAGGTACCCGCGTCGGCGCCATTTTCTCACTCGGCTGTGGACAGTGAAGAGGGAGGGTGGGAGTTAGGGCTGGCTGGGCTGTGTAGTGTAGTGCAGTGTAGTGTTGTGCTGTGCTGCTGTTGTCCATAGGGGCTGTGTCCACTCCTCCAAAGTCCATAGGGGCTGGCTGGACTGTGTTGTGCAGTCAGGTGTCCATAGGGGCTGTGTCCACTCCAAAGTCCCTGTGCAGTGTCCCAGTCCTAAAGGGGTGCTGTAGTGTTCTCCAGGGGGTGCTCTGTCCATCAGGGGTGCTCCCCCCAAGTGCAAAAAAAATATATATTTTTTTCTGTGTTTGTGAACTGTGTGCACAGTAACCGCATGAGCATCAACAAAGTAGTGCCAAGCGTGCACCTGTGTCATAAGTAAAGGGCCGGCTGGCATGACCGTTAAAGGGTGCTGTAACCCCCAAAGTGCACTCCAAACAAAATAAAAAATATTTTCTGTGTTTGTGAACTGTGTGCACAGTAACCGCACGTGCATCAACAAAGTAGTGCCAAGCGTGCACCTGTGTCATAAGTAAAGGGCCGGCTGGCATGACCGTTAAAGGGTGCTGTAACCCCCAAAGTACACTCCAAACAAAATAAAAAATATTTTCTGTGTTTGTGAATTGTGTGCACTGTGGCTGCACGTGCATCAACAAAGGAGCAGCGCCAAGCGTGCGCCCTTGTCCCATTAGTAAAGGGCCAGCTGGTTTTGTCCGTTAAAGGGTGCTGTAACCCCCAAAGTACACTCCAAACAAAAAATATATATATTTTCTGTGTTTGTGAATTGTGTGCACTGTAGCCGCATGTGCATCAACAAAGTAGTGCCAAGCGTGCGCCTGTGTCATAAGTAAAGGGCCGTCTGGCTTGACCGTTAAAGGGTGCTGTAACCCCCAAAGTGCACTCCAAACAAAATAAAAAATATTTTCTGTGTTTGTGAATTGTGTGCACTGTGGCTGCACGTGCATCAACAAAGGAGCAGCGCCAAGTGTGCACCTGTGTCCCATTAGTAAAGGGCCGGCTTGCTTGTCCGTTAAAGGGTGCTGTAACCCCCAAAGTGCACTCCAAACAAAATAAAAAAATATTTTCTGTGTTTGTGAATTGTGTGCACTGTGGCTGCACGTGTATCAACAAAGGAGCAGCGCCAAGCGTGCGCCTGTGTCCCATAAGTAAAGAGCTGGCTGGCTTGTCCGTTAAAGGGTGCTGTAACCCCCAAAGTACACTCCAAACAAAATAAAAAAATATTTTCTGTGTTTGTGAATTGTGTGCACTGTGGCTGCACGTGCATCAACAAAGGAGCAGCGCCAAGCGTGCGCCTGTGTCCCATAAGTAAAGAGCCGGCTGGCTCATTTCTTAAAGGGTGGTGTAACCCACAAAGTGCACTACTCTCCAGCAAAAATAAAAAAATATTTTCTGTGTTTGTGTGCGCCTTAGCCACACGTATATATCAATATAACATAAATGGAGGACCAAACTTTCTCCGATAAAAATAAAATAGAGAAAGATCAAGAACCACTTCCTCCTAGTGCTGTTGCTGCTGCTGGGAGTTGTTCATCATCCCAGAGAGGAAGTAGGAACACCACTACTTTTACTAAACAATTGACCCTCCAACAGTCCCTAGCGAGGAGGATGAAGTACGACAGCAGTCATCCTGAAGCAAAACGTATAACTGAGGCCTTGACTGCTATGTTGGTGTTAGACGTGTGTCCGGTATTCGCCATTACTGCAGTGGGATTTAGACAATTGATGGAGGTAGTGTGTCCCCGGTTCCAAATCCCGTCTAGATTCCACATGCATCCTCAAAGCAGCAGCGACAAGCGTGCGTCTGTCTGTTAAAGGGTGGTGTAACCCTCAAAGTGCGCTCCACAAACAATAAAAAAATCTTTTTTTTTCTGTCTTAGTGAATTGTGTGGGCTGTAGCTGCACCTGCATCCTCAAAGTAGCAGCGACAAGCGTGCGTCTGTCTGTTAAAGGGTGGTGTAACCCTCAAAGTGCGCTCCACAAACAATAAAAAAATTCCTTTTTTTTTCTGTCTTTGTGAATTGTGTGGGCTGTAGCCGCACCTGCATCCTCAAAGCAGCAGCGACAAGCGTGCGTCTGTCTGTTAAAGGGTGGTGTAACCCCCAAAGTGTGCTCCAACCAAAATAAAATAATCTTTTTTTCTGTGTTTGTGTGTGAAATATATGCGCAGTAGCTGCACCTGCATCCTCAAAGCAGCAGCGACAAGCGTGCGTCTGTCTGTTAAAGGGAGGTGTAACCCTCAAAGTGCGCACCACAAAAAAAAATCATTCTTTTTTATTCTGTCTTTGTGAAATGTGTGGGCTGTAGCCGCACCTGCATCCTTAAAGCAGCAGCGACAAGCGTGCGTCTGTCTGTTAAAGGGTGGTGTAACCCCCAAAGTGCGCTCCACAAACAATAAAAAAATTCTTTTTTTTTTCTGTCTTTGTGAATTGTGTGGGCTGTAGCCGCACCTGCATCCTCAAAGCAGCAGCGACAAGCGTGCGTCTGTCTGTTAAAGGGTGGTGTAACCCCCAAAGTGCGCTCCAACCAAAATAAAATAATCTTATTTTCTGTGTTTGTATGTGAAATGTATGCGCAGTAGCCGCACCTGCATCCTCAAAGCAGCAGCGACAAGCGTGCGTCTGTCTGCTAAAGGATTACATCGGTGACAGCATCCAAGTAGGCATGTCAGACAGTCCGTACATGTACTGGCAGGAAAAAGAGGCAATTTGGAGGCCCCTGTACAAACTGGCTGTATTTTACCTGAGCTGCCCCCCCTCCAGTGTGCAATCCGAAAGAGTGTTTAGTGCAGCCGGGAACCTTGTCAGCAAAAGGCGTAGGAGGTTGCTTCCACAAAATGTGGAGAAGATGATCTTCATAAAAATGAATTATCAACTCTTCCAGGGAGACCAGACTCCAGAACGTACAGAGGGACCTGTGGTGGTGGATTCCAGTGGGGACGAATTAATACTCTGTGAGGATGAGGATGTACACAACACTGAAGAGGGTGAGGAATCGGTGAATGAGGAGGATGAGGATGACATCTTGCCTCCGTAGAGCCAGTTTGTGTAGGGCCAGATTAATTGCCAGCTTGTTTTGTGGGGGCCCAAACGAATCAATCATTTCAGCCACAGTCGTGTGGCAGACCCTGGCGCTGAAAATATTGGTTTGTTAAAGTGTGCATGTCCTGTTTATACAACATAAGGGTGGGTGGGAGGGCCCAAGGACAATTCCATCTTGCACCTCTTTTTTTTCTTTGCATTATGTACTGTTTGGGGCCTAGTTTTTCAAACTGCCATCCTGTCTGCCACTGCAGTGCCACACCTAGATGGGCCACGTGTTTGTGCCGCCCACGCGTGTCGCTTAGCATAGCCTTTTGGACATAAAAACATAAGGTGTGAGGTGTTCAGAATAGACTGGAAATGAGTGGAAATTAAGATTATTGAGGATAATAATAGCATAGGAGCAGAAAAACCAACACATTCTGTGATTTTAGCTGTTTTTATGCTTTTTAAAAAAAAAATACAAATCCAAAACACAAAACCCAGAACCCAAAACACGGAAGGGTGGTTTTGGCAAAACCAATCCAGATCCAAAACACGAAGAAAGATCCAGATCCAAAACCAAAACACGAAAAGTGGCCGGTGCACACCCCTAATTATTATACACTTTATGTTATACTGCATTCCCAGGACTATAGCATAATCACTACAGTGCATAATCTGGTGGATTATACTGTATGAACTATCAGTACTTACTATATATATTTATAGAGGGGCCCAGACTAAGCTCTGCAGTGGCCATGTTGTCTGCAGGCTATGTCCTCTCCAATGGTTGGCCAAGCCTCTGTGGTGGCTGGCCACACCCCTGTGGTGGCTGGTCACACCTATTAAGCATGGGCCCCTACTTCTGCATTTTCCTGGTGGGCCCTTCATGCCCCTTTCCGACTGCCCACAGAAAACTGGTGGACAGAATGGAGGATATACCCTGCTTTCTATATTGGTACATACCAGTAGCACTTCATTTTGCCCTTAAACAAGTGGAATCAACAGTTTACTTATATTTTTAGGGCAGAATTAATAAATAGGCCTACACATTGTACCTACACATTTACAGTACATACAATACATTAATAGTTTTATTGCTGCAACAATATGCATGTTACTTGTACAACTGTTATGGTGTCATATGTAACTGAAAGCCCAGCTCTAATTGGTTGCATCTATGCTCCCAGGTGGCAGGAGTATTATGGGATAGGCTGACAGGCGGCATTATGTTAGTGAGGTGAGTGCCTCTGGCTTGTGATGTGTGCTGAGGTACAGACGATGGCTCTGAGATATTAAGGGATTCCTAGAAGGGGAACTTCTCTAACGCCAGGAATAAGTTACAGCTTTTTTCCCCTGTTAATTTGTATACAAATAATAATAATAATAATTATTATTATTATTATTATTATTATTAATAAAGGTTATTATGTTTTATGTATTATATGACTTTTATATGAGTATACTAAAATGGTGCTGCCATGGCCACGCCCCCTGTATTGGGCTTGATTTTAAATTCATAGTTGCTCTTTTTCCATTGTGATGCCAGCTGCTTCTCTGTGATGTCACCTCAGCCCATTGTGATGTCACGTCTCCTATATACACTCCACCCCAGGAACTGTTAGGCCACACCTTTGCTATAATGAAAGGTGAACGGATCAATCTTCGGATGGACCCAAAGCTATTGAAAATACCCCCTTCCTCAGCCCGTCTGGTGCTGTACGAGGTCTGCATAGCGCCCCAGCATGTGCCTGTGGTGACCCAACGTATGCAGGCGGCGTCCCTTATTTGGCGCATGGCTCCTAGGGAAGACGGCATGGAGCGCCAGCCTGGATATGTGGCTCCCCTCATTGGGCACTTGGAGCCCCAACACGGGTGCGTGGCTCGCCAACATAGCCACATAGCCCCACTCCTGGAACGCAGGGCTCTGCTCCAGGAGCGTGTGGTGCCCCACTATGGGCGTGTGGTGCCCCAAAATAAGAGCGTGGAGCCCCGTCAGAGGCGTGTGCAGCTGCTCCTGGAACGCGCACGTGTGGCACTACTCCAGCACGGCGTGAAGCTACAACGTGGACACACGGAGCCCCCCATGGAGCATGTAGAGCCCCAAAATAAGAGCGTGGAACCCCGTCAGAGGCGTGTGCAGCTGCTCCTGGAACGCGCACGTGTGGCCCTACTCCAGCACAGCGTGAAGCCACAACGTGTACACACGGAGTCCCTCTTGGAGCAGGTAGAGCTCTTATACGGACGTGTAATACGACGCTCTCTCACACCTTGCTCCCCTAAGCCACCCCTTACCGTCTCTGCAGTGGCCTATCCACCCCGTCCCCCACCACCACGTGCCCCTCGCCACGTGTGAAGCCTCCCCATCCCCTCCCATATACTGTCACCTCCACTCAGATGACATCTGTGACAGTATATCCCCACCAGGCAAATAACACCCAGTCTGACCTGAAACATCACAGAAGGGGATCTGACCATCTTCTACCAGGCATCAATAACACCCTGGGGTGGACTTTATGACAGCAAGCTCAGGATATTCACACTGCCCAGAGGACAAAGTGGACATTCGGTAAGTAGAGAGGGTGCACTTGTCACCAAAGATTAGTTATGATATCAATTGTTTTACAATTAAAACTTAGGGGGAGATTTAACAAGTTTGGAGAGAGATAAAGCACCAACCTAATCACCCTCTAACTGTCATGTTACCGGCTGTGCCTGAGAAATGACATTCAGGAGCTGATTGGATGATACTTTATCTCTCTCCAAACTTTGATAAATCTCCCCCCAAACTTTATTCATATGGGTAAATTACATTTCTGGAATAATTACTCTGCATTAATTGTTAAACACAGCAAAATAAAATAAAGAGTGTCACAAATTGGGATAGGGGTGATGCTTTCTCATATACATGGGTAAGAATATAGATCTAGGGAGACGGGAGCTCATGTATATAGAGGTAAGGCTATAGAGCTCATGTAAATAGAGGTAAGGGTATAGAGCTAGGGAGCTCATGTATAGAGAGGTAAGGATATAGAGATGTAAGGATATAGATCTAGGGAGCTCATGTATAGAGAGGTACGGATATAGAGTTAGGGAGCTCATGTATAGAGAGTTACGGATATAGAGCTAGGGAGGTCATGTATATAGAGGTAAGGGTATAGAGCTAGGGAGCTCATGTATAGAGAGGTAAGGATATAGAGATGTAAGGATATAGATCTAGGGAGCTCATGTATAGAGAGGTACGGATATAGAGTTAGGGAGCTCATGTATAGAGAGGTACGGATATAGAGCTAGGGAGGTCATGTATATAGAGGTAAGGGTATAGAGCTAGGGAGCTCATGTATAGAGAGGTAAGGATATAGAGATGTAAGGATATAGATCTAGGGAGCTCATGTATAGAGGTAAGGATATAGATCTAGGGAGCTCATGTATAGAGAGGTAAGGATATAGATCTAGGGAGCTCATGTATAGAGAGGTAAGGATATAGAGTTAGGGAGCTCATGTATAGAGAGGTAAGTATATAGATCTAGGGAGCTCATGTATATAGAGGTAAGGATATAGAGCTAGGGAGCTCATGTATATAGAGGTAAGGGTATAGAGCTAGGGAGCTCATGTATAGAGAGGTAAGGATATAGAGATGTAAGGATATAGATCTAGGGAGCTTATGTATAGAGAGGTAAGGATATAGAGTTAGGGAGCTCATGTATAGAGATGTAAGGATATAGATCTAGGTAGCTTATGTATAGACAGGTAAGGATATAGATGTAGGGAGGTCATGTATAGAGAGAGTCAGCATGTTGCTCACATGAGTCTTATTCCCCAGAGAAATACACTGGAATTGAATCTATACTAATTTGTTCTTCCCCTTCTCTATCTTCTCTTTAGCTATATGAGACTGTTCCTATTGGAGGCTCTGAGTTACTGAGGACCTGCTCAGAGGCGTCTGACATTGGCACATAGATGGGACATGCAGATGTGGGCACAGGAAGCAATGACATGAGGATTAGAGAGGACACACCAGGCACCTGAGTGACAACTTTGCTCTAATGGTCACAACAAAAGTGCCACCTCCTTAGTCCCAGAACCAGCTCTTTCATTAAACTTTTATGGTTTGCACCTAAAACACCACTTGGTTTAGAGTCATTTATGTCACACATTAGTGTGAGAAGACGGGATGTACTAACACTAAAATGCAGTAAAATACATTAATAAATGCCGCTATGCATGTGATGAGATACGGGCTCTATTCTATACAATGTGCGATGCTTGATACATCCCGCCCAGAGTGAGAAGGCATCTGGAATATACATAATATATGTGGTCATTTTATAGGTATAAAACAGGTCATTATTATTTTCCTGCTCATGCAGTCCTGATTGGCTGCTTGTCTGCTCTAGTCCTGATTGGCTGCTTGTGTGCTCTAGTCCTGATTGGCTGGCTGCCTGCTCCTGCAGTCCTAATTGGGAGCTGCTGTTTCTGAAAATAAACATTTTCATCCAGTGGGGCAAATCTATTTGTTCTCTATATTATAGTATATTCAGGGACCCTCTTGCTGCATCTTATGTATGTATCTTATGGCCATAGTATAGCTTCTGGCATCTGTCTTAATCCCTATTTTTATATTTTGGATTTACAGGGGGATTTTTTTTTTTTTTAGCTAATAAACTAAATAGAAAGCTTTTGAGTAGAGGTCCCCATACACGAGGGATCGCTGCGTTCCTGTGATCCTGCAACCCGGTATCTTTAGATCGGTGAAATCCAACATATTGGATTTCACTGATTTGCCAATCATGATCAAAATATGATTGTAATCTGCAGGTGGGGGTACTGATGGGTTGCCCAATTAGCAGTGATTGGCAGTACGGTAGACACATGGGGGAGGGCACAGGGAAGCAGAGGACCCCGGAGGCCCCTCTGCCATCAGTGGCTGCTGGGAGATTACTGGGTGCAACCATGTTATGTAACGCACAGCCCAGAGTGGTCGCAAACAATGTGACTACTCCAGGCAGGTGGCTAAAGGTTTGTCACAAAGTGGAGGCAGCGGTTTGGGGAGGATCTGCTGTCTCCCAGGCCCCTCAGTGTTCTCCCCAGGCTGATTTTTTCGGGCACACTGCCCAAGAGAAACAGCTTATCATCCGGCCCTTCCCCTCGCCCCAATGCGCCGCGTTCCCGATCAGCCTCACAGTGTCCTTGTTGCCACGGACACGGATGCGACGCCGAGCTGCGCCGGCATCACATGTTCTTCACATCGGAAGTTCTGTGTCTGCCGGCAATAAGGACATGTTAGTGAAGGTTCCGGGTGATGGGCAACGGCGCATGGGGCGGGGAGAGGTGTCAGGCAGGGGACGCGACATTGGGGCAGGGAAGAGTGCCGGGCAGGGGATGCGATATTGGGGTAGGGAAAAGTGCCGGGCAGGGAATGCAGCATTGGGGCAGGGGAGAGTGCCAGCCAGGGGATGCAGCATTGGGGCAGGGGGAGGTGCCGGGCAGGGGATGCGGCATTAGGGCAGGGGGAGGTGCCGGGCAGGGGATATGGCATTGGGGCAGGGGAGATGCCGGGCAGGGGATGTGGCATTGGGGCAGGTGGGGGTGCCGGGCAGGGAATGCAGCATTGGGGCAGGGGGAGGTGCCGGGCAGGGAATGCAGCATTGGGGCAGGGGGAGGTGCCAGGCAGGGAATGCAGCATTGGGGCAGGGGATATGGCATTGGGGTAGGAAAGAGTGCCGGGCAGGGGATGCAGCATTGGGGCAGGGAGAGGTGCCGGGCAGGGAATGCAGCATTGGGGCAGAGGGAGGTGCCGGGCAGGGGATGTGGCATTGGGGCAGGGGAGAGTGCCGGGCAGGGGATGTGGCATTGGGGCGGGGGAAAGTTGTCCATCACAGTGCAGGGGCGGTGTCAGGCTGGAGGGCAAAGATCCCTCCTCCTGTATAAAAGCACGGGTGCACTGGTCAAGCGGAAATAGTCATCTGAACTAATTGAAGAGAGCCTGCAAGTGGGGACAGTATCTTCGGGCTGTATAATAAATATATTCTGTGTAGCCAGCAAGTGGGGCCAGTATCTGGAGCTGTATAAAAACTATATTCTTTGTAGCCTGCAAGTGGGGACAGTATCTGAGGGCTGTATAAAAAATATAGTCTGTGTAGCCTGCAAGTGGGGCTTGTCAGGGCCGCCATCAGGGGGGGACTGCTAGGCCTGGAGTCCCGGGCCCGGACACTCGGGGGGCCCGCCCGCTACCACCCCCCTGCTGCTGCACAATAGAGACTGCCTGCCCACTCCTGTCACCTCGATAGTGAGTGACAGGCCCGGCCTGGGGCCCACTCCTAACAGAGAGCCACCCACTACTAACCTCCGCCACCATACAATATGTACCCAGCCACTGGCATCGTCCTGCTCTGCCTCCTACCTAAGCAGCAATAAAGTTTTGCTTGTGACTCTGAGCCGGCGCAGCGTGACGTCATGACGTTGCAACGCTGATTGAGAAAGGAGCTGGGACGCTGCGTGTGCGTGTGGTGTGAGGACTGAAGAGCCGGAGCAGCCAGAACAGAAGGAGCGAGGTTAGTAAGGTAAGTGATTCTTCTTGCATTATTGCAGCATGTCAGGTGTTGCAGATGTGGGGAGTGCAACTGGCTAGGTGGCTGTTTTGTTATTTGGTTACTTTCTCACAGCCAGTGGGGAAGGGGGGATGTGGGGTGGGGGAGCAGGGGAAGGGAGGCTTGAGAGTGGGTTGGGGGGGGGGCCTGCCCATTTTGTTAGTCCCAGGCCCCACAATTCCTGATGGCAGCCCTGGGGCTTGTATCTGAGATGTATCAAAAATTAATTCTTTGGTGCCAGCAAGTGGGGCCTGTATCTGGGCCTCTAAGAAGAAGGAGGAGAATTAATATATAAATTGTTATTTCAAGGTTAAATCATTATAAGGTCAGGATTTAAAACATTTTATTATTGCTAATGCCCCCACCCGGCTACTTCTTGATGCCACCCGGCTGGAAACACTTTCTGTGGAGAATACGGCCCCTGGTGGTGATCAATACCTGATCTGGATTTCACATTAAATGCATATCAACCAGTGCTGCCCTGACTTCTCATCAATAGACCAGACTGATTGTACCAACATGTGTGACGATTAATCACAAGAATAATCGCCAGAAATAATATTTTGTGAACTATGAAGTCCTTTAATTGAACTGTGTGTGTCTAGAATGGCTGAGGTATTACCCCACCTCTTTTGAAGATAGGCATTCCAGGAAGAGGGGCTGATAATGATCTAAGTCCTGTGATTTGAGGAGTGTTATAGAACTGTGTGTCCTTTAGTTCTATAGACTGTATAATAAACATGGTATGTCCATTGCTATTTGGTGTGCAGGTCAGAAAGGGCTGGAATTAGCAAGTGAATGGCTTTCAGGTAACCAAATGATGTATATCCCTCACAGTATGAGGCCATGTGTGAGCAACTCTCCCTTTTTATGACCCCTGAAGTCAGTGTCCTAGATCATAATCCCAGAACCAGACCTCCTGTTACTTCAGTGCCCTACTTCTAAAGACTATTATAGAGGCTAAGATAAGGATTCTGGTATTTACTATAGGTCTAGAAGGGGGAAGTTGAAGAGTGAGTTATATCATCACTTATCTTTAAAGCAGTGACCCTGCTAGTTTGGCCAGGTAACCCTGTACTGGAAATCTATTAATCTCAAACCCTGCTGACCTGATTGGGAGACCCTGTTAAGTATGAACAAAGAATTAGGGATGTATAAAAAGAGAATACCATCCAACATTCAATGTCCACTCCTTGGGGTTCAGACAGTCAGGTCTGGGAGTGCATCAGGATATTCCTGTGGGTGAGATCCCCCACCCCATCAGCAGTGCTAAGAACTTTAGTGTAAGTTGTCTTAGGTACTCTGAATTATTTCTCTCTTTTATTTTGTAAGAGAATATGTGCATTATAATCTGTTTGTCATTTTATTAATATTTTTGTAACTAAGCCTTGAAAATATTTTTTGGATTAAACACATTTAATCTAGCATATTCTCCGTGATTCTTATTGAATTTACGTGCCTGGATAGGCCCATGCTACATATTTGTGTGTCATTTGAATGTGATTTATTATTAATCTGTTGGGAGATCGCAGACCTCCGGAGAACAGTCTGCGTGGTGGCAGAAGAACCGTGTATTTTGGTAAGTGACCGCGGTGCGCCGGCATCACAACCAGCTGATCCAGATTGTTGTATCTGCAAGTCAGCCCGGGTTCGTGACAAATTGGTGGCAAGCGGTGGGATAATCATTTTTATTTTTATAAGAACTTCAATTAGTTGTGTGATTCTGGATAGGATCAGCATTCTAATTGACCGGAGAGTACGCTCAAGGCTTATAATATTGTAAAAGAATACAGTTGCAAATACTTTCTGTCCCCCCCCCTTCTCTTGGTTTTTCTTTTCTATTTTTATTTGGCAAGAAGTGAGATCCGAGATGGCCGCTGGGTACAAGCATCTAAAGAAGGATGAGCTTTGTGACCTATGTAAGGACAGAGGGATTGTCGGCACCAACCAGAGCAAAGATCAGCTGATCCAAGCACTCCTAGAGGCAGATAAGGGCCAGGATGCTGGAAAGGATAACGCTGAGGCAAACTTTGTTGGGAGAAATCCTCTGACACTGGACATTACCACCGATACTAGGGAAAGGTCGGATACCTTTGCTAGTTCCAGTGACGATATGGCCTTTTATAAGTTCTTGGAAAACGCCCGCAAAGTTTTGGGGGAAAAGGACTTTGCGTTGCTCCTGCAGCAAATGCAGCTAATGCATCAGTCCCAAACCAGGGAAGCAGCGGAACGTGCTGCTGCTGCTAGGGAAGCTGCATGGGAGGTTGCAGAACGGGAAGCAGCGGAACGTGAGGCAGACAAGGAAGCTGCCCGGGAGGTTGCAGAACGTGAAGCTGCAGAATGCCAAGCAGAGCGCTTATACCAGCTGGAGCAGGCTGGGTTACAGTATCAGCCTGCTGCTAGAGACTTGCATGTCACTCACCCAGAGAATTTCCTTGTGCTGGAACCTGAGCTGAGAACCCCATCAGCACCACGGGATCAGAGTGAGCATGTTGTACCAGATCCAGATGATCAATTGCCCACGATGAGTATAGCAGAGCTAATTGAAGAATGTCAGCTGCAAGGTGTCTCCTGCCACAGCAATAATCGCAGTGAGATAATCAAGCAGCTAATATCTGCACGAGACGACCCAGCCAATACTTTTAGCGATTATCGCAAGTGTATTCTTCCTCGGGGCCCAAAGATGAGTCTTGCATACCAGCTGTGGTGTCTAGAGGAGTGTTTTGAATGCGCTTTTCAAGGAGCATGTGATTGGGGGAAACTCCATACCCCATTTTGGCAAGACCAGTGTCGCCGGGTGGATGCTGAAAGGCACCGCCTGCAACAGCTTATTACACAAGCTAGAGAATCAGCCACCAAGCCTACAGAGGTGGCCTGCAAGGAAAAGATGCCCTCACCAGCTACAGTCAACGTGGAGTATTCTGCTGAGTTATTGCATCCGGAGGCCAAGTTCACGCTGCTGAGGAAAGCTGATGGTACTAGCAGCGTACCACCACAGGACGCCCAGAATTTGCTACAGGGGGAGGCCAATTTTGCACAGGACATAATTGTTCAGAATCCTACTTCTATGAGAGAGGTGGGAATGTCTGCGAATAATCCCACAAATGTGTTAGTGGACACTGAAGTTGGACGATTCTTGTCCCAATATGTTCCTGCAAATGTTGTTCCTGCTATCTCTATTGCTTCTATTGCACCGTGTGACTCATCTCAGGTAGTATGTGCTCATACTGAATCTTGCAATGTTGTGACTTTATGTCAAGAACCTGAAATGCTCAGTGATCCTTTTGCATTTTGGAAAGTGACAGAGACATGTGAGGATGATGTCATTGCTGATGTTGATAATGCTGTGATAATACAAGATAACCCTGTTTTTCCCCAGGTGAATTATGATGACCAGTGCAATTTGAGCATAACAGTATGTGATGACAAAAATATTGCTGATTTGTCTGTCCCAGAAACTAACCCTTTTCAGATTCCCAGTGCAGAATCTAGGCAGGCAGAACCGTGTTACATTGCAAATATGTGTGATAGGGGGTTAGCAAATGATTTGATAACTGTTCCCTTATCAGTATTTGAGGTTAATACTGTATGCAACAATGAGTCCAATGTAACCCCTTCATTTACAGTAATGACCCGTCCCACAGCAGCACAGAGGGGCTGTGAGTTAACCCTTGCAGGTGTGGAAACCAGCTCAATAGAGGCTAATCCCCCTCATCCCCCCTCCCTCCTTGTACACAGGTCAGTCTCAGACACTGAATTGGGAAAGGGCGGGGCAGCTGCTGCCCTAACTCCTCACAATGACCAGGTATTCCAGAGGGAAGCTTTCAAAGCTGCACAGGACACTGACCCTAGCCTGGAATCTGTAAGAGCACGAGTTAGCCGAGCAGGTCAGGAAGGGAAACATGTTAGGATCAGCCAGGAATACCAGGAAGGGGAGCCAGATATCATTTTTGTGGAAAATGTAATATCTTTGGAGAGAAATGTCAGGGTTGTACAACAAGGTGCAGTTACTGGCATAGCCGAGTGTCCCACTGTATATGGTACTGGTGAAATTACTCCAGTCCCTGGAGCAAATGATCTGGAAAAATTACAAGTACCAGGGATTGATGGTAATGAAATGTGTAAACGTGTGTCTGATGTGACTCCTGCCATAATTGTAAGTACCAGGGAGGAAGCAGCACAGAGGAGCTGTGCAGTAATCCCTGAAGGAATGAGCAGTGGTCTGCTAGCAGTCACAGAGGACAGTAATATTGTGTGTCCAAAGTCTTACCACCCTCACACAGAGACCCTCATTCCAGCAGGTCTAGGAAGACAGGAAGTTTTCAAGATGGAATCTGGTAGGGTCAGTAATGTGTTAGAGTCTACCCCTGTTTGTATGGCAACTGAAGGTCCAGGTATCAGGGCCAAAGTACATAGTTCCCAGTATGTGATGTACCCCTGTGCTAAGATGGGTCATGAGGGGGAGGAAAGGATTCTAGCCCCAACTAACTATGACAGAGAGAACCTTAGCCTCAAACTTCTTGCTGCTGAGCTTGTGAACCTGTCACACACTACTGACCTAGTCATAAGCCACCCCCCCCCCCCCCCCCCCCCCCACTGGGCTGTTGGATAAGGACCTGACTGGAATGCTGGATAGCAATTCATTAGATGATCCTGTGAGGGAGAAGGGTGTATCAGAGTCACAGCTGATCCTACCCCTTGAATTAGAAATGCAGGCTGGTGATCAACTTTTTAAAAATGTGGTGTCTGATTGTACTTTCTCTCCAATGACTGACATGGAGGTTGCAAAAGTTCCCTTTCCTGTTGTAGGTCTCAGGGAGATAAAAATTGACAATGATCACTCCCAGATACTGTGTAAGGAGATGGAGCCAGGGCAGATTGATAAAGGGAAGTACTCCCTACCTGAACAAGCAGTGATTCAGACCAGGTCAGATGAGCTGGAGACCCAGGACTGCCCAGAAGGCATGAGTGAGGTGCCGTACTCAAGGCACAGGGTAGAAGGAGGTATCTGTCACCCACAACCAGACATGGGGGAGGCTTTAGCTTCAGGGTCTACCCCTAAGGTTGATGAGAAGGTTGTGTCTATGTTAGGTACTGCCGAATACTCCCATTCTGACTCCCACTCTATCACCTTAAACCAAATACTTAGGACTTTCGTGGAGTCTCAGGGAAGAGACCAGGAGGGGTTCCTGCCGCATCGCCGCTTTGCATACCGTGAGGTGCTGCAGGAACCCACTGGCTTCTCACCCTCTGGACTCCTATACGGGCGCAGGGTGTGTGGCCCCTTAGATTTGGTTAAGAAAGAGTGGGAAGGTAAATTGATTAAACTGAATCAAACTGAAACGTCAGTGGTGTCGTTCATGGTGACGTTCAGGGAGGAGTTACAGTCCCTAAGGGGAATGGCGCAGAATGACCTGAACCCTGCGCAGGTGAAACAAAAGCTCTGGTATGACTGCAGCATGAGGGAGGGCATCTGTCAGTTGGGCCACAAGGGCCTGGTGCTGAGCCCTATGCAGCTGACCAAGCTACAGGCTGCCTGGGAAAGTCCCCAGCTAATAGTGCCACATCTCCAAGATGTCAACTATGTGTTGGCAGCAGGGGAGGGATGGAAGAGTGAGACTGTGTACCACAGTAATTTGCTCAGAGCTTGGCATGACATGGAAACTTGTGTAATAGCCATGTGTCGCCTAAATGAAAATGATCAGAAACCTGACCCCTTGGTAAATGTAGCAGCTGATGCTAAAGAGGCAGATTGGTACTGCAATGAGGTAACATGGTATTGGGGGTCACAGGAGAGAATGTGATAGGTGGATCACTGTCTCTCCTGTGTCCAACTTCAGGGGGGCGTGTGACGATTAATCACAAGAATAATCGCCAGAAATAATATTTTGTGAACTATGAAGTCCTTTAATTGAACTGTGTGTGTCTAGAAGGGCTGAGGTATTACCCCACCTCTTTTGAAGATAGGCATTCCAGGAAGAGGGGTTGATAATGATCTATGGGCCTGATTCAGAGCCGCTCGTAAGCGGCCGCTCGTTCGCTCCGAGCGATGTTTGCCCAACTGCGCATGCGTACGGATCGTAATACGCATGCGCGAACCAGTGCGGCTGAAATTCATGTGCTCGCAAAATAGCGAATGCCTGATAATTTGAGTGACAGAATGAGGCGTATGTGGGTGGTAACAGGGGAAGGTGCTTGAAAACGGGGAGTGGAGATCCGATCGCAGGCGTGCTTAAAGGTCAAAACGGGCGTTTTATGGGTGTGCATAATTAATACAGCAGCGTCATTGACCACGTCACTGGGTTATTTAATAGCCAGAACTGCTCGCAAAATTGTGGTAGCAAAAACCAACCCCAAGAATAGCGAGCAGTTCATACCCTGGTCGATGTACTCAATTAATCTAATAAATAGCGGACCTGACGTAGGATGCGAGCGGCAAGGGGGTGTAGTTTAAAAAAAAACGACCGCAAGTTTTGTTCGCTCGTTCAGACCTAGAGGCGTGAACAGACCGCAAACAGCGAACGGTTCATTTGAATAGCCACCCCTATTTTCTGGACAAGCGAGCGCTAATTGCGTCCGGCTCTGAATCAAGCCCTATGTCCTGTGATTTGAGGAGCGTTACATAACTGTGTGTCCTTTAGTTCTATAGACTGTATAAACATGGTATGTCCATTGCTATTTGGTGTGCAGGTCAGAAAGGGCTGGAATTAGCAAGTGAATGGCTTTCAGGTAACCAAATGATGTATATCCCTCACAGTGTGAGGCCATGTGTGAACAACTCTCCCTTTTTATGACCCCTGAAGTCAGTGTCCTAGATCATAATCCCAGAACCAGACCTCCTGTTACTTCAGTGCCCTATTTCTAAAAACTATTATAGAGGCTAAGATAAGGATTCTGGTATTTACTATAGGTCTAGAAGGGGGAAGTTGAAGAGTGAGTTATATAGGGGCCCATTTATTAATGATCGCATTTTGCAATGCGGTCAGGGCATGCAGTATCGCCCCTGATCGCATTGCAAAATGCGATCCTATCTGCCGGCTGTATTATCCGGGACATGCAGGGAGACGGGTTCCGAAAAGAGCCCGTCCCTGCGATGTCTCCGGAGGGCAGTCGGGGCTTCTGCGCATGCGCAGTCCCGCGGACTGCACATGAGCGGCGCCCATTGCCGGCGGAGGGATCTGGCAGATCCCTCCGCCGGCTGATATGCGATAGGTGCCCATAGGAAACAGCGGCTAACGCTATCTTTAGATAGCGTTAGCTGCTGGGGCCAGTATCGGGAATGCTTTGCATTCCTGATATTGATACATTTGGCAGCATCGCATCCCCCATAGAAACCTATGCAATGAAGGGATGAAGGGATCGCAGCAGGTATCTCCGATACCTGCTGCGGTCCCTCCTTCATAAATTCGGGGGATACTAAGTATTTGAGGTAAACCCCCGAAAAAACCTGTTTTCGGGGAATTTACCTCAAATGCACTTTGATAAATGGGCCACATAATCACTTATCTTTAAAGCAGGGACCCTGCTAGTTTGGCCAGGTAACCCTGTACTGGAAATCTATTAATCTCAAACCCTGCTGACCTGATTGGGAGACCCTGTTAAGTATGAACAAAGAATTAGGGATGTATAAAAAGAGAATACCATCCAACATTCAATGTCCACTCCTTGGGGTTCAGACAGTCAGGTCTGGGAGTGCATCAGGATATTCCTGTGGGTGAGATCCCCCACCCCATCAGCAGTGCTAAGAACTTTAGTGTAAGTTGTCTTAGGGACTCTGAATTATTTCTCTCTTTTATTTTGTAAGAGAATATGTGCATTATAATCTGTTTGTCATTTTATTAATATTTTTGGAACTAAGCCTTGAAAATATTTTTTGGATTAAACACATTTAATCTAGCATATTCTCCGTGATTCTTATTGAACTTACGTACCTGGATAGGCCCATGCTACATATTTGTGTGTCATTTGAATGTGATTTATTATTAATCTGTTGGGAGATCGCAGACCTCCGGAGAACAGTCTGCGTGGTGGCAGAAGAACCGTGTATTTTGGTAAGTGACAGCGGTGCGCCGGCATCACAACCAGCTGATCCAGATTGTTGTATCTGCGAGTCAGCCCGGGTTCGTGACAACATGTAATGAAAGTGTTCCCTAATCCTCTACCAACAACATACATGTGTCACATAAAGATGATGCAGACACCCACAGTTGGAAATAGAATAAGATCCAGACCTCACAACTGGGATGTAGTCAAAACATAGACAGTCAAAACATAGACAATGAAAAGGTCGACACCAAGATGTCAACAGTCAAAATGTCAACATGGTGGAAAAATGTCGACAACCAAAAAGGTCGACATGAACATAAGGTTTACAGCGTCATAAGCTGGACAGTTAAAATGTAGACAATCAAAATGTAGACACAGTTAAAATGTTGACAGTTATAATATCAAAATATAAAATAATGGTGACCAGTCATAATGGACAAATGTACAAGAGAGTGTCCCACTGAGAGCCGTGCACTGAGCATGTGCGGTCACCCTGTAATGTCAGCTAACAGTGTCCCACTGAGAGCCGTGCACTGAGCATGTGCGGTCACCCTGTAATGTCAGCTAACAGTGTCCCACTGAGACCCGTGCACTGAGCATGTGCGGTCATCCTGTAATGTCAGCTAACAGTGTCCCACTGAGAGCCGTGCACGGAGCAAGTGCGGTCACCCTGTAATGTCAGCTAATAGTGTCCCACTGAGACCCGTGCACTGAGCATGTGCGGTCACCCTGTAATGTCAGCTAATAGTGTCCCACTGAGACCCGTGCACTGAGCATGTGCGGTCACCCTGTAATGTCAGCTAATAGTGTCCCACTGAGACCCGTGCACTGAGCATGTGCGGTCACCCTGTAATGTCAGCTAATAGTGTCCCACTGAGAGCCGTGCACTGAGCATGTGCGGTCACCCTGTAATGTCAGCTAATAGTGTCCTACTGAGACCCGTGCACTGAGCATGTGCGGTCACCCTGTAATGTCAGCTAATAGTGTCCCACTGAGACCCGTGCACTGAGCATGTGCGGTCACCCTGTAATGTCAGCTAATAGTGTCCCACTGAGAGCCGTGCACTGAGCATGTGCGGTCATCCTGTAATGTCAGCTAATAGTGTCCCACTGAGAGCCGTGCACTGAGCATGTGCGGTCACCCTGTAATGTCAGCTAATAGTGTCCCACTGAGAGCCGTGCACCGAGCATGTGCCGTCACCCTGTAATGTCAGCTAACAGTGTCCCACTGAGAGCCGTGCACCGAGCATGTGCAGTCACCCTGTAATGCTAACAGTGTCCCACTGAGAGCCGTGCACTGAGCATGTGCGGTCACCCTGTAATGTCAGCTAATAGTGTCCCACTGAGAGCCGTGCACTGAGCATGTGCGGTCACCCTGTAATGTCAGCTAACAGTGTCCCACTGAGAGCCGTGCACCGAGCATGTGCAGTCACCCTGTAATGCTAACAGTGTCCCACTGAGAGCCATGCACTGAGCATGTGCGGTCACCCTGTAATGTCAGCTAATAGTGTCCCACTGAGAGCCGTGCACTGAGCATGTGCAGTCACCCTGTAATGTCAGCTAATAGTGTCCCACTGAGAGCCGTGCACTGAGCATGCGCAGTCACCCTGTAATGTCAGCTATAGTGTCCCACTGAGACCCGTGCACTGAGCATGTGCAGTCACCCTGTAATGTCAGCTAATAGTGTCCCACTGAGAGCCGTGCACTGAGCATGTGCAGTCACCCTGTAATGTCAGCTAATAGTGTCCCACTGAGAGCCGTGGCGCACAGTTTGGGAACCACTGTTCTAGAAGATAATAGCTAGAATCTGATTGGTTGCTATGGGCAACATCTCCATATCTAAAAACTCACTTTAGTAAATATATCCACTAGACATTTAAATTATAGCATATTGCAAATTAAGAAGAAGAAAAAAAAGGAAACCAACACTTAAGTTATCCCAGTGGTAAATGGTTTTTGCCTTTACTAGACCTAATGAGGTTCTCATTGAGTTTTAGACACTGGCTAGTGTGTACAGGGGTCCCCTTATATGTACAGTGCATTAATGTGATATATATACATACCTCCCAATTTTTACTTCCTAGAAGAGGTACAGTTTGCGCTACGTAGGCGAGCACATCCGAAAAGGGGCGGGGCTTAGAATAAAAGAAGTGGAGCCTCTGGAGAATGGGGCACCCCCCGTTTGCATCACTGTGGGGGGAGTTCCCAGCACGCAGCCCCAGGCTCTCCCTGCACTAGTGAACAGATGCCGTGGATGATCATGATTGTGTCCTGTATTATTATACACTTTACGTTATACTGCATTCCCAGGACTATGGCATAATCACTACAGTGCATAATCTGGTGGATTATACTGCATGAACTATCAGTACTTACTATATATATTTATAGAGGGGCCCAGACTAAGCTCTGCAGTGGCCATGTTGTCTGCAGGCTATGTCCTCTCCAATGGTTGGCCAAGCCTCTGTGGTGGCTGGTCACACCTATTAAGCATGGGCCCCTACTTCTGCATTTTCCTGGTGGGCCCTTCATGCCCCTTTCCGACTGCCCACAGAAAACTGGTGGACAGAATGGAGGATATACCCTGCTTTCTATATTGGTACATACCAGTAACACTTCATTTTGCCCTTAAACAAGTGGAATCAACAGTTTACTTATATTTTTAGGGCAGAATTAATAAATAGGCCTACACATTGTACCTACACATTTACAGTACATACAATACATTAATAGTTTTATTGCTGCAACAATATGCATGTTACTTGTACAACTGTTATGGTGTCATATGTAACTGTGAAAGCCCAGCTCTAATTGGTTGCATCTATGCTCCCATGTGGCAGGAGTATTATGGGATAGGCTGACAGGCGGCATTATGTTAGTGAGGTGAGTGCCTCTGGCTTGTGATGTGTGCTGAGGTACAGACGATGGCTCTGAGATATTAAGGGATTCCTAGAAGGGGAACTTCTCTAACGCCAGGAATAAGTTACAGCTTTTTTCCCCTGTTAATTTGTATATAAACAATACTAATAATAATAATAATTATTATTATTATTATTATTAATAAAGATTATTATATTTTATGTATTATATGACTTTTATATGAGTATACTAAAAGGGTGCTGCCATGGCCACGCCCCCTGTATTGGGCTTGATTTGAAATTCACAGTTGCTCTTTTTCCATTGTGATGCCAGCTGCTTCTCTGTGATGTCACCTCAGCCCATTGTGATGTCACCTCTCCTATATACACTCCACCCCAGGAAGTGTAAGGCCACACCTTTGCTATAATGAAAGGTGAATGGATCAATCTTCGGATGGACCCAAAGCTATTGAAAATACCCCCTTCCTCAGCCCGTCTGGTGCTGTACGAGGTCTGCATAGCGCCCCAGCATGTGCCTGTGGTGACCCAACGTATGCAGGCGGCGTCCCTTATTTGGCGCATGGCTCCTAGGGAAGATGGCATGGAGCGCCAGCCTGGATATGTGGCTCCCCTCATTGGGCACTTGGAGCCCCAACACGGGTGCGTGGCTCGCCAACATAGCCACATAGCCCCACTCCTGGAACGCAGGGCTCTGCTCCAGGAGCGTGTGGTGCCCCACTATGGGCGTGTGGTGCCCCAAAATAAGAGCGTGGAGCCCCGTCAGAGGCGTGTGCAGCTGCTCCTGGAACGCGCACGTGTGGCACTACTCCAGCACGGCGTGAAGCCACAACGTGTACACACGGAGCCCCCCATGGAGCATGTTGAGCCACAAAATAAGAGCATGGAGCCCCATCAGAGGCGTGTGCAGCTGCTCCTGGAACGCGCACGTGTGGCCCTACTCCAGCACAGCGTGAAGCCACAACATGTACACACGGAGTCCCTCTTGGAGCAGGTAGAGCTCTTACACGGACGTGTAATACGACGCTCTCTCACACCTTGCTCCCCTAAGCCACCCCTTACCATCTCTGCAGTGGCCTATCCACCCCGTCCCCCACCACCACGTGCCCCTCGCCACGTGTGAAGCCTCCCCATCCCCTCCCATATACTGTCACCTCCACTCAGATGCCATCTGTGACAGTATATCCCCACCAGGCAAATAACACCCAGTCTGACCTGAAACATCACAGAAGGGGATCTGACCATCTTCTACCAGGCATCAATAACACCCTGGGGTGGACTTTATGACAGCAAACTCAGGATATTCACACTGCCCAGAGGACAAAGTGGACATTCGGTAAGTAGAGAGGGTGCACTTGTCACCAAAGATAAGTTATGATATCAATTGTTTTACAATTAAAACTTAGGGGGAGATTTAACAAGTCTGGAGAGAGATAAAGCACCAACCTAATCACCCTCTAACTGTCATGTTACCGGCTGTGCCTGAGAAATGACATTCAGGAGCTGATTGGATGATACTTTATCTCTCTCCAAACTTTGATAAATCTCTCCCCAAACTTTATTCATATGGTTAAATTAAATTTCTGGAATAATTACTCTGCATTAATTGTTAAACACAGCAAAATAAAATAAAGAGTGTCACAAATTGGGATAGGGGTGATGCTTTCTCATATACATGGGTAAGAATATAGATCTAGGGAGACGGGAGTTCATGTATAGAGAGGTAAGGATATAGAGCTCATGTACAGTATAGAGAGGTAAGGATATAGAGTTCATGTACAGTATAGAGAGGTAAGGATATAGAGCTCATGTATAGAGAGGTAAGGATATAGAGCTCATGTATAGAGAGGTAAGGATATAGAGCTCATGTACAGTATAGAGAGGTACGGATATAGAGCTCATGTACAGTATAGAGAGGTAAGGATATAGAGCTCATGTATAGAGATGTAAGGATATAGATCTAGGGAGCTTATGTATAGACAGGTAAGGATATAGATGTAGGGAGGTCATGTATAGAGAGAGTCAGCATGTTGCTCACATGAGTCTTATTCCCCAGAGAAATACACTGGAATAGAATCTATACTAATTTGTTCTTCCCCTTCTCTATCTTCTCTTTAGCTATATGAGACTGTTCCTATTGGAGGCTCTGAGTTACTGACGACCTGCTCAGAGGCATCTGACATTTGCACATAGATGAGACATGCAGATGTGGGCACAGGAAGCAATGACATGAGCATTAGAGAGGACACACCAGGCACCTGAGTGACTACGGAGCTCTAATGGTCACAACAAAAGTGCCACCTCCTTAGTCCCAGAACCAGCTCTTTCATTAAACTTTTATGGTTTGCACCTAAAACACCACTTGGTTTAGAGTCATTTATGTTACACATTAGTGTGAGAAGACGGGATGTACTAACACTAAAATGCAGTAAAATACATTAATAAATGCGCTATGCATGTGATGAGATACGGGCTCTATTCTATACAATGTGCGATGCTTGATACATCCCGCCCAGAGTGAGAAGGCATCTAGAATATACATATTATATGTGGTCATTTTATAGGTATAAAACAGGTCATTATTATTTTTCTGTTCATGCAGTCCTGATTGGCTGCTTGTCTGCTCTAGTCCTGATTGGCTGCTTGTGTGCTCTAGTCCTGATTGGCTGGCTGCCTGCTCCTGCAGTCCTAATTGGGAGCTGCTGTTTCTGAAAATAAACATTTTCATCCAGTGGGGCAAATCCATTTGTTCTCTATATTAGAGTATATTCAGGGACCCTCTTGCTGCATCTTATGTATGTATCTTATGGCCATAGTATAGCTTCTGGCATCTGTCTTAATCCCTATTTTTATATTTTGGATTTACAGGGGGATTTTTTTTTTTTTTAGCTACCAAAACTAAATAGAAGCTTTTGAGTAGAGGTCCCCATACACGAGGGATCGCTGCGTTCCTGTGATCCTGCAACCCGGTATCTTTAGATCAGTGAAATCCAACATGTTGGATTTCACTGATTTGCCAATCATGATCAAAATATGATTGTGATCTGCAGGTGGGGGGTACTGATGGGTTGCCCAATTAGCAGTGATTGGCAGTACGGTAGACACATGGGGGAGGGCACAGGGAAGCAGAGGACCCCGGAGGCCCCTCTGCCATCAGTGGCTGCTGAGAGATTACTGGGTGCAACCATGTTCTGTAACGCACAGCCCAGAGTGGTCGCAAACAATGTGACCACTCCAGGCAGGTGGCTAAAGGTTTGTCACAAAGTGGAGGTGTCTGTTTGGGGAGGATCTGCTGTCACCCAGGACCCTCAGTGTTCTCCCCAGGCTGATTTTTTCGGGCACACTGCCCAAGAGAAACAGCCTATAATCCGGCTCTTCCCCTCGCCCCAATGCGCCGCGTTCCCGATCACCCTCACAGTGTCCTTGTTGCCACGGACACGGATGCGACGCCGAGCTGCGCCGGCATCACATGTTCTTCACATTGGAGGTTCCGTGTCTGCCGGCAATAAGGACATGTTAGTGAAGGTTCCGGGTGATGGGCCACGGCACATGGGGCGGGGAGAGGTGTCAGGCAGGGGACGCGACATTGGGGTAGGGAAGAGTGCCGGGCAGGGAATGCAGCATTGGGGCAGGGGGAGGTGGCGGGCAGTGAATGCAGCATTGCGGCAGGGGGAGGTGCCGGGCAGTGAATGCAGCATTGGGGCAGGGGGAGATGCCGGGCAGTGAATGCAGCATTGGGGCAGGGGGAGGTGCCGGGCAGGGGATGTGGCATTGGGGCAGGGGAGAGTGCCGGGCAGGGGATGAGGCATTGGGGCGGGGGAAAATGCCGAGCAGGGGATGTGGCATTGGGGCGGGGGAAAGTTGTCCATCACAGTGCAGGGGCGGTGTCAGGCTTGAGGGCAAAGATCCCTCCTCCTGTATAAAAGCACGGGTGCACTGGTCAAGCGGAAATAGTCATCTGAAGTGATTAAAGAGAGCCTGCAAGTGGGGACCGTATCTGGAGCTGTATCAAAAATATATTCTTTGTAGCCTGCAAGTGGAGACAGTATCTGAGGGCTGTATAATAAATATATTCTGTGTAGCCAGGAAGTGGGGACAGTATCTGAGGGCTGTATAATAAATATATTCTGTGTAGCCAGGAAGTGGGGACAGTATCTGAGGGCTGTATAATAAATATATTCTGTGTAGCCAGGAAGTGGGGACAGTATCTGAGGGCTGTATAATAAATATATTCTGTGTAGCCAGGAAGTGGGGACAGTATCTGAGGGCTGTATAATAAATATATTCTGTGTAGCCAGCAAGTGGGGCCTGTATCTGAGGGCTGTATAATAAATATATTCTGTGTAGCCAGCAAGTGGGGCTTGTATCTGAGAGATGTATCAAAAATAAATTCTTTGGTGCCAGCAAGTGGGGCCTGTATCTGGGCCTCTAAGAAGAAGGAGGAGAATTAATATATAAATTGTTATTTCAAGTTTAAATCATTATAAGGTCAGGATTTAAAACATTTTATTATTGCTAAAGCCCCCACCCGGCTACTTCTTGATGCCACCCGGCTGGAAAAATTTTCTGGGGAGAATACGGCCCCTGGTGGTGATCAATACCTGATCTGGATTTCACATTAAATGCATCTCAACCACTGCTGCCCTGACTTCTCATCAATAGAGCAGACTGATTGTACCAACATGTAATCAAAGTGTTCCCTAATCCTCTACCAACAACATACATGTGTCACATAAAGATGATGCAGACACCCACATTTGGAAATACAATAAGATCCAGACCTCACAACTGGGATGTAGTCAAAATATAGACAGTCAAAACATAGACAATGGAAAGGTCGACACCAAGATGTCAACAGTCAAAATGTCAACATGGTGGAAAAATGTCGACAACCAAAGAGGTCGACATGAACATAAGGTTTACAGCGTCATAAGCTGGACAGTTAAAATGTAGACAACCAAAATGTAGACACAGTTAAAATGTTGACAGTTATAATATCAAAATATAAAATAATGGTGACCAGTCATAATGGACAAATGTACAAGAGAGTGTCCCACTGAGAGCCGTGCACTGAGCATGCGCGGTCACCCTGTAATGTCAGCTAATAGTGTCCCACTGAGAGCCGTGCACTGAACATGCGCGGTCACCCTGTAATGTCAGCTAATAGTGTCCCACTGAGACCCGTGCACTGAGCATGCGCGGTCACCCTGTAATGTCAGCTAATAGTGTCCCACTGAGAGCCGTGCACTGAGCATGTGCAGTCACCCTGTAATGTCAGCTAATAGTGTCCCACTGAGAGCCGTGCACTGAGCATGTGCAGTCACCCTGTAATGTCAGCTAATAGTGTCCCACTGAGACCGGTGCACTGAGCATGTGCAGTCACCCTGTAATGTCAGCTAATAGTGTCCCACTGAGACCCGTGCACTGAGCATGTGCAGTCACCCTATAATGTCAGCTAATAGTGTCCCACTGAGAGCCGGGTACTGAGCATGTGCAGTCACCCTGTAGTGTCAGCTAATAGTGTCCCACTGAGAGCCGTGGCGCACAGTTTGGGAACCACTGTTCTAGAAGATAATAGCTAGAATCTGATTGGTTGCTATGGGCAACATCTCCATATCTAAAAACTCTCACTTTAGTAAATATATCCACTAGACATTTAAATTATAGCATATTGCAAATTAAGAAGAAGAAAAAAAAGGAAACCAACACTTAAGTTATCCCAGTGGTAAATGGTTTTTGCCTTTACTAGACCTAATGAGGGTCTCATTGAGTTTTAGACACTGGCTAGTGTGTACAGGGGTCCCCTTATATGTACAGTGCATTAATGTGATATATATACATACCTCCCAATTTTTACTTCCTAGAAGAGGTACAGTTTGCGCTACGTAGGCGAGCACATCCGAAAAGGGGGCGGGGCTTAGAATAAAAGAAGTGGAGCCTCTGGAGAATGGGGCACCCCCCGTTTGCATCACTGTGGGGGGAGTTCCCAGCACGCAGCCCCAGGCTCTCCCTGCACTAGTGAACAGATGCCGTGGATGATCATGATTGTGTCCTGTATTATTATATATATATATATATATATATATATATATTAGGGGTGAGCGGGTTTGGATTTCTGAAATCCGAACCCCCCGAGCCCCCCCGATCCGATTCCGATCCGAGAAAGGCTCGACTTTTCCCGCCTGACTCGGATCTGAAATCGAGGCAAAACGTCATCATCCCGCCTTCCGGGTCTCGCGGGTTTTGGATTCTATATAAGGTACCCGCGTCGGCGCCATTTTCTCACTCGGCTGTGGACAGTGAAGAGGGAGGGTGGGAGTTAGGGCTGGCTGGGCTGTGTAGTGTAGTGTTGTGCTGCTGTTGTCCATAGGGGCTGTGTCCACTCCTCCAAAGTCCATAGGGGCTGGCTGGACAGTGTTGTGCAGTCAGCTGTCCATAGGGGCTGTGTCCACTGGAAAGTCCCTGTGCAGTGTCCCAGTCCTAAAGGGGTGCTGTAGTGTTCTCCAGGGGGTGCTCTGTCCATCAGGGGTGCTCCCCCCAAGTGCAAAAAAAATATATATTTTTTTCTGTGTTTGTGAACTGTGTGCACAGTAACCGCATGAGCATCAACAAAGTAGTGCCAAGCGTGCACCTGTGTCATAAGTAAAGGGCCGGCTGGCATGACCGTTAAAGGGTGCTGTAATCCCCAAAGTGCACTCCAAACAAAATAAAAAATATTTTCTGTGTTTGTGAACTGTGTGCACAGTAACCGCACGTGCATCAACAAAGTAGTGCCAAGCGTGCACCTGTGTCATAAGTAAAGGGCCGGCTGGCATGACCGTTAAAGGGTGCTGTAACCCCCAAAGTGCACTCCAAACAAAATAAAAAATATTTTCTGTGTTTGTGAATTGTGTGCACTGTGGCTGCACGTGCATCAACAAAGGAGCAGCGCCAAGCGTGCGCCTGTGTCCCATTAGTAAAGGGCCAGCTGGTTTTGTCCGTTAAAGGGTGCTGTAACCCCCAAAGTACACTCCAAACAAAAAATATATATATTTTCTGTGTTTGTGAATTGTGTGCACTGTAGCCGCATGTGCATCAACAAAGTAGTGCCAAGCGTGCGCCTGTGTCATAAGTAAAGGGCCGTCTGGCTTGACCGTTAAAGGGTGCTGTAACCCCCAAAGTGCACTCCAAACAAAATAAAAAATATTTTCTGTGTTTGTGAATTGTGTGCACTGTGGCTGCACGTGCATCAACAAAGGAGCAGCGCCAAGCGTGCACCTGTGTCCCATTAGTAAAGGGCCGGCTTGCTTGTCCGTTAAAGGGTGCTGTAACCCCCAAAGTGTACTCCAAACAAAATAAAAAAATATTTTCTGTGTTTGTGAATTGTGTGCACTGTGGCTGCACGTGTATCAACAAAGGAGCAGCGCCAAGCGTGCGCCTGTGTCCCATAAGTAAAGAGCTGGCTGGCTTGTCCGTTAAAGGGTGCTGTAACCCCCAAAGTACACTCCAAACAAAAAATATATATATTTTCTGTGTTTGTGAATTGTGTGCACTGTGGCTGCACGTGCATCAACAAAGGAGCAGCGCCAAGCGTGCGCCTGTGTCCCATAAGTAAAGAGCCAGCTGGCTCATTTCTTAAAGGGTGGTGTAACCCACAAAGTGCACTACTCTCCAGCAAAAATAAAAAAATATTTTCTGTGTTTGTGTGCGCCTTAGCCACACGTATATATCAATATAACATAAATGGAGGACCAAACTTTCTCCGATAAAAATAAAATAGAGAAAGATCAAGAACCACTTCCTCCTAGTGCTGTTGCTGCTGCTGGGAGTTGTTCATCATCCCAGAGAGGAAGTAGGAACACCACTACTTTTACTAAACAATTGACCCTCCAACAGTCCCTAGCGAGGAGGATGAAGTACGACAGCAGTCATCCTGAAGCAAAATGTATAACTGAGGCCTTGACTGCTATGTTGGTGTTAGACGTGCGTCCGGTATCCGCCATTAGTGCAGTGGGATTTAGACAATTGATGGAGGTAGTGTGTCCCCGGTTCCAAATCCCGTCTAGATTCCACCTGCATCCTCAAAGCAGCAGCGACAAGCGTGCGTCTGTCTGTTAAAGGGTGGTGTAACCCTCAAAGTGCGCTCCACAAACAATAAAAAAATTCCTTTTTTTTTCTGTCTTTGTGAATTGTGTGGGCTGTAGCCGCACCTGCATCCTCAAAGCAGCAGCGACAAGCGTGCGTCTGTCTGTCAAAGGGTGGAGTAACCCCCAAAGTGCGCTCCACAAAAAATAAAAAATGCTTCTCTTTTTTTCTGTCTTTGTGAAATGTTTGGGCTGTAGCCGCACCTGCATCCTCAAAGCAGCAGCGACAAGCGTGCGTCTGTCTGTTAAAGGGTGGTGTAACCCCCAAAGTGCGCTCCAACCAAAATAAAATAATCTTTTTTTCTGTGTTTGTGTGTGAAATGTATGCGCAGTAGCTGCACCTGCATCCTCAAAGCAGCAGCGACAAGCGTGCGTCTGTCTGTTAAAGGGAGGTGTAACCCTCAAAGTGCGCACCACAAAAAAAAATAATAATTTTTTTTCCTGTCTTTGTGAATTGTGTGGGCTGTAGCCGCACCTGCATCCTCAAAGCAGCAGCGACAAGCGTGCGTCTGTCTGTTAAAGGGTGGTGTAACCCTCAAAGTGCGCTCCACAAACAATAAAAAAATTCTTCTTTTTTTTTCTGTCTTTTTGAAATGTGTGGGCTGTAGCCGCACCTGCATCCTTAAAGCAGCAGCGACAAGCGTGCATCTGTCTGTTAAAGGGTGGTGTAACCCTCAAAGTGCGCTCCACAAACAATAAAAAAATTCTTTTTTTTTTCTGTCTTTGTGAATTGTGTGGGCTGTAGCCGCACCTGCATCCTCAAAGCAGCAGCGACAAGCGTGCATCTGTCTGTTAAAGGGTGGTGTAACCCCCAAAGTGCGCTCCAACCAAAATAAAATAATCTTATTTTCTGTGTATGTGAAATGTATGCGCAGTAGCCGCACCTGCATCCTCAAAGCAGCAGCGACAAGCGTGCGTCTGTCTGCTAAAGGATTACATCGGTGACAGCATCCAAGTAGGCATGTCAGACAGTCCGTACATGTACTGGCAGGAAAAAGAGGCAATTTGGAGGCCCCTGTACAAACTGGCTCTATTTTACCTGAGTTGCCCCCCCTCCAGTGTGCAATCCGAAAGAGTGTTTAGTGCAGCCGGGAACCTTGTCAGCAAAAGGCGTAGGAGGTTGCTTCCACAAAATGTGGAGAAGATGATCTTCATAAAAATGAATTATCAACTCTTCCAGGGAGACCAGCCTCCAGAATGTACAGAGGGACCTGTGGTGGTGGATTCCAGTGGGGACGAATTAATACTCTGTGAGGATGAGGATGTACACAACACTGAAGAGGGTGAGGAATCGGTGAATGAGGAGGATGAGGATGACATCTTGCCTCCGTAGAGCCAGTTTGTGTAGGGCCAGATTAATTGCCAGCTTGTTTTGTGGGGGCCCAAACGAATCAATCATTTCAGCCACAGTCGTGTGGCAGACCCTGGCGCTGAAAATATTGGTTTGTTAAAGTGTGCATGTCCTGTTTATACAACATAAGGGTGGGTGGGAGGGCCCAAGGACAATTCCATCTTGCACCTCTTTTTTTTCTTTGCATTATGTACTGTTTGGGGCCTAGTTTTTCAAACTGCCATCCTGTCTGCCACTGCAGTGCCACACCTACATGGGCCACGTGTTTGTGCCGCCCACTCGTGTCGCTTAGCATAGCCTTTTGGACATAAAAACATAAGGTGTGAGGTGTTCAGAATAGACTGGAAATGAGTGGAAATTAAGATTATTGAGGTTAATAATAGCATAGGAGCAGAAAAACCAACACATTCTGTGATTTTAGCTGTTTTTATGCTTTTTAAAAAAAAAATACAGATCCAAAACACAAAACCCAGAACCCAAAACACGGAAGGGTGGTTTTGGCAAAACCAATCCAGATCCAAAACACGAAGAAAGATCCAGATCCAAAACCAAACCACGAAAAGTGGCCGGTGCACACCCCTAATTATTATACACTTTATGTTATACTGCATTCCCAGGACTATAGCATAATCACTACAGTGCATAATCTGGTGGATTATACTGTATGAACTATCAGTACTTACTATATATATTTATAGAGGGGCCCAGACTAAGCTCTGCAGTGGCCATGTTGTCTGCAGGCTATGTCCTCTCCAATGGTTGGCCAAGCCTCTGTGGTGGCTGGTCACACCTATTAAGCATGGGCCCCTACTTCTGCATTTTCCTGGTGGGCCCTTCATGCCCCTTTCCGACTGCCCACAGAAAACTGGTGGACAGAATGGAGGATATACCCTGCTTTCTATATTGGTACATACCAGTAACACTTCATTTTGCCCTTAAACAAGTGGAATCAACAGTTTACTTATATTTTTAGGGCAGAATTAATAAATAGGCCTACACATTGTACCTACACATTTACAGTACATACAATACATTAATAGTATTATTGCTGCAACAATATGCATGTTACTTGTACAACTGTTATGGTGTCATATGTAACTGTGAAAGCCCAGCTCTAATTGGTTGCATCTATGCTCCCAGGTGGCAGGAGTATTATGGGATAGGCTGACAGGCGGCATTATGTTAGTGAGGTGAGTGCCTCTGGCTTGTGATGTGTGCTGAGGTACAGACGATGGCTCTGAGATATTAAGGGATTCCTAGAAGGGGAACTTCTCTAACGCCAGGAATAAGTTACAGCTTTTTTCCCCTGTTAATTTGTATACAAATAATAATAATAATTATTATTATTATTATTATTAATAAAGGTTATTATGTTTTATGTATTATATGACTTTTATATGAGTATACTAAAAGGGTGCTGCCATGGCCACGCCCCCTGTATTGGGCTTGATTTGAAATTCACAGTTGCTCTTTTTCCATTGTGATGCCAGCTGCTTCTCTGTGATGTCACCTCAGCCCATTGTGATGTCACCTCTCCTATATACACTCCACCACAGGAACTGTAAGGCCACACCTTTGCTATAATGAAAGGTGAACGGATCAATCTTCGGATGGACCCAAAGCTATTGAAAATACCCCCTTCCTCAGCCCGTCTGGTGCTGTACGAGGTCTGCATAGCGCCCCAGCATGTGCCTGTGGTGACCCAACGTATGCAGGCGGCGTCCCTTATTTGGCGCATGGCTCCTAGGGAAGATGGCATGGAGCGCCAGCCTGGATATGTGGCTCCCCTCATTGGGCACTTGGAGCCCCAACACGGGTGCGTGGCTCGCCAACATAGCCACATAGCCCCACTCCTGGAACGCAGGGCTCTGCTCCAGGAGCGTGTGGTGCCCCACTATGGGCGTGTGGTGCCCCACTATGGGCGTGTGGTGCCCCAAAATAAGAGCGTGGAGCCCCGTCAGAGGCGTGTGCAGCTGCTCCTGGAACGCGCACGTGTGGCACTACTCCAGCACGGCGTGAAGCTACAACGTGGACACACGGAGCCCCCCATGGAGCATGTAGAGCCCCAAAATAAGAGCGTGGAACCCCGTCAGAGGCGTGTGCAGCTGCTCCTGGAACGCGCACGTGTGGCCCTACTCCAGCACAGCGTGAAGCCACAACGTGTACACACGGAGTCCCTCTTGGAGCAGGTAGAGCTCTTACACGGACGTGTAATACGACGCTCTCTCACACCTTGCTCCCCTAAGCCACCCCTTACCATCTCTGCAGTGGCCTATCCACCCCGTCCCCCACCACCACGTGCCCCTCGCCACGTGTGAAGCCTCCCCATCCCCTCCCATATACTGTCACCTCCACTCAGATGCCATCTGTGACAGTATATCTCCATCAGGCAAATAACACCCAGTCTGACCTGAAACATCACAGAAGGGGATCTGACCATCTTCTACCAGGCATCAATAACACCCTGGGGTGGACTTTATGACAGCAAACTCAGGATATTCACACTGCCCAGAGGACAAAGTGGACATTCGGTAAGTAGAGAGGGTGCACATGTCACCAAAGATTAGTTATTATATCAATTGTTTTACAATTAAAACTTAGGGGGAGATTTAACAAGTCTGGAGAGAGATAAAGCACCAACCTAATCACCCTCTAACTGTCATGTTACCGGCTGTGCCTGAGAAATGACATTCAGGAGCTGATTGGATTATACTTTATCTCTCTCCAAACTTTGATAAATCTCCCCCCAAACTTTATTCATATGGTTAAATTAAATTTCTGCAATAATTACTCTGCATTAATTGTTAAACACAGCAAAATAAAATAAAGAGTGTCACAAATTGGGATAGGGGTGATGCTTTCTCATATACATGGGTAAGAATATAGATCTAGGGAGACGGGAGCTCATGTATATAGAGGTAAGGCTATAGAGCTCATGTAAATAGAGGTAAGGGTATAGAGCTAGGGAGCTCATGTATAGAGAGGTAAGGATATAGAGATGTAAGGATATAGATCTAGGGAGCTCATGTATAGAGAGGTACGGATATAGAGTTAGGGAGCTCATGTATAGAGAGGTACGGATATAGAGCTAGGGAGGTCATGTATATAGAGGTAAGGGTATAGAGCTAGGGAGCTCATGTATAGAGAGGTAAGGATATAGAGATGTAAGGATATAGATCTAGGGAGCTCATGTATAGAGAGGTACGGATATAGAGTTAGGGAGCTCATGTATAGAGAGGTACGGATATAGAGCTAGGGAGGTCAAGTATATAGAGGTAAGGGTATAGAGCTAGGGAGCTCATGTATAGAGAGGTAAGGATATAGAGATGTAAGGATATAGATCTAGGGAGCTCATGTATAGAGGTAAGGATATAGATCTAGGGAGCTCATGTATAGAGAGGTAAAGATATAGATCTAGGGAGCTCATGTATAGAGACGTAAGGATATAGAGTTAGGGAGCTCATGTATTGAGAGGTAAGGATATAGATCTAGGGAGCTCATGTATATAGAGGTAAGGATATAGAGCTAGGGAGCTCATGTATATAGAGGTAAGGGTATAGAGCTAGGGAGCTCATGTATAGAGAGGTAAGGATATAGAGATGTAAGGATATAGATCTAGGGAGCTTATGTATAGAGAGGTAAGGATATAGAGTTAGGGAGCTCATGTATAGAGATGTAAGGATATAGATCTAGGGAGCTTATGTGTAGACAGGTAAGGATATAGATGTAGGGAGGTCATGTATAGAGAGAGTCAGCATGTTGCTCACATGAGTCTTATTCCCCAGAGAAATAAACTGGAATTGAATCTATACTAATTTGTTCTTCCCCTTCTCTATCTTCTCTTTAGCTATATGAGACTGTTCCTATTGGAGGCTCTGAGTTACTGAGGACCTGCTCAGAGGAGTCTGACATTGGCACATAGATGGGACATGCAGATGTGGGCACAGGAAGCAATGACATAATGATTAGAGAGGACACACCAGGCACCTGAGTGACAACTTTGCTCTAATGGTCACAACAAAAGTGCCACCTCCTTAGTCCCAGAACCAGCTCTTTCATTAAACTTTTATGGTTTGCACCTAAAAGACCACTTGGTTTAGAGTCATTTATGTTACACATTAGTGTGAGAAGACGGGATGTACTAACACTAAAATGCAGTAAAATACATTAATAAATGCCGCTATGCATGTGATGAGATACGGGCTCTATTCTATACAATGTGCGATGCTTGATACATCCCGCCCAGAGTGAGAAGGCATCTGGAATATACATATTATATGTGGTCATTTTATAGGTATAAAACAGGTCCCCATACACGAGGGATCGCTGCGTTCCTGTGATCCTGCAACCCGGTATCTTTAGATCGGTGAAATCCAACATATTGGATTTGACTGATTTGCCAATCATGATCAAAATATGATTGTAATCTGCAGGTGGGGGGTACTGATGGGTTGCCCAATTAGCAGTGATTGGCAGTACGGTAGACACATGGGGGAGGGCACAGGGAAGCAGAGGACCCCGGAGGCCCCTCTGCCATCAGTGGCTGCTGGGAGATTACTGGGTGCAACCATGTTATGTAACGCACAGCCCAGAGTGGTCGCAAACAATGTGACTACTCCAGGCAGGTGGCTAAAGGTTTGTCACAAAGTGGAGGCAGCTGTTTGGGGAGGATCTGCTGTCTCCCAGGCCCCTCAGTGTTCTCCCCAGGCTGATTTTTTCGGGCACACTGCCCAAGAGAAACAGCCTATCATCCGGCCCTTCCCCTCGCCCCAATGCGCCGCGTTCCCGATCAGCCTCACGGTGTCCTTGTTGCCACGGACATGGATGCGACGCCGAGCTGCGCCGGCATCACATGTTCTTCACATCAGAAGTTCTGTGTCTGCCGGCAATAAGGACATGTTAGTGAAGGTTCCGGGTGATGGGCCACGGCGCATGGGGCGGGGAGAGGTGTCAGGCAGGGGACGCGACATTGGGGCAGGGAAGAGTGCCGGGCAGGAGATGCGATATTGGGGTAGGGAAGAGTGCCGGGCAGGGAATGCAGCATTGGGGCAGGGGGAGGTGCCGGGCAGGGGATGCGGCATTAGGGCAGGGGGAGGTGCCGGGCAGGGGATATGGCATTGGGGCAGGGGAGATGCCGGGCAGGGGATGTCGCATTGGGGCAGGCGGGGGTGCCGGGCAGGGAATGCAGCATTGGGGCAGGGGGAGGTGCCGGGCAGGGAATGCACAATTGGGGCAGGGGGAGGTGCCAGGCAGGGAATGCAGCATTGGGGCAGGGGGAGGTGCCGGGCAGGGGATATGGCATTGGGGTATGGAAGAGTGCCGGGCAGGGGATGCAGCATTGGGGCAGGGAGAGGTGCCGGGCAGGGAATGCGGCATTGGGGCAGAGGGAGGTGCCGCGCAGGGGATGTGGCATTGGGGCAGGGGAGAGTGCCGGGCAGGGGATGTGGCATTGGGGCGGGGGAAAGTTGTCCATCACAGTGCAGGGGCGGTGTCAGGCTGGAGGGCAAAGATCCCTCCTCCTGTATAAAAGCACGGGTGCACTGGTCAAGCGGAAATAGTCACCTGAACTGATTGAAGAGAGCCTGCAAGTGGGGACAGTATCTTCGGGCTGTATAATAAATATATTCTGTGTAGCCAGCAAGTGGGGCCAGTATCTGGAGCTGTATAAAAACTATATTCTTTGTAGCCTGCAAGTGGGGACAGTATCTGAGGGCTGTATAAAAAATATAGTCTGTGTAGCCTGCAAGTGGGGCTTGTCAGGGCCGCCATCAGGGGGGGACTGCTAGGCCTGGAGTCCCGGGCCCGGACTCTCGGGGGGCCCGCCCGCTACCACCCCCCTGCTGCTGCACAATAGAGACTGCCGGCCCACTCCTGTCACCTCGATAGTGAGTGACAGGCCCGGCCTGGGGCCCACTCCTAACAGAGAGCCACCCACTACTAACCTCCGCCACCATACAATATGTACCCAGCCGCTGGCATCGTCCTGCTCTGCCTCCTACCTAAGCAGCAATAAAGTTTTGCTTGTGACTCTGAGGCGGCGCAGCGTGACGTCATGACGTTGCAACGCTGATTGAGAAAGGAGCTGGGACGCTGCGTGTGCGTGTGGTGTGAGGACTGAAGAGCCGGAGCAGCCAGAACAGAAGGAGCGAGGTTAGTAAGGTAAGTGATTCTTCTTGCATTATTGCAGCATGTCAGGTGTTGCAGATGTGGGGCGTGCAACTGGCTAGGTGGCTGTTTTGTTATTTGGTTACTTTCTCACAGCCAGTGGGGAAGGGGGGATGTGGGGTGGGGGAGCAGGGGAAGGGAGGCTTGAGTGTGGGTTGGGGGGGGCCTGCCCATTTTGTTAGTCCCAGGCCCCACAATTCCTGATGGCAGCCCTGGGGCTTGTATCTGAGAGATGTATCAAAAATTAATACCTTGGTGCCAGCAAGTGGGGCCTGTATCTGGGCCTCTAAGAAGAAGGAGGAGAATTAATATATAAATTGTTATTTCAAGGTTAAATCATTATAAGGTCAGGATTTAAAACATTTTATTATTGCTAATGCCCCCACCTGGCTACTTCTTGATGCCACCCGGCTGGAAACATTTTCTGTGGCGAATACGGCCCCTGGTGGTGATCAATACCTGATCTGGATTTCACATTAAATGCATATCAACCACTGCTGCCCTGACTTCTCATCAATAGACCAGACTGATTGTACCAACATGTGTGACGATTAATCACAAGAATAATCGCCAGAAATAATATTTTGTGAACTATGAAGTCCTTTAATTGAACTGTGTGTGTCTAGAAGGGCTGAGGTATTACCCCACCTCTTTCCAGGAAGAGGGGTTGATAATGATCTATGGGCCTGATTCAGACCCACTCGCGAGCGGCTGTCCGCTCGCAAGTGGGTCGATGGTCTGCACTGAGCATGCGCACGACGGAGGGAGCTCCGTCGTGCGCATGCGCCAGACACGACGAGCGAAGGACTTTCCTTCGCTCGTTGTGTCCGATCAAAGGGGGCGTGCTGTCAATGTTGATTGACAGCACGCCCCCTTTGGTGGGCGTGCCGGGGGCGTGCCTCCCTGACGGGGGCGTTCCCACGGGAACGCTTCCCGTCAGAAGCCGGCCCACTGACATCACTAGTGATGTCAGTGGGAGTGATTTTGGCTCTGATAGAGCCAAAATCACTCCGGAGCTTGCGGTTGAAAACCTCAACCGCAGGCTCCGGCTCGCAATTTCGATGGTCGCGATGGTCACGACCATCGCGGCCATCAAAATGCACGCTCGTATAGCCTGTGGGTGGTGACCCACAGCTATACGAGCGTCCAGGAGGACGCTCCATGAAAATGGAGCCCGGCCCTCATTCAGAGCGTGCGCTCTGCTCAGAGCGTACGGCTCTGAATGAGGGCCTATGTCCTGTGATTTGAGGAGTGTTATAGAACTGTGTGTCCTTTAGTTCTATAGACTGTATAATAAACATGGTATGTCCATTGCTATTTGGTGTGCAGGTCAGAAAGGGCTGGAATTAGCAAGTGAATGGCTTTCAGGTAACCAAATGATGTATATCCCTCACAGTATGAGGCCATGTGTGAACAACTCCCCCTTTTTATGACCCCTGAAGTCAGTGTCCTAGATCATAATCCCAGAACCAGACCTCCTGTTACTTCAGTGCCCTACTTCTAAAGACTATTATAGAGGCTAAGATAAGGATTCTGGTATTTACTATAGGTCTAGAAGGGGGAAGTTGAAGAGTGAGTTATATCATCACTTATCTTTAAAGCAGGGACCCTGCTAGTTTGGCCAGGTAACCCTGTACTGGAAATCTATTAATCTCAAACCCTGCTGACCTGATTGGGAGACCCTGTTAAGTATGAACAAAGAATTAGGGATGTATAAAAAGAGAATACCATCCAACATTCAATGTCCACTCCTTGGGGTTCAGACAGTCAGGTCTGGGAGTGCATCAGGATATTCCTGTGGGTGAGATCCCCCACCCCATCAGCAGTGCTAAGAACTTTAGTGTAAGTTGTCTTAGGGACTCTGAATTATTTCTCTCTTTTATTTTGTAAGAGAATATTTGCATTATAATCTGTTTGTCATTTTATTAATATTTTTGTAACTAAGCCTTGAAAATATTTTTTGGATTAAACACATTTAATCTAGCATATTCTCCGTGATTCTTATTGAACTTACGTGCCTGGATAGGCCCATGCTACATATTTGTGTGTCATTTGAATGTGATTTATTATTAATCTGTTGGGAGATCGCAGACCTCCGGAGAACAGTCTGCGTGGTGGCAGAAGAACCGTGTATTTTGGTAAGTGACCGCGGTGCGCCGGCATCACAACCATCTGATCCAGATTGTTGTATCTGCGAGTCAGCCCGGGTTCGTGACAAATTGGTGGCAAGCGGTGGGATAATCATTTTTATTTTTATAAGAACTTAAGTCAATTAGTTGTGTGATTCTGGATAGGATCAGCATTCTAATTGACCGGAGAGTACGCTCAAGGCTTATAATATTGTAAAAGACATACAGTTGCAAATACTTTCTGTCCCCCCCCCCTTCTCTTGGTTTTTCTTTTCTATTTTTATTTGGCAAGAAGTGAGATCCGAGATGGCCGCTGGGTACAAGCATCTAAAGAAGGATGAGCTTTGTGACCTATGTAAGGACAGAGGGATTGTCGGCACCAACCAGAGCAAAGATCAGCTGATCCAAGCACTCCTAGAGGCAGATAAGGGCCAGGATGCTGGAAAGGATAACGCTGAGGCAAACTTTGTTGGGAGAAATCCTCTGACACTGGACATTACCACCGATACTAGGGAAAGGTCGGATACCTTTGCTAGTTCCAGTGACGATATGGCCTTTTATAAGTTCTTGGAAAACGCCCGCAAAGTTTTGGGGGAAAAGGACTTTGCGTTGCTCCTGCAGCAAATGCAGCTAATGCATCAGTCCCAAGCCAGGGAAGCAGCGGAACGTGCTGCTGCTGCTAGGGAAGCTGCACGGGAGGTTGCAGAACGGGAAGCAGCGGAACGTGAGGCAGACAAGGAAGCTGCCCGGGAGGTTGCAGAACGTGAAGCTGCAGAATGCCAAGCAGAGCGCTTATACCAGCTGGAGCAGGCTGGGTTACAGTATCAGCCTGCTGCTAGAGACTTGCATGTCACTCACCCAGAGAATTTCCTTGTGCTGGAACCTGAGCTGAGAACCCCATCAGCACCACGGGATCAGAGTGAGCATGTTGTACCAGATCCAGATGATCCATTGCCCACGATGAGTATAGCAGAGCTAATTGAAGAATGTCAGCTGCAAGGTGTCTCCTGCCACAGCAATAATCGCAGTGAGATAATCAAGCAGCTAATATCTGCACGAGACGACCCAGCCAATACTTTTAGCGATTATCGCACGTGTATTCTTCCTCCGGGCCCAAAGATGAGTCTTGCATACCAGCTGTGGTGTCTAGAGGAGTGTTTTGAATGCGCTTTTCAAGGAGCATGTGATTGGGGGAAACTCCATACCCCATTTTGGCAAGACCAGTGTCGCCGGGTGGATGCTGAAAGGCACCGCCTGCAACAGCTTATTACACAAGCTAGAGAATCAGCCACCAAGCCTACAGAGGTGGCCTGCAAGGAAAAGATGCCCTCACCAGCTACAGTCAACGTGGAGTATTCTGCTGAGTTATTGCATCCGGAGGCCAAGTTCACGCTGCTGAGGAAAGCTGATGGTACTAGCAGCGTACCACCACAGGACGCCCAGAATTTGCTACAGGGGGAGGCCAATTTTGCACAGGACATAATTGTTCAGAATCCTACTTCTATGAGAGAGGTGGGAATGTCTGCGAATAATCCCACAAATGTGTTAGTGGACACTGAAGTTGGACGATTCTTGTCCCAATATGTTCCTGCAAATGTTGTTCCTGCTATCTCTATTGCTTCTATTGCACCGTGTGACTCATCTCAGGTAGTATGTGCTCATACTGAATCTTGCAATGTTGTGACTTTATGTCAAGAACCTGAAATGCTCAGTGATCCTTTTGCATTTTGGAAAGTGACAGAGACATGTGAGGATGATGTCATTGCTGATGTTGATAATGCTGTGATAATACAAGATAACCCTGTTTTTCCCCAGGTGAATTATGATGACCAGTGCAATTTGAGCATAACAGTATGTGATGACAAAAATATTGCTGATTTGTCTGTCCCAGAAACTAACCCTTTTCAGATTCCCAGTGCAGAATCTAGGCAGGCAGAACCGTGTTACATTGCAAATATGTGTGATAGGGGGTTAGCAAATGATTTGATAACTGTTCCCTTATCAGTATTTGAGGTTAATACTGTATGCAACAATGAGTCCAATGTAACCCCTTCATTTACAGTAATGACCCGTCCCACAGCAGCACAGAGGGGCTGTGAGTTAACCCTTGCAGGTGTGGAAACCAGCTCAATAGAGGTTAATCCCCCTCATCCCCCCTCCCTCCTTGTACACAGGTCAGTCTCAGACACTGAATTGGGAAAGGGCGGGGCAGGTGCTGCCCTAACTCCTCACAATGACCAGGTATTCCAGAGGGAAGCTTTCAAAGCTGCACAGGACACTGACCCTAGCCTGGAATCTGTAAGAGCACGAGTTAGCCGAGCAGGTCAGGAAGGGAAACATGTTAGGATCAGCCAGGAATACCAGGAAGGGGAGCCAGATATCATTTTTGTGGAAAATGTAATATCTTTGGAGAGAAATGTCAGGGTTGTACAACAAGGTGCAGTTACTGGCATAGCCGAGTGTCCCACTGTATATGGTACTGGTGAAATTACTCCAGTCCCTGGAGCAAATGATCTGGAAAAATTACAAGTACCAGGGATTGATGGTAATGAAATGTGTAAACGTGTGTCTGATGTGACTCCTGCCATAATTGTAAGTACCAGGGAGGAAGCAGCACAGAGGAGCTGTGCAGTAATCCCTGAAGGAATGAGCAGTGGTCTGCTAGCAGTCACAGAGGACAGTAATATTGTGTGTCCAAAGTCTTACCACCCTCACACAGAGACCCTCATTCCAGCAGGTCTAGGAAGACAGGAAGTTTTCAAGATGGAATCTGGTAGGGTCAGTAATGTGTTAGAGTCTACCCCTGTTTGTATGGCAACTGAAGGTCCAGGTATCAGGGCCAAAGTACATAGTTCCCAGTATGTGATGTACCCCTGTGCTAAGATGGGTCATGAGGGGGAGGAAAGGATTCTAGCCCCAACTAACTATGACAGAGAGAACCTTAGCCTCAAACTTCTTGCTGCTGAGCTTGTGAACCTGTCACACACTACTGACCTAGTCATAAGCCACACCCCCCCCCCCCCCCCCCCCCCCACTGGGCTGTTGGATAAGGACCTGACTGGAATGCTGGATAGCAATTCATTAGATGATCCTGTGAGGGAGAAGGGTGTATCAGAGTCACAGCTGATCCTACCCCTTGAATTAGAAATGCAGGCTGGTGATCAACTTTTTAAAAATGTGGTGTCTGATTGTACTTTCTCTCCAATGACTGACATGGAGGTTGCAAAAGTTCCCTTTCCTGTTGTAGGTCTCAGGGAGATAAAAATTGACAATGATCACTCCCAGATACTGTGTAAGGAGATGGAGCCAGGGCAGAATGATAAAGGGAAGTACTCCCTACCTGAACAAGCAGTGATTCAGACCAGGTCAGATGAGCTGGAGACCCAGGACTGCCCAGAAGGCATGAGTGAGGTGCCGTACTCAAGGCACAGGGTAGAAGGAGGTATCTGTCACCCACAACCAGACATGGGGGAGGCTTTAGCTTCAGGGTCTACCCCTAAGGTTGATGAGAAGGTTGTGTCTATGTTAGGTACTGCCGAATACTCCCATTCTGACTCCCACTCTATCACCTTAAACCAAATACTTAGGACTTTCGTGGAGTCTCAGGGAAGAGACCAGGAGGGGTTCCTGCCGCATCGCCGCTTTGCATACCGTGAGGTGCTGCAGGAACCCACTGGCTTCTCACCCTCTGGACTCCTATACGGGTGCAGGGTGTGTGGCCCCTTAGATTTGGTTAAGAAAGAGTGGGAAGCCGGTGGGCGGACCAAACGACCTGGCCGCACTTTTAATGGGCTCCCAAGCCGGCTCTATATAGCCGAGACATAGCGCCGCCGGAGAGACTCACTGCCTCACCTAAAGCCACCCTGAGGTCTCTAGGATAACGCGGGTAAGAGCGGCGCATGCCCCGGCCCCCCGCACTGCCCCACAACACCGGAGTACAGCCGCATTGGAAAAGCGGCACTGCCCGCGGCCGCCATCTTGGATCGCGGCCGGGCATAATTTCTCCCCTCCCCACTTTCAGCAACAGCCACCGGAGCTATCATTAGACCCATAGGAACAAGCGGGACGCCTGGACACCGTTTCAGGGACGTCCCTCAGTTACAAGCTCCCCGCTGGCCACACATCACCCGCGGCCGCCATTTTTTGAGACCTGATTAAGCTGCTGCAGCAAGCGCTTACCTCCTTTCACAATCCTCTCTATTTGCTGCTCACACCAGGGAGCAGGGTGGTGTTGCTGGGTCCTCATACTGTGATCTTGTCTTGTCTGGTCCAAAGATAGTGCTCACAAGCCATACTATAAGTTTTAATTTACAGACCCAGTGTCATATATATCCTGAACACCTGGGGCTCCCCCTAGTGGCTCCTGATTAAATCGCACATCACATCCCTATACCATGGAGAAGTTTGTGGCCAGACCACAGCGTGCACCTAAAGGTCAAACTACTAAAGGGAAAGACAAAAATGTAGCTCCATCATCATCTCCTGACTCTCCTACTTCACCTCCAGCTGACAATATTCTGGACGGAACCTCTAAATCGACTCAATTTAGTACCGCCTCAATAGCTAAAGCCCAAGAAATATCTGAGCTTCTTTCTCCCTTGCTTGACAAAAAACTGTCCGGCCTCAAAGAAGCTATAGAATCAGCAGTTTCGCAACTTAAGGAACATGGTCGACGCTTTACGGAAGCAGAACAACGTATCTCCAATGTTGAAGATGAGCTAACAGAGGCACAAAGCGTAATACGTACACAGGAATCAGCGATCTCTGCTATGCAGGAAAAATTGGAAGACTTAGAGAATAGGAATCGCCGCAACAATTTAAGGTTAATAGGCCTACCGGAATCTGTTAAGCAAAGAGATCTCATGGATTTCGTCTCTAAATGGTTACCCTCTGAGCTCAATTGCTCGGCTTCTTCCAATACCCTCATCATAGAACGAGTTCACCGCATAGGCCCTGACCGTGCTTCTGACCAGAGAAGACCTAGGCCTGTCATAATGAAAATGTTGAACTACCTAGACAAAACTCGCATACTGGACGCCTACCGCAAATCAGAAGGCCTCACCTATCAGGGACACAAATTGTTGTTGTTTCAGGACTTCTCGTATCAAGTAGCAATGAAAAGAAGGGAATACTCTACTATTTGTAAAGCATTATTTGATCTGGGACTGAGATTTGCATTAATGTACCCTGCGAAGCTGAAAGTCCTACATAACGGCAAACAACACTTTTTCGATTCTCCATCGTCTGCAAAGACTTTCCTGGACTCTCTAACTGACCAAATCACTCCTCAAAATGATATCGTGACTTAAGAAGATACATTTAATTGTACAAATCCGTCTCCTATCGCAAACATGGAGAGTTTGTTATTGGAAATATATATCTTATGCTTGTTTTCAAGATTTCTGGTTATTTTAACAACTGCTAAACGTCAACGGCAGAATTGTCAAGATAATCTCTGGTTTGTTGTTTTCTCCCCTTCCTTTTACACATTTACCATTCCTCCTCTTTCATATCCCCTTTTTTATTTTCTTTTATTTCTTTTTTTCAATTATCGATACTTTTATACCTCACTGGGTTTAAATAGGCCCGTAGAGCCTTATTTTTTGGTTCTTAAAATTTTCAAAAATTGTATGACTGCATTATGTTTGTTATATTCCATACATTATGGCAGGTCATGTTTTTGTTTTTGTTTTTGTGTTATGTGTATTTTTGTAATGGCACTTTCAAGGTTTTACTGCAGGCGCTCTCTGCATGCTGGGACTGAGAGCGTGATGGTCTCTTTACGATGGTTCATTTTTTTGATCTACAGAACAGGTATAGGATAACACAATGTCTCACTCTATTGCTGATCTCACTAAAACACAAAAAAACATAAGATTTTTAACTTGGAACGTAGAGGGTTTAAACACCCCGATTAAACGGCGTAAAATACTACAACAACTTAAAAAATTTAAACCTGACATGGCAGTGCTACAGGAGACCCATTGGAGACAGGGTGACCCTAATACTCTTAGAGACTCATGGATAAAAGATTATACAGCTGCATCTTTCACATCTAAAAAAAGAGGGGTGCTGGTGATTTTCCATAAATCTTTAAAATACACAGTTGTAGACTCGATCCTGGACACCGAGGGCAGATTTCTTTTTCTTAAACTGAATTTAGAAGGTGAATTAATCACGCTTGTCACTTTGTACGCTCCCACAGGTCACAACAATGCATTCTTCTCCGATCTCTACGCCCGACTCCAGAATTGGGCAGAAGGCGCCCTCGTCATAGGAGGAGACTTCAACACTACTCTTTCTCCTAGTCTGGACAGAACGGGAGCATCCGGTGAGTGGCGGGGCAGCACATCTCCAACGCTACAACTACTAATTGAATCCCTCGCCCTAGTAGACCCATGGAGACACCTCCACCCCTTAGCACGTGATTACACGTTTTACTCCCACCCCCATCACTCCTCAGCTAGATTGGACTTCTGGCTGGTCTCAAGCTCATTAATTAATAGGATTCAAACATCTCATATAGAAAACATAGTCATCTCCGATCATGCGCCTACATGGTTCACGTTACAACTATCTACCCACAAAACATCTTCCTTCAATTGGAGATTCCCCTCATACTTATTCACTTCTCCAGACTTCAAAAAATACTTAGAACAACAATTTCTTAATTATAATAATGATAATGCTTCTCATATTGGCGACATATCATTGTTCTGGGCCGCATCTAAACCAGTAGTGAGAGGGCATATTATGGGATATGTTTCCCATAAACGCCGTAAACTTAACACACGTTTCACGGAATTGAGTAACGCCCTATCACAATCGTATGCCATTATGCTGCAAAATAACAACACAGAGACACGGCGGAATTATTTGAATAACAAAAATTTATATGACACATTGTGCACTGAAAGAGCCCAATATTATCTAGATTTCCAGAAACATCGCTATTTCCGTTGGGGAAATAAAGCGGGCAAACTGCTAGCTAATATAGTGAGAAGTCAGAAAACATCCTCTCCCATTCTTTCTCTTAAAGGTCCCCTAGGATCATTACATACCAACGAGGACATTGCGGCCTCTTTCTTACAATATTACACAGACTTATACTCCGCACAGGATGATAACCCTGTTCTGGGGATGAACTTTTTGAAAGAGGCTAATCTACCTTCCCTCTCTGAAGAGGCCCGCGACTCCCTAACAACTCCTGTTTCGGAGTTGGAGGTTGCTCTAACTATCAAGTCCCTGGCCAACGGAAAGACACCCGGCCCAGATGGCCTTAGTGCCGAGTACTACAAAATATTAAATCCACTTGTAACCCCTCATTTAGTTTCCTTATTTAACTCAATATTGAAGGGAACCTCAACACCACCAGACTTTAACCAGGCCCGAATTATCCTTCTCTTGAAACCTGAGAAAGACCCTACGCTGACCCAATCATATAGGCCAATATCTCTGCTCAACCAGGATTTTAAAATCCTCACTGGTATTATCGCTCAACGTTTACAATTAGTATTGCCACATCTCATACACACCGCACAAACTGGGTTTATGAAAGGACGACACTCAGTGATCAACGTCCGACATTTGATTGCAGGATTAACTAAATCTCACCAAATGAGAAATAACCAAACGCTCCTTGTCAGCTGCGACGCTGACAAGGCCTTTGATAGGGTGTCGTGGAACCACCTACTGCGCATCTTCCAGCTACAAAATTTTGGTCCCGAATTTATTACATTATTCAAAACAATATACCACACCCCTATAGCATTCCTAACAGTTAACGGCCTGAATACTCCATCCCTTAGACTACATAGGGGACAACCCTGTCGGGTTCCCCTATCTCCTTTATTATTTAACCTGGCTATAGATCCTCTTATCCGCACCTTTTTGCTATGTCAACAATGGCAGGGAATAAATATCGGAAATAATACTTTGAAAGTCTCCGCGTATGCGGATGACTTATTACTGTATTTTGAGAACCCACATTCTGCCATACCTAAACTCCTTCATATCCTGAAAGACTTCCATATTATCTCTGGTTTTTTGATAAATTATAACAAAACAGAGGCCTTGGCCCTACACTCGGACGTCACAAAAAACTGGAAAAATTCTTTCCCATTTAAATGGGCCAAAACAACTCTAAAATACCTAGGCCTTAATATCCCGGCACATCCCTCCGCCCTATACTCAGTCAATTTCCCTGCTTTAATACAACGTACACTTTTAGATTTTAAAAAATGGAAACATCTCCCACTCTCATATCTCGGTAGATGTCAATTAATTAAAATGATATCTTTTCCTAGGATTTTATATCTTTTTCAGATGCTCCCCTTGCTTCCTTTAGAATCTGATTTAAAATTGATTAACAAAGCGATCAGCAAGTTCATTTGGGCGAACAAAAAACCCAGGATTTCATTATTCAAACTCAGACAACCACCTGCTTTAGGCAGAATTAATCTCCCTTGCTTAAAATCTTATGCTATTGCGTCAAATTACCGATACGCAATTGACTGGATTAGAGGAACAAATGGATTTGCTGACACGCTAATAGAGCAATCTTTTAGTGTTGAAATGCCATTAGCTAGTTTGCTACACACACGACCCTTGTCCTTTCCACCTCACGTAGCACAAAATCTACTACTACATACTACATGCTTGGCTTGGCGCCGAGCCAGAACTCAAATGAGAGTCCCTCCCAATGTCTCCTTGTTCCTTCCTATCGGCCATAACCCAGGGTTTGATGCTGGTTTTCTAACACAGACTTTCAAAACCTGGAACACACAGGGATTGCGTTACATATATCAATTATTGGATCTCTCCACAATGACTATTTACTCTCATAACCAAATACAGGAAAAATTTCCCTGTATCCAAATCCCTTTATTTATATATTTCCAAATACGTAGTTATGTCAATACTTTACTCCCTAAAATTCCCATTATACCTGGGAAAAACGGTTTGGATGATGTGCTGTCTCGCTGCCTCTCTATGTCATTTTCCACTTCTATGCTATACACCTATATACGCCGGGAAATAAATTTGGAAGTGGAGACGGTGGGATTTGCCAAGTGGCATTCCACATTCCCTAACATACCCCTATCCACCATTTTGAAATCTTTTGTTAGACTCAATAAGCAATTAATTTCGGCTTCATACGCGGACGTATAATGCAGTATAAATTATTGCATCGTGCCTATTTCACCCCCAAATTAAGACTCATCACAGGTACTTCCACAGACTCAAATTGTTTTAAATGTGGTCAACCTGATGCGGATCTAATGCATTGTATGTGGCACTGTGCGGAGGTACAGAGGTTCTGGTCCTTGGTACACACCTATATTTCCACCAAGTTGGGAATTGCCTTTGAACTAACACCCGAGTGGGCTATGTGGGATATTGTACCATCATCTGGATCATCCTGTGCCCCTGGAGGTGCCCGTCTATTACTAGCAAAGATTGCAGCAGCTGCGAAAAAAACAATATTATCTCAATGGATATCCACTGACACTTTAACACTCAGTCTTTTACAACCTAGAATTACGCACCTATTTAATATGGATTGGTTAGAACTATCCCTTAATAAAGACAAGGAAGCAGAGAAGTTCTTTAATATTTGGCTCCCATATGTTCACACATTAACACCTCAGGTTAAAGACACGCTTCGAGCTGCAGTTCAACTTACAGCCTGGTATAATGAAGAAACCTTGTCTTCAGGTGAACCACCATTTTAATTCCTGTATTGTTACGTTCCTCATGGATACATTGTATTGCACATCACTGTTGTGGTCCTGTTGATGTCTTGTCATTTGCTGATCAATATGTTATATTGTTTATTGCGGTTTTACAATAAAAATATGTTTTAAAGAAAGAGTGGGAAGGTAAATTGATTAAACTGAATCAAACTGAAACGTCAGTGGTGTCGTTCATGGTGACGTTCAGGGAGGAGTTACAGTCCCTAAGGGGAATGGCGCAGAATGACCTGAACCCTGTGCAGGTGAAACAAAAGCTCTGGTATGACTGCAGCATGAGGGAGTGAGTGACTGTGAGTTGGGCCACAAGGGCCTGGTGCTGAGCCCTATGCAGCTGACCAAGCTACAGGCTGCCTGGGAAAGTCCCCAGCTAATAGTGCCACATCTCCAAGATGTCAACTATGTGTTGGCAGCAGGGGAGGGATGGAAGAGTGAGACTGTGTACCACAGTAATTTGCTCAGAGCTTGGCATGACATGGAAACTTGTAATAGCCATGTGTCACCTAAATGAAAATGATCAGAAACCTGACCCCTTGGTAAATGTAGCAGCTGATGCTAAAGAGGCAGATTGGTACTGCAATGAGGTAACATGGTATTGGGGGTCACAGGAGAGAATGTGATAGGTGGATCACTGTCTCTCCTGTGTCCAACTTCAGGGGGGCGTGTGACGATTAATCACAAGAATAATCGCCAGAAATAATATTTTGTGAACTATGAAGTCCTTTAATTGAACTGTGTGTGTCTAGAAGGGCTGAGGTATTACCCCACCTCTTTTGAAGATAGGCATTCCAGGAAGAGGGGTTGATAATGATGTATGGGCCTGATTCAGAGCCGCTCGTTCGCTCCGAGCGGTTTGCCCAACTGCGCATGCGTACGGATCGTAATACGCATGCGCGAACCAGTCAGTGCGGCTGAAATTCATGTGCTCGCAAAATAGCGAATGCCTGATAATTTGAGTGACAGAATGAGGCGTATGTGGGTGGTAACAGGGGAAGGTGCTTGAAAACGGGGAGTGGAGATCCGATCGCAGGCGTGCTTAAAGGTCAAAACGGGCGTTTTATGGGTGTGCATAATTAATACAGCAGCGTCATTGACCACGTCACTGGGTTATTTAATAGCCAGAACTGCTCGCAAAATTGTGGTAGCAAAAACCAACCCCAAGAATAGCGAGCAGTTCATACCCTGGTCGATGTACTCAATTAATCTAATAAATAGCGGACCTGACGTAGGATGCGAAGGGCAAGGGGGCGTAGTTTCAAAAAAAACGACCGCAAGTTTTGTTCGCTCGTTCAGACCTAGAGGCGTGAACAGACCGCAAACAGCGAACGGTTCATTTGAATAGCCACCCCTATTTTCTGGACAAGCGAGCACTAATTGCGTCCGTCTCTGAATCAGGCCCTATGTCCTGTGATTTGAGGAGCGTTATATAACTGTGTGTCCTTTAGTTCTATAGACTGTATAAACATGGTATGTCCGTTGCTATTTGGTGTGCAGGTCAGAAAGGGCTGGAATTAGCAAGTGAATGGCTTTCAGGTAACCAAATGATGTATATCCCTCACAGTGTGAGGCCATGTGTGAACAACTCTCCCTTTTTATGACCCCTGAAGTCAGTGTCCTAGATCATAATCCCAGAACCAGACCTCCTGTTACTTCAGTGCCCTATTTCTAAAAACTATTATAGAGGCTAAGATAAGGATTCTGGTATTTACTATAGGTCTAGAAGGGGGAAGTTGAAGAGTGAGTTATATATGGGCCCATTTATTAATGATCGCATTTTGCAATGCGATCAGGGCATGCAGTACCGCCCCTGATAGCGTTGCAAAATGCGATCCTATCTGCCGGATGTATTATCCGGGACATGCAGGGAGACGGGTTCCGAAAAGAGCCCGTCCCTGCGATGTCTCCGGAGGGCAGTCGGGGCTTCTGCGCATGCGCAGTCCCGCGGACTGCACATGAGCGGCGCCCATTGCCGGTGGAGGGATCTGGCAGATCCCTCCGCCGGCTGATATGCGATAAGTGCCCATAGGAAACAGCGGCTAACGCTATCTTTAGATAGCGTTAGCTGCTGGGGCCAGTATCGGGAATGCTTCGCATTCCTGATATTGATACATTTGGCAGCATCGCATCCCCCATAGAAACCTATGCAATGAAGGGACGAAGGGATCGCAGCAGGTATCGGAGATACCTGCTGCGGTCCCTCCTTCATAAATTCGGGGGATACTAAGTATTTGAGGTAAACCCCCGAAAACACCTGTTTTCGGGGAATTTACCTCAAATGCACTTTGATAAATGGGCCCCATAATCACTTATCTTTAAAGCAGGGACCCTGCTAGTTTGGCCAGGTAACCCTGTACTGGAAATCTATTAATCTCAAACCCTGCTGACCTGATTGGGAGACCCTGTTAAGTATGAACAAAGAATTAGGGATGTATAAAAAGAGAATACCATCCAACATTCAATGTCCACTCCTTGGGGTTCAGACAGTCAGGTCTGGGAGTGCATCAGGATATTCCTGTGGGTGAGATCCCCCACCCCATCAGCAGTGCTAAGAACTTTAGTGTAAATTGTCTTAGGGACTCTGAATTATTTCTCTCTTTTATTTTGTAAGAGAATATTTGCATTATAATCTGTTTGTCATTTTATTAATATTTTTGTAACTAAGCCTTGAAAATATTTAGTGGATTAAACACATTTAATCTAGCATATTCTCCGTGATTCTTATTGAATTTACGTGCCTGGATAGGCCCATGCTACATATTTGTGTGTCATTTGAATGTGATTTATTATTAATCTGTTGGGAGATCGCAGACCTCCGGAGAACAGTCTGCGTGGTGGCAGAAGAACCGTGTATTTTGGTAAGTGACCGCGGTGCGCCGGCATCACAACCAGCTGATCCAGATTGTTGTATCTGCGAGTCAGCCCGGGTTCGTGACAACATGTAATGAAAGTGTTCCCTAATCCTCTACCAACAACATACATGTGTCACATAAAGATGATGCAGACACCCACAGTTGGAAATAGAATAAGATCCAGACCTCACAACTGGGATGTAGTCAAAACATAGACAGTCAAAACATAGACAATGAAAAGGTCGACACCAAGATGTCAACATGGTGGAAAAATGTCGACAACCAAAAAGGTCGACATGAACATAAGGTTTACAGCGTCATAAGCTGGACAGTTAAAATGTAGACAACCAAAATGTAGACACAGTTAAAATGTTGACAGTTATAATATCAAAATATAAAATAATGGTGACCAGTCATAATGGACAAATGTACAAGAGAGTGTCCCACTGAGAGCCGTGCACTGAGCATGTGCGGTCACCCTGTAATGTCAGCTAACAGTGTCCCACTGAGAGAAGTGCACTGAGCATGTGCGGTCACCCTGTAATGTCAGCTAACAGTGTCCCACTGAGACCCGTGCACTGAGCATGTGCGGTCACCCTGTAATGTCAGCTAATAGTGTCCCACTGAGAGCCGTGCACGGAGCATGTGCGGTCACCCTGTAATGTCAGCTAATAGTGTCCCACTGAGACCCGTGCACTGAGCATGTGCGGTCACCCTGTAATGTCAGCTAATAGTGTCCCACTGAGACCCGTGCACTGAGCATGTGCGGTCACCCTGTAATGTCAGCTAATAGTGTCCCACTGAGAGCCGTGCACTGAGCATGTGCGGTCACCCTGTAATGTCAGCTAATAGTGTCCCACTGAGACCCGTGCACTGAGCATGTGCGGTCACCCTGTAATGTCAGCTAATAGTGTCCCACTGAGAGCCGTGCACTGAGCATGTGCGGTCACCCTGTAATGTCAGCTAATAGTGTCCCACTGAGACCCGTGCACTGAGCATGTACAGTCACCCTGTAATGTCAGCTAATAGTGTCCCACTGAGACCCGTGCACTGAGCATGTACAGTCACCCTATAATGTCAGCTAATAGTGTCCCACTGAGACCCGTGCACTGAGCATGTGCAGTCACCCTGTAATGTCAGCTAATAGTGTCCCACTGAGACCCGTGCACTGAGCATGTGCGGTCACCCTATAATGTCAGCTAATAGTGTCCCACTGAGAGCCGTGGCGCACAGTTTGGGAACCACTGTTCTAGAAGATAATAGCTAGAATCTGATTGGTTGCTATGGGCAACATCTCCATATCTAAAAACTCTCACTTTAGTAAATATATCCACTAGACATTTAAATTATAGCATATTGCAAATTAAGAAGAATAAAAAAAAGGAAACCAACACTTAAGTTATCCCAGTGGTAAATGGTTTTTGCCTTTACTAGACCTAATGAGGTTCTCATTGGGTTTTAGACACTGGCTAGTGTGTACAGGGGTCCCCTTATATGTACAGTGCATTAATGTGATATATATACATACCTCCCAATTTTTACTTCCTAGAAGAGGTACAGTTTGCGCTACGTAGGCGAGCACATCCGAAAAGGGGGCGGGGCTTAGAATAAAAGAAGTGGAGCCTCTGGAGAATGGGGCACCCCCCGTTTGCATCACTGTGGGGGAGTTCCCAGCACGCAGCCCCCAGGCTCTCCCTGCACTAGTGAACAGATGCCGTGGATGATCATGATTGTGTCCTGTATTATTATACACTTTACATTATACTGCATTCCCAGGACTATGGCGTAATCACTACAGTGCATAATCTGGTGGATTATACTGCATGAACTATCAGTACTTACTATATATATTTATAGAGGGGCCCAGACTAAGCTCTGCAGTGGCCATGTTGTCTGCAGGCTATGTCCTCTCCAATGGTTGGCCAAGCCTCTGTGGTGGCTGGTCACACCTATTAAGCATGGGCCCCTACTTCTGCATTTTCCTGGTGGGCCCTTCATGCCCCTTTCCGACTGCCCACAGAAAACTGGTGGACAGAATGGAGGATATACCCTGCTTTCTATATTGGTACATACCAGTAACACTTCATTTTGCCCTTAAACAAGTGGAATCAACAGTTTACTTATATTTTTAGGGCAGAATTAATAAATAGGCCTACACATTGTACCTACACATTTACAGTACATACAATACATTAATAGTTTTAATCCTGCAACAATATGCATGTTACTTGTACAACTGTTATGGTGTCATATGTAACTGTGAAAGCCCAGCTCTAATTGGTTGCATCTATGCTCCCATGTGGCAGGTGTATTATGGGATAGGCTGACAGGCGGCATTATGTTAGTGAGGTGAGTGCCTCTGGCTTGTGATGTGTGCTGAGGTACAGACGATGGCTCTGAGATATTAAGGGATTCCTAGAAGGGGAACTTCTCTAACGCCAGGAATAAGTTACAGCTTTTTTCCCCTGTTAATTTGTATACAAACAATACTAATAATAATAATAATTATTATTATTATTATTAATAAAGATTATTATATTTTATGTATTATATGACTTTTATATGAGTATACTAAAAGGGTGCTGCCATGGCCACGCCCCCTGTATTGGGCTTGATTTGAAATTCACAGTTGCTCTTTTTCCATTGTGATGCCAGCTGCTTCTCTGTGATGTCACCTCAGCCCATTGTGATGTCACCTCTCCTATATACACTCCACCCCAGGAAGTGTAAGGCCACACCTTTGCTATAATGAAAGGTGAATGGATCAATCTTCGGATGGACCCAAAGCTATTGAAAATACCCCCTTCCTCAGCCCGTCTGGTGCTGTACGAGGTCTGCATAGCGCCCCAGCATGTGCCTGTGGTGACCCAACGTATGCAGGCGGCGTCCCTTATTTGGCGCATGGCTCCTAGGGAAGATGGCATGGAGCGCCAGCCTGGATATGTGGCTCCCCTCATTGGGCACTTGGAGCCCCAACACGGGTGCGTGGCTCGCCAACATAGCCACATAGCCCCACTCCTGGAACGCAGGGCTCTGCTCCAGGAGCGTGTGGTGCCCCACTATGGGCGTGTGGTGCCCCAAAATAAGAGCGTGGAGCCCCGTCAGAGGCGTGTGCAGCTGCTCCTGGAACGCGCACGTGTGGCACTACTCCAGCACGGCGTGAAGCCACAACGTGTACACACGGAGCCCCCCATGGAGCATGTTGAGCCACAAAATAAGAGCGTGGAGCCCCATCAGAGGCGTGTGCAGCTGCTCCTGGAACGCGCACGTGTGGCCCTACTCCAGCACAGCGTGAAGCCACAACGTGTACACACGGAGTCCCTCTTGGAGCAGGTAGAGCTCTTACACGGACGTGTAATACGACGCTCTCTCACACCTTGCTCCCCTAAGCCACCCCTTACCATCTCTGCAGTGGCCTATCCACCCCGTCCCCCACCACCACGTGCCCCTCGCCACGTGTGAAGCCTCCCCATCCCCTCCCATATACTGTCACCTCCACTCAGATGCCATCTGTGACAGTATATCCCCACCAGGCAAATAACACCCAGTCTGACCTGAAACATCACAGAAGGGGATCTGACCATCTTCTACCAGGCATCAATAACACCCTGGGGTGGACTTTATGACAGCAAACTCAGGATATTCACACTGCCCAGAGGACAAAGTGGACATTCGGTAAGTAGAGAGGGTGCACTTGTCACCAAAGATAAGTTATGATATCAATTGTTTTACAATTAAAACTTAGGGGGAGATTTAACAAGTCTGGAGAGAGATAAAGCACCAACCTAATCACCCTCTAACTGTCATGTTACCGGCTGTGCCTGAGAAATGACATTCAGGAGCTGATTGGATGATACTTTATCTCTCTCCAAACTTTGATAAATCTCTCCCCAAACTTTATTCATATGGTTAAATTAAATTTCTGGAATAATTACTCTGCATTAATTGTTAAACACAGCAAAATAAAATAAAGAGTGTCACAAATTGGGATAGGGGTGATGCTTTCTCATATACATGGGTAAGAATATAGATCTAGGGAGACGGGAGTTCATGTATAGAGAGGTAAGGATATAGAGCTCATGTACAGTATAGAGAGGTACGGATATAGAGCTCATGTACAGTATAGAGAGGTAAGGATATAGAGCTCATGTATAGAGATGTAAGGATATAGATCTAGGGAGCTTATGTATAGACAGGTAAGGATATAGATGTAGGGAGGTCATGTATAGAGAGTCAGCATGTTGCTCACATGAGTCTTATTCCCCAGAGAAATACACTGGAATAGAATCTATACTAATTTGTTCTTCCCCTTCTCTATCTTCTCTTTAGCTATATGAGACTGTTCCTATTGGAGGCTCTGAGTTACTGACGACCTGCTCAGAGGCATCTGACATTTGCACATAGATGAGACATGCAGATGTGGGCACAGGAAGCAATGACATGAGCATTAGAGAGGACACACCAGGCACCTGAGTGACTACGGAGCTCTAATGGTCACAACAAAAGTGCCACCTCCTTAGTCCCAGAACCAGCTCTTTCATTAAACTTTTATGGTTTGCACCTAAAACACCACTTGGTTTAGAGTCATTTATGTTACACATTAGTGTGAGAAGACGGGATGTACTAACACTAAAATGCAGTAAAATACATTAATAAATGCGCTATGCATGTGATGAGATACGGGCTCTATTCTATACAATGTGCGATGCTTGATACATCCCGCCCAGAGTGAGAAGGCATCTAGAATATACATATTATATGTGGTCATTTTATAGGTATAAAACAGGTCATTATTATTTTCCTGTTCATGCAGTCCTGATTGGCTGCTTGTCTGCTCTAGTCCTGATTGGCTGCTTGTGTGCTCTAGTCCTGATTGGCTGGCTGCCTGCTCCTGCAGTCCTAATTGGGAGCTGCTGTTTCTGAAAATAAACATTTTCATCCAGTGGGGCAAATCCATTTGTTCTCTATATTAGAGTATATTCAGGGACCCTCTTGCTGCATCTTATGTATGTATCTTATGGCCATAGTATAGCTTCTGGCATCTGTCTTAATCCCTATTTTTATATTTTGGATTTACAGGGGGATTTTTTTTTTTTTTAGCTACCAAAACTAAATAGAAGCTTTTGAGTAGAGGTTCCCATACACGAGGGATCGCTGCGTCCCTGTGATACTGCAACCCGGTATCTTTAGATCAGTGAAATCCAACATGTTGGATTTCACTGATTTGCCAATCATGATCAAAATATGATTGTGATCTGCAGGTGGGGGGTACTGATGGGTTGCCCAATTAGCAGTGATTGGCAGTACGGTAGACACATGGGGGAGGGCACAGGGAAGCAGAGGACCCCGGAGGCCCCTCTGCCATCAGTGGCTGCTGAGAGATTACTGGGTGCAACCATGTTCTGTAACGCACAGCCCAGAGTGGTCGCAAACAATGTGACCACTCCAGGCAGGTGGCTAAAGGTTTGTCACAAAGTGGAGGTGTCTGTTTGGGGAGGATCTGCTGTCACCCAGGACCCTCAGTGTTCTCCCCAGGCTGATTTTTTCGGGCACACTGCCCAAGAGAAACAGCCTATCATCCGGCTCTTCCCCTCGCCCCAATGCGCCGCGTTCCCGATCACCCTCACAGTGTCCTTGTTGCCACGGACACGGATGCGACGCCGAGCTGCGCCGGCATCACATGTTCTTCACATCGGAGGTTCCGTGTCTGCCGGCAATAAGGACATGTTAGTGAAGGTTCCGGGTGATGGGCCACGGCGCATGGGGCGGGGAGAGGTGTCAGGCAGGGGACGCGACATTGGGGTAGGGAAGAGTGCCGGGCAGGGAATGCAGCATTGGGGCAGGGGGAGGTGGCGGGCAGTGAATGCAGCATTGGGGCAGGGGGAGGTGCAGGGCAGTGAATGCAGCATTGGGGCAGGGGGAGATGCCGGGCAGTGAATGCAGCATTGGGGCAGGGGGAGGTGCCGGGCAGGGGATGTGGCATTGGGGCAGGGGAGAGTGCCGGGCAGGGGATGAGGCATTGGGGCGGGGGAAAGTGCCGGGCAGGGGATGTGGCATTGGGGCGGGGGAAAGTTGTCCATCACAGTGCAGGGGCGGTGTCAGGCTTGAGGGCAAAGATCCCTCCTCCTGTATAAAAGCACGGGTGCACTGGTCAAGCGGAAATAGTCATCTGAAGTGATTAAAGAGAGCCTGCAAGTGGGGACCGTATCTGGAGCTGTATCAAAAATATATTCTTTGTAGCCTGCAAGTGGAGACAGTATCTGAGGGCTGTATAATAAATATATTCTGTGTAGCCAGGAAGTGGGGACAGTATCTGAGGGCTGTATAATAAATATATTCTGTGTAGCCAGGAAGTGGGGACAGTATCTGAGGGCTGTATAATAAATATATTCTGTGTAGCCAGCAAGTGGGGCCTGTATCTGAGGGCTGTATAATAAATATATTCTGTGTAGCCAGCAAGTGGGGCTTGTATCTGAGAGATGTATCAAAAATAAATTCTTTGGTGCCAGCAAGTGGGGCCTGTATCTGGGCCTCTAAGAAGAAGGAGGAGAATTAATATATAAATTGTTATTTCAAGTTTAAATCATTATAAGGTCAGGATTTAAAACATTTTATTATTGCTAATGCCCCCACCCGGCTACTTCTTGATGCCACCCGGCTGGAAAAATTTTCTGGGGAGAATACGGCCCCTGGTGGTGATCAATACCTGATCTGGATTTCACATTAAATGCATATCAACCACTGCTGCCCTGACTTCTCATCAATAGAGCAGACTGATTGTACCAACATGTAATCAAAGTGTTCCCTAATCCACTACCAACAACATACATGTGTCACATAAAGATGATGCAGACACCCACATTTGGAAATACAATAAGATCCAGACCTCACAACTGGGATGTAGTCAAAATATAGACAGTCAAAACATAGACAATGGAAAGGTCGACACCAAGATGTCAACAGTCAAAATGTCAACATGGTGGAAAAATGTCGACAACCAAAGAGGTCGACATGAACATAAGGTTTACAGCGTCATAAGCTGGACAGTTAAAATGTAGACAACCAAAATGTAGACACAGTTAAAATGTTGACAGTTATAATATCAAAATATAAAATAATGGTGACCAGTCATAATGGACAAATGTACAAGAGAGTGTCCCACTGAGAGCCGTGCACTGAGCATGTGCGGTCACCCTGTAATGTCAGCTAATAGTGTCCCACTGAGAGCCGTGCACTGAGCATGTGCAGTCACCCTGTAATGTCAGCTAATAGTGTCCCACTGAGAGCCGTGCACTGAGCATGTGCAGTCACCCTGTAATGTCAGCTAATAGTGTCCCACTGAGAGCCGTGCACTGAGCATGCGCGGTCACCCTGTAATGTCAGCTAATAGTGTCCCACTGAGACCCGTGCACTGAGCATGTGCAGTCACAATGTAATGTCAGCTAATAGTGTCCCACTGAGAGCCGTGCACTGAGCATGTGCAGTCACCCTGTAATGTCAGCTAATAGTGTCCCACTGAGACCCGTGCACTGAGCATGCGCGGTCACCCTGTAATGTCAGCTAATAGTGTCCCACTGAGAGCCGTGCACTGAGCATGTGCAGTCACCCTATAATGTCAGCTAATAGTGTCCCACTGAGAGCCGTGGCGCACAGTTTGGGAACCACTGTTCTAGAAGATAATAGCTAGAATCTGATTGGTTGCTATGGGCAACATCTCCATATCTAAAAACTCTCACTTTAGTAAATATATCCACTAGACATTTAAATTATAGCATATTGCAAATTAAGAAGAAGAAAAAAATGGAAACCAACACTTAAGTTATCCCAGTGGTAAATGGTTTTTGCCTTTACTAGACCTAATGAGGTTCTCATTGAGTTTTAGACACTGGCTAGTGTGTACAGGGGTCCCCTTATATGTACAGTGCATTAATGTGATATATATAGACATACCTCCCAATTTTTACTTCCTAGAAGAGGTACAGTTTGCGCTACGTAGGCGAGCACATCCGAAAAGGGGGCGGGGCTTAGAATAAAAGAAGTGGAGCCTCTGGAGAATGGGGCACCCCCCGTTTGCATCACTGTGGGGGAGTTCCCAGCGCGCAGCCCCAGGCTCTCCCTGCACTAGTGAACAGATGCCGTGGATGATCATAATTGTGTCCTGTATTATTATATATATATATATATATATATATATATATATATATATATATATATATATTAGGGGTGAGCGGGTTTGGATTTCTGAAATCCGAACCCCCCGAGCCCCCCCGATCCGATTCCGATCCGAGAAAGGCTCGACTTTTCCCGCCTGACTCGGATCTGAAATCGAGGCAAAACGTCATCATCCCGCCTTCCGGGTCTCGCGGGTTTTGGATTCTATATAAGGTACCCGCGTCGGCGCCATTTTCTCACTCGGCTGTGGACAGTGAAGAGGGAGGGTGGGAGTTAGGGCTGGCTGGGCTGTGTAGTGTAGTGCAGTGTAGTGTTGTGCTGTGCTGCTGTTGTCCATAGGGGCTGTGTCCACTCCTCCAAAGTCCATAGGGGCTGGCTGGACAGTGTTGTGCAGTCAGCTGTCCATAGGGGCTGTGTCCACTCCAAAGTCCCTGTGCAGTGTCCCAGTCCTAAAGGGGTGCTGTAGTGTTCTCCAGGGGGTGCTCTGTCCATCAGGGGTGCTCCCCCCAAAAGCAAAAAAAATATATATTTTTACTGTGTTTGTGAACTGTGTGCACAGTAACCGCACGTGCATCAACAAAGTAGTGCCAAGCGTGCACCTGTGTCATAAGTAAAGGGCCGGCTGGCATGACCGTTAAAGGGTGCTGTAACCCCCAAAGTGCACTCCAAACAAAATAAAAAATATTTTCTGTGTTTGTGAACTGTGCACAGTAACCGCACGTGCATCAACAAAGTAGTGCCAAGCGTGCACCTGTGTCATAAGTAAAGGGCCGGCTGGCATGACCGTTAAAGGGTGCTGTAACCCCCAAAGTGCACTCCAAACAAAATAAAAAATATTTTCTGTGTTTGTGAATTGTGTGCACTGTGGCTGCACGTGCATCAACAAAGGAGCAGCGCCAAGCGTGCGCCTGTGTCCCATTAGTAAAGGGCCAGCTGGTTTTGTCCGTTAAAGGGTGCTGTAACCCCCAAAGTACACTCCAAACCAAAAATATATATATTTTCTGTGTTTGTGAATTGTGTGCACTGTAGCCGCATGTGCATCAACAAAGTAGTGCCAAGCGTGCGCCTGTGTCATAAGTAAAGTGCCGTCAGGCTTGACCGTTAAAGGGTGCTGTAACCCCCAAAGTGCACTCCAAACAAAATAAAAAATATTTTCTGTGTTTGTGAATTGTGTGCACTGTGGCTGCACGTGCATCAACAAAGGAGCAGCGCCAAGCGTGCACCTGTGTCCCATTAGTAAAGGGCCGGCTTGCTTGTCCGTTAAAGGGTGCTGTAACCCCCAAAGTACACTCCAAACAAAAAAAATATATATTTTCTGTGTTTGTGAATTGTGTGCACTGTGGCTGCACGTGCATCAACAAAGGAGCAGCGCCAAGCGTGCGCCTGTGTCCCATAAGTAAAGAGCCGGCTGGCTCATTTCTTAAAGGGTGGTGTAACCCACAAAGTGCACTACTCTCCAGCAAAAAAAAAAAAATATTTTCTGTGTTTGTGTGCGCCTTAGCCACACGTATATATCAATATAACATAAATGGAGGACCAAACTTTCTCCGATAAAAATAAAATAGAGAAAGATCAAGAACCACTTCCTCCTAGTGCTGTTGCTGCTGCTGGGAGTTGTTCATCATCCCAGAGAGGAAGTAGGAACACCACTACTTTTACTAAACAATTGACCCTCCAACAGTCCCTAGCGAGGAGGATGAAGTACGACAGCAGTCATCCTGAAGCAAAACGTATAACTGAGGCCTTGACTGCTATGTTGGTGTTAGACGTGCGTCCGGTATCCGCCATTAGTGCAGTGGGATTTAGACAATTGATGGAGGTAGTGTGTCCCCGGTTCCAAATCCCGTCTAGATTCCACCTGCATCCTCAAAACAGCAGCGACAAGCGTGCGTCTGTCTGTTAAAGGGTGGTGTAACCCTCAAAGTGCACTCCACAAACAATAAAAAAATTCCTTTTTTTTTCTGTCTTTGTGAATTGTGTGGGCTGTAGCCGCACCTGCATCCTCAAAGCAGCAGCGACAAGCGTGCGTCTGTCTGTCAAAGGGTGGAGTAACCCCCAAAGTGCGCTCCACAATAAATAAAAAATGCTTCTCTTTTTTTCTGTCTTTGTGAAATGTTTGGGCTGTAGCCGCACCTGCATCCTCAAAGCAGCAGCGACAAGCGTGCGTCTGTCTGTTAAAGGGTGGTGTAACCCCCAAAGTGCGCTCCAACCAAAATAAAATAATCTTTTTTTCTGTGTTTGTGTGTGAAATGTATGCGCAGTAGCTGCACCTGCATCCTCAAAGCAGCAGCGACAAGCGTGCGTCTGTCTGTTAAAGGGAGGTGTAACCCTCAAAGTGCGCACCACAAAAAAAAATAATTATTTTTTTTCCTGTCTTTGTGAATTGTGTGGGCTGTAGCCGCACCTGCATCCTCAAAGCAGCAGCGACAAGCGTGCGTCTGTCTGTTAAAGGGTGGTGTAACCCTCAAAGTGCTCCAAAAAATAAAAAATAATTTTTTTATGTTTGTGACTTGTGTGCAATGTAGCCGCACGTGCATGAACACAGTAGCAGCGCCAAGCGTGCGCCTGTGTCATAAGTCAAGGGCCGGTTTGGACATCTGGTCCAGACTGAAGGACGTGCCAACAATTTCTGACAAGTCTACTGTCACTGCATATGATACTGTCCTCAAAGCAGCAGCGACAAGCGTGCGTCTGTCTGTTAAAGGGTGGTGTAACCCTCAAAGTGTGCTACACAAAAAATAAAAAAATTCTTTTTTTTTCTGTCTTTGTGAAATGTGTGGGCTGTAGCCGCACCTGCATCCTTAAAGCAGCAGCGACAAGCGTGCGTCTGTCTGTTAAAGGGTGGTGTAACCCTCAAAGTGCGCTCCACAAACAATAAAAAAATTCTTTTTTTTTCTGTCTTTTTGAAATGTGTGGGCTGTAGCCGCACCTGCATCCTTAAAGCAGCAGCGACAAGCGTGCATCTGTCTGTTAAAGGGTGGTGTAACCCTCAAAGTGCGCTCCACAAACAATAAAAAAATTCTTTTTTTTTTCTGTCTTTGTGAATTGTGTGGGCTGTAGCCACACCTGCATCCTCAAAGCAGCAGCGACAAGCGTGCATCTGTCTGTTAAAGGGTGGTGTAACCCCCAAAGTGCGCTCCAACCAAAATAAAATAATCTTATTTTCTGTGTTTGTATGTGAAATGTATGCGCAGTAGCCGCACCTGCATCCTCAAAGCAGCAGCGACAAGCGTGCGTCTGTCTGCTAAAGGATTACATCGGTGACAGCATCCAAGTAGGCATGTCAGACAGTCCGTACATGTACTGGCAGGAAAAAGAGGCAATTTGGAGGCCCCTGTACAAACTGGCTCTATTTTACCTGAGTTGCCCCCCCTCCAGTGTGCAATCCGAAAGAGTGTTTAGTGCAGCCGGGAACCTTGTCAGCAAAAGGCGTAGGAAGTTGCTTCCACAAAATGTGGAGAAGATGATCTTCATAAAAATGAATTATCAACTCTTCCAGGGAGACCAGCCTCCAGAACGTACAGAGGGACCTGTGGTGGTGGATTCCAGTGGGGACGAATTAATACTCTGTGAGGATGAGGATGTACACAACACTGAAGAGGGTGAGGAATCGGTGAATGAGGAGGATGAGGATGACATCTTGCCTCCGTAGAGCCAGTTTGTGTAGGGCCAGATTAATTGCCAGCTTGTTTTGTGGGGGCCCAAACGAATCAATCATTTCAGCCACAGTCGTGTGGCAGACCCTGGCGCTGAAAATATTGGTTTGTTAAAGTGTGCATGTCCTGTTTATACAACATAAGGGTGGGTGGGAGGGCCCAAGGACAATTCCATCTTGCACCTCTTTTTTTTCTTTGCATTATGTACTGTTTGGGGCCTAGTTTTTCAAACTGCCATCCTGTCTGCCACTGCAGTGCCACACCTAGATGGGCCACGTGTTTGTGCCGCCCACTCGTGTCGCTTAGCATAGCCTTTTGGACATAAAAACATAAGGTGTGAGGTGTTCAGAATAGACTGGAAATGAGTGGAAATTAAGATTATTGAGGTTAATAATAGCATAGGAGCAGAAAAACCAACACATTCTGTGATTTTAGCTGTTTTTATGCTTTTTAAAAAAAAAATACAGATCCAAAACACAAAACCCAGAACCCAAAACACGGAAGGGTGGTTTTGGCAAAACCAATCCAGATCCAAAACACGAAGAAAGATCCAGATCCAAAACCAAACCACGAAAAGTGGCCGGTGCACACCCCTAATTATTATACACTTTATGTTATACTGCATTCCCAGGACTATAGCATAATCACTACAGTGCATAATCTGGTGGATTATACTGTATGAACTATCAGTACTTACTATATATATTTATAGAGGGGCCCAGACTAAGCTCTGCAGTGGCCATGTTGTCTGCAGGCTATGTCCTCTCCAATGGTTGGCCAAGCCTCTGTGGTGGCTGGTCACACCTATTAAGCATGGGCCCCTACTTCTGCATTTTCCTGGTGGGCCCTTCATGCCCCTTTCCGACTGCCCACAGAAAACTGGTGGACAGAATGGAGGATATACCCTGCTTTCTATATTGGTACATACCAGTAACACTTCATTTTGCCCTTAAACAAGTGGAATCAACAGTTTACTTATATTTTTAGGGCAGAATTAATAAATAGGCCTACACATTGTACCTACACATTTACAGTACATACAATACATTAATAGTTTTATTGCTGCAACAATATGCATGTTACTTGTACAACTGTTATGGTGTCATATGTAACTGTGAAAGCCCAGCTCTAATTGGTTGCATCTATGCTCCCAGGTGGCAGGAGTATTATGGGATAGGCTGACAGGCGGCATTATGTTAGTGAGGTGAGTGCCTCTGGCTTGTGATGTGTGCTGAGGTACAGACGATGGCTCTGAGATATTAAGGGATTCCTAGAAGGGGAACTTCTCTAACGCCAGGAATAAGTTACAGCTTTTTTCCCCTGTTAATTTGTATACAAATAATAATAATAATAATAATTATTATTATTATTAATAAAGGTTATTATGTTTTATGTATTATATGACTTTTATATGAGTATACTAAAAGGGTGCTGCCATGGCCACGCCCCCTGTATTGGGCTTGATTTGAAATTCACAGTTGCTCTTTTTCCATTGTGATGCCAGCTGCTTCTCTGTGATGTCACCTCAGCCCATTGTGATGTCACCTCTCCTATATACACTCCACCCCAGGAACTGTAAGGCCACACCTTTGCTATAATGAAAGGTGAACGGATCAATCTTCGGATGGACCCAAAGCTATTGAAAATACCCCCTTCCTCAGCCCGTCTGGTGCTGTACGAGGTCTGCATAGCGCCCCAGCATGTGCCTGTGGTGACCCAACGTATGCAGGCGGCGTCCCTTATTTGGCGCATGGCTCCTAGGGAAGATGGCATGGAGCGCCAGCCTGGATATGTGGCTCCCCTCATTGGGCACTTGGAGCCCCAACACGGGTGCGTGGCTCGCCAACATAGCCACATAGCCCCACTCCTGGAACGCAGGGCTCTGCTCCAGGAGCGTGTGGTGCCCCACTATGGGCGTGTGGTGCCCCAAAATAAGAGCGTGGAGCCCCGTCAGAGGCGTGTGCAGCTGCTCCTGGAACGCGCACGTGTGGCACTACTCCAGCACGGCGTGAAGCCACAACGTGTACACACGGAGCCCCCCATGGAGCATGTTGAGCCACAAAATAAGAGCGTGGAGCCCCATCAGAGGCGTGTGCAGCTGCTCCTGGAACGCGCACGTGTGGCCCTACTCCAGCACAGCGTGAAGCCACAACGTGTACACACGGAGTCCCTCTTGGAGCAGGTAGAGCTCTTACACGGACGTGTAATACGACGCTCTCTCACACCTTGCTCCCCTAAGCCACCCCTTACCATCTCTGCAGTGGCCTATCCACCCCGTCCCCCACCACCACGTGCCCCTCGCCACGTGTGAAGCCTCCCCATCCCCTCCCATATACTGTCACCTCCACTCAGATGCCATCTGTGACAGTATATCCCCACCAGGCAAATAACACCCAGTCTGACCTGAAACATCACAGAAGGGGATCTGACCATCTTCTACCAGGCATCAATAACACCCTGGGGTGGACTTTATGACAGCAAACTCAGGATATTCACACTGCCCAGAGGACAAAGTGGACATTCGGTAAGTAGAGAGGGTGCACTTGTCACCAAAGATAAGTTATGATATCAATTGTTTTACAATTAAAACTTAGGGGGAGATTTAACAAGTCTGGAGAGAGATAAAGCACCAACCTAATCACCCTCTAACTGTCATGTTACCGGCTGTGCCTGAGAAATGACATTCAGGAGCTGATTGGATGATACTTTATCTCTCTCCAAACTTTGATAAATCTCTCCCCAAACTTTATTCATATGGTTAAATTAAATTTCTGGAATAATTACTCTGCATTAATTGTTAAACACAGCAAAATAAAATAAAAAGTGTCACAAATTGGGATAGGGGTGATGCTTTCTCATATACATGGGTAAGAATATAGATCTAGGGAGACGGGAGTTCATGTATAGAGAGGTAAGGATATAGAGCTCATGTACAGTATAGAGAGGTACGGATATAGAGCTCATGTACAGTATAGAGAGGTAAGGATATAGAGCTCATGTATAGAGATGTAAGGATATAGATCTAGGGAGCTTATGTATAGACAGGTAAGGATATAGATGTAGGGAGGTCATGTATAGAGAGAGTCAGCATGTTGCTCACATGAGTCTTATTCCCCAGAGAAATACACTGGAATAGAATCTATACTAATTTGTTCTTCCCCTTCTCTATCTTCTCTTTAGCTATATGAGACTGTTCCTATTGGAGGCTCTGAGTTACTGACGACCTGCTCAGAGGCATCTGACATTGGCACATAGATGAGACATGCAGATGTGGGCACAGGAAGCAATGACATGAGCATTAGAGAGGACACACCAGGCACCTGAGTGACTACGGAGCTCTAATGGTCACAACAAAAGTGCCACCTCCTTAGTCCCAGAACCAGCTCTTTCATTAAACTTTTATGGTTTGCACCTAAAACACCACTTGGTTTAGAGTCATTTATGTTACACATTAGTGTGAGAAGACGGGATGTACTAACACTAAAATGCAGTAAAATACATTAATAAATGCGCTATGCATGTGATGAGATACGGGCTCTATTCTATACAATGTGCGATGCTTGATACATCCCGCCCAGAGTGAGAAGGCATCTAGAATATACATATTATATGTGGTCATTTTATAGGTATAAAACAGGTCATTATTATTTTCCTGTTCATGCAGTCCTGATTGGCTGCTTGTCTGCTCTAGTCCTGATTGGCTGCTTGTGTGCTCTAGTCCTGATTGGCTGGCTGCCTGCTCCTGCAGTCCTAATTGGGAGCTGCTGTTTCTGAAAATAAACATTTTCATCCAGTGGGGCAAATCCATTTGTTCTCTATATTAGAGTATATTCAGGGACCCTCTTGCTGCATCTTATGTATGTATCTTATGGCCATAGTATAGCTTCTGGCATCTGTCTTAATCCCTATTTTTATATTTTGGATTTACAGGGGGATTTTTTTTTTTTTTAGCTACCAAAACTAAATAGAAGCTTTTGAGTAGAGGTCCCCATACACGAGGGATCGCTGCGTTCCTGTGATCCTGCAACCCGGTATCTTTAGATCAGTGAAATCCAACATGTTGGATTTCACTGATTTGCCAATCATTATCAAAATATGATTGTGATCTGCAGGTGGGGGGTACTGATGGGTTGCCCAATTAGCAGTGATTGGCAGTACGGTAGACACATGGGGGAGGGCACAGGGAAGCAGAGGACCCCGGAGGCCCCTCTGCCATCAGTGGCTGCTGAGAGATTACTGGGTGCAACCATGTTCTGTAACGCACAGCCCAGAGTGGTCGCAAACAATGTGACCACTCCAGGCAGGTGGCTAAAGGTTTGTCACAAAGTGGAGGTGTCTGTTTGGGGAGGATCTGCTGTCACCCAGGACCCTCAGTGTTCTCCCCAGGCTGATTTTTTCGGGCACACTGCCCAAGAGAAACAGCCTATCATCCGGCTCTTCCCCTCGCCCCAATGCGCCGCGTTCCCGATCACCCTCACAGTGTCCTTGTTGCCACGGACACGGATGCGACGCCGAGCTGCGCCGGCATCACATGTTCTTCACATCGGAGGTTCCGTGTCTGCCGGCAATAAGGACATGTTAGTGAAGGTTCCGGGTGATGGGCCACGGCGCATGGGGCGGGGAGAGGTGTCAGGCAGGGGACGCGACATTGGGGTAGGGAAGAGTGCCGGGCAGGGAATGCAGCATTGGGGCAGGGGGAGGTGGCGGGCAGTGAATGCAGCATTGGGGCAGGGGGAGGTGCCGGGCAGTGAATGCAGCATTGGGGCAGGGGGAGATGCCGGGCAGTGAATGCAGCATTGGGGCAGGGGGAGGTGCCGGGCAGGGGATGTGGCATTGGGGCAGGGGAGAGTGCCGGGCAGGGGATGAGGCATTGGGGCGGGGGAAAGTGCCGGGCAGGGGATGTGGCATTGGGGCGGGGGAAAGTTGTCCATCACAGTGCAGGGGCGGTGTCAGGCTTGAGGGCAAAGATCCCTCCTCCTGTATAAAAGCACGGGTGCACTGGTCAAGCGGAAATAGTCATCTGAAGTGATTAAAGAGAGCCTGCAAGTGGGGACCGTATCTGGAGCTGTATCAAAAATATATTCTTTGTAGCCTGCAAGTGGAGACAGTATCTGAGGGCTGTATAATAAATATATTCTGTGTAGCCAGGAAGTGGGGACAGTATCTGAGGGCTGTATAATAAATATATTCTGTGTAGCCAGGAAGTGGGGACAGTATCTGAGGGCTGTATAATAAATATATTCTGTGTAGCCAGGAAGTGGGGACAGTATCTGAGGGCTGTATAATAAATATATTCTGTGTAGCCAGGAAGTGGGGACAGTATCTGAGGGCTGTATAATAAATATATTCTGTGTAGCCAGCAAGTGGGGCCTGTATCTGAGGGCTGTATAATAAATATATTCTGTGTAGCCAGCAAGTGGGGCTTGTATCTGAGAGATGTATCAAAAATAAATTCTTTGGTGCCAGCAAGTGGGGCCTGTATCTGGGCCTCTAAGAAGAAGGAGGAGAATTAATATATAAATTGTTATTTCAAGTTTAAATCATTATAAGGTCAGGATTTAAAACATTTTATTATTGCTAATGCCCCCACCCGGCTACTTCTTGATGCCACCGGGCTGGAAAAATTTTCTGGGGAGAATACGGCCCCTGGTGGTGATCAATACCTGATCTGGATTTCACATTAAATGCATATCAACCACTGCTGCCCTGACTTCTCATCAATAGAGCAGACTGATTGTACCAACATGTAATCAAAGTGTTCCCTAATCCTCTACCAACAACATACATGTGTCACATAAAGATGATGCAGACACCCACATTTGGAAATACAATAAGATCTAGACCTCACAACTGGGATGTAGTCAAAATATAGACAGTCAAAACATAGACAATGGAAAGGTCGACACCAAGATGTCAACAGTCAAAATGTCAACATGGTGGAAAAATGTCGACAACCAAAGAGGTCGACATGAACATAAGGTTTACAGCGTCATAAGCTGGACAGTTAAAATGTAGACAACCAAAATGTAGACACAGTTAAAATGTTGACAGTTATAATATCAAAATATAAAATAATGGTGACCAGTCATAATGGACAAATGTACAAGAGAGTGTCCAACTGAGAGCCGTGCACTGAGCATGTGCAGTCACCCTGTAATGTCAGCTAATAGTGTCCCACTGAGACCCGTGCACTGAGCATGTGCGGTCACCCTGTAATGTCAGCTAATAGTGTCCCACTGAGAGCCGTGCACTGAGCATGTGCAGTCACCCTGTAATGTCAGCTAATAGTGTCCCACTGAGAGCCGTGCACTGAGCATGTGCAGTCACAATGTAATGTCAGCTAATAGTGTCCCACTGAGAGCCGTGCACTGAACATGCGCGGTCACCCTGTAATGTCAGCTAATAGTGTCCCACTGAGACCGGTGCACTGAGCATGTGCGGTCACCCTGTAATGTCAGCTAATAGTGTCCCACTGAGAGCCGTGCACTGAGCATGTGCAGTCACCCTGTAATGTCAGCTAATAGTGTCCCACTGAGAGCCGTGCACTGAGCATGTGCAGTCACAATGTAATGTCAGCTAATAGTGTCCCACTGAGAGCCGTGCACTGAGCATGCGCGGTCACCCTGTAATGTCAGCTAATAGTGTCCCACTGAGAGCCGTCCACTGAACATGCGCAGTTACCCTGTAATGTCAGCTAATAGTGTCCCACTGAGAGCCGTCCACTGAGCATGTGCGGTCACCCTGTAATGTCAGCTAATAGTGTCCCACTGAGAGCCGTGCACTGAGCATGTGCGGTCACCCTGTAATGTCAGCTAATAGTGTCCCACTGAGAGCCGTGCACTGAGCATGTGCAGTCACAATGTAATGTCAGCTAATAGTGTCCCACTGAGAGCCGTGCACTGAGCATGTGCAGTCACAATGTAATGTCAGCTAATAGTGTCCCACTGAGAGCCGTGCACTGAGCATGCGCGGTCACAATGTAATGTCAGCTAATAGTGTCCCACTGAGAGCCGTGCACTGAACATGCGCGGTCACCCTGTAATGTCAGCTAATAGTGTCCCACTGAGAGCCGTGCACTGAACATGCGCAGTTACCCTGTAATGTCAGCTAATAGTGTCCCACTGAGAGCCGTGCACTGAACATGCGCGGTTACCCTGTAATGTCAGCTAATAGTGTCCCACTGAGAGCCGTGCACTGAACATGCGCGGTCACCCTGTAATGTCAGCTAATAGTGTCCCACTGAGAGCCGTGCACTGAACATGTGCGGTCACCCTGTAATGTCAGCTAATAGTGTCCCACTGAGAGCCGTGCACTGAGCATGCGCGGTCACCCTGTAATGTCAGCTAATAGTGTCCCACTGAGAGCCGTGCACTGAGCATGTGCAGTCACAATGTAATGTCAGCTAATAGTGTCCCACTGAGACCCGTGCACTGAGCATGTGCAGTCACCCTGTAATGTCAGCTAATAGTGTCCCACTGAGAGCCGGGTACTGAGCATGTGCAGTCACCCTGTAATGTCAGCTAATAGTGTCCCACTGAGACCCGTGGCGCACAGTTTGGGAACCACTGTTCTAGAAGATAATAGCTAGAATCTGATTGGTTGCTATGGGCAACATCTCCATATCTAAAAACTCTCACTTTAGTAAATATATCCACTAGACATTTAAATTATAGCATATTGCAAATTAAGAAGAAGAAAAAAAAGGAAACCAACACTTAAGTTATCCCAGTGGTAAATGGTTTTTGCCTTTACTAGACCTAATGAGGTTCTCATTGAGTTTTAGACACTGGCTAGTGTGTACAGGGGTCCCCTTATATGTACAGTGCATTAATGTGATATATATACATACCTCACAATTTTTACTTCCTAGAAGAGGTACAGTTTGCGCTACGTAGGCGAGCACATCCGAAAAGGGGGCGGGGCTTAGAATAAAAGAAGTGGAGCCTCTGGAGAATGGGGCACCCCCTGTTTGCATCACTGTGGGGGAGTTCCCAGCGCGCAGCCCCAGGCTCTCCCTGCACTAGTGAACAGATGCCGTGGATGATCATGATTGTGTCCTGTATTATATATATATATATATATATATATATATATATATTAGGGGTGAGCGGGTTTGGATTTCTGAAATCCGAACCCCCCGAGCCCCCCCGATCCGATTCCGATCCGAGAAAGGCTCGACTTTTCCCGCCTGACTCGGATCTGAAATCGAGGCAAAACGTCATCATCCCGCCTTCCGGGTCTCGCGGGTTTTGGATTCTATATAAGGTACCCGCGTCGGCGCCATTTTCTCACTCGGCTGTGGACAGTGAAGAGGGAGGGTGGGAGTTAGGGCTGGCTGGGCTGTGTAGTGTAGTGCAGTGTAGTGTTGTGCTGTGCTGCTGTTGTCCATAGGGGCTGTGTCCACTCCTCCAAAGTCCATAGGGGCTGGCTGGACTGTGTTGTGCAGTCAGGTGTCCATAGGGGCTGTGTCCACTGGAAAGTCCCTGTGCAGTGTCCCAGTCCTAAAGGGGTGCTGTAGTGTTCTCCAGGGGGTGCTCTGTCCATCAGGGGTGCTCCCCCCAAGTGCAAAAAAAATATTTTTTTTTCTGTGTTTGTGAACTGTGTGCACAGTAACTGCACGTGCATCAACAAAGTAGTGCCAAGCGTGCACCTGTGTCATAAGTAAAGGGCCGGCTGGCATGACCGTTAAAGGGTGCTGTAACCCCCAAAGTGCACTCCAAACAAAATAAAAAATATTTTCTGTGTTTGTGAACTGTGTGCACAGTAACCGCACGTGCATCAACAAAGTAGTGCCAAGCGTGCACCTGTGTCATAAGTAAAGGGCCTGCTGGCATGACCGTTAAAGGGTGCTGTAACCCCCAAAGTGCACTCCAAACAAAATAAAAAATATTTTCTGTGTTTGTGAATTGTGTGCACTGTGGCTGCACGTGCATCAACAAAGGAGGAGCGCCAAGCGTGCGCCCTTGTCCCATTAGTAAAGGGCCAGCTGGTTTTGTCCGTTAAAGGGTGCTGTAACCCCCAAAGTACACTCCAAACAAAAAATATATCTATTTTCTGTGTTTGTGAATTGTGTGCACTGTAGCCGCATGTGCATCAACAAAGTAGTGCCAAGCGTGCGCCTGTGTCATAAGTAAAGGGCCGTCTGGCTTGACCGTTAAAGGGTGCTGTAACCCCCAAAGTGCACTCCAAACAAAATAAAAAATATTTTCTGTGTTTGTGAATTGTGTGCACAGTGGCTGCACGTGCATCAACAAAGGAGCAGCGCCAAGCGTGCGCCTGTGTCCCATAAGTAAAGAGCTGGCTGGCTTGTCCGTTAAAGGGTGCTGTAACCCCCAAAGTACACTCCAAACAAAAAAAATATATATTTTCTGTGTTTGTGAATTGTGTGCACTGTGGCTGCACGTGCATCAACAAAGGAGCAGCGCCAAGCGTGCGCCTGTGTCCCATAAGTAAAGAGCCGGCTGGCTCATTTCTTAAAGGGTGGTGTAACCCACAAAGTGCACTACTCTCCAGCAAAAATAAAAAAATATTTTCTGTGTTTGTGTGCGCCTTAGCCACACGTATATATCAATATAACATAAATGGAGGACCAAACTTTCTCCGATACAAATAAAATAGAGAAAGATCAAGAACCACTTCCTCCTAGTGCTGTTGCTGCTGCTGGGAGTTGTTCATCATCCCAGAGAGGAAGTAGGAACACCACTACTTTTACTAAACAATTGACCCTCCAACAGTCCCTAGCGAGGAGGATGAAGTACGACAGCAGTCATCCTGAAGCAAAACGTATAACTGAGGCCTTGACTGCTATGTTGGTGTTAGATGTGCGTCCGGTATCCGCCATTAGTGCAGTGGGATTTAGACAATTGATGGAGGTAGTGTGTCCCCGGTTCCAAATCCCGTCTAGATTCCACCTGCATCCTCAAAGCAGCAGCGACAAGCGTGCGTCTGTCTGTTAAAGGGTGGTGTAACCCTCAAAGTGCGCTCCACAAACATTAAAAAAAATCTTTTTTTTTCTGTCTTTGTGAAATGTTTGGGCTGTAGCCGCACCTGCGTCCTCAAAGCAGCAGAGACAAGCGTGCGTCTGTCTGTTAAAGGGTGGTGTAACCCCCAAAGTGCGCTCCAACCAAAATAAAATAATCTTTTTTTCTGTGTTTGTGTGTGAAATGTATGCGCAGTAGCTGCACCTGCATCCTCAAAGCAGCAGTGACAAGCGTGCGTCTGTCTGTTAAAGGGAGGTGTAACCCTCAAAGTGCGCACCACAAAAAAAAATAATTCTTTTTTTTCCTGTCTTTGTGAATTGTGTGGGCTGTAGCCGCACCTTCATCCTCAAAGCAGCAGCGACAAGCGTGCGTCTGTCTGTTAAAGGGTGGTGTAACCCTCAAAGTGCTCCAAAAAATAAAAAATAATAATAATTATTATTATTATTATTAATAAAGGTTATTATGTTTTATGTATTATATGACTTTTATATGAGTATACTAAAAGGGTGCTGCCATGGCCACGCCCCCTGTATTGGGCTTGATTTGAAATTCACAGTTGCTCTTTTTCCATTGTGATGCCAGCTGCTTCTGTGTGATGTCACCTCAGCCCATTGTGATGTCACCTCTCCTATATACACTCCACCCCAGGAAGTGTAAGGCCACACCTTTGCTATAATGAAAGGTGAACGGATCAATCTTCGGATGGACCCAAAGCTATTGAAAATACCCCCTTCCTCAGCCAGTCTGGTGCTGTACGAGGTCTGCATAGCGCCCCAGCATGTGCCTGTGGTGACCCAACGTATGCAGGCGGCGTCCCTTATTTGGCGCATGGCTCCTAGGGAAGACGGCATGGAGCGCCAGCCTGGATATGTGGCTCCCCTCATTGGGCACTTGGAGCCCCAACACGGGTGCGTGGCTCGCCAACATAGCCACATAGCCCCACTCCTGGAACGCAGGACTCTGCTCCAGGAGCGTGTGGTGCCCCACTATGGGCGTGTGGTGCCCCAAAATAAGAGCCTGGAGCCCCGTCAGAGGCGTGTGCAGCTGATCCTGGAACGCGCACGTGTGGCACTACTCCAGCACGGCGTGAAGCTACAACGTGGACACACGGAGCCCCCCATGGAGCATGTAGAGCCACAAAATAAGAGCGTGGAACCCCGTCAGAGGCGTGTGCAGCTGCTCCTGGAACGCGCACGTGTGGCCCTACTCCAGCACAGCGTGAAGCCACAACGTGTACACACGGAGTCCCTCTTGGAGCAGGTAGAGCTCTTACACGGACGTGTAATACGACGCTCTCTCACACCTTGCTCCCCTAAGCCACCCCTTACCATCTCTGCAGTGGCCTATCCACCCTGTCCCCCACCACCACGTGCCCCTCGCCACGTGTGAAGACTCCCCATCCCCTCCCATATACTGTCACCTCCACTCAGATGCCATCTGTGACAGTATATCCCCACCAGGCAAATAACACCCAGTCTGACCTGAAACATCACAGAAGGGGATCTGACCATCTTCTACCAGGCATCAATAACACCCTGGGGTGGACTTTATGACAGCAAACTCAGGATATTCACACTGCCCAGAGGACAAAGTGGACATTCGGTAAGTAGAGAGGGTGCACATGTCACCAAAGATTAGTTATGATATCAACTGTTTTACAATTAAAACTTAGGGGGAGATTTAACATGTTTGGAGAGAGAGATAAAGCACCAACCTAATCACCCTCTAACTGTCATGTTACCGGCTGTGCCTGAGAAATGACATCCAGGAGCTGATTGGATGACACTTTATCTCTCTCCAAACTTTGATAAATCTCTCCCCAAACTTTATTCATATGGTTAAATTACAATTCTGGAATAATTACTCTGCATTAATTGTTAAACACAGCAAAATAAAATAAAGAGTGTCACAAATTGGGATAGGGGTGATGCTTTCTCATATACATGGGTAAGAATATAGATCTAGGGACACGGGAGCTCCTGTATATAGAGGTAAGGCTATAGAGCTCATGTAAATAGAGGTAAGGGTATAGAGCTAGGGAGCTCATGTATACAGAGGTAAGGATATAGAGATGTAAGGATATAGATCTAGGGAGCTCATGTATAGAGAGGTACGGATATAGAGTTAGGGAGCTCATGTATAGAGAGGTACGGATATAGAGCTAGGGAGGTCATGTATATAGAGGTAAGGGTATAGAGCTAGGGAGCTCATGTATAGAGAGGTAAGGATATAGAGATGTAAGGATATAGATCTAGGGAGCTCATGTATAGAGAGGTACGGATATAGAGTTAGGGAGCTCATGTATAGAGAGGTACGGATATAGAGCTAGGGAGGTCATGTATATAGAGGTAAGGATATAGAGCTAGGGAGCTCATGTATAGAGAGGTAAGCATATAGAGATGTAAGGATATAGATCTAGGGAGCTTATGTATAGAGAGGTAAGGATATAGAGTTAGGGAGCTCATGTATAGAGATGTAAGGATATAGATCTAGGGACCTTATGTATAGACAGGTAAGGGTATAGAGTTAGGGAGCTCATGTATAGAGATGTAAGGATATAGATCTAGGGAGTTTATGTATAGACAGGTAAGGATATAGATGTAGGGAGGTCATGTATAGAGAGAGTCAGCATGTTGCTCACATGAGTCTTATTCCCCAGAGAAATACACTGGAATAGAATCTATACTAATTTGTTCTTCCCCTTCTCTATCTTCTCTTTAGCTATATGAGACTGTTCCTATTGGAGGCTCTGAGTTACTGAGGATCTGCTCAGAGGAGTCTGACATTGGCACATAGATGGGACATGCAGATGTGGGCACAGGAAGCAATGACATAATGATTAGAGAGGACACACCAGGCACCTGAGTGACAACTTTGCTCTAATGGTCACAACAAAAGTGCCACCTCCTTAGTCCCAGAACCAGCTCTTTCATTAAACTTTTATGGTTTGCACCTAAAACACCACTTGGTTTAGAGTCATTTATGTTACACATTAGTGTGAGAAGACGGGATGTACTAACACTAAAATGCAGTAAAATACATTAATAAATGCGCTATGCATGTGATGAGATACGGGCTCTATTCTATACAATGTGCGATGCTTGATACATCCCGCCCAGAGTGAGAAGGCATCTGGAATATACATATTATATGTGGTCATTTTATAGGTATAAAACAGGTCATTATTATTTTCCTCCTCATGCAGTCCTGATTGGCTGCTTGTCTGCTCTAGTCCTGATTGGCTGCTTGTGTGCTCTAGTCCTGATTGGCTGGCTGCCTGCTCCTGCAGTCCTAATTGGGAGCTGCTGTTTCTGAAAATAAACATTTTCATCCAGTGGGGCAAATCTATTTGTTCTCTATATTATAGTATATTCAGGGACCCTCTTGCTGCATCTTATGTATGTATCTTATGGCCATAGTATAGCTTCTGGCATCTGTCTTAATCCCTATTTTTATATTTTGGATTTACAGGGGGATTTTTTTTTTTTTTAGCTAATAAACTAAATAGAAAGCTTTTGAGTAGAGGTCCCCATACACGAGGGATCGCTGCGTTCCAGTGATCCTGCAACCCGGTATCTTTAGATCGGTGAAATCCAACATATTGGATTTCACTGATTTGCCAATCATGATCAAAATATGATTGTAATCTGCAGGTGGGGGTACTGATGGGTTGCCCAATTAGCAGTGATTGGCAGTACGGTAGACACATGGGGGAGGGCACAGGGAAGCAGAGGACCCCGGAGGCCCCTCTGCCATCAGTGGCTGCTGGGAGATTACTGGGTGCAACCATGTTATGTAACGCACAGCCCAGAGTGGTCGCAAACAATGTGACTACTCCAGGCAGGTGGCTAAAGGTTTGTCACAAAGTGGAGGCAGCGGTTTGGGAAGGATCTGCTGTCTCCCAGGCCCCTCAGTGTTCTCCCCAGGCTGATTTTTTCGGGCACACTGCCCAAGAGAAACAGCTTATCATCCGGCCCTTCCCCTCGCCCCAATGCGCCGCGTTCCCGATCAGCCTCACAGTGTCCTTGTTGCCACGGACACGGATGCGACGCCGAGCTGCGCCGGCATCACATGTTCTTCACATCGGAAGTTCTGTGTCTGCCGGCAATAAGGACATGTTAGTGAAGGTTCCGGGTGATGGGCCACGGCGCATGGGGCGGGGAGAGGTGTCAGGCAGGGGACGCAACATTGGGGCAGGGAAGAGTGCCGGGCAGGGGATGCGATATTGGGGTAGGGAAGAGTGCCGGGCAGGGAATGCAGCATTGGGGCAGGGGAAAGTGCCAGCCAGGGGATGCAGCATTGGGGCAGGGGGAGGTGCCGGGCAGGGGATGCGGCATTAGGGCAGGGGGAGGTGCCGGGCAGGGGATATGGCATTGGGGCAGGGGAGATGCCGGGCAGGGGATGTGGCATTGGGGCAGGTGGGGGTGCCGGGCAGGGAATGCAGCATTGGGGCAGGGGGAGGTGCCGGGCAGGGAATGCACAATTGGGGCAGGGGGAGGTGCCAGGCAGGGAATGCAGCATTGGGGCAGGGGATATGGCATTGGGGTAGGGAAGAGTGCCGGGCAGGGGATGCAGCATTGGGGCAGGGAGAGGTGCCGGGCAGGGAATGCAGCATTGGGGCAGAGGGAGGTGCCGGGCAGGGGATGTGGCATTGGGGCAGGGGAGAGTGCCGGGCAGGGGATGTGGCATTGGGGCGGGGGAAAGTTGTCCATCACAGTGCAGGGGCGGTGTCAGGCTGGAGGGCAAAGATCCCTCCTCCTGTATAAAAGCACGGGTGCACTGGTCAAGCGGAAATAGTCATCTGAACTAATTGAAGAGAGCCTGCAAGTGGGGACAGCATCTTCGGGCTGTATAATAAATATATTCTGTGTAGTCAGCAAGTGGGGCCAGTATCTGGAGCTGTATAAAAACTATATTCTTTGTAGCCTGCAAGTGGGGACAGTATCTGAGGGCTGTATAAAAAATATAGTCTGTGTAGCCTGCAAGTGGGGCTTGTCAGGGCCGCCATCAGGGGGGGACTGCTAGGCCTGGAGTCCCGGGCCCGGACACTCGGGGGGCCCGCCCGCTACCACCCCCCTGCTGCTGCACAATAGAGACTGCCTGCCCACTCCTGTCACCTCGATAGTGAGTGACAGGCCCGGCCTGGGGCCCACTCCTAACAGAGAGCCACCCACTACTAACCTCCGCCACCATACAATATGTACCCAGCCGCTGGCATCGTCCTGCTCTGCCTCCTACCTAAGCAGCAATAAAGTTTTGCTTGTGACTCTGAGCCGGCGCAGCGTGACGTCATGACGTTGCAACGCTGATTGAGAAAGGAGCTGGGACGCTGCGTGTGCGTGTGGTGTGAGGACTGAAGAGCCGGAGCAGCCAGAACAGAAGGAGCGAGGTTAGTAAGGTAAGTGATTCTTCTTGCATTATTGCAGCATGTCAGGTGTTGCAGATGTGGGGAGTGCAACTGGCTAGGTGGCTGTTTTGTTATTTGGTTACTTTCTCACAGCCAGTGGGGAAGGGGGGATGTGGGGTGGGGGAGCAGGGGAAGGGAGGCTTGAGTGTGGGTTGGGGGGGGCCTGCCCATTTTGTTAGTCCCAGGCCCCACAATTCCTGATGGCAGCCCTGGGGCTTGTATATGAGAGATGTATCAAAAATAAATTCTTTGGTGCCAGCAAGTGGGGATTAGGATTCTGGTATTTACTAAAGGTCTAGAAGGGGGAAGTTGAAGAGTGAGTTATATCATCACTTATCACTTATCTTTAAAGCAGGGACCCTGCTAGTTTGGCCAGGTAACCCTGTACTGGAAATCTATTAATCTCAAACCCTGCTGACCTGATTGGGAGACCCTGTTAAGTATGAACAAAGAATTAGGGATGTATAAAAAGAGAATACCATCCAACATTCAATGTCCACTCCTTGGGGTTCAGACAGTCAGGTCTGGGAGTGCATCAGGATATTTCTGTGGGTGAGATCCCCCACCCCATCAGCAGTGCTAAGAACTTTAGTGTCAATTGCCTTAGGGACTCTGAATTATTTATCTATTTTATTTTGTAAGAGAATATTTGCATTATAATCTGTTTGTCATTTTATTAATATTTTTGTAACTAAGCCTTAAAAATATTTTTTGGATTAAACACATTTAATCTAGCATATTCTCCGTGATTCTTATTGAACTTACGTGCCTGGATAGGCCCATGCTACATATTTGTGTGTCATTTGAATGTGATTTATTATTAATCTGTTGGGAGATCGCAGACCTCCGGAGAACAGTCTGCGTGGTGGCAGAAGAACCGTGTATTTTGGTAAGTGACCGCGGTGCGCCGGCATCACAACCAGCTGATCCAGATTGTTGTATCTGCGAGTCAGCCCGGGTTCGTGACAAATTGGTGGCAAGCGGTGGGATAATCATTTTTATTTTTATAAGAACTTAAGTCAATTAGTTGTGTGATTCTGGATAGGATCAGCATTCTAATTGACCGGAGAGTACGCTCAAGGCTTATAATATTGTAAAAGACATACAGTTGCAAATACTTTCTGTCCCCCCCCCCTTCTCTTAGTTTTTCTTTTCTATTTTTATTTGGCAAGAAGTGAGATCCGAGATGGCCGCCGGGTACAAGCATCTAAAGAAGGATGAGCTTTGTGACCTATGTAAGGACAGAGGGATTGTCGGCACCAACAAGAGCAAAGATCAGCTGATCCAAGCACTCCTAGAGGCAGATAAGGGCCAGGATGCTGGAAAGGATAACGCTGAGGCAAACTTTGTTGGGAGAAATCCTCTGACACTGGACATTACCACCGATACTAGAGAAAGGTCGGATACCTTTGCTAGTTCCAGTGATGATATGGCCTTTTATAAGTTCTATGGAAAGTTTTTGGGGAAAAGGACTTTGCGTTGCTCCTGCAGCAATTGCAGCTAATGCATCAGTCCCAAGCCAGGGAAGCAGCGGAACGTGCTGCTGCTGCTAGGGAAGCTGCACGGGAGGTTGCAGAACGGGAAGCAGCGGAACGTGAGGCAGACAAGGAAGCTGCCCGGGAGGTTGCAGAACGTGAAGCTGCAGAATGCCAAGCAGAGCGCTTATACCAGCTGGAGCAGGCTGGGTTACAGTATCAGCCTGCTGCTAGAGACTTGCATGTCACTCACCCAGAGAATTTCCTTGTGCTGGAACCTGAGCTGAGAACCCCATCAGCACCACGGGATCAGAGTGAGCATGTTGTACCAGATCCAGATGATCCATTGCCCACGATGAGTATAGCAGAGCTAATTGAAGAATGTCAGCTGCAAGGTGTCTCCTGCCACAGCAATAATCGCAGTGAGATAATCAAGCAGCTGATATCTGCACAAGAAGACCCAGCCAATGCTTTTAGCGATTATCGCATGTGTATTCTTCGTCTGGGCCCAAAGATGAGTCTTGCATACCAGCTGTGATGTCTAGAGGAGTGTTTTGAATGCGCTTTTCAAGGAGCATGTGATTGGGGGAAACTCCATACCCCATTTTGGCAAGACCAGTGTCGCCGGGTGGATGCTGAAAGGCACCGCCTGCAACAGCTTATTACACAAGCTAGAGAATCAGCCACCAAGCCTACAGAGGTGGCCTGCAAGGAAAAGATGCCCTCACCAGCTACAGTCAACGTGGAGTATTCTGCTGAGTTATTGCATCCGGAGGCCAAGTTCACGCTGCTGAGGAAAGCTGATGGTACTAGCAGCGTACCACCACAGGACGCCCAGAATTTGCTACAGGGGGAGGCCAATTTTGCACAGGACATAATTGTTCAGAATCCTACTTCTATGAGAGAGGTGGGAATGTCTGCGAATAATCCCACAAATGTGTTAGTGGACACTGAAGTTGGACGATTCTTGTCCCAATATGTTCCTGCAAATGTTGTTCCTGCTATCTCTATTGCTTCTATTGCACCGTGTGACTCATCTCAGGTAGTATGTGCTCATACTGAATCTTGCAATGTTGTGACTTTATGTCAAGAACCTGAAATGCTCAGTGATCCTTTTGCATTTTGGAAAGTGACAGAGACATGTGAGGATGATGTCATTGCTGATGTTGATAATGCTGTGACAATACAAGATAACCCTGTTTTTCCCCAGGTGAATTATGATGACCAGTGCAATTTGGGCATAACAGTATGTGATGACAAAAATATTGCTGATCTGTCTGTCCCAGAAACTAACCCTTTTCCGATTCCCAGTGCAGAATCTAGGCAGGCAGAACCGTGTTACATTGCAAATATGTGTGATAGGGGGTTAGCAAATGATTTGATAACTGTTCCCTTATCAGTATTTGAGGTTAATACTGTATGCAACAATGAGTCCAATGTAACCCCTTCATTTACAGTAATGACCCGTCCCACAGCAGCACAGAGGGGCTGTGAGTTAACCCTTGCAGGTGTGGAAACCAGCTCAATAGAGGCTAATCCCCCTCATCCCCCCTCCCTCCTTGTACACAGGTCAGTCTCAGACACTGAATTGGGAAAGGGCGGGGCAGGTGCTGCCCTAACTCCTCACAATGACCAGGTATTCCAGAGGGAAGCTTTCAAAGCTGCACAGGACACTGACCCTAGCCTGGAATCTGTAAGAGCACGAGTTAGCCGAGCAGGTCAGGAAGGGAAACATGTTAGGATCAGCCAGGAATACCAGGAAGGGGAGCCAGATATCATTTTTGTGGAAAATTTAATATCTTTGGAGAGAAATGTCAGGGTTGTACAACAAGGTGCAGTTACTGGCATAGCCGAGTGTCCCACTGTATATGGTACTGGTGAAATTACTCCAGTCCCTGGAGCAAATGATCTGGAAAAATTACAAGTACCAGGGATTGATGGTAATGAAATGTGTAAACGTGTGTCTGATGTGACTCCTGCCATAATTGTAAGTACCAGGGAGGAAGCAGCACAGAGGAGCTGTGCAGTAATCCCTGAAGGAATGAGCAGTGGTCTGCTAGCAGTCACAGAGGACAGTAATATTGTGTGTCCAAAGTCTTACCACCCTCACACAGAGACCCTCATTCCAGCAGGTCTAGGAAGACAGGAAGTTTTCAAGATGGAATCTGGTAGGGTCAGTACAGTAATGTGTTAGAGTCTACCCCTGTTTGTATGGCAACTGAAGGTCCAGGTATCAGGGCCAAAGTACATAGTTCCCAGTATGTGATGTACCCCTGTGCTAAGGTGGGTCATGAGGGGGAGGAAAGGATTCTAGCCCCAACTAACTATGACAGAGAGAACCTTAGCCTCAAACTTCTTGCTGCTGAGCTTGTGATCCTGTCACACACTACTGACCTAGTCATAAGCCACACACCCCCCCCCCCCCCCCCCACTGGGCTGTTGGATAAGGACCTGACTGGAATGCTGGATAGCAATTCATTAGATGATCCTGTGAGGGAGAAGGGTGTATCAGAGTCACAGCTGATCCTACCCCTTGAATTAGAAATGCAGGCTGGTGATCAACTTTTTAAAAATGTGGTGTCTGATTGTACTTTCTCTCCAATGACTGACATGGAGGTTGCAAAAGTTCCCTTTCCTGTTGTAGGTCTCAGGGAGATAAAAATTGACAATGATCACTCCCAGATACTGTGTAAGGAGATGGAGCCAGGGCAGAATGATAAAGGGAAGTACTCCCTACCTGAACAAGCAGTGATTCAGACCAGGTCAGATGAGCTGGAGACCCAGGACTGCCCAGAAGGCATGAGTGAGGTGCCGTACTCAAGGCACAGGGTAGAAGGAGGTATCTGTCACCCACAACCAGACATGGGGGAGGCTTTAGCTTCAGGGTCTACCCCTAAGGTTGATGAGAAGGTTGTGTCTATGTTAGGTACTGCCGAAATACTCCCATTCTGACTCCCACTCTATCACCTTAAACTAAATACTTAGGACTTTCGTGGAGTCTCAGGGAAGAGACCAGGAGGGGTTCCCGCCGCATCGCCGCTTTGCATACCGTGAGGTGCCGCAGGAACCCACTGGCTTCTCACCCTCTGGACTCCTATACAGGCGCAGGGTGTGTGGCCCCTTAGATTTGGTTAAGAAAGAGTGGGAAGGTAAATTGATTAAACTGAATCAAACTGAAACGTCAGTGGTGTCGTTCATGGTGACGTTCAGGTAGGAGTTACAGTCCCTAAGGGGAATGGCGCAGAATGACCTGAACCCTGCGCAGGTGAAACAAAAGCTCTGGTATGACTGCAGCATGAGGGAGGGCATCTGTGAGTTGGGCCACAAGGGCCTGGTGCTGAGCCCTATGCAGCTGACCAAGCTACAGGCTGCCTGGGAAAGTCCCCAGCTAATAGTGCCACATCTCCAAGATGTCAACTATGTGTTGGCAGCAGGGGAGGGATGGAAGAGTGAGACTGTGTACCACAGTAATTTGCTCAGAGCTTGGCATGACATGGAAACTTGTAATAGCCATGTGTCACCTAAATGAAAATGATCAGAAACCTGACCCCTTGGTAAATGTAGCAGCTGATGCTAAAGAGGCAGATTGGTACTGCAATGAGGTAACATGGTATTGGGGGTCACAGGAGAGAATGTGATAGGTGGACCAGGCCCAACCCACAACGAACTATAAATCCAGCTAACCTCATAAATATTGCATGCCTCCCTTCACCATCCAAGTCACTAAAATGTGCATTATGGAATGCACGCTCTGTCTGCAACAAACTAACATCCATCCATGACCTCTTTATTTCAACCAACCTCAACCTTCTGGCAATAACAGAAACATGGCTAACACAATCAGACACTGTCTCCCCTGCTGCACTTTCACATGGTAACCTACACTTCTCACACACCTCCAGGCCTGGCAATTGTAAAGGAGGTGGGGTAGGAATATTACTCTCCCAATCTTTCACATTCACAGTTCTCCCACAGGTACCTTCACTCACATTTACATCATTTGAAGTACATTCTATCAGGACTTTCACCCCTTTCTCTCTGCGAGTTGCTGTTATCTATCGCCCGCCTGGGCCACCGCACCAATTTCTGGAACATTTTTCAGCCTGGCTCCCTCACTTCCTATCCTCAGACATCTCCACCATCATTATGGGTGATTTCAATATCCCCATTGACAGTCCACAATCTCCTCATGCCACCAAACTATTCTCTCTAACCTCCTCTCTTGGCCTCTCCCAATGGACTGACTCCTCTACTCATAAGGAGGGCCACTGCCTTGATCTTGTATTTACCAGACTATGCTCAGTTTCTGATTTCACTAATGCTCCTTTCCCTCTCTCAGATCACAATCTTATCACCTGCACACTTTCCTCCATTACATCAACCTCAATGTCAGTGAAATCAACCAAACCTCCTAAAACCCGCAGAAATATTAATGTGATTAACTTTCAACAACTATCTACCTCTCTACAACAACAACTCTCACCAATTTCTGCACTCACTTCTCCTGAGACTGCTGCATCACAGCTAAACCAGATTTTAGTAAAAGCCCTCGATGAAGTAGCTCCAGCTACCCATCACACTCCGCGTAGACTCAGACGTCAACCGTGGCATTCTAACTTAACAAGGCATCTACAAAAACTCTCACGTAAAGTAGAACGTCAGTGGCGAAAGTCTCGCACTCCAAGTGACTTCCTCACATATAAGTCTATCTACAACTCTTATCGTACTGCTCTGGACACTGCCAAGTAAATATATTTCCAATCTCTAATCTCTGCTCAAGCCTCTAACCCCAAGCGACTTTTTAATACATTTAAACTGCTTCTTACCCCTCCCTCACCCAAGCCACCTGCTACTATCTGTGCACAAGATCTTGCTTCCTATTTCAAGGACAAGATTGATAATATCCGAAATGAAATGTTATTCTCTTCCTCAGCTAGTGACCTACTCAATTCCCTACCTGAACCCTCTGGCACATTCTCTTCATTTGACCCCACAAATGAAGATGAAGTATCTACACTCTTCTCATCCTCCTACTCTATTACCTCTCCTCTAGATCCTATACCCTCACAAATTAGTAAAGCTCTGTCTCCTGTGCTCATCCCAACCCTAACTAAAATCTGTAATCTCTCTCTTTCTACTGGCATCTTTCCATCACTGTTCAAGCATGCAGTGATTACTCCCATTCTGAAAAAAAAAAATTCTGACCCTAACACTCTCTCTAATTACCGTCCTATCTCCCAGCTCCCATGCCCCTCCAAGCTACTGGAGAGACTTGTCTACACCCGCCTCACACACTTTCTTAACACCCACAACTTATTGGACCCACTTCAGTCTGGCTTCCGTTCCCAGCACTCCACAGAGACAGCACTGACTAAGGTAGTAAATGATTTGGTCACTGCCAAGGCTAAAGGCCATTATCACTTCTAATTCTTCTAGATCTCTCTGCTGCTTTTGACACTGTTGACCACTCTCTTCTCGTACAAACATTACAATCCCTAGGTCTTAAGGACACAGCCCTTTCTTGGTTCTCTTCCTACCTATCTGATCGCTCTTTTTCTGTTCGTTTTTCTGATTCTGCCTCCTCTTCGCTACCTCTATCAGTTGGAGTACCGCAAGGCTCTGTCTTAGGTCCTTTGCTATTCTCAATCTATACCACCTCTCTTGGCAAACTAATCCGCTCTTTTGGATTTCAGTACCATCTGTATGCGGATGATACTCAAATCTACCTATCCTCTCCAGATTTATCACCATCTGTATTGGTCCGTGTCACTGAATGTATTTTTGCCATTTTATCTTGGATGTCATCTCGCTACCTGAAACTTAATATTTCTAAAACAGAATTAATTATATTTCCACCGGCCAATAACAGTTACCAATCTGATCTCTTTATCACTGTTGATAACTCAACAATCCACCCCACCCCACAAGCTCGCTGCCTTGGTGTCATCCTTGATTCTGAATTGTCCTTTGTTCCCCACATTCAATCTGTCTCAAAATCATGTTACATACATCTAAAAAACATATACAAAATTCGACCATATCTCACACAAGACACTGCAAAAACTCTAATCCATGCACTCATTATTTCCCGCATTGACTATTGCAATAGTCTCCTTACTGGTCTTCCCAAAAACAGGCTATCGCCATTACAATCCATTATGAATGCAGCTGCGAGGCTTATCTTCCTTGCCAAACGTTCATCGTCTGCTGCCCCGCTCTGTCAGTCCCTCCATTGGTTGCCAGTTTTCTACCATATTCAATACAAAATACTGTTACTTACACATAAGGCCATTAACCGAATTACACCAACATACATCTCTTCACTCATCTCAAAATATCTCCCAACCCGACCTCTCCGCTCAGCACAAGAACTGCGTCTCTCATCCCCACGCATTACTTGCTCCCATTTACGGTTACAGGACTTTCTTCGGGCTGCACCCACTCTATGGAATGCCTTACCACACACAATAAGACTTACCTCTACTCTTCAATCCTTCAAGCGTTCCCTGAAAACTCACCTCTTCAGACAAGCTTGTCAGATTCCAGAACCGACCACATAACCTTCATAGCTTCCATGTCTTATCACATCCCCTCTCACAGTCCACACATAACCTCACATATTGTCTTTCTTTCACATACTCCTGACACTTTGCCGACAATCCTGTGTGACTGGATCATGCAGCCCACCAAGAAACTCTGCATTCTGGCCAGACCAAATTGCAATATATATAGCACCTATCCTTGTGTATCAATGCCTGTTTCCCTATAGATTGTAAGCTTGCAAGCAGGGCCCTCTTACCTCTATGTCTGTCTGTTATTACCCTGTTTTGTTCTATCAATGTTTCCAATTGTAAAGCGCAACGGAATATGCTGCGCTATATAAGAAACTGTTAATAAATAAATAAATAAAATAAATCACTGTCTCTCCTGTGTCCAACTTCAGGGGGGCGTGTGACGATTAATCACAAGAATAATCGCCAGAAATAATATTTTGTGAACTATGAAGTCCTTTAATTGAACTGTGTGTGTCTAGAAGGGCTGAGGTATTACCCCACCTCTTTTGAAGATAGGCATTCCAGGAAGAGGGGTTGATAATGATCTATGTCCTGTGATTTGAGGAGTGTTATAGAACTGTGTGTCCTTTAGTTCTATAGACTGTATAAACATGGTATGTCCATTGCTATTTGGTGTGCAGGTCAGAAAGGGCTGGAGTTAGCAAGTGAATGGCTTTCAGGTAACCAAATGATGTATATCCCTCACAGTATGAGGCCATGTGTGAACAACTCTCCCTTTTTGTGACCCCTGAAGTCAGTGTCCTAGATCATAATCCCAGAACCAGACCTCCTGTTACTTCAGTGCCCTACTTCTAAAGACTATTATAGAGGCTAAGATAAGGATTCTGGTATTTACTATAGGTATAGAAGGGGGAAGTTGAAGAGTGAGTTATATCATCAGTTATCTTTAAAGCAGGGACCCTGCTAGTTTGGCCAGGTAACCCTGTACTGGAAATCTATTAATCTCAAACCCTGCTGACCTGATTGGGAGACCCTGTTAAGTATGAACAAAGAATTAGGGATATATAAAAAGAGAATACCATCCAACATTCAATGTCCACTCCTTGGGGTTCAGACAGTCAGGTCTGGGAGTGCATCAGGATATTCCTGTGGGTGAGATCCCCCACCCCATCAGCAGTGCTAAGAACTTTAGTGTAAGTTGTCTTAGGGACTCTGAATTATTTCTCTCTTTTATTTTGTAAGAGAATATTTGCATTATAATCTGTTTGTCATTTTATTAATATTTTTGTAACTAAGCCTTGAAAATATTTTTTGGATTAAACACATTTAATCTAGCATATTCTCCGTGATTCTTATTGAACTTACGTGCCTGGATAGGCCCATGCTACATATTTGTGTGTCATTTCAATGTGATTTATTATTAATCTGTTGGGAGATCGCAGACCTCCGGAGAACAGTCTGCGTAATGGCAGAAGAACCGTGTATTTTGGTAAGTGACCGCGGTGCGCCGGCATCACAACCAGCTGATCCAGATTGTTGTATCTGCGAGTCAGCCCGGGTTCGTGACAACATGTAATGAAAGTGTTCCCTAATCCTCTACCAACAACATACATGTGTCACATAAAGATGATGCAGACACCCACAGTTGGAAATACAATAAGATCCAGACCTCACAACTGGGATGTAGTCAAAATATAGACAGTCAAAACATAGACAATGAAAAGGTCGACAACAAGATGTCAACAGTCAAAGTGTCAACATGGTGGAAACATGTCGACAACCAAAAAGGTCGACATGAACATAAGGTTTACAGCGTCATAAGCTGGACAGTTAAAATGTAGACAACCAAAATGTAGACACAGTTAAAATGTTGACAGTTATAATATCAAAATATAAAATGATGGTGACCAGTCATAATGGACAAATGTACAAGAGAGTGTCCCACTGAGAGCCGTGCACTGAGCATGTGCAGTCACCCTGTAATGTCAGCTAATAGTGTCCCACTGAGAGCCGTGCACTGAGCATGTGCAGTCACCCTGTAATGTCAGATAATAGTGTCCCACTGAGACCCGTGCACTGAGCATGTGCAGTCACCCTATAATGTCAGCTAATAGTGTCCCACAGAGAGCCGTGCACTGAGCATGTGCACTCACCCTGTAATGTCAGCTAATAGTGTCCCACTGAGAGCCGTGCACTGAGCATGTGCAGTCACCCTATAATGTCAGCTAATAGTGTCCCACAGAGAGCCGTGGCGCACAGTTTGGGAACCACTGTTTTCTGGAAGATAATAGCTAGAATCTGATTGGTTGCTATGGGCAACATCTCCATATCTAAAAACTCTCACTTTAGTAAATATACCCACTAGACATTTAAATTATAGCATATTGCAAATTAAGAAGAAGAAAAAAAAGGAAACCAACACTTAAGTTATCCCAGTGGTAAATGGTTTTTGCCTTTACTAGACCTAATGCAGTTCTCATTGCGTTTTAGACACTGGCTAGTGTGTACAGGGGTCCCCTTATATGTACAGTGCATTAATGTGATATATATACATACCTCCCAATTTTTACTTCCTAGAAGAGGTACAGTTTGCGCTACGTAGGCGAGCACATCCGAAAAGGGGCGGGGCTTAGAATAAAAGAAGTGGAGCCTCTGGAGAATGGGGCACCCCCTGTTTGCATCACTGTGGGGGGAGTTCCCAGCACGCAGCCCCCAGGCTCTCCCTGCACTAGTGAACAGATGCCGTGGATGATCATGATTGTGTCCTGTATTATTATACACTTTACGTTATACTGCATTCCCAGGACTATGGCGTAATCACTACAGTGCATAATCTGGTGGATTATACTGCATGAACTATCAGTACTTACTATATATATTTATAGAGGGGCCCAGACTAAGCTCTGCAGTGGCCATGTTGTCTGCAGGCTATGTCCTCTCCAATGGTTGGCCAAGCCTCTGGTGGCTGGTCACACCTATTAAGCATGGGCCCCTACTTCTGCATTTTTCTGGTGGGCCCTTCATGCCCCTTTCCGACTGCCCACAGAAAACTGGTGGACAGAATGGAGGATATACCCTGCTTTCTATATTGGTACATACCAGTAACACTTCATTTTGCCCTTAAACAAGTGGAATCAACAGTTTACTTATATTTTTAGGGCAGAATTAATAAATAGGCCTACACATTGTACCTACACATTTACAGTACATACAATACATTAATAGTTTTATTGCTGCAACAATATGCATGTTACTTGTACAACTGTTATGGTGTCATATGTAACTGTGAAAGCCCAGCTCTAATTGGTTGCATCTATGCTCCCATGTGGCAGGAGTATTATGGGATAGGCTGACAGGCGGCATTATGTTAGTGAGGTGAGTGCCTCTGGCTTGTGATGTGTGCTGAGGTACAGACGATGGCTCTGAGATATTAAGGGATTCCTAGAAGGGGAACTTCTCTAACGCCAGGAATAAGTTACAGCTTTTTTCTCCTGTTAATTTGTATACAAATAATAATAATAATAATAATAATTATTATTATTATTATTATTATTATTATTAATAAAGATTATTATATTTTATGTATTATATGACTTTTATATGAGTATACTAAAAGGGTGCTGCCATGGCCACGCCCCCTGTATTGGGCTTGATTTGAAATTCACAGTTGCTCTTTTTCCATTGTGATGCCAGCTGCTTCTCTGTGATGTCACCTCAGCCCATTGTGATGTCACCTCTCCTATATACACTCCACCCCAGGAAGTGTAAGGCCACACCTTTGCTATAATGAAAGGTGAACGGATCAATCTTCGGATGGACCCAAAGCTATTGAAAATACCCCCTTCCTCAGCCCGTCTGGTGCTGTACGAGGTCTGCATAGCGTCCCAGCATGTGCCTGTGGTGACCCAACGTATGCAGGCGGCGTCCCTTATTTGGCGCATGGCTCCAAGGGAAGACGGCATGGAGCGCCAGCCTGGATATGTGGCTCCCCTCATTGGGCACTTGGAGCCCCAACACGGGTGCGTGGCTCGCCAACATAGCCACATAGCCCCACTCCTGGAACGCAGGGCTCTGCTCCAGGAGCGTGTGGTGCCCCACTATGGGCGTGCAGTGCCCCAAAATAAGAGCATGGAGCCCCGTCAGAGGCGTGGGCAGCTGCTCCTGGAACGCGCACGTGTGGCACTACTCCAGCACGGCGTGAAGCCACAACGTGTAAACACGGAGCCCCCCATGGAGCATGTAGAGCCACAAAATAAGAGCATGGAGCCCCGTCAGAGGCGTGTGCAGCTGCTCCTGGAACGCGCACGTGTGGCCCTACTCCAGCACAGCGTGAAGCCACAACGTGTACACACGGAGTCCCTCTTGGAGCAGGTAGAGCTCTTACACGGACGTGTAATACGACGCTCTCTCACATCTTGCTCCCCTAAGCCACCCCTTACCATCTCTGCAGTGGCCTATCCACCCCGTCCCCCACCACCACGTGCCCCTCGCCACGTGTGAAGCCTCTCCATCCCCTCCCATATACTGTCACCTCCACTCAGATGCCATCTGTGACAGTATATCCCCACCAGGCAAATAACACCCAGTCTGACCTGAAACATCACAGAAGGGGATCTGACCATCTTCTACCAGGCATCAATAACACCCTGGGGTGGACTTTATGACAGCAAACTCAGGATATTCACACTGCCCAGAGGACAAAGTGGACATTCGGTAAGTAGAGAGGGTGCACTTGTCACCAAAGATTAGTTATGATATCAATTGTTTTACAATTAAAACTTAGGGGGAGATTTAACAAGTCTGGAGAAAGATAAAGCACCAACCTAATCACCCTCTAACTGTCATGTTACCGGCTGTGCCTGAGAAATGACATTCAGGAGCTGATTGGATGATACTTTATCTCTCTCCAAACTTTATTCATATGGTTAAATTACATTTCTGGAATAATTACTCTGCATTAATTGTTAAACACAGCAAAATAAAATAAAGAGTGTCACAAATTGGGATAGGGGTGATGCTTTCTCATATACATGGGTAAGAATATAGATCTAGGGAGACGGGAGTTCATGTATAGAGAGGTAAGGATATAGAGCTCATGAATAGAGAGGTAAGGATATAGAGCTCATGTACAGTATAGAGAGGTACGGATATAGAGCTCATGTACAGTATAGAGAGGTAAGGATATAGAGCTCATGTACAGTATAGAGAGGTAAGGATATAGAGCTCATGTACAGTATAGAGAGGTAAGGATATAGAGCTCATGTATAGAGAGGTAAGGATATAGAGCTCATGTATAGAGAGGTAAGGATATAGAGCTCATGTACAGTATAGAGAGGTAAGTATATAGAGCTAAGGATCTCATGTATAGAGAGGTAAGGATATAGAGCTATGGAGTTCATTTATAGACAGCTCATGTATATAGAGGTAAGGATATAGAGCTAGGGAGCTCATGTATAGAGGTAAGGATATAGAGCTAGGGAGCTCATGTATAGAGAGGTAAGGATATAGAGCTAGGGAGCTCATGTATATAGAGGTAAGGGTATAGAGCTAGGGTGCTCATGTATAGAGAGGTAAGGAGATATAGAGCTAGGGAGCTCATGTATATAGAGGTAAGGGTATAGAGCTAGGGAGCTCATGTATAGAGAGGTAAGGATATAGAGTTAGGGAGCTCATGTATATAGAGGTAAGGGTATAGAGCTAGGGAGCTCATGTATAGAGAGGTAAGGATATAGAGCTAGGGAGCTCCTGTATAGAGAGATAAGGATATACAGCTAGGGAGCTCATGTATAGAGATATAAGCATATAGATCTAGGGAGCTCATGTATAGAGAGGTAAGGATATAGAGCTAGGGAGCTCATGTATATAGCGGTATATAGATGTAAGGATATAGATCTAGGGAGCTCATGTATAGAGAGGTAAGGATATAGAGTTAGGGAGCTCATGTATAGAGAGGTAAGGATATAGAGTTAGGGAGCTCATGTATAGAGAGGTAAGGATATAGATCTAGGGAGCTCATGTATATAGAGGTAAGGATATAGAGCTATGGAGGTCATGTATATAGAGGTAAGGATATAGAGCTAGGGAGCTCATGTATAGAGAGGTAAGGATATAGAGATGTAAGGATATAGATCTAGGGAGCTTATGTATAGAGAGGTAAGGATATAGAGTTAGGGAGCTCATGTATAGAGATGTAAAGATATAGATCTAGGGAGCTTATGTATAGACAGGTAAGGATATAGATGTAGGGAGGTCATGTATAGAGAGAGTCAGCATGTTGCTCACATGAGTCTTATTCCCCAGAGAAATACACTGGAATAGAATCTATACTAATTTGTTCTTCCCCTTCTCTATCTTCTCTTTAGCTATATGAGACTGTTCCTATTGGAGGCTCTGAGTTACTGAGGACCTGCTCAGAGGCGTCTGACATTGGCACATAGACAGGACATACAGATGTGGGCACAGGAAGCAATGACATGAGCATTAGAGAGGACGCACCAGGCACCTGAGTGACTACGGAGCTCTAATGGTCACAACAAAAGTGCCACCTCCTTAGTCCCAGAACCAGCTCTTTCATTAAACTTTTATGGTTTGCACCTAAAACACCACTTGGTTTAGAGTCATTTATGTCACACATTAGTGTGAGAAGACGGGATGTACTAACACTAAAATGCAGTAAAATACATTAATAAATGCCGCTATGCATGTGATGAGATACGGGCTCTATTCTATACAATGTGCAATGCTTGATACATCCCGCCCAGAGTGAGAAGGCATCTAGAATATACATATTATATGTGGTCATTTTATAGGTATAAAACAGGTCATTATTATTTTCCTGCTCATGCAGTCCTGATTGGCTGCTTGTGTGCTCTAGTCCTGATTGGCTGCTTGTGTGCTCTAGTCCTGATTGGCTGGCTGCCCGCTCCTGCAGTCCTAATTGGGAGCTGCTGTTTCTGAAAAATATGAGATATGGTAAGAACTTACCCTTGTTATCTCTATTTCTACGAAGTCCATAGGGTTCCACAGGGTACCTTGGGGTATAGGCGATGGCGGCAGATATCCAGGCACCACAGAGTTAAACTTTCAGCCTCCCAGGATGCACTGGGGTCCCTCTCCTATACCCCGCCCCCGAGCCTCAGGCCACTCAGTTTCGTAGCAAGCCATAGGCCGGAGCAGGAGCAAAAAAGAGAGAGAAGACAGTCTGGAACACACAGGAATCACATTCTCACCAGAAGGAGAAGGAGAAACCGGTGACCAGATCAAAGCCCATCTGCAGTACAGGTGCGACAGGGCGGGAGTCCTGAGGAACCTTATGGACTTCGTAGAAATAGAGATAACAAGGGTAAGTTCTTACCATATCTCATATTTTCTACTTCAGGGTCCATAGGGTATCCACAGGATACCTTGGGGATGTCCCAAAGCAGTATCCTTTAAGGGTGGGGACGCTCCTGTGCTGTAAGGAGAATCCACCGCCCGAAGGAAGCATCCTGAGAGGTGAAGGTATCAAAAGCATAATACCTTACAAAAATATGGACAGATGACCACTTGGCTGCCAATCACCGCTGAGGCGCCACGTCGAGCTGCCCACGAAGGACCCACAGACCTAGTGGAAGAGCTTTAATAGAGGATGGAACAGGAAGTCCTGTGAATCCATCCTGCCAAAGTTAGCGTAGTGGCAGGCCAACCCTTTTTATGGAAACCAGAAAGGACAAAACCGAGAGTCTGAATTCATAAATGGACTGGTACGGTCAACTTTCTTAGCGCCCTCACCAGCAGACAGGACTGGGGAAGTAAAGGCCGGTACTATAGTTTCCTCATTGATGTGGAAACTAGACACCCCCGTAGGTAAAAAACCAGGGCAAGTGCGAAGCACTGCCCTGTTCCTAGGAAAGATGAGAAAAAGGGAGGTCTACATGACAGAGCCTCCCATTCTGAGATCCTACTGGCCAAATTAAGAGCCAGAAGGAATACAGTCCTAGCCGTAAGCCATTTGAAAACTGAGCCCAGTGGATCAAATGGCGGTCCTCAGAGGGCCCTAAGGACCACAGCCAAATCCCAAGGAGCCACAGGTGGAACAAAGGGATGCTGAATATAAAGTACACCCTGCACAAAGGTGCGGACATCAGGAAGAGTAGCAATCCTACACTGAAACCATACTAACAGGGCAGAAACCTGCACCTTCAGGTAAGCAAGGCGAAGACCGTTATCTAAGCCCACCTGTAGGAAAGCCAACCTCTGGATATCCGGAATACCCGAGGAGCCTAGCCTCTAGGGCGACACAACTGAAAGAAAGTATACCATATCTAATGGTAAATTCTTGCAGATAAAAGCTTCCGAGCTCTTAGCATGGACAGAGCCCCTGTTAACTATAGAGCTGGAAAAACTCCTAGACTTTAAGAGGGCAGTCTCCACCGCCACACCGTCAAGGACAGACAACCCAGGTCTGGGTATCAGCCAGGATCCTGAGACAACAGGTCTGGGCGTAGAGGCAACAGCTTCGGAGTGTTAACTGAGAGGCTCCGAAGATCTGAGTAATAGTGCCATCTGGCCCACGCTGGAGCTATCAGCAGGAGCGTGCCTCCTTCTTGCTATTACTGGAGGAAGAAGGGATAACGGAGGGACGAGGTACACAATTTGGAAGGTCCACTGGACCTACCTACGTCTATCAGAAGAGTCTCATCTCTGAAAGGCTCCACTTGTTCACCAGAAGATTGAACACCTCCTGATAAAGAGGACATTTCCCTGAATGCACGTCTTGACGGCTGAGAAAGCCTGCTTTCCATCTGAGGATTCCTGAATGAACACTGCCGATGACGGCAGGGATATAGCCTTCCACCCAAGCCAGAATTCGGGACACCACTGTTAGTGTCGCCTGACTTCGGGAACCTCCTAGGTGGTTTACATAAGCCATCATGATGGCGTTGTTAGACTATACCTGCACGGTATTTCGGTGGAGGACCTGTCCTGCATGCTGGAGAACCTTGAATACTGCTCAGAGTTCTCAGATGTTTATGGGAAGCGCAAAAACTACTGGTGTCCACCTGCCCTGGAACAAGTGTGGACCCGTCACTGCTACCCAGCCATGGATACTGGTGTCCGTCGTCAGAAGGACCCTGTCCGCAATCCCAAAGGGGGTGCCCCTTGTTTAGGTGAGTTTTCCGCAGCCATCAGGCCAGAGAGAGACAAACCTCCGGGGAAAGCCTATTGACTTTATCCTATGGGGCAACCCATCCCATCCGGAGAGGATCAAGTTTTTCAGAGGTTTAGAGTGAAGCTGGGTACTCTCCACCATGTCGAACAGCGACACCCTGGAACCCAGGAACCACATTGCCAAGTGAATAGACACTCGGCGACTCTGCAGGCAACTGCGTACCCTTGCCTGTAATGCAGAGATCTTTTCATCAATCACAAAGATCCTCAGATGTTGGGATATGGAGCATCCTCTGTGAAGAATCAGAGAGGACCATTTCCAGTTTATCAGTCAGCCCTAATGTAGCAACACAGATATTGTCCGTTGCATATGGCACTGAAGTATCTCTGGAGACCGTGGTAACAACAGGAGGTCGCGCGGATAGGGAAACAAGCGGACCCCTTGCATCCGCAGGTGGGCTGCCATAACTGCCATGACCCTGGTAAAACGTGAGGCACAGAGGCCAGACCAAGGGGCAATGCCAGAAACTGGAAATGCTTAACGACCACTGCAAACCTGAGGAAAACACTGGTGTGCTAAGAGGGATAGTCAGGTAGTCACCCTGAATATATCCACAAAATTCCCAGGCTCCATTGAATGATGGAATGCAGGGTCCCCCTCCCGAACCAAGGAACCCTTAAGAATTTGTTGAAGGATTCGAGGTTGAGAATGTCCTGGTAAGACCCATTGGGTGTCTGTACCAGAAAGAGGATGGAGTAATACCTCGTTCCCCTTTGGGGCAACGGAATAGGTACTATAACTCCTGCCTAGAGCATAGAGTGTAACACCCTCAAAAATTGCAGGGCCTTGTCCTGAATTGACAGAAGACCTGTAACGAAAAACCATCTGGGAGGCTTATACCGGGAGGAGAGGACATACCTTCAAGAAAATACTTCTTACCCCAGTGTCCGTGGTGGTCAGACACCAGCACTGGGCGAACTGGAGAAGACTCTCGGGTCTCCCGAGAGGAGGCCCGTCCCGTGAGGCTGAAGGCTTATAGTCCAACTTGGGAGTAGGACGTCTTGTACTCCAAGCCTGTTGTTATGGCTGAGCAGATTTCCTGGCTACTGACTGTCTTGGAAAGCTGTATTTTAGACTCACCCTGGCTTTCCAAGAGCGCAACCACAGGGAGCGGCAAGCCGCTACTGCTGCCGAGGAGATTCTGGAAAGGAGTAGGCTATATGTAAGACCGTCTCATTATGAACGTAGCAAAGTCTCTGAGAATTTGCTACTATCCACCTGCTCTGCTGGAGAGTCAGTGTGCAGAGATCCAGTTACCTACTCAGCGCTCCATGGCTCTGGCCCCCCAGCACACGGCCATAGCCGGCCTGGAAGCCCCTCCAGCAAGGGAATATTGGATTTTAGATATATTTGCCCCTTGCAATCTGGAACCTCCTTCAAAGAGGACCTGGAGGGCATGGGCAACGTAGCACTCCTCACTAGGCGTGTAACATGAGAATATACCCGTAAAGGTAACTCTCATTCGGAAATGTAATTATCTGCAAAGGGGTATGCAAAAGGTCAACCGTTTTTGAGGCTGGAACCGCTTACCCGGATTTTCCACGCCTCCTCTAAATGATCCACCTGACCAGATAGAGGAATTACAGTGGCAACACCCTTATCCTTAAAGAAGGCATATTTGGATTTAGCCACGGGGGATATGTAATAACCAAAGCCGCACGGACTGCCCGTATAAGGCCAGGTATATAGACTTTAGACCCAGACTACGCCTCCTTTGCACTAAGGGGCTCGTGTCTGAAAAAGTCAATAATGTCACCGTCATCAGACGTCATGACTTTACCCGTCTGAGACCCGAAAGGCCGTTTAGAAGGCCGAAATGGTGATTCCCCTTATAAAACGTCCATCAGGTGCTATACCATTTGGACAATAAATTCACCCACACAGGCTCCTGCGAGACCTGGGGGGGGTGAAAAACAGGATACACTGGGGTACCATCAACTGTCCAGGGACTCCTGCATGTGATGAGACCACCACAGGCTGCGATAACCCCTATGGGGAAACGCAGGGGGCGTTGCCCACAAGGGCTGTAAGCATCTTAGCTAGCCGAGGACGGTCCCCTTTTTTGTGCAGGCACAGTGACAGAAATAGGGCGTGATATATAATACAACATGCCCTCCATAAACCCTCAGCGTCTACATATCCCTCAGCTAACTGCACATGATATCAGTACATTATAGCTGGAAGAGGATATCCTCGTTCACTTTCAGACATGAGGAGTGTGAACGGAGCGTATGTGACCTCCCACACAGAAAAAACACGTTTACTGTGAGGTAATAAACACCCTGCAACACCGCACCGCAAGGGCTGTAGCAGAAGAACAGGGATAGGAAAAAGGCTGACAGTCAGAAATGAAAGTACACAGCGCTAGCATTTAAGTCACATACAATGCACAGATAACATCCTGCATTAGAAGCACTGCGATCAACTACACAGACCAGAGCCTGGTAGGAAACAGTGCTGCATACACTGACCTTAATTGAAGGAGAGGTATGCGGGGGACCCGGACCGCAATGGCACCTGTATCAGCTTCCAGCAGCGTTTGCCATCCCCAGCACATGTAGTGAGAAAATGGCCACCGAGGAGTAGAGAGGAGGCAGGGCCTGGGGAAGGAGCGCTGACACAGCCCGCTCAGACCGCTGTGGAATGGCACTGTGCAGCGGGGGAGACGCCGGCTGTGAGACAGGGAAGGCGTTCTCCCCTGGCCTGCTATTAACCCCTGGGACGCCGCGCTGTACCGCACATGCTGCGGTCCGCTGTCCCTGGTGGTCTAGTGGAAGGCGCAGGATCAGTACCTGGCCCCACGCGCAGCCGGTCCCCAGGGAGCCCCCTGCCTGGGGACCAAACAGGACTGTGTTACCGGCTGCCCACCGCGGGACCCCGCCGCTTACCTTGATCCCTGTGCATCCGGCCACAGTCCAGGTAGCCGGGGTCACCGCTAGCTGTGACCCCAGCTACCTACCAGCATCCCCGGATCGGTAAAGCGTTCTGGTACCGGCGGGGTGTAGGAGTGACAGCATGGACGTCAATACTGACTGTCCTATGCTGGAGCACTCTAGTTGTGCAGCCACAGCTGCGAAGAAATCTTCAGGGGCCTTAAAAAGACCCCCCTCTGTACGGTGCGACTGGTCCGGCCAGGCACCGACGAAAAGTGAGTGGCCTGAGGCTCGGGGGCGGGGTATAGGAGAGGGACCCCAGTGCATCCTGGGAGGCTGAAAGTTTAACTCTGTGGTGCCTTGATGTCTGCCGCCATCGCCTATACCCCAAGGTATCCTGTGGATACCCTATGGACCCTGAAGTAGAAATAAACATTTTCATCCAGTGGGGCAAATCCATTTGTTCTCTATATTATAGTATATTCAGGGACCCTCTTGCTGCATCTTATGTATGTATCTTATGGCCATAGTATAGCTTCTGGCATCTGTCTATTTTTATATTTTGGATTTACAGAGGGATTTATTATTTTTTTTAGCTACCAAAACTAAATAGAAGCTTTTGAGTAGAGGTCCCCATACACGAGGGATCGCTGCGTTCCTGTGATCCTGCAACCCGGTATCTTTAGATTGGTGCAATCCAACATGTTGGATTTCACTGATTTGCCAATCATGATCAAAATATGATTGTGATCTGCAGGTGGGGGTACTGATGGGTTGCTCAATTAGCAGTGATTGGCAGTACGGAAGACACATGGGGGAGGGCACAGGGAAGCAGAGGACCCCGGAGGCCCCTCTGCCATCAGTGGCTGCTGGGAGATTACTGGGTGCAACCATGTTCTGTAACGCACAGCCCAGAGTGGTCGCAAACAATGTGACCACTCCAGGCAGGTGGCTAAAGGTTTGTCACAAAGTGGAGGTGGCTGTTTGGGGAGGATCTGCTGTCACCAAGGCCCCTCAGTGTTCTCCCCAGGCTGATTTTTTGGGGCACATTGCCCAAGAGAAACAACCTATCATCCGGCCCTTCCCCTCGCCCCAATGCGCCGCATTCCCGATCACCCTCAGTGTCCTTGTTGCCACGGACACGGATGCGACGTCGAGCTGCGCCGGCATCACATGTTCTTCACATCGGAGGTTCCGTGTCTGCAGGCAATAAGGACATGTTAGTGAAGGTTCCGGGTGATGGGCCACGGTTCATGGGGCTGGGAAAGGTGTCAGGCAGGGGACACAACATTGGGGTAGGGAAGAGTGCCGGGCAGGGAATGCAGCATTGGGGCAGGGGGAGGTGCCGGGCAGGGGATGTGGCATTGGGGCGGGGGAAAGTGCCGGGCAGGGGATGTGGCATTGAGGCAGGGGAGAGTGCCGGGCAGGGGATGAGGCATTGGGGCGGGGGAAAGTGCCGGGCAGGGGATGTGGCATTGGGGCGGGGGAAAGTTGTCCATCACAGTGCAGGGGCGGTGTCAGGCTTGAAGGCAAAGATCCCTCCTCCTGTATAAAAGCACGGGTGCACTGGTCAAGCGGAAATAGTCATCTGAACTGATTAAAGAGAGCCTGCAAGTGGGGCCAGTACCTGGAGCTGTATCAAAAATAAATTCTTTGTAGCCTGCAAGTGGGGACAGTATTTGAGGGCTGTATAGAAAAAATATAGTCTGTGTAGCCTGCAAGTGGGGCCTGTATCTGAGAGATGTATCAAAAATAAATTCTTTGTAGCCTGCAAGTGGGGCTTGTATCTGAGAGATGTATCAAAAATAAATTCTTTGGTGCCAGCAAGTGGGGCCTGTATCTGGGCCTCTAAGAAGAAGGAGGAGAATTAATATATAAATTGTTATTTCAAGTTTAAATCACTATAAGGTCAGGATTTAAAACATTTTATTATTGCTAATGCCCCCACCCGGCTACTTCTTGATGCCACCCGGCTGGAAAAATTTTCTGGGGAGAATACGGCCCCTGGTGGTGATCAATACCTGATCTGGATTTCACATTAAATGCATATCAACCACTACTGCCCTGACTTCTCATCAATAGAGCAGACTGATTGTACCAACATGTAATGAAAGTGTTCCCTAATCCTCTACCAACAACATACATGTGTCACATAAAGATGATGCAGACACCCACAGTTGGAAATACAATAAGATCCAGACCTCACAACTGGGATGTAGTCAAAATATAGACAGTCAAAACATAGACAATGAAAAGGTCGACACCAAGATGTCAACAGTCAAAATGTCAACATGGTGGAAAAATGTCGACAACCAAAAAGGTCGACATGAACATAAGGTTTACAGCGTCATAAGCTGGACGGTTAAAATGTAGACAACCAAAATGTAGACACAGTTAAAATGTTGACAGTTATAATATCAAAATATAAAATAATGGTGACCAGTCATAATGGACAAATGTACAAGAGAGTGTCCCACTGAGAGCCGTGCACTGAGCATGTGCAGTCACCCTGTAATGTCAGCTAATAGTGTCCCACTGAGAGCCGTGCACTGAGCATGTACAGTCACCCTGTAATGTCAGCTAACAGTGTCCCACTGAGAGCCGTGCACTGAGCATGTGCGGTCACCCTGTAATGTCACAGTGTCCCACTGAGACCCGTGCACTGAGCATGTGCGGTCACCCTGTAATGTCAGCTAACAGTGTCCCACTGAGACCCGTGCACTGAGCATGTGCGGTCACCCTGTAATGTCAGCTAACAGTGTCCCACTGAGACCCGTGCACTGAGCATGTGCAGTCACCCTGTAATGTCAGCTAACAGTGTCCCACTGAGAGCCGTGCACTGAGCATGTGCGGTCACCCTGTAATGTCAGCTAACAGTGTCCCACTGAGACCCGTGCACTGAGCATGTGCGGTCACCCTGTAATGTCAGCTAATAGTGTCCCACTGAGACCCGTGCACTGAGCATGTGCGGTCACCTTGTAATGTCAGCTAACAGTGTCCCACTGAGAGCCGTGCACTGAACATGCGCGGTCACCCTGTAATGTCAGCTAATAGTGTCCCACTGAGACCTGTGCACTGAGCATGTGCGGTCACCCTGTAATGTCAGCTAATAGTGTCCCACTGAGACCCGTGCACTGAGCATGTGCGGTCACCCTGTAATGTCAGCTAACAGTGTCCCACTGAGACCCGTGCACTGAGCATGCGCGGTCACCCTGTAATGTCAGCTAACAGTGTCCCACTGAGACCCGTGCACTGAGCATGCGCGGTCACCCTGTAATGTCAGCTAATAGTGTCCCACTGAGACCCGTGCACTGAGCATGTGCAGTCACCCTATAATGTCAGCTAATAGTGTCCCACTGAGACCCGTGCACTGAGCATGTGCAGTCACCCTGTAATGTCAGCTAATAGTGTCCCACTGAGAGCCGGGTACTGAGCATGTGCAGTCACCCTATAATGTCAGCTAATAGTGTCCCACTGAGAGCCGTGGCGCACAGTTTGGGAACCACTGTTCTAGAAGATAATAGCTAGAATCTGATTGGTTGCTATGGGCAACATCTCCATATCTAAAAACTCTCACTTTAGTAAATATACCCACTAGACATTTAAATTATAGCATATTGCAAATTAAGAAGAAGAAAAAAAAGGAAACCAACACTTAAGTTATCCCAGTGGTAAATGGTTTTTGCCTTTACTAGACCTAATGAGGTTTTAGACATTGAGTTTTAGACACTGGCTAGTGTGTACAGGGGTCCCCTTATATGTACAGTGCATTAATGTGATATATATACATACCTCCCAATTTTTACTTCCTAGAAGAGGTACAGTTTGCGCTACGTAGGCGAGCACATCCGAAAAGGGGGCGGGGCTTAGAATAAAAGAAGTGGAGCCTCTGGAGAATGGGGCACCCCCCGTTTGCATCACTGTGGGGGGAGTTCCCAGCGCGCAGCCCCAGGCTCTCCCTGCACTAGTGAACAGATGCCGTGGATGATCATAATTGTGTCCTGTATTATTATACACTTTACGTTATACTGCATTCCCAGGACTATGGCATAATCACTACAGTGCATAATCTGGTGGATTATACTGCATGAACTATCAGTACTTACTATATATATTTATAGAGGGGCCCAGACTAAGCTCTGCAGTGGCCATGTTGTCTGCAGGCTATGTCCTCTCCAATGGTTGGCCAAGCCTCTGTGGTGGCTGGTCACACCTATTAAGCATGGGCCCCTACTTCTGCATTTTCCTGGTGGGCCCTTCATGCCCCTTTCCGACTGCCCACAGAAAACTGGTGGACAGAATGGAGGATATACCCTGCTTTCTATATTGGTACATACCAGTAACACTTCATTTTGCCCTTAAACAAGTGGAATCAACAGTTTACTTATATTTTTAGGGCAGAATTAATAAATAGGCCGACACATTGTACCTACACATTTACAGTACATACAATACATTAATAGTTTTATTGCTGCAACAATATGCATGTTACTTGTACAACTGTTATGGTGTCATATGTAACTGTGAAAGCCCAGCTCTAATTGGTTGCATCTATGCTCCCAGGTGGCAGGAGTATTATGGGATAGGCTGACAGGCGGCATTATGTTAGTGAGGTGAGTGCCTCTGGCTTGTGATGTGTGCTGAGGTACAGACGATGGCTCTGAGATATTAAGGGATTCCTAGAAGGGGAACTTCTCTAACGCCAGGAATAAGTTACAGCTTTTTTCCCCTGTTAATTTGTATACAAATAATAATAATAATAATTATTATTATTATTATTATTATTATTAATAAGGATTATTATAGTTTATGTATTATATGACTTTTATATGAGTATACTAAAAGGGTGCTGCCATGGCCACGCCCCCTGTATTGGGCTTGATTTGAAATTCACAGTTGCTCTTTTTCCATTATGATGCCAGCTGCTTCTCTGTGATGTCACCTCAGCCCATTGTGATGTCACCTCTCCTATATACACTCCACCCCAGGAAGTGTAAGGCCACACCTTTGCTATAATGAAAGGTGAACGGATCAATCTTCGGATGGACCCAAAGCTATTGAAAATACCCCCTTCCTCAGCCCGTCTGGTGCTGTACGAGGTCTGCATAGCGCCCCAGCATGTGCCTGTGGTGACCCAACGTATGCAGGCGGCGTCCCTTATTTGGCGCATGGCTCCTAGGGAAGATGGCATGGAGCGCCAGCCTGGATATGTGGCTCCCCTCATTGGGCACTTGGAGCCCCAACACGGGTGCGTGGCTCGCCAACATAGCCACATAGCCCCACTCCTGGAACGCAGGGCTCTGCTCCAGGAGCGTGTGGTGCCCCACTATGGGCGTGTGGTGCCCCAAAATAAGAGCGTGGAGCCCAGTCAGAGGCGTGTGCAGCTGCTCCTGGAACGCGCACGTGTGGCACTACTCCAGCACGGCGTGAAGCCACAACGTGTACACACGGAGCCCCCCATGGAGCATGTAGAGCCACAAAATAAGAGCGTGGAGCCCCATCAGAGGCGTGTGCAGCTGCTCCTGGAACGCGCACGTGTGGCCCTACTCCAGCACAGCGTGAAGCCACAACGTGTACACACGGAGTCCCTCTTGGAGCAGGTAGAGCTCTTACACGGACGTGTAATAAGACGCTCTCTCACACCTTGCTCCCCTAAGCCACCCCTTACCATCTCTGCAGTGGCCTATCCACCCCGTCCCCCACCACCACGTGCCCCTCGCCACGTGTGAAGCCTCCCCATCCCCTCCCATATACTGTCACCTCCACTCAGATGCCATCTGTGACAGTATATCCCCACCAGGCAAATAACACCCAGTCTGACCTGAAACATCACAGAAGGGGATCTGACCATCTTCTACCAGGCATCAATAACACCCTGGGGTGGACTTTATGACAGCAAACTCAGGATATTCACACTGCCCAGAGGACAAAGTGGACATTCGGTAAGTAGAGAGGGTGCACTTGTCACCAAAGACTAGTTATGATATCAATTGTTTTACAATTAAAACTTAGGGGGAGATTTAACAAGTCTGGAGAGAGATAAAGCACCAACCTAATCACCCTCTAACTGTCATGTTACCGGTTGTGCCTGAGAAATGACATTCAGGAGCTGATTGGATGATACTTTATCTCTCTCCAAACTTTGATAAATCTCTCCCCAAACTTTATTCATATGGTTAAATTAAATTTCTGGAATAATTACTCTGCATTAACTGTTAAACACAGCAAAATAAAATAAAGAGTGTCACAAATTGGGATAGGGGTGATGCTTTCTCATATACATGGGTAAGAATATAGATCTAGGGAGACGGGAGTTCTTGTATAGAGAGGTAAGGATATAGAGCTCATGAATAGAGAGGTAAGGATATAGAGCTCATGTACAGTATAGAGAGGTAAGGATATAGAGCTCATGTACAGTATAGAGAGGGAAGGATATAGAGCTCATGTACAGTATAGAGAGGTACTGATATAGAGCTCATGTACAGTATAGAGAGGTAAGGATATAGAGCTCATGTATAGAGAGGTAAGGATATAGAGCTCATGTATAGAGAGGTAAGGCTATAGAGCTCATGTATAGAGAGGTAAGGCTATAGAGCTCATGTATAGAGAGGTAAGGATATAGAGCTCATGTATAGAGAGGTAAGGCTATAGAGCTCATGTATAGAGAGGTAAGGATATAGAGCTCATGTATAGAGGGGTAAGGATATAGAGCTCATGTACAGTATAGAGAGGTAAGGATACAGAGCTCATGTACAGTATAGAGAGGTAAGTATATAGAGCTCATGTATAGAGAGGTAAGGATATAGAGCTCATGTACAGTATAGAGAGGTAAGTATATAGAGCTATGGAGTTCATTTATAGACAGCTCATGTATAGAGAGGTAAGGATATAGAGCTAGGGAGCTCATGTATAGAGAGGTAAGGATATAGAGCTATGGAGTTCATTTATAGACAGCTCATGTATAGAGAGGTAAGGATATAGAGCTAGGGAGCTCATGTATAGAGAGGTAAGGATATAGAGCTAGGGAGCTCATGTATAGAGAGGTAAGGATATAGAGCTAGGGAGCTCATGTATAGAGAGGTAAGGATATAGAGCTAGGGAGCTCATGTATATAGCGGTAAGGGTATAGAGCTAGGGTGCTCATGTATATAGAGGTAAGGGTATAGAGCTAGGGTGCTCATGTATAGAGAGGTAAAGAGATATAGAGCTAGGGAGCTCATGTATAGAGAGGTAAGGATATAGAGTTAGGGAGCTCATGTATATAGAGGTAAGGGTATAGAGCTATGGAGCTCATGTATAGAGAGGTAAGGATATAGAGCTAGGGAGCTCATGTATAGAGAGGTAAGGATATACAGCTAGGGAGCTCATGTATAGAGATGTAAGGATATAGATCTAGGGAGCTCATGTATAGAGAGATAAGGATATAGAGCTAGGGAGCTCATGTATATAGAGGTATATAGATGTAAGGATACAGATCTAGGGAGCTCATGTATAGAGAGGTAAGGATATAGAGTTAGGGAGCTCATGTATAGAGAGGTAAGGATATAGATCTAGGGAGCTCATGTATATAGAGGTAAGGATATAGAGCTATGGAGGTCATGTATATAGAGGTAACGATATAGAGCTAGGGAGCTCATGTATAGAGAGGTAAGGATATAGAGATGTAAGGATATAGATCTAGGGAGCTTATGTATAGAGAGGTAAGGATATAGAGTTAGGGAGCTCATGTATAGAGATGTAAGGATATAGATCTAGGGAGCTTATGTGTAGACAGGTAAGGATATAGATGTAGGGAGGTCATGTATAGAGAGAGTCAGCATGTTGCTCACATGAGTCTTATTCCCCAGAGAAATACACTGGAATATAATCTATACTAATTTGTTCTTCCCCTTCTCTATCTTCTCTTTAGCTATATGAGACTGTTCTTATTGGAGGCTCTGAGTTACTGAGGACCTGCTCAGAGGCGTCTGACATTGGCACATAGATGGGACATGCAGATGTGGGCACAGGAAGCAATGACATGAGCATTAGAGAGGACGCACCAGGCACCTGAGTGACTACGGAGCTCTAATGGTCACAACAAAAGTGCCACCTCCTTAGTCCCAGAACCAGCTCTTTCATTAAACTTTTATGGTTTGCACCTAAAACACCACTTGGTTTAGAGTCATTTATGTCACACATTAGTGTGAGAAGACGGGATGTACTAACACTAAAATGCAGAAAAATACATTAATAAATGCGCTATGCATGTGATGAGATACGGGCTCTATTCTATACAATGTGCAATGCTTGATACATCCCGCCCAGAGTGAGAAGGCATCTGGAATATACATATTATATGTGGTCATTTTATAGGTATAAAACAGGTCATTATTATTTTCCTGCTCGTGCAGTCCTGATTGGCTGCTTGTCTGCTCTAGTCCTGATTGGCTGCTTGTGTGCTCTAGTCCTGATTGGCTGGCTGCCTGCTCCTGCAGTCCTAATTGGGAGCTGCTGTTTCTGAAAATAAACATTTTCATCCAGTGGGGCAAATCCATTTGTTCTCTATATTAGAGTATATTCAGGGACCCTCTTGCTGCATCTTATGTATGTATTTTATGGCCATAGTATAGCTTCTGGCATCTGTCTTAATCCCTATTTTTATATTTTGGATTTACAGGGGGATTTATTTATTTTTTTAGCTACCAAAACTAAATAGAAGCTTTTGAGTAGAGGTCCCCATACACGAGGGATCGCTGCGTTCCTGTGATCCTGCAACCCGGTATCTTTAGAGCGGTGAAATCCAACATGTTGGATTTCACAGATTTGCCAATCATGATCAAAATATGATCGTGATCTGCAGGTGGGGGGTACACTGATGGGTTGCCCAATTAGCAGTGATTGGCAGTACGGTAGACACATGGGGGAGGGTACAGGGAAGCAGAGGACCCCGGAGGCCTCTCTGCCATCAGTGGCTGCTGAGAGATTACTGGGTGCAACCATGTTCTGTAACGCACAGCCCAGAGTGGTCGCAAACAATGTGAACACTCCAGGCAGGTGGCTAAAGGTTTGTCACAAAGTGGAGGTGGCTGTTTGGGGAGGATCTGCTGTCACCCAGGCCCCTCAGTGTTCTCCCCAGGCTGATTTTTTCGGGCACACTACCCAAGAGAAACAACCTGTCATCCGGCCCTTCCCCTCAACCCAATGCGCCGCGTTCCCGATCACCCTCACAGTGTCCTTGTTGCCACGGACACGGACGCGACGCCGAGCTGCGCCGGCATCACATGTTCTTCACATCGGAGGTTCCGTGTCTGCCGGCAATAAGGACATGTTAGTAAAGGTTCCGGGTGATGGGCCACGGTGCATGGGGCGGGGAGAGGTGTCAGGCAGGGGACGCGACATTGGGGTAGGGAAGAGTGCCGGGCAGGGAATGCAGCATTGGGGCAGGGGGAGGTGCCGGGCAGGGAATGCAGCATTGGGGCAGGGGGAGGTGCCGGGCAGTGAATGCAGCATTGGGGCAGGGGGAGGTGCCGGGCAGGGGATGTGGCATTGGGGCAGGGGAGAGTGCCGGGCAGGGGATGTGGCATTGGGGCGGGGGAAAGTTGTCCATCACAGTACAGGGGCGGTGTCAGGCTTGAGGGCAAAGATCCCTCCTCCTGTATAAAAGCACGGGTGCACTGGTCAAGCGGAAATAGTCATCTGAACTGATTAAAGAGAGCCTGCAAGTGGGGCCAGTATCTGCGGGCTGTATAAAAAATATATTCTTTGTAGCCTGCAAGTGGGGTTTGTATCTGAGAGATGTATAATAAATATATTCTTTGTAGCCTGCAAGTGGGGCCTGTATCTGAGAGATGTATCAAAAATAAATTCTTTGGTGCCAGCAAGTGGGGCCTGTATCTGGGCCTCTAAGAAGAAGGAGGAGAATGAATATATAAATTGTTATTTCAAGTTTAAATCATTATAAGGTCAGGACTTAAAACATTTTATTATTGCTAATGCCCCCACCCGGCTACTTCTTGATGCCACCCGGCTGGAAAAATTTTCTGGGGAGAATACGGCCCCTGGTGGTGATCAATACCTGATCTGGATTTCACATTAAATGCATATCAACCACTGCTGCCCTGACTTCTCATCAATAGAGCAGACTGATTGTACCAACATGTAATGAAAGTGTTCCCTAATCCTCTACCAACAACATACATGTGTCACATAAAGATGATGCAGACACCCACATTTGGAAATACAATAAGATCCAGACCTCACAACTGGGATGTAGTCAAAATATAGACAGTCAAAACATAGACAATGAAAAGGTCGACACCAAGATGTCAACAGTCAAAATGTCAACATGGTGGAAAAATGTCGACAACCAAAGAGGTCGACATGAACATAAGGTTTACAGCGTCATAAGCTGGACAGTTAAAATGTAGACAACCAAAATGTAGACACAGTTAAAATGTGGACAGTTATAATATCAAAATATAAAATAATGGTGACCAGTCATAATGGACAAATGTACAAGAGAGTGTCCCACTGAGAGCCGTGCACTGAGCATGTACAGTCACCCTGTAATGTCAGCTAATAGTGTCCCACTGAGAGCCGTGCACTGAGCATGTGCAGTCACCCTGTAATGTCAGCTAATAGTGTCCCACTGAGAGCCGTGCGCTGAGCAGTCACCCTGTAATGTCAGCTAATAGTGTCCCACTGAGACCCGTGCACTGAGCATGTGCGGTCACCCTGTAATGTCAGCTAATAGTGTCCCACTGAGACCCGTGCACTGAGCATGTGCAGTCACCCTGTAATGTCAGCTAATAGTGTCCCACTGAGACCCTTGCACTGAGCATGTGCAGTCACCCTGTAATGTCAGCTAATAGTGTCCCACTAAGACCCTTGCACTGAGCATGTGCAGTCACCCTGTAATGTCAGCTAATAGTGTCCCACTGAGAGCCGTGCACAGAGCATGTGCGGTCACCCTGTAATGTCAGCTAATAGTGTCCCACTGAGAGCCGTGCACTGAGCATGTGCAGTCACCCTGTAATGTCAGCTAATAGTGTCCCACTGAGACCCGTGCACTGAGCATGTGCGGTCACCCTGTAATGTCAGCTAATAGTGTCCCACTGAGAGCCGTGCACAGAGCATGTGCGGTCACCCTGTAATGTCAGCTAATAGTGTCCCACTGAGAGCCGTGCACTGAGCATGTGCAGTCACCCTGTAATGTCAGCTAATAGTGTCCCACTGAGAGCCGTGCACTGAGCATGTGCGGTCACCCTGTAATGTCAGCTAATAGTGTCCCACTGAGACCTGTGCACTGAGCATGTGCGGTCACCCTGTAATGTTATCTAATAGTGTCCCACTGAGACCCGTGCACTGAGCATGTGCAGTCACCCTGTAATGTCAGCTAATAGTGTCCCACTGAGAGCCGTGCACAGAGCATGTGCGGTCACCCTGTAATGTCATCTAATAGTGTCCCACTGAGACCCGTGCACTGAGCATGTGCAGTCACCCTGTAATGTCAGCTAATAGTGTCCCACTGAGACCCGTGCACTGAGCATGTGCAGTCATCCTGTAATGTCAGCTAATAGTGTCCCACTGAGAGCTGTGCACTGAGCATGTGCAGTCACCCTGTAATGTCAGCTAATAGTGTCCCACTGAGAGCTGTGCACTGAGCATGTGCAGTCACCCTGTAATGTCAGCTAATAGTGTCCCACTGAGAGCCGTGCACTGAGCATGTGCAGTCACCCTGTAATGTCAGCTAATAGTGTCCCACTGAGACCTGTGCACTGAGCATGTGCGGTCACCCTGTAATGTCATCTAATAGTGTCCCACTGAGAGCCGTGCACTGAGCATGTACAGTCACCCTGTAATGTCAGCTAATAGTGTCCCACTGAGACCCGTGCACTGTGCATGTGCGGTCATCCTGTAATGTCATCTAATAGTGTCCCACTGAGACCCGTGCACTGAGCATGTGCAGTCATCCTGTAATGTCAGCTAATAGTGTCCCACTGAGAGCCGTGCACTGAGCATGTGCAGTCAACCTGTAATGTCAGCTACACTGTCTGATTTGCCTAATTGTCCTATAAAGATAAGACCTGCGGCCCTCCAGCTGCTGTAGAACTACACATACCAGCATGCCCTGCCACAGATTTGCTGTTAGGAAATGCGTAAAATGTGGCAAGGCATGGTGGCATTTGTAGTTCCACAGCAGCTGGAGGGCCAGTCATAATGGACAAATGCGGAAGATTGTGTCCCACGAAAATAAGTGCACTGCGCATGCGCAAACATTCATCCTAGCATGTCCGCCATACAGTCATATGTCCCTAAATGGGCTCAATTCTATGCAATGCAAATTGAATAGCACCGGAAAGGAGCTACCAGAGCGCACTGCTAAGCCCGACTAAAGAATTTCTTCTTGCACCCCTCCTGGGGTGCGAGCAGAAATCTGCCAAAATTCCTGGTGCAATGCTGTTTTCTGCCCTTAGCATGGCGGAAACAGCATAGCGGCAGGCACTTGAGTCGGAGAATGCCGGTTCTCGCAACTAAACACCATGTTTAAGGCGCGAGAACGGGCATTCTTCGACATAACAGCACACTGAATTTAATAGATCGGGGAGCTCCTTCCCGGCGCTATTCAATTCACGTTGAATTGAATTGAGCCCAATGTCACATAATGAAAATCACTGTCACCCCCCTGCTAGAAACTAAAGGTGGGTACACACCTGACAGATATATCTGCAGATGATGGTCATTCTCGCGGCTGCCGCTGTGTGTGTACGGGCGGTCTGCAGACATATTTGTCCATCTGCTGTGCAGCACAGCCAAAGTGATATGCCGGCGAACAATGACGTTCACCGACATATCTCGGGTACACACTGGCCGACGGGCAGCAGATATATTGTCTGATCAATTGATCGGCCAATGTATCTGTCAGTGTGTACCCAGCATTAGTGCCCATCTTTTATGTGCAGCACCATACATTAATTGTCGTGGCTGCTAAACCCCATCATTGTAGCGCTGCTGTTAAGGCATGCTAAAACTGTGGCAGGGCATGCTGGCATGTGTAGTTCCACAGCAGCTGGACTGCCACAATTTGCCTACTGAGGGAAAAGCACTGCGCATGCACAGTCATCCTAGCATGTCAGACGCACAGTCAAATGTCCTTAAGTCAGGGCCGTAACTAGGGTGGTGTGACCAGTGCCATGGCACAGGGCACCGAAGGGCAGGGGGCGCTGTTTGGACCTGTCAATTTTCCTGTTTATTGTCATTCTCACTTGTGGCTTCCTCTTCTTTTATCCCCAGCATCTCCTGGCCTCCCCTATCTCTTCCCTGGCCCTTCCCCATGAAGCCATGGCCCTTTTTCAGGTGCACTATCTGATGTCCCTATTTAAAAAATAGGAGGGGGGGGACGCCAATGCTCTCTCTGGCACAGGGCACCAAAAAGTCTAGTTACAGCTCTGCCTAAGTGTCACCTCCCTCTGCTTGAGTATTGTGCACAGACTAGCTGCCTGCCCGTTATGTGCTGCACCATACTTTGGTTGCCGCAGCAGCTAAACCCCAACACGGCAGCGCTAATCCCCTGCATAGCTGTGATAAATAAATGTAGTTGCACTATATAAATGACAAGTACAGCATGTACACTTAGGGGCATATTCATTTAGAGGGGAAAAGTCAGAATCTGCGGAAAAGTATCGCGGATGACGTCATTTCGCCAGACGAAAACTTATCCCTGTATGCAATTGCAAAGACTTTTCGCGTACACGAAAGGTCAATGCAATGTAATCGGTGGAAAAGTTTCGCCTATGAATAGCAGGCGGAAAAAAGTGCAAACTTCGGAAATCCCCCCTGCACCCTTGGGACAGCCCCCCAAAGATAAACTGTGTAAAAAAAAAAAAAAAGACTTTAGAACACCCCAAAAAAGTACTTTCATTTTGGGAGAGAAAAAGTGCAAAGTTGGGGGACAAAGATAAAAGCTAACGTAATAGACTTCTGGGGGGTCCCCAAGTATGGGACAGGTATTTTTATGATTGCAGGTGTTTGCGGCAGGTGGATTTTTTACATCATTTAAAACTTCACTTTAGCAACTTTAAAATATGCTAGCCCCCATTTTCTAGTACCTCAAATTTGCTGGGAGGAGTTATTTTCACAAAAAAAACCTACTTAATGCTATTCTTCACCACTTGTATTAATGCGCTAATTGGCACCAATTGACACAACTTAAGTAGCAAAAAAACCTTCATAAGGGCTAATCGGGGGCATCTATACTGATCCCCAATGTTAGTGCTTCTTTTGGGGGGTGTCAGGCTGATTTCCCCATTTTTTACAAGACTTTTCACGTGTTTCAGTTTCACCGGGTGCTGTTTTTGCATCCTTTCTAATTGAATACGGCGAATAGCGGGAGCGCGCCCGACACTTTTCTGCATGCAAAACATGCAAAGTAGGTGAAAAGTCCGGCATGCGAAAAAGTATCGTGGGTGCGAAACTAATTGAATGTGCCCCTATGTTTAGTGACCTATACTTTCAATGGCTGCATTTTGACTGTCGAAATTTTCATATGGTCAAAATGTCGACATGCACAGGATGTACTTAACTCCCGACAGGCTTCATAGGATCTGGCCTTCCCTCCCTAACCAATGCTGGCGCAAATGCGGCCAAATTGGGGATATTTATCACGTATTTTGGGCATGTCCAAAATTGAATATATTGTGGCATCAGGTATTTCTGTTAATCTCCAAAGTGACTGGGATTGCTATACCTCCAGACCCCTTTTTAGCACTATTTCATGTTTACCAGGGTAATATCTCTTTGGGTGATAAATATGTGATGGGGCATATTTTAATTGCCACTAAGTCTCTTATTGCTTATCATTGGCGTTCAGACGTTATACCTAAATTAGATACTATAGAGGATAAAATACAAGCCCATTGTGATTTTGAGATAGCGGGAATCTCATACTCCACCTCAGATAAGAATCCATTAATGATTTGGTTCAGTTGGAGTGAATATCGAGCAGAGTCCCGACGCTCTCAAAGCATTGCTGGCCTTACTTTGCCGGTGTTAGATTCTTAATGACGGGAGAATTTTATATGTCGGTTGTTTGATATATGTTTTATATTATATTGTTTATATGTAATTCATTGTACGGTATGTTAACAGTACTTTGATATTTTTGTGATTTATGTTGATGTACTCTGGCTCTAGGGCCAATTTTTTCCGTCCCTATTTTGTTATTTATATTATTATTTTGTATTGTTATTTTATTGTATGTCTTGTTATATATATTTTGTGACCAAAATTAATAAAAATTCAATATTGAAAAAAAAAAAAAAAAATGTCGACATGCAAAATATAAACATGCTTATATTATCAAAGTCGACATTTTGACCATGTCTATATTTAGATTGAATTTATCAGAGCTATTTAACAAATCTTGCTCGCCGGAATGTGCTTCCAAATACAGGCTGTGCCAAGTGAGGATCTTTCTCCATTGTTCCCCATTGTGTAGGATTTCAGGGAAAGACCCGCAGCTACAAGATAGGGCTCAGAAGGTGCCTCTCCCATTATAACCACAGTCTGCAATGCCTAATTCCATCTGAAGATGGAGATAGCGATCTCTAATATCTCCAGCATTCAGGATTTGTTAAATAGGCAAGTTACTTAAATCATGTGGAAACTACTGTTTCCGTATTCATTTCTGGGGAAATTAGATTTAATAAATAGTACTCTATAAGAGTCCAGCAGTGAAAGGGTTACATGTCTGCAGAACATACCAACATGTTCAAGAGAGAAGGGCCCCTGGCTCTTGCGGCAGAGTCCCTGGATATTGGATGTCAGCTGTCTCTGCTTGAAGTGTATGATGTAAGGCGAATGGAGAAGAGGGTCCCTGTTGTGAGGGGATGGTGCTATCCAATATGGAGTCTCTGATGTACATTAAGGCGAGGTGCGAGAACTTCCTATCCTGAGTCCACTATATGTCTGTCAGTGTATGGGGGTGTACTGTTGTGGTACTACTGCATCCAGCAACACCAGGTATGTTCTCTTCAGTCACTGTTGTGATTTCTATGCTGTGCTGGAAGTGTTTGCGTAAAGTGGACGTTTACAAACTTATTTCTAAAGCAACCGTTAATTTTTGTGCAGGTGGAGTAAGGAGATTATCATATTTAATATCTGTTGAAAGTAACGTGCAGGTGGAGTAAGGAGATTGTCATATTTAATGTCTGTTGAAAGTAACGTGCAGGTGGAAGTTGGCGTAATAATGCTTATAACCATTACGAATATTGTGCTGGAGAGAGAAGTGTAAATAACCTTTTGTTATTAGATCACTGCAAGAAGGTCTGTATCCAACATTTTTAATTTTGCAAAGCACCTGTGTAACATGTCTACTCTACTAGGCGTTATGTGCTAAGCTCCCTTCTGATTACCCACGCCATCGTCAGAGAGGAGGTAGGTCATCATAAGGGAGTAAATCCTGTATCCTAAGTACATGACAGTGGGGGAGATGTATCAAACCTGCCAATCGGCTTCTAACTGTTGTTAGCACTTGCCACATCCCTGCTGTGATGGTCACACCCCCTATGGTGGCACACGATAAGCACTTCATCAATTACAGCACCAGGCCAGTGTGGACCTTAAAGTCCGCAACTGCGATTTCGTACGGAACGCAGCGGCAAAAATATGCTAATACTTTCCAATGCTCAGCCGGCATAAAGACGCCCACTTTGGCTTTCTTACATCCGACCAATGTCGCTGTTAGGTGTGAACATCGATACCATCAAGGCACATCGACCACTCAAGCAGTATTTACAGCAGGGTCTGACCTGCCGCAGACACTGCAAGTCTCCTCGCACGCAGGGGTCTCTCTAGCTGCGTATGCATTCGCAGTAGCTAATTTATGCACGCCCAGGAAACGGCGTTCAAATGGACAGGCATGCCTGCGTTCTCCGACCACTCCACTGTCACCACCCCCAAACGCCGACATCCTGTCACTCACTCTGTGATGGATTCCTCTGTGCGTCCGTAATCGCAGTGTGATCGCTGCGCACACGCAGTGCGGCAAACAACCGCTCAATGTGTGTCCGTAGTAGCACTTGAGATCGGCACTGAATCAGGCCCTCTGTCATAGAAATTCATTCATTTGCAGTATGTTTAACATAACACTATTATACAAGTCACAACTACTAATTAGAGTTACAACAGTGATGTACCCTTCTAATTAGATCTGCCCTGATCCATTGTATTACATGGTGACATACAGATGCCCTCAACTTATTACACGTGAAACCACTACGGCAGAAAATAACTTGGAAGAAGGTTAACGGTCCTCAATGGACCAAGGTTAAACAGCAGTAAAATGACTCCCTCATTCCCATGTGTGCTCAAGTTGTTTGCATTCAATTATTCATGTGCATATGGAGATTTCATACTTATAATAGAGTCATTTTCAAGATTAAAATGAGGTGATGTCAAAGGCCAGCCGTCTTACACAAATTATTGTTTTCTTTCCAAATGAGATTCCTGGAAGCTTGGTGCATAATAATAGACTGATAAACAAAAGACGGAGGAGCGGTGAGCTGAAGACAGTTCCTATTGCGATAATTAAGTAATTACATTAGGAAAAATTTGAGACCTGGGGACTCATGTAATAGATTGCGGCTTCCAACCGCTGCGGAATCTCCTGCGAGACTTCCCGTATATATTTAAAGCGGCAATCAGTTTAAAGGCAAAACCAGCTTGGTTATGCCTTTAAAATGATTGCCGCTTAAAACATACGGGAAGACTTGCAGGAATTCCAGCAGCAGCTGGAAGTCACAACCTATTACATAAGCCCCCAAGTCTGGAACCGTTGGGTACTACTTTAATATCTTGCACAGAGGAATACCCACCTTTCTGCTATATCTCCAGGTTGATATAAAGGAAGCAGAGAGTATCTCCCTGTGCTGCTGGAGGATCAAAATAGGCCCAGCCTCTGAGTCACTATGGGCCTTAAGTAGAGTTATGCCGGGTGCACACTAGACGATATGTCGGCCGGATTGGACATCTAGTGTGTACCCGCTATGTCGCTGATGGTGCATGAGGTCCGGCAGGCGACATCGTTAGCGAGGGCCATGCTGCCCAAATGCAGCATGGCCCCCGCCGTCGCTTCATCACAGCCGGCATTGGCAAGTGCGTACCAACTTGCCCATGCCGACACCCCGCCGGGTCCCGCCGCTAACGAGGTCGGTACACACTAGACATCATCTAGTGTGTACCGGCCTTTAGGAGCAAATAAAAAAAGGAACAAAAAAGGAGCAAATTTGCTTTTGGACAAACCACGTTGCAATGTAAGGAGGGGGGGGATGCTTTCAATGTTCTCTCATGCAGGTGATATATTGTCTGCTTATACATGTAGCACACAAATACTGATCAGCTTTAGAGTTTAGCCAAGACCCACTCCTTCCCAACTGCTCACACCCCTCCCCCCTCTCTGCAGCACAATATTGTTTTGCCAGGGTGCAAATTTGCTCCTTTTTTTTCTTTGCACTTAACTCTGCAGGAGGCCCTATATTGCTGAAATTACATGGACAAACCAGATACCACTACCCAGCCAAACTTTAATTACTCAACCCAGCCAAACTTTAATGACCTCTCAAACCTTGTTGCATGAAAGCCTGCAATCCTCCCAGACAGCGGGAGAACTGGGTGGGATGAGGGCAATTTGTACCATGGCACCGTTGTGATAATGCAAAACCCATCTCTATGTTCTGCCCACCGATGTGTGATGACGCAGTTCACCTGCACTGGTAAACTACTGTATGGCAACCACACTTCTGTTTCCTTTAGTCAACCTTGCACTCGATCAGTATCCAATTTCTTGTTATTGGTGACAGCAGGATTAAACTATGGCTAAATTCATTAATGAAAGTATTACAGAGCCAACTGGTATACATTCCACTATTATACAATAAAATATTAGGATACAATTAGACACATAGGCCATGCTCAATCTGTCCAAATCTGCCACATCTCACTGTAAAGCCCACTATCTAATATCCCAGTAGGAGGCGCCCTTAATAATGCCCATCATGCAACTGGATAGCCTTACACGTGGCGGCTTATTACACCACGTAATTAAATAAGCAGCCGTCAAAGAATTGTTGTATCACCCGCATGCAATATCGAGTACAGCGCCAACCTAATCGGGTCACATTCCGACCGGCACTTGTGTTAGACAAAATGTTTAGCATAACTGAATTAAGCCCTTGGAAATGAATTAATGAAACGCAGAAATAAATTAGGTTCCTGATCTCAATTATAACAGCTCTTAAATTGTTATATAAAAAGGAACAACGTGGTTTAATTGATTTCACTTTCGCATAAAACGCATCATAATGCGGTTCCGGTAATTAAGGCACATTTAACTGTACATAGAAAACAGTTCAACATTTGTTATAAAATAAAGTGACATGTTTTAACCCCTTGCCCTACAAGAAGGAAGCTGTAAGCAGATATAGGGGAAGATGTATCAAGCATTGGAGAGAGATCAGGTGGAGAAATTAACCAATCAGCTTCTGTCATTTCAAACAAATGACAGACGCTGATTGGTTGTTTTTGGTCAACTTCTCCCCTATAACTCCAAGACTTAAAGTGTCTCCTCCATAGTTTCATTCACCATCTTATTTGACATATATTTGATACATGTTGTAATATATTACATATACATATTAAAATGCTGCTCTCCTCTCTGGTGTTTGCTGTATTGGTTATCTTATCCCTTACATGTCCCATTATCTGCTGTAAAAATGACATGCCACCATTGTTCTATTGTGTATGCTCAGACTTGTGTTACATATATATAAAAATAAAGAAGAGAGGGGCTTTGCCTGCTCGCTTGCTGATGGCCTCAACCAAACTGGATGGAAAGTAGCCAACTCTGTCATTGCCTGTCCGGTTATCATGTATGCAACCTTTCCACCGGCCGTCAGGATGCTGCTCCAAAACCTGCCAACAGGGGGAGACGGGGAGCCACAGTCAGAATACGCCCAAAGAAACACATTATTAATGAATTTGTACAGAAAAGTTGTCTGTGCATTCTGTGACGGCACCTGCTAGCAACAGCACATAGACATATATTATTATTATCCTCCTTTATTTATATGGCGCCACAAGGATTCTGCAGCGCCTAACAAAGTACCTAAACAGAATTAGCAAGACAAGAAAACAGTGACTTACAGTAAATAAACATTACAAGGACATAGTTTATATAGATCCTCCTTCTTACTGTCTATCCACAAAAGATCTTATACTATGCACAAAACAGGATCCCTCCCCTTAACCAAAGCCCTGGTTCTGCTACATCCAGTCATATCTACCAGAGTTTTGCCTGCTCTGTAATATAGAATTGGCAAATCAGTAAAGATAACCGCTATTAAATGGTGATAGAGGTGTGTGACTGGGAGGACCAATCACAAGCAGCGATCTTGATTCCTTTTTGTGATTGGTCCTCCAGCTCTCTCGACCTCCACTCTTAGGGGTCAATCCAATTAGGTGCGAACTGCAAGTAGCGAGTTTGTTTCTTGAAACTCGTACACTTCGCAGCGATGCGCGCTCCCGATAATTCTCCAATCCAATTAAAAATGCCTATTCGCACTACTCACAGCCGGAGATGTGAGATTTGCGAGAAATGCATGAAAATGTGGTGAGACGATTCTGGACCCCCAAAATGGATAATTTTGTTAGCAGGACCGTATAGAAGGCTGTTTGTGGCCATTAGGAAGTTACTGTAGGTTTTGAAATGGTGTCAAATGGCTGATTTGTGTTTTTGTTTTGTTTTTTAAATGCAAGAGAATTCTAAAAAAACTAAGGCCCTCATTCAGAGCCGTACGCTCTGAGCAGAGCGCACGCTCTGAATGAGGGCCGCCCTCCATGAAAATGGAGTGTCCTCCTGGACGCTCGTATAGCTGTGGGTCACCACCCACAGGCTATACGAGCGTGCAGTTTGATGGCCGCGATGGTCTTGACCATCGCGACCATCGAAACTGCGTACAAAAGACTGTGGTTGAGTTTTTCAACCACAAGGCTCGGAGTGATTTTGGCTCTATCAGAGCCAAAACCACTCCCACTGACATCACTAGTGATGTCAGTGGGCCGGCTTCTGACGGGAGGCGTTCCCGTGGGAACGCCCCCGTCAGGGAGGCACGCCCCCGGCACGCCCACCAAAGGGGGCGTGCTGTCAGTCAACATCGACAGCACGCCCCCTTTGAAGAGACACTACGAGCGAAGGAAAATCCTTCGCTCGTCGCGTCTGGCGCATGCGCACGACGGAGCTCCCTCCGTCGTGCGCATGCTCAGTGCAGAACATCGACCCACTTGCGAGCGGACAGCCGCTCGCGAGTGGGTCTGAATCAGGCCCTAACTTTTTTCATTTAATAGCAAACTATTACCCCTTTTACACCTAAATTCCAGGTCTGACCCGGAGGTTATAACAGGTTCCAATCCGGATCAGACCCGGAATTTAGCTGGCGCCGACCCAGGACATTCCCGAGTTGGCACCGTTCACACCGGAGTCAGGTCTGCATAGACCCGGCTTTTCCGGCGTTGAAGTGGATGCTTGGTGATAGCGTCATCTCAAAGCGCCACTGAAGCCGGACCAGTCGGCCGGTCATTGTGACCCAGAGCGCACCGTTCACACTGCAGGGTTTCACGGGTTACGCCCGTGTTAAACCCTGCAAGTTACCTGGGTTGGATTGCCAGGTCACTCGACCCGGCGATCCAACCCTATCCCCTTTTACACCAAGGAGCTGCCCGGGTTAACCCTGCAATAACCCGGGTTTTAGCTCTGGTGTAAAAGGGGTATAATTAAACGAAAAATGGGAAAAAAAAAAAAGTAAGTAAAAGGGTGATTTTGGGGTATTTTGAGGGCACCTTGAAAAATGTCAAAAATATCATAAAAACAATTATTTTTCAACTAAAAAATTATTGTAATTAAATTTGGAGTGCCTAAACTAACGAAAAAGTTGATTTTGGAGTGTATGAGTATTATTTTTTTTGCCCCAAAAAATTAAATTATTGGACTAACTAAGCTAATTGGAAACTTCCAATTGCCTAATTGGTCATTAGGGAGGGGGGGGGGGGGTATCCAAGGGGTTCAGCACAGTGTCCTGACATTTAAACCTTAAAATAAAGATTTTCCTTTCCATCTCTCACTCTCAGGAAGGTGCGAGTGGAAAGTTGCGAATTCAGTCTGACTGATCAGTGCGAGTTGCTAATTGGATTGCAAAATTAATTCGCTATGCGAATTCAAAGTGAAAATAGCTAATCGTACCTCGCATTTCACACCTAATAGTTTTGACCCCTTAGGGCATGACTACATGCATAGTTATAATTTATTATGGAGACAAAGATTAATGTGTGGCCCGTTTGAAGGTTAGCGGGCAGCACATGTGGTCCTCGAACTGTGTTAGGTTGCATCCTCAATGCTATAAACACATGGATGAAAAGCACAGATAAAGGCAGAAACATGAAGAATTGTATGTTTTTATTTTAAACTCTCAGGTCACGGCAATAAGTTAAAGAAAACTAAATGTGAGAAACTTCTATAACTTACAATTTACATAATAAGAAGTAGAAAATAAAATAAAAATCACCTTCTGCTCATTAGGTACAGGCACTGATCCTTTCCCAGGATCCACTGTATACTGGGATCCAGACACTTTAAAATGACCCCTCTCCTGCAGCCTGATTGGTTAATGGACATTCCAAGCACTTATCTACCAATCTCGCTGTAACTATGTAACTGTATTACTCTGTACTTATTTATCTCGTTGTCTGTTTTCCTCTTGTATCACGTTATGGAGTCTTATGGCCTTATAAATAAAGAGTAATAATAATCATGCTCCAGGAGATTTATTAAACAAAAATTAACCTACATTAACTCCCAATCTACAGTTATTCCTCTTAACTAGGAGCAATATGAAGAAATGGAATGGCACATGTAATAGGTGATTTTTATTTTACTTAGTAAGCCCATTGGGTAGACATTAAGGTCTTAATATGGCGGCAGCCGTTAATGACCTAGACAACATGTTCAGCTGTTATTAATGCTTACAGTTCTGGAGGCGATATAGGCAGCCTCTGAATAGGGACTCACCGTTATAACATCTCCCATTTTAATATTGAGACTGGTCAGATCATAATTATTGCAGTAATCCTTTATCGCCCTGACCTGCAGAGCTGCTGAGGCATCTGGGGAAGAAAGGACAGACACTTAGCAAATACTATAATACACAGACTTTCTTTAGTCTGAGTGCCTAATTCACTACGGATCGCAATTCTGCTTATATGAACGCAATGCAGTTGCTAATAACAGCGGGGATATGCAAATGTTTGCATTCGCAATGCGATCGCAGCCTAACATAAAGACTCACTCACATCCGTATACAGTACTTTGTCAAAATAGTGAAACAATCGGTAACATCAAGTAACATCGGACCCATACGCACAGGTAAGGCAGGTCAGACCTCACTCAGGAATTGCTAACTACAGCGCACGCTATGAGGCCTCAGGCTGCATATGGTATTGCAGTGGATAATTTATGCACGCCCCTGCAATGCTGTTGAAACGCACTGGCGCGCCCGCGTTCACCCCCCCCTCACCACCCACAAATGGTACTTCCTGTAAATCACACCGTCATGGGTCTACGTACACACTCACTCGCGAACGCAGTGGCTCGTGCACGCACTGCGATGCATACGCATGAGCAGTACGCAACAATCGGCCAACGGCGTGCGTCTTAGCTCATGCGATCCTTGCTGGGTCAGGCCCAGAGACCTTCTTGAGTATGTGTTGCAGTAACTTGATGTTGCCTGCAGGTGTCACTGATGCTAGTGATGTTTATAAATCTACATAGCAGCTGAAATAAACTTTACATAATTACTTATTTTTTACTGCCTTGGAGCTTTGCACATTCTCTAAGAAAATAAATCTATAAAAGAAGCCATTGACATCCTTTTTTGAATGACATCTGTCTTTGCAATTGTGTTAGCCATCATTTATTTCGGTCCATCTGTTCCTTACCTCGTAACATCTGTTTGATCTCTTTGCTGGCCTGGGTGCCTGTAAACTGATTGACAATATCCAGTGCTGACTGGCTGTAGGTGTTCCTCACATGGGCATTAATCCCACTCTGCAAACACAACAGACAGAACCATACATCACACTAGAGAGGAGCTGCAAAGACAAAATAATACATACTGACTGATGGTTAGACCCGCTGCCATACTGCTCCCTTGCCCGCTTATGGCATTAGCAGAGGTGAAACTGCTCACAGTGCAGGCCCTAAAGGTCAGAGATACTGTATGGCGGTCCCTCTACCTTCCCAACTGGACTGGCCCTGTGGAAATGTTCACAGTACCCAAGAGGACCATTTGTCTGTCTAAATCCATCACCTCTTTTACTTGGATGGGGCGTCAGAGCCATAACTAGACTTTTTGGTGCCCTGTGCCAGAGACAACATTGGCGCCTTCCCCCCCCTCCTATTTTTTAAATAGGGACATAAGATAGAGCACCTGAAAAAGGGCCATGGCCTCATGGGGAAGGGCCAGGTAAGAGATAGGGGAGGCCAGGAGATGCTGGGGATAAAAGAAGAGGAAGCTACAAGTGAGAATGATAATAAACAGGAAAAATAACAGGCCCAAACAGCGCCCCCTGCCCTGCAGTGCCCTGTGCCAAGGCACTGGTCACACCACCCTAGTTACTGCCCTGTGGCGCGCCCACGGGAAAGAGCTTTGACTACCACACTAGTTTAAAGAAAGTGCACCCAACATCTACTGCAACACCCGAGGGGTCAGGTAAATAAAGGTTCTTGTCTGTCTCACTTTATTCCACCCAATACTAAATGTTTGACTATGGGGAGGATTATTCCTTTAGGCATGGATGGCCAGACTTTTGGACTTGGTGATCTACTCTCAGTGGCGTCCCTCCCCGCGTTGTCACCCAGTGCAGGGAGGGACGATATGTGCCGAAAAGGGAGCATGGCCATGCAGGAAGGGGGCGTGGCCCAAACCCCCATGTCTATTACTTGGTGGGGAAAGGGGTGCAGGAGGTCCCTGTGTGGAGTGGTGGCTGGCAGTGGCGGCTCCAGGCACAGGCAAGCCAGTCCGTGGCCCGGAGCGCCATTGTATCCGGCGGAAGCAATAAACGCCCACCCTCCCTCCTGGCGCTAGTTTGATTGTGTAAGTTCAGGGGGAGGGAGCGGAGGAGGGAAGGGGCGGCAACTGTGGACGGCGCTGGGCACAGCAAAGCCGGCCGGCTCCCTCAGTGACAGGAGCCGAGTGCTGCATTTAATGCTACAGTGCAGCACCCAGGCTCCTGTCACTGAGGGGGAGTCTGCACCTTGGTGTCACCCCTCAGCGGACCGCACCCCCCTTGTGACGCCACTGTCTTCTCTAACGGCCAAACATTTATCAAGATCTACCATAGTAAAAATTTTTGCTGGTTTGTACAAATATATTAAAGGAACACGACAAGGCATAGCTGGATAATGTACTATACGCTCCCAGATACTGCAATACATTTTCTGCAGAGCAGCTATATCTGTGCAGCTGCTGCTCAATAAGCCCCCAGAACCACCAGGTAATGGAATGGTAACCTAATAGTAATAATGAGTAATAAATCAATATATATCCAGATGGCACCAAAAATGTCTGGAGCTTTAGCTCTAACACAGAGGGCCTGATTCAGCAAGGATCGCTATTCTGCTTATACGCACGCAACGCAGTTGCTAATATCAGCGGGGATATGTAAATGTTTGCATTCACAATACGATCCGATCGCAGCCGTATACTTTGCCAACGTGGCGAAACAATCGGTAACATTTAAGGCAGGTCAGACCTCACTCAGGAATTGCTAACTTCATCGCACGCTAAGAGGCCTCAGGCTGCGTATGGTATTATATTGCAGTGGCTAATTTATGCACGCCCTTGCAACACCGTTGAAACGCACTGGCACGCGTGCGTTCGCCTGACCCCCCCCGTCACCACCCACAAACGGCACTTCCTGTCAATCACACTGCAATAGGTCTGCGTATCCTCTGAGATCGCTGTCCCGATTGCAGTGACTAGTTTGCACACGCGCACTGCGATGCATACGCAGTACGCAACAATCGGCCAATTGCATGCGTATAAGCAACTGCGTTCCTTGCTGAATCAGGCCCAGAGTCCTCTCTATACCAGAGTTAAAAGCTAATGGTGAGCAGTAACGCTGGCACCAAAGCAATAGAGACTGTCACATGTGACGTCTCATCCAATAAGAATTAGTCTCATGGTCTGACCAGTATACAATGCAGTGCCATGGTCTGACCAGTATACAATGCAGTGCCATGATCTGACCTGTATACAATGCAGTGCCATGGTCTGACCTGTATACAATGCAGTCCCATGGTCTGACCAGTATACAATGCAGTCCCATGGTCTGACCTGTATACAATGCAGTGCCATGGTCTGACCTGTATACAATGCAGTCCCATGGTCTGACCAGTATACAATGCAGTCGCATGATCTAACCAGTATACAATGCAGTCGCATGATCTAACCAGTATACAGCACAGCCACATAATCTGACCAGTATACAATTAAGCCTTATGGTCTGACCAGTATTTAAGGCAGAACATTGATCTCAACAGCTTACAATGGAAGATACTGACCTAAGCAGTGTACACTGCGGCCCCAGCTGTCATTGATACTCACTCCCAGCCATAACTTGGGTTACTCCTCACTATCATACACACATCTGGTTTCATTAACTGTGCTGGTTGCTTTTCCCTCAGTGAAATACAGCAGCAATCTGGGGTGAAGATCAGTGAGCAATGACGGACCGCCGGTGTGCAGTGATGGCAAAACAACTGAGCTGCCATCAATTGAAATCGGTTGGCAACACATATAAATCTCATTACAATGACTGACGGACAGTAATAAGGTAAGTGACAATGACAAACCATGACACCAAGGGATCAAAGAACAACCTTAGGAGATTGCCCAAAAGTTGGGAGAGATAACAGGCTGAATATGTCCTAGATTTCTCACCTTCATGTAGACAACTCTCTATGACAGGGAAAAGTCAGACTAGAGGTAATATAGAGTAATTCCTGTATCTATTTAGCTACACTGTCAGGTGAAAGAAACAGTGATTATGACAGAGCAAATAGCGTAGAGAGCCTGGGCACAGGACACTCATTAGGACCCAATAAAGGCCTAATATCTGCTGCTGCGTAGAGCTAATCTTTTATTCTACTTCTGCTGGGAAAGACTGAAAGTAAAACTGTGTTTGGGTACGGAGAGTCTAGGGTTACACTCACAACAGCCCCCATCCCCAATAGCAGCCTGTTTTATCCAACATGGTCCCTCAGGGTCTACCTTTGATGTACCGAGCGGCAGCCTGGCACCTAGGGACCCCCATACTCTAGGGACCAGCAGATCAAAACAACTAAACTTCACTTTACAGGAACCAAACCCGACGGGGCATTTACAGATCAGAAACATTTTTTTTAAGCTGCAACACATAAAAAGACAATTTGTAAATTACCAAAAAGACTGTATAAGACTATAAACAGATCTGTGTACTATGTGGGGATGCGAGTCCTACACTGATTCTTTACAGACACAGTCACTAGAATCGCACAGATTTTATTACAAATGTGCTTCATGGAAGAATTCCAAAAACAACATTCAAATTCTAACAAGACACCTGACATTTTCTTTGTAAGTCAGATCATTTTTCACTTTAACTTTCTTCATCGTTGATTCGTTCTACACAGTTCCTGAACACAAGATTTCAAAGCTCATTGTTCCTCATTAACATCACTAATTATACAATTTATTTTGAATTTGCAAAGCCATGGGAGCTGTTTCCTTTAAATTACTGGTGGGGGAAAATTGCATTTATTATCCCGTGCCTAGTACTTAATCTATGAGCTTTGGGTATATAATTTGGGGGCATGAGACTGGTGGTCAAAGAATATAAAGTCAGATTGCTGAAATCTGATTTGAGCCAGCAGCATAGGGATTATGCACAGATAGTGTCATTATGTCATGTTGGCTACATTTAATTATAAAATGTACTAATTAGTGTTAATTATTGTCATTATCAAAATACAGTCATTAGGTTTCTTCCGTTTTACCCATGATGAATACACTGTGGGCAAGCACTCATAGGCCAACCCTAGCATAAATATAATAGGGAGGAGTCAGGCCTGCATGTAAGCACCCAAAATCTGTTAGGTTGGCTGCCACTGGTTTAATATATAAATATTAAATATTTTATTGGGAACTAGCGTTTGCCCGCAGCTTCGCTCGCCTGGATGTCTGTTGCTCAGCAAAACTAATTTTACAAAGACAGTAGTGGCATCTAATATTGAAATGTATATTTTATATTGTAGACATTGATCACAAAATGTATTTGCAAACAATATTCAGGCTTTTCCTTCAGGAATTAACAAAAAAGGATGCTTGGGACTACTAACTCGTGAGCAAGCCACTTAACCTACAGTAACACTGAAAAGTTGCAAGTAACATGAGCAGCGACTCTATGATATGTAGTATTTGTTTTGGTGCGCCATCTACTGGATTGACATGTATACTGTAACTTCATGAGTCAAGATAAGATGCCTGATTAGTGCTTAATATATAGTTGGATTTTCCTGTGAAATAGATCTTGAGATATATATCTGCAAAATAGATCTTGAGATATATATATATATATATATATATATATATATATATATGTGTATTTATATATGAACACATACAGTCAGGTGCATAAATATTGGACATTGACAGAATTTTCATATTTTAGGCTCTATCCACCACCACAATGGCTTTGAAATGAAACAAACAAGATGTGCTTTAACTACAGAGTTTCAGATTTAATTTGAGGGTAATTACATCCAAATCAGGTGAACGGTGTAGGAATTACAACGGTGTTTATATGTGCCTCCCACTTTTTAAGGGGCCAAAAGTAATGGGACTATCAACTCAAAAGCTATTTCATGGACAGGTGTGGGATATACCCTTGTTATTTCATTATCAATTAAGCAGGTAAAAGGTCTGGCGTTGATTCTAGGTGTGACATTTGCATTTAGAAACAGTTACTGTCGCCTCTCAATATGAGATCCAAAGAGCTGTCACTATCAGTGAAGCAAGCCATCATTAGGCTGAAAAATCAAAACAAACCCATCAGAGAGATAGCAAAAACATTAGGGGCCTCATTCAGAGGTGGTCGGAGGATGCAAGCGGTCGCTCAGAAACTGGGCGGCCACTTGCATCCTGACCGCCCGCCTCTGTTGCAGTCGTTAGGCTGTGGGTTAACACCCACAGCTCTAACGACCGCTCAGGTGATGGTCGCGATGGTCAGAGACCATCGCGACCATCGGGGCTTACGACAAGACCCTAGGGTAGGGTCTCCCTTGTCGTAAGCCCCGGAGAGCTTCTGGCTCTGTCTGAGCCGGAAGCTCTCCACTGACATCACTAGTGATGTCAGTGGGGCCTCCCCCAAATGGCAGGCGTTCCCATGGGAACGCCTCCGTTTGGGCTGCCACCCCCCCGGCCCGCCTTCCAAACGGGGCGAGCTGTCAATTAACATCGACAGCTCGCCCCCTTTGGATCGAGACCCGCTACGACCAGCGCTGTCGGTCGTAGCGGGTCTCACGCATGCGCACGACGGCGCCGGCGCCGTCGTGTGCATGCTCTGTGGGAGGCCATCGACCCAGTCCGAGCGCATCGGCGCTAACGCCCGGGTCTGAATGACCCCCAAGGTGTGACCAAATCAACTGTTTGGGACATTCTTAAAAAGAAAGAATGCACCGGAGAGCTCAGCAACACCAAAAGACCCGGAAGACCAGGGAAAACAACTGTGGGTTTTTCTTCCCTGGTGAATAAAAACCCCTTCTCAACAGTTGGCCAAATCAAGAACACTCTCCAGGAGGTAGGTGTATATGTGTCAAAGTCAACAATCAAGAGAAGACTTCACAAGATGTAAACCATTGGTGAGCCACAAAAACAGGAAGACCAGATAAGAGTTTGCCAAACAACATCTAAGAAAGCCATTACAGTTCTGGAACAACATCCTATGTACAGATGAGACAAAGATCAACTTGTACCAGAATATGGAGAAGGAAAGGAACTGCTCATGATCCAAAACATACCACCTCATCAGTGAAGCATGGTGGTGGTAGTGTCATGGCGTGGGCATGTATGGCTGCCAATGGAACTGGTTCCCTTGTATTTATTGATGATGTGACTGCTGACAAAAGCAGCAGAATGAATTCTGAAGTGTTTTGGGCAATATTATATGCTCATTTTCAGTCAAATGCTACGGAACTCATTGGACGGTGCTTCACAGTGCAGATAGACAATGACCCGAAGCATACTGCAAATTGCTGTAATTGCCTGCAAAGGATTTGCAACAAAGTATTAAAAAATGAAAGTTAGATTTAGGATTGTTTAGTTTGTCCCATTACTTTTGGCCCCTTAAAAAGTGGGAGGCACATATAGAAACCGTTGTAATTCCTACACCGTTCACCTGATTTGGATGTAATTACCCTCAAATTAAATCTGAAAGTCTGCAGTTAAAGCACATCTTGTTTGTTTCATTTCAAAGCCATTGTGGTGGTGAATAGAGGCCAAAATATGAAAATTCTATCAATGACCCAATATTTATGCACCTGACTGTATAACTGTTGGCGTTTGGGGTGTGCAATATATGTATATATTTTATATATATTTATATACCTCTAGTCATTTTGTACTTGAGGAGCTGTGCAAATTCCACTGAAAATTTTTTTGGGCTGCATAGTTCATAAACAATTCTTAAAACTATATTTGTCCCCTAAAATTATATTTAGATACATCTAGTCACTTTTGCCTTGAGGAGCCTGCACACTGCACGTGCCAAGTACCAAGTGTCTAGTTTTTCCTTTATTACACCTCTCCCTGATGTCACATTGAGATAATACATACCTCAGTTTCTTTCTAGGGGACTAAGCTATACAATTTCAGAACACAATTCAAATTCATCCCATAGTTTTTTGTGTGATGTCAGAACAGATAGACAGACACAAATTCCTAATTTATTTTTTCCTAATCAGTCCCAAGGAGTACATTTCCCCCAAATTGTCTATTTACAGACACAACTATATATACAGGGCCGGCTCTAGGGGTGTTCGACCTGAGTGGTCGAACAGGGGCACCACCCATAGAGGGCGTACCCTTCCCCAGCATCCCGATTTCAGCGGGACAGTAATTTCCCGCTGTTCCACCCGTGGGCCACGGGTGGTCAAATCGGGAGGTTGGGAACCCCCACCGCCGCAGCTGTGCGGCGATGCCGGGACCCAGGAGTCTGAATGATGCTGCGCACATGCACGCGGCATCCATTCAGTGATGTGAGAGGGCTGGGGGAAGCCCAGCTAGTGAGGCTCCCCCCAGCTTGACATTATTTGGAGGCGTGCCAAGCGGTGTCCCTCAGATAACGTCATGTAAAGAGGCGTGGCCTATGGTAATTAGTCCACATCCCCAAGGCACGCAATAAGGAGCGCAGAGCACTCGGCCAGCACAGGGCGCTATTAGCCCTGTATATATACTATTATTAAAAAATAATATGCTGTTATTTAAAAGCTGTTTCATATTTGTAAAAATGGCATTAGTGTATTTTACACTAATTAACAAGGTGAGACAAAACACATCACTCACACTGTACAGTACCATCTGTACTCCCACGCGCAGTAACAGAGCAATATAAGGCGTCACACCAGCCCATGACAGCATATTCATTACCTTACACACTGTACGTGAATGGAGCTAGTGTGGAAAAGAACATGGTGCCATTATGGCTAAAACAGTGATTCCCAAAGTTGGTCCTTAAGGCACCTTGACAGTACAGATTTTAAGGATATCCGTGGTTGAGCACGTGATGTAATTAATACCTGATTTGTTTTGATTTAACCATCTGTGCTTAACCATTGATATCCTTAAATCCTGGACTGTTAGAGTGCCTTGAGTTAGTAAACCGCTGGGCGAGGATGTATAGATAATAACTTTATATGTGCTGATTTGTAAATGTAATGTTGGTAACTTAAAGTTCTTTGTATTCATATGTTTGGGATGTAACATGCTAAAAGAAGAAGCACGTGCTATAACCAGTAAGGAAGAAAATAGGATACTTACATCCAGAAGAAGTCTCACCACCTCCGTTTTCCCACACAGGGCGGCTTCGTGCAGAGCTGTACCGGATTTGGTTTGCCGATTGATGTCGATGCCAGCTTGCAGCAGAAGCCTGACAGGGAGACAGAATGACAGAACTGTGTGTCATCATAACACAATGAATTCCAGCAGTGTGACTTTTATGGAAGTCCAACAGGAGAAAAGCACCTGAACACGCTCTAGGGTCAAAGATAGGCAGCCTGTCCTATCTGCAGTGGCAGAAACTCAGATGCTCAGGGGCTACCTCTGGGTTACAGATTAGCAAATAATCTGTGATATTTAGCATGGATCAAGTTTCTAGGTGTAGAAATCATTTTGCGGCTATCTTTGGGCAGCACAGATGGTTAGCATTACTACCTCACATCACTGAGGTTGTGGGTTCAATTCCCACCATGGCCCTAACTATGCAGAGTTTCTATATTCTCCCTGTGCTTGCGTGGGTTTCCTACGGGTACTCCGGTTTCCTCCCACACTCCAAAAATATACAGGTAGGTTAATTGGCTCCCACCAAAAAATTAACCCTAGTTTGTATGTGTGTGCATGTACATGTGGTAGGGAATATAGGGGGTCATTCAGACCCACTCGCGAGCGGCAGTACGCTCGCAAGTGGGTCGGTGTTCCCCAATGCGCATCCGCATGACGGAGGGAGCTCCGTCGTGCGCATGCGCGAGACCCGACGAGCGAAGGACTTTCCTTCGCTCGGAGTGTCACATCAAAAGGGGCGTGCTGTTGATGGTGACTGACAGCACGCCCCCTTTGGTGGGCGTGCCGGGGGCGTGCCTGCCAGACGGAGGCGTTCCCAAGGGAACGCCTACCGTTTGAAGCCGGCCTCACTGACATCACTAGTGTCAACTCAACCGCAGGCTTTTACTCGCAGTTCCGATGGTCGCGATGGTCAAGACCATCGCGACCATCATTTTGCACGCTCGTATATGCTGTGGGTGGTGACCCACAGCTATACGAGCGTCCAGGAGGACGCTCCATATTAATGGAGGTGGGCCCTGATTCAGAGCGAGCGCTCTGGTCAGAGCGTCAGGCTCTGAATCAGGGCCCTAGAGTGTAAGCTCGACTGATGGCAGGGACTGATGTGAATAGCCAAATATTCTCTGTAAAGTGCTGCGTAATATGTGTGCTATATAAATAACTGGTAATAAATAAAATAAAACAAATAAAATAATCTTTGCTTATTGAATCACTATTTCTCATAATAACATTCCACACTGGCCGGACTCAGTGTCGCTCACATCTGCAATAAGTCGATCATACGGATCTCTGTGGATCTGCAGGCTATTCAGAGGTGCACGAAACTGAGCTTCAGCTATATTTGTGCCGAAATGGGTGTGACGGGGCGAGAACGGGGCTTCTGCTTGTAGAATAAGTGTATTGTGGGTACGGAGATAGAATTGTGGGACACTCAGAGGGGAGCGTACACAGCGATCCGGCTTTTCTCTCAAGCAGATATAAAGGGGTGAGATCCATCAAAGATGACATAGAAAATGTGATCATTCCTGACCATGGTCATGGACTTACGGGCATTAAGTCCACCTGAATACGCTATTAAAATCTTGCCGTGACAGCAAACCAATATCTAGCTTTCCCAGCAGAGCCATAACGTCTGGGTTTTCTAATGTACAAGCTTGATACTTTCTAAAACCTATTGAGCCTGCTGTGAGGAGGGGCCGCAGTGGATATTGGAAATACATCTCTAAATAAAGGGTTTCCTAAAGTGATGCAGGAAACCTCAGTTTTTGGACATTTTACCACAAAATCACTATGATACATCTTGCCCAAGGGGAGGTGGGAATTCGTATCTGTTTTCAAGTATGCAATGCGGCTGACTTGCATACGGCTCTGGATAAGCCTCTGAATGGAATGGGTATGATTCCTGTCAGCGGCAGCCCGACAGGAGCAGAGTGTGATGCAGCGGAAGCCCGACAGCGCTGGAAATCCCGATCGTGGATAGGTAAGTATCCACTAACCTAACCTAACCCCCCTAACCCTAACCCTCCTTAGGGGTGCCTAACCCTAATCCCCCCTCTAAGTGCCTAACCCTAACCACCCCCTTCCCCGCTACCTAAACCTAAGTCCCCCGGGGCGGTGCCTAACCCTAACCCTCCCTCCCCCTAGCCTAACCCTAACCCTCCCTCCCCCTAGCCTAACCCTAACCCTCCCGGGGGGGTGCCTAACCCTAAGTCCCCCCCGGGAGCCCTAAACCTAACCCTCCCCCCCGCGGCTGTCCGCTCGCGGCGTCCGGCATCACTACGATCGTGATGCCAGGCGCCGGTCTCCCGGCGTCGGGGAAATGCGGGCGTCCACATCTAGACGCCCGGCATTTCACCCTTGCCGGGATAAGACAGTCGTGAAGCCGGCTGCCGGTATATAGGCAGTCGGCTTCCCGATTGCTTCCCCTCTGAATGTGCATAGCGTATAGGGATTCAGTATGACTGACCGCCGGCCGCATGGCGGCATCCTGGCAGCAGTGAAACTCCCGATTGTCAAAAGGTAAGTATTCACTAACCTACCCCCTAACCCTCCCTTAGGGGTGCCTAACCCTAACCTCCCCCCCAGGTGCCTAACCCTAATCCTCCCTCTAAGTGCCTAAATCTAAACCCCCCTTCCCCGCCGCCTAAACCTAAATCCTCGGGGGGGGGGGGGGGATGGACCGCCTCTGATCACTGTTTCAGAACCTTCTGCCGACACGGCCTTTTGCTTGATCTACTAAATATTAATAAACCATTAATTTAACCCATCTGAAAAAAAGAAAAGGCGTGCTAATAATGCAGATTCTAAATATGGCCGTAAGAGAAGCCATTAACTAAAGTGTAAGACATTTATTTACTGCTGTCGCTAATGCAGACAAATCACACTTGATGATTGCAAAGACGTTTGACAGCAGTAACAACTGAAAGTGTACAATTACCCAATGCTCAAGAGCTAAAACAAGGTTCACTTACATTTGGAGAAAGATAAAAATACAGATGTAGGAGATGGGGGAGGTGATTATGATAATGGGACAGTTAGTTTGCAATTATCGCCCCAGTTGGTATCCACAAGGCTGACATCCTCCCCCACTCCTCCAGCATACAGAGCTTGTTCTGATGTGCAGATCAATATGCCGCTGACACTTTCTACGCCGTCTGGTTGGTTGGGCGGCTAAATAACATCAAAAAGTTCTCAAAAGTTGTCACTATGCTTCCCAGCCCGCTAGATGGGGCCTACAGAATCACGGTCTTGTGTGTGATGAATGGAGAATGTGCTGTAGTCGTCAAGGCCATGAGTATGACCAAATAAACAGAGATCCACTGGATCCAGGTTATATAGAAGCTTACATTTAATACTGAATTGTCTCCATAGCTATATGGCAGAGGTTCCCAAACTCCACCATTACATTCCAGGATTTAAGGATATCCAAGCTTCCAAGTCCAGATGGTTAAATCAAATTGAGTGAGGTACTAAGTCACCTGTGCTCAAACATGCATATACTTAAAAAGTGGACTGTAATTGGTGGAGTTTGGGAACCTCTTCTATAATGGAACCGTTAGTGGGCGGCAGCGGGGTGGCGGCGACTCAAACGCAGTGTTCTGACAGATTTCAAGGGTCAGCCTCGATCCCGTACGCAGTGAAAAATGGCTCCGGCACCTCAGTCCCTGGCGCCCACTCTGCGCAACCATAAGGTTACTCAGAAGTCTGATAATCAACTGATCTGCGACCGATGCTGCCCCTCTGTACACAGTCGCTTGGATTGACCAATCCCGCCCGTGGGCATCTCAATACAAATCCCGTCGGCTGAGACATTTGCGTATTTTCGCACAGCTGCAGCAGCGGAAGTGGCGCCCATCTGTGGATCAGGCCCCCAGTATGTGTTAGGTCATTAATTAATAGTAGGGGCGTCACACAAAGTACACAAAGCTTGACCTGCGAAAAGCGGGACTATATAAAGCAGTGCCCTAATCACACACAGTACTGACGTGCCATTACTTTACTCGTAGACAACATCCTGTATGGAAACATTAAATACATAGGGGACAAGAATGTATCATCTCTGAGCTAAGCACTACGTGACATCTTCATTGAAAAATATGGCATTCGCCATACCCTAACTCTTCCCATAACTGTATATTGTGCTGGCCACATATTCAGAGGTAGGCGTAAGCACATTTATTGTACTCCTGGCGTCAACTAGGCGCATATGCGATCGTTACAGACTGTGAGGCATATCGAGGTACTTCCAACTCAGCATATACTATATACATATAATTGTGTAGCTTTGGAACACATTTTGGAGTCAGACAATGCAGCATCTGCTGTGGCGTCTGCAACTTTATGCAATATCGCTACAAGATCTACCCTAGGGGAAGGACTGAGAGGCTCCCACTTTGAGCCTCTTTAGATGGTGAAATACCGCTTGGTCGCACCATTGAAACTTGCATCATCCCCGAGGTAAGTGCAGATTCTCAGACATAGTATGGCTTCCAAAGTGATCGGTTGAGTGTCTGAGTTTGCAAGCATTTCAGTGACCCTCCCCTAACACGGACCAGATGGACCATCCTCATGCATATGAATAGAGACCTCCCATTCACTGTCAAGCACATTTCCAAGACACTTCTGATACTATGCGTCTCAATCCCAACTGCACCCTTATGCGCGCACACCATGGGACACGTGCGCTGTGCGGATTTTTAGAGGGATGCCCAGTTTAAATTTATCGACCATTTGTGGGAATATCAGACTCAGAATCAGGCCCTTTATGTTTTTATAAGGCAAAATCTGTACAATAATCGCTGGTGGTCTGCCTCATCTTCGTCATGTGCGCCCCCTGCACAATGGCTCCCAACGCAGGAATGGAACACACCAGCCTGGAGAAGAGGAACATTGTGCCACAAATAGGTATTATCCCACCCTCCAACATGACCCATTCCATCAGGTACAAAATGCTCAGCTCCTGGACTTACCACCTATTTTATGATTGCAGTCACCTGTGTTGAACTAGGTAACTGATGAGAAGGGTGTTTCATCACAGGTGGCTGCAATCATAAGTTAAGAAGGAAGACCAGGAGCGGAGCATTTTGTACCTAATGGAATGGGTCATGTTGGAGGGTCTGTAGTATATATAGCAGAGGGAGCAGGACGGGACAGGGGTGGGCTGAGGTGACCTGGGTCCATTTACTAATGTGTTTATCTTCCTGTATGTCACAGCAAGCTTCCTATTGCCTGGTTCAGTCACATGACCAATAATGTGCGGATTACGAGGAAGAAGTTATAGAAGGGGCGCAGCCAGTGCGGTTAGATTACATGTTGTAGAAATATTTGTGCCAATACCGTGGCTTGAATTGGCTGATAACTGCAGCTAATAAAATGAAACCCCCTTTTCTGGTTTTATATTTGCAGCATATTTTTCCCGACTGCTAACTACATTCATAGCTCTGTCTGTGGTAGTTTTCTTTCTTCTTTTTTAAATTTACGATAAAGGAAAACATTGTGACAGGTTGATCGTGTTTAGCTTGAATTTGATAGTTTTGCAGTAATAAATCTGGTTGTATTTCCCGCTCTTTTATGACTACAAAAACATGCGGCGCGGATTCTAGCAGCCTCTAATATATCACTGTTATTGGGTGCTTATAGCGGCAATACAAAAATGCACACTCTTTCTGAGAGCTGACAATGATGTACAGTAAATAATGACAATGTTCTTTGATTTTACCATCAAATATCTCTATAACAGAAATAAGACAGCCAGGAAGGTCTGTGCCAGTACCTTCCGTATCCAGCTACACATAATACCTTGACTCGGGATGCAGTTAACTTACCGCCGCCCGGAATGCCGGCCGTCGTAATCCTGACGCTGGAAGTCTGACCTCGTACTAAAGATAGGCGTCTAAATCCTGACACTTATCTTTAGCCAGATGCCGAAATCCTGACAGCCGGCACCCCGAACAAAGGTAAGCGTGGACTGTTAACCGCGGGGAGGGGGGGTTAGTTTTAGGCATCCCCATGGGAGGGTTACGGTTAGGCTAAGGGAAGGGTGGGTTAGGGTTAGGCACTACTGGGGGGAGAGTAAGGTTTAGGGTGAAGGAGGAAGGGGGTTAGGGTTAGGCACCACCGGGGGGGACTTAGATTTAGGTACCACCGGGGAAGTTAGAGTTAGGCACCACTAAAAGTCCGGCAGTGAACAATAATTAGCCCTCAATGCTCCTCCCAGTGTCTTTACATCCTGGTCCATTTATATACACTCTACTAATGTATCTAACTACACAAGCTAAGCGCCTGCTGTAGAACTACACATCCCACCCAGCATGCATTGCCACCGTTTTGCTATTTGGTCATGCTAAAACTGTTGCAGTCCATGCTGGGATGTGTAGTTCAACAGCAGTTGGAGGGCCGCTTACTGCCCACCCCTGTTGCAGATGATATTTTATCTATAGCTAGTCATTAGCAATAAAGGAATGCTCTGCGGGCTAGATGGATGATGAATGATCGGCATCTTGTTAGACGCCAGCCGTCCTTACCTAATGATGTCGATGTGACCATTCTTGGCTGCCAGGTGCAGGGGGCTGGTACCGTTCGGGTCCGTACTGTCGCCAGGCTTTGGTTCTAGCAATGCCGCACACATGTTACTGTTTAACAACAGCTGAACAACCTGCAAATGAAAGACAGAGGTTGATCCCTGCTGTTATTAATAAATAATTCATAGGCGAGGACAAAGTGCTTTGGCACCCGTGTCAGACATCACGCTGCCCTCCTCTCGCTCAGCCTCTGAGCTCGGTGCATATTGCATATGGCATAATCCCTCCTATGCTGCTAGAATCTGCTTTCCTGGCTGGGGTTAAATGAAGAAGGAATGTGTTCTACAGCTGCCTCTTCTGCCTACTCAATGAACCGGCCATGATAAATATATAACGACCTCACAGTATCCAAGAAAATAATATATTGTAAATAAGAGCAACCATGCAGTGTAATCTAACACAAACTATTACAACACAATGGGAAGTATTGTACAACTGTGGTACCAGCACCCGAACAGATCACCAAACACACATAACAATTGTACAGTATCAATTGGTCCTGCCCTAGGACAGTCTACTTCAAATTCAGGAACTGTACAACCTGGAGGCAATGTAACACTTTTAGATCACCATCTATTGGTCACAAATGGTACTACAGCAACTGTGGTGCTTTCTTCTTTCTAACATCCTAGGCATCATTTCTTGACAAGACGGTTCTTCAAGTGTCCTATCAGTTGCGCAGGATCTATTGATTCAGTCGTAGGACAGTACACAAGCTAGCGTGCAACAAGGAAGCAATGGAGCATTGGGGTGATGGCAGATCATTGGCCACAGATGCAGCATCTTCTGCTGTCATGTATCACTGTAGGTGCAGGATTCTCCGAATGCTCTTGGGTACAGCCAGCACTATCTTCCCAGTGCTCAATGAGCCCTTTGTTCCACAGTCCATACTAGTGACACGGCATTCTACTTCCATAGTGCCCACCTCACTAGAATACATCCCACTACTAGCCTAAGAAAGTGATAAATACATTGCATAGGATAAAACTTACCCCGACTCTTCCAAACTCACAAGCCAAGTCCAGGGGGGTCTTTCCGGAAATATCCATGATACAGGGGTTAGACTGGTGCTGAAGTAACATCTCGGACTAAGCAGCAGAGGATGAAGAGAAGTGAAAATGCACATTAGTGGTGGGATAAGATATAACCAGCCCAGGGTCCTTGCATGCACTATAACCTATTGTGTAAAATTGTTTTGCACTTATTTAGTGTGCACAATGCACCAATATTGTGTATGCATTCATATCTTCTTCATACTGGATTATGTTTATAAAGGAAATATATAGTGTGAAAGATACCTCATGGTACACACTTCAAACCATTGAAAACAACCCTCCAATAAATATCACTTCTGTTGGCCACTAAATATATTGAATATGGAGGGAACCTGGACTCTTCTGGATTTGGTCGGGAAGGGGGGGGGGAGGGCGGGAGAGAGTTTCTATTTATTCATTTTTCTTTATTTTCTTTAGTTAATGTTTGATATTGACTGTATTTGTGTGGATATTGAATTTTTTTATATTATATGAATTGTACTGTGATAAGGTTGAAAAATATAATATACTATAACGAAAATTGTATTATGTAGCATTTGACAAAATAATACAGTTGTATGGTTTATATGATCTCAAAGTTTTATGAACACAACGACAATACTATGTAATTGTTATTACATAACTGATGTTTTTATAGGCATTGTACTGATATGTTTGAAATATTTGAATGTGAATATGTGCAGTGTTTCAATAAAAAATATTTTGAAAAAAAAAAGGAAATATATACATTTTGTTCAAATATTTGTATTCATGAAATATTTTGTAACGTACTGACGTGTCTACATGCACCTGTGACGTGTCTACATGCACCTGTGACGTGTCTACATGCACCTGTGACGTGTTTACATGCACCTGTGACGTGTCTACATGCACCTGTGACGTGTTTACATGCACCTGTGACGTGTCTACATGCACCTGTGACGTGTCTACATGCACCTGTGACGTGTTTACATGCACCTGTGACGTGTCTACATGCACCTGTGACGTGTCTACATGCACCTGTGACGTGTTTACATGCACCTGTGACGTGTCTACATGCACCTGTGACGTGTCTACATGCACCTGTGATGTGTCTACATGCACCTGTGATGTGTCTACATGCACCTGTGACGTGTTTACATGCACCTGTGACGTGTCTACATGCACCTGTGACGTGTTTACATGCACCGGTGAAGTGTCTACATGCACCTGTGACGTGTCTACATGCACCTGTGACGTGTGTACATGCACCTGTGACGTGTTTACATGCACCTGTGACGTGTTTACATGCACCTGTGACGTGTTTACATGCACCTGTGATGTGTCTACATGCACCTGTGACGTGTCTACATGCACCTGTGACGTGTTTACATGCACCTGTGACGTGTTTACATGCACCTGTGACGTGTCTACATGCACCTGTGACGTGTTTACATGCACCTGTGACGTGTTTACATGCACCTGTGACGTGTCTACATGCACCTGTGACGTGTTTACATGCACCTGTGACGTGTCTACATGCACCTGTGACGTGTCTACATGCACCTGTGACGTGTTTACATGCACCTGTGACGTGTTTACATGCACCTGTGACGTGTCTACATGCAACTGTGACGTGTCTACATGCACCTGTGACGTGTTTACATGCACCTGTGACGTGTCTACATGCACCTGTGACGTGTCTACATGCACCTGTGACGTGTTTACATGCACCTGTGATGTGTTTACGTGCACCTGTGACGTTTTTACGTGCACCTGTGACGTGTCTACATGCACCTGTGACGTGCATATGCACCTGTGACGTGTCTACATGCACCTGTGATGTGTTTACGTGCACCTGTGACGTTTTTGCGTGCACCTGTGACGTGTTTACATGCACCTGTGACGTTTTTACATGCACCTGTGACGTGTTTACGTGCACCTGTGACGTGTTTACGTGCACCTGTGACGTTTTTACGTGCACCTGTGATGTGTTTGCATACACCTGTGACGTGTTTGCATACACCTGTGACGTGTTTGCATACACCTGTGACGTGTTTACGTGTTCCTGTGACGTGTTTACGTGCTCCTGTGATGTGTTTACATGCACCTGTGATGTGTTTACATGCACCTTTATACCGACACCAATCGTTTTTCCGACACATAGCGTGAGATGTGACACATCCTATACGCACACCATGGCGCTTTATGGCATACTAAATTGCAGTATGTGAATTCGCACAGAACGCAGCAGCAAAAATATGCTAATGATTGGACGCCCACTGCTGCTTTCTCATATCCATTCAATGTCACTCTACTGCGTAAACATCGGTACCATTGCCGCACATGGACCGGTTACGCATCATTTACAAGAAGTCTGACCAGCCGCAAACACGGCATGTCTCATTGCACACAGAGAGCTCTCATGCTGCGTATGCCGTCACAGTGGCTAAATAATGCACGCCCATGAACGGTGTTCTAATGGACAGGCACGCCTGCGATTTTCTGAACACCATCACCACCCCCATACGCTGCCAGCCTGTCACTCACTTTGCGATGGATTCCTCTGTGCGTCCATAATCGCAATACGATCATTGTGCACGCTTATACGCATGTGCGATGGCAAACAATCGCTCGTTCTGCATCTGTAATCACCATTGCATTTGCTGCTGACTCAGGGCCTGATTCAGAGCCGGACGCTCTGACCAGAGCGCTCACTCTGAATCAGTGCCCTCCTACCTAAAAATGGAGCGGCCTCCTGGCCGTTCGCACAGCTGTGGGTGACCACCCACAGCATATGCGAGCGGCCAAAAAGATGGTCGCGATGGTCAAGACCATCGCGACCATCGGGCTTGCGACGAGACCCTGCGGCAGGGTCTCGGTAACTGCAAGCCCTGGAGTGCTTTTGGCTCTATCAGAGCCAAAATCACTCCCACTGACATCACTAGTGATGTCAGTGGGGCCGGACCCAGACAGTAGGCGTTCCCATGGGAATGCCTCCGTCTGGCAGGCATGCCCACCAAAGGGGGCGTACTGTCAGTCACCATCGATAGCACGCCCCCTTTGGTGCGAGACCCGGAGCGACAGCTTGGCTGTCGCTGTCCAGGTCTCGCGCACGCGCACGACGGAGCTCCCTCCATCGTGCGCATGCGCATTGGGGTAACATCGACCCGCTTGCGAGCGTCCTGCGCTCGCGAGCGGGTCTGAATGACCCCCACAGGCCCTAAGCCACAAGAGTGTGTAAAACCATTTTTCAACCAGCAGATGGCATCTTTTCAAAACTATACTGCGCATGAATCAAATAGCAAATGCAGTGGATCAATTGTCTTCAATGCAAGGACTGCGTACGGCAGTTACTGCGCATTTGCACATTGATATTTTTTTTTCTCTTCACTGTTATGCAACAATTTACAGAAATAAACGTAAAATGACGCAACATACAGTAATGACACATATCTGCTTTACCCTCTATTATACCCTGGACATATCCCAGGGCAGCAGATATATAAACAGGCCTTTCTAAATGATCTACTGTCCTTTCTGAGACACACAGAGGGAAGGAACGAAGATAAAGCAACACAGTAAAAGTTGCAGGAGGGTTTATGTATTTACTAAATGTTGCAGGATGGTTATGTACAGGTTATTAAATTAAATGCACCCGAGGTGGAAAGCCCTTTTAAATATACCTCTGTGTAAAGGTTCCACAGTGATTTGCGCTGTATTCTTTATTCCGGTAACTTTACATGAATGTAAAACAAAATGATTGCACTTTAAAGTCCTGTAGCATCACACTAATGGGCTCTTGCATTTTACAAACACTAATTACTAGCCCTATATCCTGTGTACCTAGTCATTGTAGTCTCTTTAGCGCAGCACACCATGTTTTGCAGATTACCCTGCCTGGCGTCATGTATTTGCATAATGAGAAATCTTTGTTATAAACTAAAATCTCCAGATTGTAATAACAGACCACATTACACAGACTTTTGTTTATTGCACACTGTGCTGCCGACGTTATCACAAAGGGACGAGGCCATTCCATTTTTCACTTTAGACAACAGCACTCAGAGCTGCCTCATTTGAACTCTGCTAAGAAAAGCAAAAATAACCTCTTAATTTAGCTTTACATGAGCCTCCAGATTCATAATACAGCATTACACTCACAGCAGTGACATTATTCCTGTTCCGCACGTGGTAACCCCAGCACTGATCTCCCTGATATTATACGTAACCAGGGGGCGCATCTGTATATTCTGGGGCCGGTACAGAGCTGCATGCAAATCGGATGCAATTACACTCGCTCCGCATGCGCGGAGATAAAGGTGGAGAGTTGCTCGTACGCAGAGCTGCCCGCATCTATGCGACTGCACCGCCGCTATCCATATGCACGGTTTCATAGTCATCATCATTAATCATGTAATCAGATGAATCTATGCGTACACATAGCTCAGCATAGACAGGAATTCCGCTTACATGCCCATGCTAAGCTTAGCCTACGTGCCAATGCCCTGTTACCACCCAGCTACGCCCAGGGCCGCCGAGATCTGAACTAGGGATGGGCATTGACGATGGTCGATGTTTGACGACCATCAATGTTTTTCTTTCGATGTTAATGATTTTTACCATTCGATGACAGCATTTCGAAGTTTGCTGCCATCGAATGGTTAGAATTTGATGGTGTTTCGATGGTGACTTCTTTTCTTTAAATCCTATAAGACTGTGCCTCCCCTGGCTGCTATGTCTCATGCTGCTGGGATCGTTGTAGGCTGTCTCTCACTGCCTCAGGCGTGACCCTCGCTCCCTCCCCTCTCTCTAGGCTGCTGCTAGGAGAGACACAGGTCATATTGCTAGCTCTGATTGGCTCTCTGAGACAGTGAGAGCCAATCAGTGTGCAGCCCTGGCCCTGCAGCAGCAGCAGTCACACACAGACAGGGTAAATTTACTAAAGTGAGAGTTTTTAGAAGTGAGTTTTAAAAGTCATGTTGCCCATAGCAACCAATCAGATTCTAGCCATTATCTTCTAGAAGGTGCTAGTTAAATGTTAAGTAGAATCTGATTGGTTGCTATGGGCAACATCACTTTTAAAACTCACTTTTAAAAACTCTCACTTTAGTAAATTTACCCCACAGTCTCATACGGAGCTCAGGAGGAGAAGAATAAAGTGACACCAGTGAATTTATACCAGCTCAGAAGACAAGCAATAATAAGTGCACAATACGATTAACCACAGACAGTTATGAGTTACATCAACCTGTTAAACTATAAACTGCTTTAGCACAGCACCCAGGCAGTGACCACCATATCATCATAGTCTGTGCAGCGCTGGTCAGACTCACCTTTCCCTGAGTGACATTGAATCTCTCAGATAATATGGTTAAACTTCAGGCTAATGACAGGCTGTTTCTGTGAATATAGTGAAAGAGAAATATATCGGAACCCCACCTCTAAGTCCCGCCCTAATCCCGCCTCTTGACTATTCATATAAATAGTTTTTACCAACTAACTCTTTTGATGTGATGGTTATTTACCATCACATCGAAAGATTCAATGGTGGAAGCACTGCCATCGATTGATGGTGGGCTTTCGATTCCCATCCCTAATCTGAACGCGTCCCAGGAACTAAAAGGGTGGGGCATGCCTTATTCAGGAAGACGTGGCCAAGCCCCCTTAGGGGAAAACATTTTAAAAAAAAATACTTTCTCCCCCTCAGCAGCTGACCCAGGCCCCCGCCAGGCCCCTCTAACCAGCCCGGGCCCAGTACTGGACACTCCCCTCTTGCTGCCCCTACTGTAGCTAGCTACACCCATTCAGCTGCAAGTAGAGATGCAAACGACTCGCAATTGCCTGTGGATGTTTTGGCTCCTGGGCGCGAGTAGTGCTAAAGATCCATCCGCAAAATGACCTGTGATCACCTCTGCATGAGCCCCTCTGACTGCAAACAGGAAAGAACATTATGATCCATGAAAAACGCAGACACACAGCCACTCTGACGTTTCTACCAGGCCCATGAGTGACACAAGACCAGGCCCATCCAATAGACTGGCAGACCGCGGCAGCCAGAATGACACAGTCGCGCATAAGTCTACAATGACGTAAGTCACACTGGGCATAGCTCTGTCAGCCCTTCCCACCCTGCAGGTAGGTCTGCTCCATTCTTGTAACTTGTACACAGAGCATTTACGTATTGGGTGCAAGGAAAAACTAGCAATGCAGCTGGCCGCGAAGTGCCATTCCAGAGCGGCATCTCACGGCCAACGGGTTTACTTGAATCATCCCTTAAAGGGTCAATTCAATTAAATGCAATGTGCCATTCGTGCGCACAGAAATCAGTGACGTATCTGCAATTTAGAGGGTACCATAAATAGCAAAAATACGTACACCTCTTAATCACAGCTAATTGATGATTGATCTGACCCCTAACTGCTATAAATCCTAAATGCATGTCCACTCGTATTGTCTTATTCCTATCCCCAAATGACAACACTTAGATGATTTGAAGCTCACTGGTCTCATTCTACCTACAGGCTGATTTTCATGCCGGCAGCCACGCATGGCACACTGTAAGCTGTATGGCACACAGCTGAGATGTCAGAGGCTTAGAGATTTCATTGTAAGCTCCTAGTGTCCTGTAGGTAAGTATTGCTATAGCTGAGTACATGACGGCTTCTCACTTACCACATCATAATGTCCATGCTGAGCCGCCTGGTGCAACGGGATCTGCCCCTCGTCCGACTGGATATTCACCGCGGAGCCCGACATCAGCAGCAGCTTCATGGGTTCCTTCTTTCCCTGCCAGGCTGCGTAATGGAGCGGACGCATCCCTGTGTAACAGCGGCACAGTGCTCAGATCTACAGACCAGCCAACAACATCCAACCTAAAGTCTGTGTGTACTCTGCAGTCTCTGTAACATTTCCCGTATGCACTAAACAAGGATAATATATGAACATTGCACTTAGGAACTTTTATCTAAGGCACGTTAGATGTGAAACCAAGGAATATAAATGTTGTACCTGTATATGAGTAAATCTACTCTACACAGCATTCAGCCCATAACTGCCCTTCACAGCATTCAGCCCATAACTGCCCTTCACAGCATTCAGCCCATAACTGCCCTACACAGTGTTCAGCCCATAACTGTCCTACACAGCATTCAACATATAACTTCCCTACACAGCATTCAGCCCATAACTGCCCTTCACAGCATTCAGCCCATAACTGCCCTACACAGCTTTCAGTCCATAACTGCCCTACACAGTGTTCAGTCCATAACTGCCTTACACAGCATTCAACATATAACTGCCCTACACAGCATTCAGTCCATAACTGCGCTACACAGCATTCAGCCCATAACTGCCCTACACAGCTTTCAGCCCATAACTGCCCTACACAGCTTTCAGCCCATAACTGTCCTACACAGCATTCAACATACAACTGTCCTACACAGCATTCAGCCCATAACTGCGCTACACAGCATTCAGCCCATAAAGAAGAAAATGTTTTTATACACAGTACAAAGAGAATGAGGGTTATCCTGAAATCTTGATTCAATCTGCTGGATGCCACAGGAACAGTGTCCCTGCATGAAACTATTTGCAGGAACAGGGTTCATTACAGACCAGGGGTATATTTATTAAATGTGCGGGTTTTTAGAAGTGAAGGTGTTGCCCATAGCAACCAATCAGATTTGAGCTATTATATGCTAAAAGGAGCTAGATAAGTAATACGTAGAATCTGATTGGTTGCTATGGGTAACAAGTCCACTTCTAAAGACTCTCACTTTTTATAAATATATCGCCAGGAATAATATTTTTTTATTTATATCCGTATATGCCTGCCAAGTAGCGACAATAAGTGCAATTAATTAACTGATTAATTTAATGCAGATTACTAGTAAAATCAGTAGTAATGTGTGAATGTGTTTCTTAATACATTCTGTGGCCAAAAGGAAAATGTTTAACTATAGAGCTAACAATTTGTATGGCCTGCCGAATAATTGTACTTGTCTCATTATCATCTTACTGCTTGAATTCTCTTTGATTCAATTGTCCCCCTCCCCTCGCTACAGTACTTGATAAATAAAAATGTCATTGCCAACAATGAATGGATCTTCACCTATAGATAATAACTTCATTTCCACAAAAGAAGAGGCAGACTTTACTTATAGCTGGCATTTCATGTAAAGATCTGGCTGTGCATGCAATGTGCATGGGATCCACTGCAATCATCCAATTGGTCAAAATCCAACACAATCAAATATGAAAAAATCCAATACGATCAAGTCAGCCATCGCCCCGGCAACAGGAGTGTGCCTGGCCTCATTGGCCCTTGTTTCCTGTGCCAATCAATTACCCAACATGATGGCCTAGTGATCGGATCTGATCAGCTGGATTTTCTACTTGTCTGGTCAGTTGGTTCTCGCTGAACAACAAGCTGTAAGGGGGAGATTTAATAAAGCTTGGATAGAGATAAAATTGGAGATAAATAGCACCAACCAATCAGCTCTTCACTGTCATTTTTCAAACATAGCCTGTAAAGTGACAGTTAGGAGCTGATTGGTTAGTGCTATTTATCTCCAATATTATCTCTCTCCAAGCATTATTAAATCTCTCCCTAAATACAGTATGCATGTTCAGCTCTATGTCCTGTTTGGTAATCCAACTGCTTCCTGTTATATATGTTATTCAGAGAAAAATAATCCCTTCACAACTTTCATACCATTAACCGAACTGTTTCATTTTCAATCTGTTGAACTAGAAGTGCCAGCATGCCCTGCCAGTAAATAGTGCCGACCAATAAAAAAAAAATCATTCAATTTCACCACCATCAACGCTGCTTTCATGTAACTTTACAATGATATTTGGCCTCTTACACTGGGTTGGGTACAGGATTCCGGCGGTCAGAATCTCAACAGTTACAATGCAGACTCTGGAACCCGAATGGTCAAAATCCCGACACATGTTGGTGAGAATTCTAACCCTAACCTACCCCTCCCGCAGCCTTACTCTAACCGTCCCCTTCAGCAGCTGAATCCTAATCCTCCCCCTCTGCAGCCTAACCATCCCCTCCCGCAGCCTAAACCTGACCCTCTGCCCTCCCCTCCGCAGCCTAACCCTGACCCGCCCCTCCACAGCCTAAACGTCCCCTCCCGCATCCTAACCCTCCCCTCCTCAGCCTAACCCTGACCCTCCCCTCTGCAGCCTAACCCCGACCCTCCCCTCCCCTCTGCAGCCTAAACGTCTCCTCCCGCAGCCTAACCCTGACCCTCCCCTCCTCAGCCTAACCCTGACCCTCCCCTCCTCAGCCTAACCCTGACCTTCCCCTCCCGCAGCCTAATCCTGACCCTCCCCTCCTCAGCCTAACCCTGACCCTCCCCTCTGCAGCCTAACCCTAACCGTCCCCTCCCGCAGCCCTGACCCTCCCCTCCCGCAGCCTAACCCCCTCCTCCCGCAGCCTAACACTGACCCTCCCCTCCGCAGCCTAACCCTAACTCCCCTCCCGCAGCCTAACCCCCCCTTCGTAGCCTTATCCCAAACCCTCCCATCTGCAGCCTAACCCTAACCCCCCCTCCCGCAGCCTAACCCTGACCCACCCCTCCGCAGCATAACCCTCTCCGCAGCCTAACCCTGAACCTCCCCTCCCACAGCCTAACCCTCCCCCTAGTGCTTAACCCTCCCCTCCCACAGCCTAACCCTGACCCTCCCGTCCGCAGTCTAACCCTAACCGTCCCCTCCTGCAGCCTAACCCTGACCCTCCCGCAGCCGTACCCTAACTCTGCCCCTCCCGCAGCATAACCCTAACTCTCCCCTCTTCTGCCCCGCAGCCTAGCCGTAACCCTCCCGATAGTGCCTAACCCTCCCCTCCCGCAGCCTAACCCTGACCCTCCCCTCCGCAGCCTAACCCTCCCCCTAGTGCCTAACCCTAACCCTCCCCTTCTGCAGCCTAACCCTCCCCCTAGTGCCTAACCCTAACCCTCCCCTTCTGCAGCCTTACCCTCCCCCTAGTGCCTAACCCTCCCCTTCTGCAGCCTAACCCTCCCCCTAGTGCCTAACTCTAACCCTACCCTTCTGCAGCCTAACCCTCCCCCTAGTGCCTAACCCTCCCCTTCTGCAGCCTAACCCTCCCCCTAGTGCCTAACCCTAACCCTCCCCTCTGCAGCCTAACCCTCCCCCTAGTGCCTAACCCTCCCCTCCCGCAGCCTAACCCTAACCCTCCCCTCTGCAGCCTAACCCTCCCCCTAGTGCCTAACCCTAACCCTCCCCTTCTGCAGCCTAACCCTCCCCCTAGTGCCTAACCCTAACCCCCCCTTCCTGCAGCCTAACCCTAAACATCCCCCTAGTACCTAACCCCTAACCCTAATACTCCCAGTCAGGATTGTGACCATCGGTATGGCGGAGCTGGTATTCTGATGACCGTCGGGATTCCGAAGCCAGTATTCTGACCGTTAGGATCCTGACTACATCCCGTTGCACTTACACTACTTATTGAATGTGACTGCTTTGTATATTTGTACAGTGGAAGGGTCTTATTTCTCCCCTATGTTTTACCCTTTGGAATGTGACTGTACTGACAGGAGCTTGTTCCCTATTAGTCTGCATCATCCACAGACAGTACTTGGATAAGGGGTGACAAAATATTGCTGTTGCCTCATCCGCTTGGGATGAGAATCCAGTTCACATTTTGCATGTTTCTTACATAGATGATCTATAGTAAGAGAGAACCTTAGATTGCACAAATGTAGTGTATAGCAGTGTTCTCACAGACCATGACAGAGCATGTTTTCCAGAGCTCCTAGCTGCGCAGTGTGTCCATTACTGAACACTTTTAAAGACACACATTAAGGAGTAGATTTAATTAGCTGCGACTGTAGTGTGAGGCCCCGCGTTACCCTGTATTTTCATGAAGCGTGCTGCCGATAGACGCGAAATTCAATTAGAAACGGCACGTCGCGGATACTGCACGTTAACTCTGTTGTAAGGAACCTATATGAAGTGCATGACAGAATGGGGAAATCATCCTGAACACCCCAAAAAGTGGCAAATAAGATAGGACAGTGTAGAAAGTGGTTAGTGGCCATAAGCAATGTATCGGAGCCAGTTACATGGTTGGTTGTTGCAACTTTTATAACTGATGGAAACATGACAGCCAGCAACTGTATCTCATCAAATAAAAGTGTTTAGAGTAAGTTGGGGGGCATTAAAATGTCTCTATAGTGATACTTATGTATATACAAGTTTGTGAGAAGTTGGAAAAAAAAAACTTGTACAGTAGCTCCCATCTGCAAGTTTAAAAACTCCTATCCCATCAATACACCTCAACATACATGTCCAACATCATTACAACATACATGTGCCACATCATTACAGAACCTCTACATGCATATGCCACATCATTACAGAACCTCAACATACATGTGCCACATCATTACAGAACCTCAACATACATGTCCCACATCATAACAGAACATCAGCATACATGTCCCACATCATAACAGAACCTCAGCATACATGTCCCACATCATTACAACATACATGTCTCACATCATTACAGAACCTCAACATACATGTCCCACATCATAACAGAACATCAGCATACATGTCCCACATCATAACAGAACCTCAACATACATGTCCCACATCATAACAGAACCTCAGCATACATGTCCCACATCATTACAACATACATGTCTCACATCATTACAACATACATGTCTCACATCAATACATAACCTCAACATACATGTTCCACATCATTACAACAGCCATGTGCCACATCATTACAGAACCTCAACATACATGTCCCACATCATTACAGAACCTCAACATACATGTCCCACATCATTACAGAACCTCAGCATACATGTCCCACATCCTCTATATACATATCCCACATCATTACACCCAGTTTTCTTCCTTTGAAATCACCTATAAAAATGACATGTCTTTATTGGCCATATTTTAGTATTTAAAAACCTCTAAATCCATTATTATTCAATGAAAAGGGCGTCACAGGGCACTGCAATGTGTCCCTCCATTTTTGCCTTAAAATAATGAATTTTCCCTACTTGTCACCTACTCTGCAGGTGCAAACTCCCTTTGAGACCCGCATTAACTTAACTTGGATTTGTAATTGAATAGCAAACTCTCGCATCCGCAGGTTTTTAACCACATTAAGCAATTTAAATTTACGGCCAACTTGCTTCTAATTGAATCTCCCCCTAAAAGATCCACGGGTGTTAGGAATGATTCCACTTGTGATTCTGTGAGGAGACCTGGAAACGATGCCCTGTCAGCAGTCCCCGAGGACGGGATTGGAGAAACACTGGTTTATAGTACTGTGTAGAGACTTGTACTGGAGCCTCTGCAATTCTGCAGCAGCTGGAGAGCTACAGATTGCCAAGGACTAATGTAGGGCAGTCATGTAGAAAATGTGAAGACTTCCGTACCAGGCTAGAATGCCCCCGTGTACATCCCGCTCTCACCCCTGACATGGCTGGGCAGATATTCAAGTTTCATAGTCACTGCACATTAAGCCTTCCTGTGCCCTGGACCGATAACATTCATATCTCACTGTGTATTAGGGAGACAGTGTGTCCTGGCTGCTGGATCTTCCTCTCACCTTTGTTATCTTTAATGTCCACGGCAGCCTGAGCCTCCAGCAGCAGCGAGATGAGCTCCGTGTTCCCGATGAGGGCAGCATGGTGCAGGGCCGAGAACCTGCAAAAGACAATATTCCTAGAGTTAATGACAATCTCCATGCACCACAATACCTGGCTGTACAGTCATATTTGTCACTATAAGTGTATTCTTTACCTATCAGCAATAAAAAGAAAAGCCCATACCGCACTTCAGCTTACAGACATCTTATGCTGTCTCTATGTCCAGATTTATCGTATAGAGTATTATACTTGGCTGTGCTGGTCCTGCTTATCTCTAGGCTGCATTGTGGTCTAGCTATTTATTGTTCCTGTCCTAGACGCTGCCTGCTGTGGAATTATGGGAGTCGGACGCCCACACATCTTTCACTGCCCCCTCTATTAACTAACGCCCAATTGATAGCTAACCAAAGCGCCCATGCTTCTACCCAGGCATGAGCAACCTGCGCTTACCGAGTCACTATATAATGACCAACAACTGCTGTCTTGGTGCCTTACTTCATACAGTGCTGTCTGCACCTCATGTCATTGCCCGTTATCCCTTGTTAATCTCTGTGTACTGATTTTATTATTATTTATTAACAATTACTTATATAGCACCAGCCTATTCTATTGCGCTTTACAATTGGGAACAAAACAGTAATAGAACAGTAACAAAACAAACCTGGGTAATAACTGACAGACAAAGAGGTAAGAGGGCCCTGCTCGCAGGCTTACAAACTACAGGCATTGATACACAAGGTGCTACATTTATAGCATACTTGCAAACATATAGTGGTTGTTTAGCTCAAAACAAATAAAGAACTTAATATAAATGTACACATGACAGAGATCTACAGTTACCATATCTTACAGACAGGGCTGCATTGATTGATGCTGTATCAAACCTTGGTAACACATAACCCTGATTTAGTGAATGTGCAGCCATTCAGTCCAGCACCTTCTCCTCCAATAGTGTAGATAGTGAAAGTTTGTCCCACAACCCAAATCACTGACTTGCATCAATAAATAAATTGTCCCGCCCATATTCAGAAGCACACAATACCCTCTACTCTTGGGAGACACCACCTCTAACTAGAGTGGAGAGGCGGCAAACCCAAGTGGGCATAGAGTGGGAATATATTCCTGTGCCGTGCCCGCAGCATGGTGAGCAAAGCGAGCCCGCAAGGGGACGAATTTCTTATTTCCCTGGAAAGTGTGGGCAAAAATATCCACTTCCACCCTCACTCACGTCACTTCCAGGTACAGCTACTGAAGGGGCTTTGGGGCCCATTTATTAATGATCGCATTTTGCAATGCGATCAGGGCATGCAGTACCGCCCCTGATCGCATCTGCCGGATGTATTATCCGGGACATGCAGGGAGACGGGCTCCGAAAAGAGCCCGTCCCTGCGATGTCTCCGGAGGGCAGTCGGGGCTTCTGCGCATGCGCAGTCCCGCGGACTGCACATGAGCGGCGCCCATTGCCGGCGGGGGGATCTGGCAGATCACTCCGCCGGCTGATATGCGGTAAGTCCCCATAGGCTACAGCGGCTAATGCTATCTTTAGATAGCGTTAGCTGCTGGGGCCAATATCGGGAATGCATCGCATTCCCGATATTGATACATTTTGCAGCATCGCATCCCCCATAGAAATCTATGGGGGAGGCGGCTGCCGGCGGCAATGGAGGGATCGCAGCAAGTATCGGAGATACCTGCTGCGGTCCCTCCTTCATACATCCGGGGGATACTTAGTATTTGAGGTAAACCCCCGAAAACAGGTGTTTTCGGGGAATTTACCTCAAATTCCCTTTGATAAATGGGCCCCTATATATTCTTCCAAACCTAAATAGAATCAACCGTTTCCATAAAATAAACTTTTTTGTTTTTCTCCTAAAATGCTTCTTGGGTTAGTCTTATTAATGGATTAAATGAATCATGTGCTTAGGGCCTGATTCAGACCCGCTCGTGAGCGCATAGTGGGTTGATGGTGGCCCAGTGCATGCGCGCGTTTGCAAGCCCCGTATCGAGTGAGAATTTCACTCGCTCCGGAGCTCGCAACAAAATGGGGCAGCTGTCGATGTTGATCAACAGGCTGCCCTGTTTTGTAGGCAGGAAGGGGGGGGTGGTGGCTGCACAAACGGAGGCGTTCCCGAAGGAACGCCTGCCGTTTGTGGGCGGCCCTACTGACTTCACTCGTGATGTCAGTAGTGGACTTCCTGCTCTATTATAGCAGGAGGTCCACTAGGCATTGCGAGTGCTGAGACCCTACCTTAGGGTCTCCTCGCAATGCCGATGGTCGCGATAATCACGACCATCGCCAGGCCGCTCGCACAAGCTGTGGGTGTCCCACAGCTATGCGAGCGGGCTGGAGGCGGAAAAAAAAAAAATGCCCTGATTCAGAGCGAACGCCTCTGAATCATGCGCTTAGTCTACACTTTGCAAGGAACACCCTCATGCAGCCTACTCCTCCTTCTGCAAGTTCCTGCCCTTCCACTAATGGTGCCAGCTTGCTGTACAATCCCAGGTGCTCTGGTGAAAATCTGGGCACACTGATTTGGCACTTTCCCTCAGCCGTCTTGCTCTTGTAAATGACCTGCATTGTGAGTAGGGAAAAGGAATTGGATAAAAGATGCATTAAGCACACTTTACATTTGTGGGGTGTGTATGTATCAGTTCTCTATTTATCCTTAAAGTGCCAGGAATTAAATGACTTATCAATGCGATTTACTGGGGGGGTATGGGGGGAGGGGTGTTTATTACAAAAAATAAGTGCCTAAACAATGGGTCCATTCATTTTAAAATCTAAAAGCCAGAAAGATGCTCTGTAGAAAAAACTATTTTTCAGTGCTTCCCTCTGTACGTGCCACCATGAAATGACATTAACAGAACAGGTATTGTGGCGCTACAAGCCGATATGCCCCCGTGCCTACAGGTCTTAGGGGTTACAGCAAAAGCTATGTGCCCAAGCCAGTATCTGCAGAGCTTATGAGACTAGAAACCGGCCTGCGGCTCCCTGCCTCTGTTGTTTGATGCTGATTAGAACATCAGGGATGATGTTAGTAAATGCAGGGTCACGGTTGAGTAAATATGTACAGTCTATTCAAGCAGAAAATCAGAATGGAGATTCCCCCTCCGTGCACCCTGCCTGATACTGCAAAGTCGGTGCCAGAAGATGAGGAGCGTTGTCAGGGAACTATGTGCGGCACTGCCAGGAGGTACAGTGTTTCATGTCAGGCAGCCAGGAGGCATTGCCAGCAGACACACAGTACTGGAAGAAGCCTTGTCACATACACTTCTTATATACTGTACCCGGCAATTTGTCACATACACTTCCTATATACTGTAGCCGGCAATGCTATCTATAACTAAGCACCAACTGCAGAGGGTATGGTCAGCAATGCTAGTGGTGTGAGTTCTCATATCACCTGTATACCTGTAACACACAAGCTTAACAAGGAAATGCCTCTTATATACAGCAGGCTCTACCTTCCCAGAATTCTACTGTCCAGGCAGTTTCTTACCCAGGGGACCTGCTGTGCACATGGGTTAAGCTCACCCAGAATATGTATACAATGTGTGAGCGTGGGTACAATGGGTACAATGATAACAAACAGATCATCCTGCATAACAGAATTCATTGAAGCTGGTATTTGCCTATTCATTCTTATCTGGCATAAAAACGTCAGAACTGTTAATGAAAGCACCTTCCTAGCGAAGGGCCTGATTCAGCTTTGATCGCAGTTGCTAATACGCAGGCAAAGGGACGATTGTTGTGTACTGCGTATGCATAGCAGTGCGCGTTCCGGTCACTGCGATCGGGACTGCAATCGCAGTGACTACGCAGATCCATCGCAGAGTGATCGTCAGGAAGGGCCTTTGGATTGGTGGTGGTCGTCGGCGAAACGCAGGCATGCCAGTGTGTTTGAACGCCGTTGCATGGACGTGCATAAATTATCCACTGCGATGCCCTACGCAGCCTGAGGCCTCATAGCGTGCACTGAAGTTAGCAATTCCTGCAGAAGGTGAGAGCTTGTGCAAGTGTGCGTGAGGCTGCGATGGTACTCGATGGTACCGATGGTTCCGCAGTGTTGCTAAACATTACGGATGTGTAAGGTAAAGTGGGCGTCCTTATGTAGTGCTGCAACGCCCTAGCGATCACAATGCATACTATCGCAGTTGAACTACGTGTGTAATCGATATTGCGATCCTTACTGAATCAGGTCCTAAGGGGATTATTATCAAATATTGTCAGATAAAAATGTTTTTTGTTTTTTTTTACTGATGACAACGATATATTTTTGACCCAATTCACCATAAAAAAAGTTGGCTGTGTCAGCCGAACAGCGATACCAATTGTCAGGTATAATAGTGAGTTAACTACCACCTCCCTAATCAGACCTGGTCCCCTCTGTGCATGTGTGGCTGGGCTTTGCAGATTCCCAAAAAAATGCTAAAATATAAATTAGTAAAAAAAAAATCTAAAAAAATAAAATGTTTTCATTTATTTATCATAGGATTTATTTATTTTTAACTGCAAGCAGAATTTTTTTTTTGTATCGAAGTGGATCTAGGACAACATCATAGTTTCCGATTATTGAACTTTATGTCTGGGAGATCCAAGGGGCTAGTGCAGGGAACATGGTGCCTCCCTGTGGCGTAAAGCCACAAATGCCGGGGAAGTGAGCGGGAGCCAAAAAGATTTTCCATGATGACCTGTGAGTCAGGGATAACTCCCCAATATTCAGGAGTCTCCTGCATAGTCCAGCAGAGCAGGCAAGTATGGGGTAACTTACACACTGAGGCAACAAACTTTGGGCCTGATTCATTAAGGATCGCTATTGGCGATCGCAGCTCCGTAATCGCACGCAGGTCTGCTGCGAAAATATGCTAATGATTACTATCGCAATGTTGTCGCGCTGCCAGCATAGAGACGCCCACTGCCTCCCACTAACGCTATCTCACATCTGTAATACCTTGCAAACCTCCGCAAACATCGGCAACATCGAGTACCATCGGCCCCTCACGCAGAATTATAGCAGCCCTGACCTTACTTAGAAATGGCTAACTTTGTTGCGAGCAGTGAGTACTCAAGCTGCGTAGGGCAATCACAATGGCTAATTTATGCACGCTCACACAACGGCGTTCAAACGGACGGACAGAGAAGCCAGAGATGCAGGACGATCACAGTGGTGGCTTCGCATACTGCGATGCATACGAATGCACAGTACTCGACAATCGGCCAACTGCGAGCTCTGTTGGAATTGTGATCCTTAATGAATCAGGCCGTTATGAGCATGCATCTGTGACAAAGCAGGAAGCTGTCATCTTGTTCAAGCCACATGCATGGAGAAAGTCATAATAACCACATCTCTCTGCGCTTACAATGCTCTCCCATTGAGAGGAAAGTACTGTAAGTGCTCAGTCATGCATCAGATGCACTCAAATGGAACAAATACAGCAATAAAAACATAAAACACATCACACCTCGAAGCAACTTAAACTCACATGGAAATGGAGATATGTAATGTCTCCTTTGGTGCAATCATTTATATTTTCAAAGCCACTTACAGTACTTGTGCTTAGCTTGAGTTAGATGCACATTATACACACAGGATGTTAAAGCCAGTGTGTACATAGCCTGAAGTTTTCACCATCTATAAATACAAATTAACTGTATATAGTATGGTGCCCTGGAATCCATTCAAACACCAGCAACTCCCTTCACTGCTCCTGCTGCCTTATTACAGCTCTCTGCTCCGAATCATGTACATGCAGAACTCTATGCAGCCTGCATATAAAGATATGTTGCGTATTCTAATGTATGGCCATGGACCGATTAAACACTTTGGATGAGCCATGGCACCGGTGGTTGATTCCGGTGAACTGACCAAGGGCCTGATTAATTTGGGATTGCTATTGCGATCGCAACTTCGATTAAGCACGGTCTCACTGCGAAAATATGCTAATGATTGCAATCGCAATGCCGTCCCAGCCAAACCTAAGGAAGCCCACTTTACCTTAAACACATCCGTAATACTTTGCAGGTCTGCAAAACCAGCGGTAACACTGAGGGCCTGATTCAGAGCCGCTCGTAAGCGGCCGCTCGTTCGTTCCGAGCGATGTTTGCCCAACTGCGCATGCATACGGATCGTAATACGCATGCGCGAACCAGTCAGTGCGGCCGAAAATCGTTTGTTCGCTAAATAGCGAATGCCTACTAATATGAGCGACAGGAGGAGGCGTATGTGGTGGTAACAGGGGAAGGTGCTTGAAAACGGGGAGTGGAGATCAGAACGCAGGCGTGCTTAAAGGTCAAAACGGGCATTTTATGGGTGTGCATAATTAATACAGCAGCGTCATTGACCACGTCACTGGGTTATTTTATAGTCAGAACTGCTCACAAATTTGTGGTAGGAAAAACCAACCACAAGAATAGCGAGCAGTTCATACGCTGGTCGATGTACTCGATTAATCTAATAAATAGTGGACATGACGTAGGATGCGAGCGGCCAGGGGGAGTAGTTATCCAAAAAATAACCGCAAGTTTTGTTCGCTCGTTCAGACATAGAGGCGTGAACAGACCGCAAAGAGCGAATGGTTCATTTGAATAGCCACCCCTTTTTTATGAACGAACGACCGCAAATAGCGACCGGCTCTGAATCAGGCCGAGTACAATTGGAGCCTCATGCACACTTGCACAAGGTCTGACCTTCCTCAGGAATTGCTAACCTCATCGCACGCAGTGAGTACTCAAGCTGTGTATGGCATCGCAGTGCTTAATTTATGCCTGTAACGGCATTCAAACACACTGGCACGCCTTCGTTTCGCCGATCACCCCCAAACGGTCACTACCTGTCGATCAGTCTGCGATGGGTCTGTGTAGTCACTGCGATGCATGCACAAAACGCAACAATCGTCCGATTGCGTGCGTAATCGCAGTCCCCAAGTCCACAATACATATGCAAAACCCCTTTACAGCTATTTAAAACATTCTACAAATTAATAAGTATACATCTATAATCGCTGGCGACTCTTCACATCAAACATATATTCCCGGCAGTGCCCCCTGTAATGATCTGATCGTAGCGTTTCGCGCAATTAAAATCTGTGTACAGCCAATCCTCTGAAGTGGCCAATGCCATTATCGTTGTCCTTCTCCTCTGGTGCTCGCTATCGTGGTATGATTATCATGTCAATTATAACAATGTCACGGTTAATGTAACAAGGGACGCTGTAAGAAGGACATAGGGGGCAATTCAACTCTTGGCAATTTGCAGATATGCGCACATTGCTGAGAATTACAGTAGCGCAATATCGCAGAATTTACTACACACCTCTACAAAGTACTTGCCTACACTCCTGGCATCAGCGGGAGGCTCCTGATCTTTTGGGTAGCCCCCCGCACTCCTGGAAGAGTATGTACTCCTCCCGCATCCCGCCCACTTTCTAGTAAAATGGGCAGAATGGAAAGAATAATACCAGGAATCTGCAGTCTGTGAAGAGGGTCTGAGGCCTAGTGATGCAAGTCTATGATAATTGCGTCATTTGGACCCGCCCACTATTCAAATATGCGCGATTTCCTGCATTTTGACATGAGGGGGCAGGGCCTAATGATGAGAATAATCCAGCCCCGCCCCCATCACAGCCCACCTGCATCTCCTCTCCAGGCTTCTCCTGGAAAGGAAATTACAAAGGTGGGCAAGGATGTACAAAGGAAAATCTGTGATGTCTGTGACTGAAAGATACCAGGGAAACGGCCCAGATGCTGGCACCTCATAGCCATGGCTATCAACTGAAATGCCCCCACAGACTCTGGTCCAGAAGAGTAATAGTTTTATTTTTATTATTGTTACAAGGGTGCAATAATAATTGTACTTACATGCAGATAGATAACCATGTTCATGCAGATAACCAGCTTCATGGGAACATTTAACGGGCTGTCCCAATAATTGTTTTCAGTGACTTAATACATAGCCATACCTTCTTCACCAGGCTAAATAACATAGTTGCCGGATGGGCAGCTAGATGGAAGGTGCTAGAGGCGTGGAGCGGTGAATCGCGTCCGTTGCTCATTACTAGGATGACGCGATTCACCACTACAAATTGTGTCATTATGCCCCCACACCGCCCACTTCACTGGGAAAGTGAGGGGATCCAGGAGCCTGGCCTATTCTCTTGGGAGCCCGGGAGAGTTTTGGGAGTCTCCCGGACATTCTGGGAGATTAGGCATGTATGTTACAGGATGCAGTCAAGAAATCGACTGTCGAAATGCCCACCGCCAGCTTCCCGACTGTCTAATCCCGGCAGAGGTCTAATGACAGGCGTTGAAATCCAGATGCCTGTCATTTTACCTACGGAGGAAGCCCGACGCCTGGCATACTGATCGAAGGGGGAGAGGGTTAGATTAGGGTCTCCCTGGGGGGATTTAGGATTAGGCAAGCCCCCCCGGGAGGGTTAGGGTTAGGCTAGGGGATGTGGGGTTAGGGTTAGGCACCCCCGGGGGGAGGTTAGGGTTAGGCACCCCCCCCCCCGGGAGACTTAGGTTTAGGTTGTGGGGAATGGGGGGTTAGGGTTAGGCACTTGGGGGGGAGGTTAGGGTGAGGCACCCCTAAGGGAGGTTTAGGGTTACGGGGGGGGGGGGTTAGGTTAGTAAATACTTAAAATACTTACCTGTCGGGATCTGCACTGCTGGTCTTCCAGCGTCGGGCGGTATTTCACGATCCCGTATGTTACACCATGACTGATTTATGTTATTATTTAGTGATCATACTACTTCACAGGCTGCCTTCTCATACATATCACTGCTGCCTACAGAACGGCTGCCTCCGCTGTGATTAGCTGCCACAAACACCTTAACTTTGCTCATAAATTTCGCATTAAATACACACATATAGGGGCTGATCCTGAGTGGGATGGATCTATGTGCATTGATGGATGGCGAGTTTTTGCACGCAGCGCAGATACATATGCAGTACTCCAGGCGCATCTGTCTTTCCATGAAACTGGGCACTTCGTGGTGGCAACAAAGCGAGCGCAAGGACCCGCCCTCTCTTGTGGGTGTGCCATGGGAGTGTCGTGGGCGTGTATGAAAAGCGGGGAAGGGAAGCACGTCTCTGCCAGGTATCATGCACCTTGCATGGAGCCGGAGCAAGTGCTGATACTTATGAGTCCGGTTGGGACAACCAGGCGTAAAATCAATGTACGGCGCGTAGATGCACCAATCCCCGCATTAGCGCTACGGATGCTTACATTAGCATAAAATAGCAAATATGGCTTCCACGGTTACTGCCACTTTGCGTGCGACTCTTTAGAGAGGAGGGGGCCCGTGTGCAGTCTCCATCTCTCTACCCGAGAACCAGCAGCGCGCTGAGCGTAGCAGCAGACTGTGGGCACTAGTAGACTCTAGCGCTGTGCCAGAGTCTACTGCGCATACACAGGTCACCGAGGAACTGACGCGGCAGCCATATCCCCGGCAATTTCCCTACTGCGCAAGCGCAAAATACAGGGAAAATGGCCACTGCGCCATTTTGCCGGTGATTTAGACAGTGCTACTACCGCCAACAGGGGACTCAGGAGAAGTAATTGTTAAAGAAATGGGTGCGGAGGAGCCCGTGTGCACCGCACGCTCTGTACCCATTATAGATACACCCCATAGTTAGCAAAATGTATGTTAGTAGGAGACAAAACACACAACAGAAGGTGAATTATTAAACTAGCTGCAAATGACTGTTTAAGCCCAGGCTTATTAGCACTATATATCTATATTTCTGCAGTAGGGAATGTATGTCATTTATTATCAGTCATGCATGTGACCATGATGGGGTGGATAGTGTATAGAAGGCTGGTATTATATGGCTGTTATTATAAATGTCTTGTATTCTGGCAAGGAAGCACTTCATAAACAGCTGTGTCCAACTCCATCCAAAACAAGTCTCTGTGCCATTATCATCTAGCTGATTGGCTGAATGCTCGGATCCATCTCTCTCCATCTGACAGCAGAGAGTGGGTCTCAGTAAGTACATTGGGAGCCTCTCTAGCCATGCCCGAGTAACATTCACAATGCATCTGGTTACACATCACAATGTTGAATACAGGATTGCTAACTTTTTAGCCTTTACTCCTGCCATCTAAGCACACATACCCTAAGCATGCCAGCTAAGCATGCCATCTAAGCACACATACCCTAAGCATGCCATCTAAGCACACATACCCTAAGCATGCCATCTAAGCACACATACCCTAAGCATGCCATCTAAGCACACATACCCTAAGCATGCCATCTAAGCACACATACCCTAAGCATGCCATCTAAGCACACATACCATAAGCATGCCATCTAAGCATGCCATCTAAGCACACATACCCAGGGCGTGAAGGTAAGATTAGTGAAATGTTTTAAATAGCACATATTTAGGGGAAAAAAAACAACAACAACAAATACAGTAAACGTATATGTAATAAGGATAAAACAAAGTTAAAATGCTGCCTGTCATCGCTTCCATATGGTAATCTGGTAATTAGCATTCTGACAGCGACAGAACAGAGTGACTTACAAGCCACATTTATAGACGCTCTCCAATTAGCTGGCCAGATGTGCTTCTTTTAATCAAAAGCTGCTCGAGGGGACAGTTGCCACTAGATGGCGCCAGCCATCTTGTACATGGTACATGGTTTTACGTCTGCATTGCAGTTCTCGCTGGGAGTGTTATGCCATTTGTAGTTTATGCACTATACTGTATTGTCAACGCTTGCAGTGGATGTAATTACATGGGGTTTGGATCAAGCCTCTTTCCGTGGTGCTGGCCAATTTCAGCTATTTAAATGCATGTAATAGACAATAGATACTGATGTACGTATAAGCTCCTGCAAATAGTATATGTATCAAGTAGGAGTTCTGATGTAATTGCTTGTAATATGGCCTTGTGCTTTTATATGGACAGGGGACTCATCTATGACAGATAATATCCTTATAATTTGTGGCGGATGTAGGGTTAGGCACTAAGGGGTAAATTTACTAAGAATCGCACCTGGCCGAGATTGCAATCTCGAGTGTGTTTGGCCATTTTTTACAACTCGCAAATTTAATAATGGCAAACTCGGATGAGAAATCTTAAAACTCTCCGCAAAACACGGGTGAAAACACATACAGAAATATATACCATATATATGCCAGGTACTTTCCATAGACAGAAATACAACACAGGAGTTTACCAAGAATCGTGATTATTATCACGGGTGTAATCTAAGCAAGCTCGATTAAAAATAGAAGTTTTAAACAGACTACTAAGCATTGTGTTTTGCAGAAACATACACAGATCAGTATGATACGTCTATGTTTCTGCCTCTAATTAAACAAAGAAAGGGTTAATTTAAGAAAAAAACGGCTGGGGTTAGCCTCCAAATGCATAACCAGTCTCGGGCTCTGTGAGCCAGTCCTGGTTCTAAAAATAAGGGGGACAAAATGTGTAGGAGTCCCCCATATTTTATAATCCAGCACTGGGCTCTGAGAGAAACAAAGGCGTGGGGTTCACAGTATTTTAAAACCAGCACCGGGCTCAAATTAGTCAGGGTGTAATGCCGCAGCCAGGGTACCCTTTCACCAGATCCCCCGGCCAAAACAGTAACAGTCCAAACTAGTCAGCCCAGGGTGGGGATCTCAGGGGAGATGGAGAACCCCCAATAAACGTGTTCCCCATTTCTGAGCACCCCAGGCCTGGGCTGAAGCCCGGGGCTCTTCCCTGCACCCTGGCCGTTGGTGTAGGGGTAATATTCATAATAATCAATGTGTACTATTGTTTTTTTTACAATGGGACAACATCTCCCATCATGCCTGTCCTTTGGCACTTGTAGAACCAGCAGGCGGCTGGCACCGGTACCCTCACTGTAAAAAAAAATAGTAAAAGAACCACAGTACACACACACAACTTTATTACACACGGTGCAAACACACACACACTCACCTTGTCCCCGGTGTTCGGTCCCCTTGTTCAGTAGAGATCCCATATTTTTCCTAAAATAATTAAATTAATACTCACCTTCCTCTTGGCGCAGGTCGGTCCTCTTCTCCAGTAGAGATCCTGGCAATAAAAACAAAATAACGAGTGTTCGCGATCCCCACATACAGCTCTTCCATGGCAAGTGACGGAACCCACGAGGTTTCCTGCACTTGCTGAGCCACCAGCCAATCAGAGGCTGCTGCTAGAGTAAGCACTACACTCAGTCTAGTTTGACCCCGGTGCTGGTTTTAAAAAATTTGGGGAACCCCATGCCATTTTTCCCTGAATTTTTAAAACCAGGACCGGCTTACATAGCCCAGTGCTGGTTCATGAAATACGGCGGACCCCTACGCATTTTGTAAACTGTATTTTTAGAACCAGGACTGGCTCACACAGTCCCGGGCTGGTTATGCTTCTGGGGGGGAACCCCACTCCATTTTTGTTTTGGAATTTTACAAGTTTTTTTTAAAAGATACACACAAGCAGCTTGTACGTATCCCACTGATATATGCAAGCTGCATGTTTGCAAGTATTAGGCTATGGGGAACACAGAGAACACATGTAGGAAACACTATCAGATACACAATCAAAAAACAATATTCAGCAAAACACGAATCTTGGTAAATTTTGAGTGTTTCAGCTGACACACGCCACCAGTGTTCCTACGATGCTCTGTGTGTTTAAACTTAGGCAATCTCGGGCCAGACACCATTCTTAGTAAAGGGTCGGTTAGGGTTAGGCTGCAGGAATGGTGGGTGTAGTGTTAGACACTAAGGGGAGGTTAGGGTTAGGCTGCATGAAGGGAGGATGTAGAATTAGGCACTGAGGGGTAAATTTACTAAGATGGGAGTTCTCCTGCCCATAGCAAGACATCAGATTCTACTTCTCATTTATCTAGCACTTTCTAGAAGATAATACCTGGAATCGGATTGGTTGCTATGGGCAACATCACTTCTGAATAGAACTCCCATCTTAGCAAATGTAGCCCTGAGGGTAGGTTAGGCTTATGCTGCGGGAAGGGAGGGTGTAGAGATAGGCACTAAGGGTAAATTAGGGATCGGCTGCAGGAAGGGAGTGTGTAGGGTTAGGCAAAAAAGGGAGGTTAGAGTTAGGCTGTGGAAAGGGAGGGTGTAGGGTTAAGGACCTAAGGGGAGGTTAGGGTTAGGCTGTTGGAAGGGAAGGTGTCGGTTTAGACACAGGGGAGGTTAGGGTTAAGATGCGGGAAGGGAGGGTGTAGGGTTAGGCACTAAGGGGAGATTAGAGTTAGGCTGTGGAAAGGGAGGGTGTAGGGTTAGGCACTAAGGGGAGATTAGGGTTAGGCTGCAGGAAGGGAGGGTGTAGGCTTAGGTACTAAGGGGAGGTTAGGGTTAGGCTGCAGGAAGGGAGGGTTTAGGATGAGGTACTAAGGGGAGATAAGTGTTAGGCTGTGGGAAGGGTGTAGGGTTTGGCACTAAGGGAAGGTTAGGGTTAGGCTGCAGGAAGGGAGGGTGTAGGGTTAGTTACTCAGGGTAGGTTAGGGTTAGGCTGTGGGAAGGGAGGGTGTAGGGTTAGGCACTAAGGGGAGATTAGGGTTAGGCTGCGGGAAGGGAGGGTGTAGGGTTAGGCACTAAGGGGAGATTAGGGTTAGGCTGCGGGAAGGGAGGGTGTAGGGTTAGACACTAAGGGGAGGTTAGGGATAGGCTGTGGGAAGGGAGGGTGTAGGGTGTGAGGTTAGGGTTAAGCTGCAGTACAGGGAGGGTGTAGGGTTAGGCACTAAGGGGAGGTAAGGTTTAGGCTGCGGGAAAGGAGGGTGTCGGGTAAGGCACTGAGGAGAGGTTAGGGTTAAGCTGCAGTAAGGGAGGGTGTAGGGTTAGGGTTAATCTGCGGTAAAAGGAGATTAGGGTTATGCTGTGGGAAGGGAAGGTGTAGGGTTAGGACCTAAGGGGAGGTTAGGGATAAGCTGCAGGAAGGGAGGGTGTAGGGATAGGCACTAAGGGGAGATTAGGGTTAAGCTGCAGTAAGGGAGGGTGTAGGGTGAGGCACTAAGGGGAGATTAGGGTTAGGCTGTGGGAAGGGAGAGTGTAGGGTTAGGCACTAAGGGGAGATTAGGGTAAGGCTGCGGGAAGGGAGGGTGTAGGGTTAGACACTAAGGGGAGATTAGGGTTAGGCTGCGGGAAGGGAGGGTGTAGGGTTAGACACTAAGGGGAGGTTAGGGTTAGGCTGTGGGAAGGGAGGCTGTAGGGTTAAACACTAAGGTGAGGTTAGGGTTAAGATGCAGTAAAGGGAGATTAGGGTTATGCTGCAGGAAGGAAGGGTGTAGGGTTAGACACTAAGGGGAGGTTAGGGATAAGCTGCGGAAAGGGAGGGTGTAGGGATAGGCACTAAGGGGAGATTAGGGTTAGGCTGCGGGAAGGGAGGGTGTAGGGGTAGACACTAAGGGGAGGTTAGGGTTAGGCTGTGGGAAGGGAGGGTGTAGGGTTAAACACTAAGGTGAGGTTAGGGTTAAGCTGCAGTAAAGGGAGATTAGGGTTAAGCTGCAGTAAGGGAGGGTGTAGGGTTAGGCACTAAGGGGAGGTTAGGTTTAGGCTGCGGGAAAGGAGGGTGTAGGGTTAGGCACTGAGGGGAGGTTAGGGTTAAGTGGCAGAAAGGGAGGGTGTAGGGTAAGGCACTAAGGGGAGGTTAGGGTTAGGCTGCGGGAAGGGAGGGTGTAGGATTAGGCACTAAGGGGAGGTTAGGGTTAATCTGCGGTAAAAGGAGTTTAGGGTTATGCTGCGGGAAGGGAGGGTGTAGGGTTAGGCACTAAAGGAAATTAAAGTTAGGCTGTGGAAAGGGAGGGTGTAGGGTTAGGCACTAAGGGGAGGTTAGGTTTAGGTTGCGGGAAAGAAGGGTGTAGGGTTAGGCACTAAGGGGAGGTTAGGTAGGCTGCGGAAAGGGAGGGTGTAGGGTTAGGCACTAAGGGGAGGTTGGGGTTAATCTACGATAAAAGGAGATTAGGGTTATGCTGCGGGAAGGGAGGGTGTAGTGATAGGCACTAAGGGGAGATTAGGTTTAGGCTGCAGGAAGGGAGGGTGTAGGGTTAGGCACTAAAGGAAATTAAAGTTAGGCTGCGGAAAGGGAGGGTGTAGTGATAGGCACTGAGGGGAGGTTAGGGTTAAGCTGCAGTAAGGGAGGGTGCAGGGTTAGGCACTAAGGGGAGGTTAGGGTTAGGCTGCAGGAAGGGAGGGTGTAGGGTTAGGCACTAAAGGAAATTAAAGTTAGGCTACGGAAAGGGAGGGTGTAGGGATAGGCACTAAGGGGAGATTAGGGTTAGGCTGCGGAAAGGGAGGGTGTAGGGTTAGGCACTAAGGGGAGATTAGGGTTAGGCTTAGGGAAGGGAGGGTGTAGGGTTAGACAATGAGGGGAAGTTAGGACTAAGCTGCGGGAAGGGAGGGTGTAGGGTTAGGCACTAAGGGGAGGTTAGGTTTAGGCTGCTGGAAAGGAGGGTGTAGGGTTAGGCACTAAGGGGAGGTTAGGGATAAGCTGCGGGAAGGGAGGGTGTAGGGATAGGCACTAAGGGGAGATTAGGGTTAAGATGCAGTAAGGGAGGGTGTAGGGTTAGGCACTAAGGGGAGATTAGGGTTAGGCTGTGGGAAGGGAGGGTGTAGGATTAAACACTAAGGTGAGGTTAGGGTTAAACTGCAGTAAAGGGAGATTAGGGTTATGCTGCAGGAAGGGAGGGTGTAGGGTTAGGCACTAAGGGGAGGTTTGGGTTAATCTGCGGTAAAAGGAGATTAGGGTTATGCTGTGGGAAGGGATGGTGTAGGGTTAGGCACTATAGGAAATGAAAGTTAGGCTGCGGAAAAGGAGGGTGTAGGGTTAGGCACTAAGGGGAGATTAGGTTTAGGCTGCGGGAAAGAAGGGTGTAGGGTTAGCCACTAAGGGAAGGTTAGGGTTAGGTTGCGGAAAGGGAAGGTGTAGGGTTAGGCACTAAGGGGAGGTTGGGGTTAATCTGCGGTAAAAGGAGATTAGGGTTATGCTGTGGGAAGGGAGGGTGTAGTGATAGGCACTAAGGGGAGATTAGGGTTAGGCTGCAGGAAGGGAGGGTGTAGGGTTAGGCACTAAAGGAAATTAAAGTTAGGCTACGGAAAGGGAGGGTGTAGGGATAGGCACTAAGGGGAGATTAGGGTTAGGCTGCGGAAAGGGAGGGTGTAGGGTTAGGCACTAAGGGGAGATTTAGGTTAGGCTACGGGAAGGGAGGGTGTAGGGTTAGGCACTAAGGGGAGATTAGGGTTAGGCTACGGGAAGGGAGGGTGTAGGGTTAGACAATGAGGGGAGGTTAGGATTAAGCTGCGGGAAGGGAGGGTGTAGGGTTAGGCACTAAGGTGAGGTTAGGTTTAGGCTGCTGGAAAGGAGGGTGTAGGGTTAGGCACTGAGGGGCGGTTAGGGTTAAGCTGAGGGAAGGGAGGGTGTAGGGTTAGGCACTAAGGGTAAATTAGGTTTAGGCTGCGGGAAAGGAGGAGGTAGAGTTAGGCACTAAGGGGAGGTTAGGGATAAGCTGCGGGAAGGGAGGGTGTAGGGATAGGCACTAAGGGGAGATTAGGGTTAAGATGCAGTAAGGGAGGGTGTAGGGTTAGGCACTAAGGGGAGATTAGGGTTAGGCTGCGGGAAGGGAGGGTGTTGGGTTAGACACTAAGGGGAGGTTAGGATTAGGCTGTGGGAAGGGAGGGTGTAGGATTAAACACTAAGGTGAGGTTAGGGTTAAGCTGCAGTAAGGGAGGGTGTAGGGTTAGGCACTAAGGGGAGGTTATGTTTAGGCTGCGGGAAAGGAGGGTGTCGGGTTAGGCACTAAGGGGAGGTTAGGTTTATGCTGCAGGAAGGGAGGGTGTAGAGTTAGGCACTAAGGGGAGATTAGGGTTATGCTGCAGGAAGGGAGGGTGTAGGGTTAGGTACAAAGAGGAGGTTAGGTTTAGGCTGCGGGAAAGGAGGGTGTAGGGTTAGGCACTGAGGGGAGGTTAGGGTTAAGCTGCAGTAAGGGAGGGTGCAGGGTTAGGCACTAAGGGGAGGTTAGGGGTAGGCTGCGGGAAGGGAGGGTGTTGGGTTAGGCACTAAGGGGAGGTTTGGGTTAATCTGCGGTAAAAGGAGATTAGGGTTATGCTGTGGGAAGGGATGGTGTAGGGTTAGGCACAATAGGAAATTAAAGTTAGGCTGCGGAAAGGGAGGATGTAGAGTTAGGCACTAAGGGGAGATTAGGTTTAGGCTGCGGAAAGGGAGGGTGTAGGGTTAGGCACTAAGGGGAGGTTAGGGTTAGGCTGCGGAAAGGGAGGGTGTAGGGTTAGGCACTAAGGGGAGGTTGGGGTTAATCTGCGGTAAAAGGAGATTAGGGTTATGCTGCGGGAAGGGAGGGTGTAGTGATAGGCACTAAGGGGAGATTAGGGTTAGACTGCAGGAAGGGAGGGTGTAGGGTTAGGCACTAAAGGAAATTAAAGTTAGGCTACGGAAAGGGAGGGTGTAGGGTTAGGCACTAAGGGGAGATTAGGGTTATGCTGCGGGAAGGGAGGGTGTAGTGATAGGCACTAAGGGGAGATTAGGGTTAGGCTGCAGGAAGGGAGGATGTAGGGTTAGGCACTAAAGGAAATTAAAGTTAGGCTACGGAAAGGGAGGGTGTAGGGTTAGGCACTAAGGGGAGATTAGGGTTAGGCTGCGGAAAGGTAGGGTGTAGGGTTAGGCACTAAGGGGAGATTAGGGTTAGGCTACGGGAAGGGAGGGTGTAGGGTTAGACAATGAGGGGAGGTTAGGGTTAAGATGAGGGAAGGGAGGGTGTAGGGTTAGGCACTAAGGGGAGGTTATGTTTAGGCTGCGGGAAAGGAGGGTGTCGGGTTAGGCACTAAGGGGAGGTTAGGGTTAGGTTGCAGGAAGGGAGGGTGTAGGGATAGGCACTAAGGGGACATTAGGGTTAAGCTGCAGTAAGGGAGGGTGTAGGGTTAGGAACTAAGGGGAGATTAGGGTTAGGCTGTGGGAAGGGAGGGTGTAGGGTTAGGCACTAAGGGGAGATTAGGGTTAGGCTGCGGGAAGGGAGGGTGTAGGGTTAGACACTAAGGGGAGGTTAGGCTGTGGGAAGGGCGGGTGTAGGGTTAAACACTAAGGTGAGGTTAGGGTTAAGATGCAGTAAAGGGAGATTAGAGTTATGCTGCAGGAAGGGAGGGTGTAGGGTTAGACACTAAGGGGAGGTTAGGGATAAGATGCGGGAAGGGAGGGTGTAGGGATAGGCACTAAGGGGAGATTAGGGTTAGGCTGCAGGAAGGGAGGGTGTAGGGTTAGACACTAAGGGGAGGTTAGGGTTAGGCTGTGGGAAGGGAGGGTGTAGGGTTAAACACTAAGGTGAGGTTAGGGTTAAGCTGCAGTAAAGGGAGATTAGGGTTAAGCTGCAGTAAGGGAGGGTGTAGGGTTAGACACTAAGGGGAGGTTAGGTTTAGGCTGCGGGAAAGGAGGGTGTAGGGTTAGGCACTGAGGGCAGGTTAGGGTTAAGTGGCAGTAAGGGAGGGTGTAGGGTTAGGCACTAAGGGGAGGTTAGGGTTAGGCTGCGGGAAGGGAGGGTGTAGGATTAGGCACTAAGGGGAGGTTAGGGTTAATCTGCGGTAAAAGGATTTTAGGGTTATGCTGCGGGAAGGGAGGGTGTAGGGTTAGGCACTAAAGGAAATTAAAGTTAGGCTGTGGAAAGGGAGGGTGTAGGGTTAGGCACTAAGGGGAGGTTAGGTTTAGGCTGCGGGAAAGAAGGGTGTAGGGTTAGGCACTAAGGGGAGATTAGGGTTAGGCTGCAGGAAGGGAGGGTGTAGGCTTAGGTACTAAGGGGAGGTTAGGGTTAGGCTGCAGAAAGGGAGGGTTTAGGATCAGGTACTAAGGGGAGATAAGTGTTAGGCTGTGGGAAGGGTGTAGGGTTTGGCACTAAGGGAAGGTTAGGGTTAGGCTGCAGGAAGGGAGGGTGTAGGGTTAGTTACTCAGGGTAGGTTAGGGTTAGGCTGTGGGAAGGGAGGGTGTAGGGTTAGGCACTAAGGGGAGATTAGGGTTAGGCTGCGGGAAGGGAGGGTGTAGGGTTAGGCACTAAGGGGAGATTAGGGTTAGGCTGCGGGAAGGGAGGGTGTAGGGTTAGACACTAAGGGGAGGTTAGGGATAGGCTGTGGGAAGGGAGGGTGTAGGGTGTGAGGTTAGGGTTAAACTGCAGTACAGGGAGATTAGGGATATGCTGCAATAAAGGGAGGGTGTAGGGTTAGGCACTAAGGGGAGGTAAGGTTTAGGCTGCGGGAAAGGAGGGTGTCGGGTAAGGCACTGAGGAGAGGTTAGGGTTAAGCTGCAGTAAGGGAGGGTGTAGGGTTAGGGTTAATCTGCGGTAAAAGGAGATTAGGGTTATGCTGCGGGAAGGGAAGGTGTAGGGTTAGGACCTAAGGGGAGGTTAGGGATAAGCTGCAGGAAGGGAGGGTGTAGGGATAGGCACTAAGGGGAGATTAGGGTTAAGCTGCAGTAAGGGAGGGTGTAGGGTTAGGCACTAAGGGGAGGTTAGGTTTAGGCTGCGGGAAAGGAGGGTGTAGGGTTAGGCACTGAGGGGAGGTTAGGGTTAAGTGGCAGAAAGGGAGGGTGTAGGGTAAGGCACTAAGGGGAGGTTAGGGTTAGGCTGCGGGAAGGGAGGGTGTAGGATTAGGCACTAAGGGGAGGTTAGGGTTAATCTGCGGTAAAAGGAGTTTAGGGTTATGCTGCGGGAAGGGAGGGTGTAGGGTTAGGCACTAAAGGAAATAAAAGTTAGGCTGTGGAAAGGGAGGGTGTAGGGTTAGGCACTAAGGGGAGGTTAGGTTTAGGTTGCGGGAAAGAAGGGTGTAGGGTTAGGCACTAAGGGGAGGATAGGGTTAGGCTGCGGAAAGGGAGGGTGTAGGGTTAGGCACTAAGGGGAGGTTGGGGTTAATCTACGATAAAAGGAGATCAGGGTTATGCTGCGGGAAGGGAGGGTGTAGTGATAGGCACTAAGGGGAGATTAGGTTTAGGCTGCAGGAAGGGAGGGTGTAGGGTTAGGCACTAAAGGAAATTAAAGTTAGGCTGCGGAAAGGGAGGGTGTAGTGATAGGCACTGAGGGGAGGTTAGGGTTAAGCTGCAGTAAGGGAGGGTGCAGGGTTAGGCACTAAGGGGAGGTTAGGGTTAGGCTGCAGGAAGGGAGGGTGTAGGGTTAGGCACTAAAGGAAATTAAAGTTAGGCTACGGAAAGGGAGGGTGTAGGGATAGGCACTAAGGGGAGATTAGGGTTAGGCTGCGGAAAGGGAGGGTGTAGGGTTAGGCACTAAGGGGAGATTAGGGTTAGGCTACGGGAAGGGAGGGTGTAGGGTTAGACAATGAGGGGAAGTTAGGACTAAGCTGCGGGAAGGGAGGGTGTAGGGTTAGGCACTAAGGGGAGGTTAGGTTTAGGCTGCTGGAAAGGAGGGTGTAGGGTTAGGCACTAAGGGGAGGTTAGGGATAAGCTGCGGGAAGGGAGGGTGTAGGGATAGGCACTAAGGGGAGATTAGGGTTAAGCTGCAGTAAGGGAGGGTGTAGGGTTAGGCACTAAGGGTAAATTAGGTTTAGGCTGCGGGAAAGGAGGGTGTAGAGTTAGGCACTAAGGGGAGGTTAGGGATAAGCTGCGGGAAGGGAGGGTGTAGGGATAGGCACTAAGGGGAGATTAGGGTTAAGATGCAGTAAGGGAGGGTGTAGGGTTAGGCACTAAGGGGAGATTAGGGTTAGGCTGCGGGAAGGGAGGGTGTTGGGTTAGACACTAAGGGGAGGTTAGGATTAGGCTGTGGGAAGGGAGGGTGTAGGATTAAACACTAAGGTGAGGTTAGGGTTAAGCTGCAGTAAGGGAGGGTGTAGGGTTAGGCACTAAGGGGAGGTTATGTTTAGGCTGCGGGAAAGGAGGGTGTCGGGTTAGGCACTAAGGGGAGGTTAGGTTTATGCTGCAGGAAGGGAGGGTGTAGAGTTAGGCACTAAGGGGAGATTAGGGTTATGCTGCAGGAAGGGAGGGTGTAGGGTTAGGCACAAAGAGGAGGTTAGGTTTAGGCTGCGGGAAAGGAGGGTGTAGGGTTAGGCACTGAGGGGAGGTTAGGGTTAAGCTGCAGTAAGGGAGGGTGCAGGGTTAGACACTAAGGGGAGGTTAGGGGTAGGCTGCGGGAAGGGAGGGTGTTGGGTTAGGCACTAAGGGGAGGTTTGGGTTAATCTGCGGTAAAAGGAGATTAGGGTTATGCTGTGGGAAGGGATGGTGTAGGGTTAGGCACTATAGGAAATTAAAGTTAGGCTGCGGAAAGGGAGGATGTAGGGTTAGTTACTAAGGGGAGATTAGGTTTAGGCTGCGGAAAGGGAGGGTGTAGGGTTAGGCACTAAGGGGAGGTTAGGGTTAGGCTGCGGAAAGGGAGGGTGTAGGGTTAGGCACTAAGGGGAGGTTGGGGTTAATCTGCGGTAAAAGGAGATTAGGGTTATGCTGCGGGAAGGGAGGGTGTAGTGATAGGCACTAAGGGGAGATTAGGGTTAGACTGCAGGAAGGGAGGGTGTAGGGTTAGGCACTAAAGGAAATTAAAGTTAGGCTACGGAAAGGGAGGGTGTAGGGTTAGGCACTAAGGGGAGATTAGGGTTATGCTGCGGGAAGGGAGGGTGTAGTGATAAGCACTAAGGGGAGATTAGGGTTAGGCTGCAGGAAGGGAGGATGTAGGGTTAGGCACTAAAGGAAATTAAAGTTAGGCTACGGAAAGGGAGGGTGTAGGGTTAGGCACTAAGGGGAGATTAGGGTTAGGCTGCGGAAAGGTAGAGTGTAGGGTTAGGCACTAAGGGGAGATTAGGGTTAGGCTACGGGAAGTGAGGGTGTAGGGTTAGACAATGAGGGGAGGTTAGGGTTAAGATGAGGGAAGGGAGGGTGTAGGGTTAGGCACTAAGGGGAGGTTATGTTTAGGCTGCGGGAAAGGAGGGTGCCGGGTTAGGCACTAAGGGGAGGTTAGGGTTAGGTTGCAGGAAGGGAGGGTGTAGGGATAGGCACTAAGGGGACATTAGGGTTAAGCTGCAGTAAGGGAGGGTGTAGGGTTAGGAACTAAGGGGAGATTAGGGTTAGGCTGTGGGAAGGGAGGGTGTAGGGTTAGGCACTAAGGGGAGATTAGGGTTAGGCTGCGGGAAGGGAGGGTGTAGGGTTAGACACTAAGGGGAGGTTAGGCTGTGGGAAGGGAGGGTGTAGGGTTAAACACTAAGGTGAGGTTAGGGTTAAGATGCAGTAAAGGGAGATTAGAGTTATGCTGCAGGAAGGGAGGGTGTAGGGTTAGACACTAAGGGGAGGTTAGGGATAAGATGCGGGAAGGGAGGGTGTAGGGATAGGCACTAAGGGGAGATTAGGGTTAGGCTGCAGGAAGGGAGGGTGTAGGGTTAGACACTAAGGGGAGGTTAGGGTTAGGCTGTGGGAAGGGAGGGTGTAGGGTTAAACACTAAGGTGAGGTTAGGGTTAAGCTGCAGTAAAGGGAGATTAGGGTTAAGATGCAGTAAGGGAGGGTGTAGGGTTAGACACTAAGGGGAGGTTAGGTTTAGGCTGCGGGAAAGGAGGGTGTAGGGTTAGGCACTGAGGGCAGGTTACGGTTAAGTGGCAGTAAGGGAGGGTGTAGGGTTAGGCACTAAGGGGAGGTTAGGGTTAGGCTGCGGGAAGGGAGGGTGTAGGATTAGGCACTAAGGGGAGGTTAGGGTTAATCTGCGGTAAAAGGATTTTAGGGTTATGCTGCGGGAAGGGAGGGTGTAGGGTTAGGCACTAAAGGAAATTAAAGTTAGGCTGTGGAAAGGGAGGGTGTAAGGTTAGGCACTAAGGGGAGGTTAGGTTTAGGCTGCGGGAAAGAAGGGTGTAGGGTTAGGCACTAAGGGGAGGTTAGGGTTAGGCTGCGGAAAGGGAGGGTGTAGGGATAGGCACTAAGGGGAGGTTGGGGTTAATCTACGGTAAAAGGAGATTAGGGTTATGCTGCGGGAAGGGAGGGTGTAGTGATAGGCACTAAGGGGAGATTAGGGTTAGGCTGCAGGAAGGGAGGGTGTAGGGTTAGGCACTAAAGGAAATTAAAGTTAGGCTGCGGAAAGGGAGGGTGTAGGGTTAGGCACTAAGGGGAGATTAGGGTTAGGCTGCAGGAAGGGAGGGTGTAGGGTTAGGCACTAAAGGAAATTAAAGTTAGGCTGCGGAAAGGGAGGGTGTAGGGTTAGGCACTAAGGGGAGATTAGGGTTAGGCTGCAGGAAGGGAGGGTGTAGGGTTAGGCACTAAAGGAAATTAAAGTTAGGATGCGGAAAGGGAGGGTGTAGGGATAGGCACTAAGGGGAGATTAGGGTTAGTCTGCGGAAAGGGAGGGTGTAGGGTTAGGCACTAAGGGGAGATTAGGGTTAGGCTACGGGAAGGGAGGGTGTAGGGTTAGGCACTAAGGGGAGATTAGGGTTAAGCTGAGGGAAGGGAGGGTGTAGGGTTAGGCACTAAGGGGAGGTTAGGTTTAGGCTGCTGGAAAGGAGGGTGTAGAGTTAGGCACTAAGGGGAGTTTAGGGATAAGCTGCGGGAAGGGAGGGTGTAGGGATAGGCACTAAGGGGAGATTAGGGTTAAGCTGCAGTAAGGGAGGGTGTAGGGTTAGGCACTAAGGGGAGATTAGGGTTAGGCTGCGGGAAGGGAGGGTGTAGGGTTAGACACTAAGGGGAGGTTAGGGTTAGGCTGTGGGAAGGGAGGGTGTAGGGTTAAACACTAAGGTGAGGTTAGGGCTAAGCTGCAGTAAAGGGAGATTAGGGTTATGCTGCAGGAACGGAGGGTGTAGGGTTAGGCACTAAGGGGAGGTTAGGTTTAGGCTGTGGGAAAGGAGGGTGTAGGGTTAGGCACTGAGGGGAGGTTAGGGTTAAGCTGCAGTAAGGGAGGGTGCAGGGTTAGGCACTAAGGGGAGGTTATTGTTAGGCTGCGGGAAGGGAGGGTGTAGGGTTAGGCACTAAGGGGAGGTTTGGGTTAATCTGCGGTAAAAGGAGATTAGGGTTATGCTGTGGGAAGGGAGGGTTTAGGGTTAGGCACTATAGGAAATTAAAGTTAGGCTGCGGAAAGGGAGGGTGTAGGCTTAGGCACTAAGGGGAGGTTAGGTTTAGGCTGCGGGAAAGAAGGGTGTAGGGTTAGGCACTAAGGGGAGGTTAGGGTTAGGCTGCGGAAAGGGAGGGTGTAGGATTAAACACTAAGGTGAGGTTAGGGTTAAACTGCAGTAAAGGGAGATTAGGGTTATGCTGCAGGAAGGGAGGGTGTAGGGTTAGGCACTAAGGGGAGGTTAGGTTTAGGCTGCGGGAAAGGAGGGTGTAGGGTTAGGCACTGAGGGGAGGTTAGGGTTAAGCTGCAGTAAGGGAGGGTGCAGGGTTAGGCACTAAGGGGAGGTTAGGGTTAGGCTGCAGGAAGGGAGGGTGTAGGGTTAGGCACTAAGGGGAGGTTTGGGTTAATCTGCGGTAAAAGGAGATTAGGGTTATGCTGTGGGAAGGGATGGTGTAGGGTTAGGCACTATAGGAAATTAAAGTTAGGCTGTGGAAAGGGAGGGTGTAAGGTTAGGCACTAAGGGGAGGTTAGGTTTAGGCTGCGGGAAAGAAGGGTGTAGGGTTAGGCACTAAGGGGAGGTTAGGGTTAGGCTGCGGAAAGGGAGGGTGTAGGGATAGGCACTAAGGGGAGGTTGGGGTTAATCTACGGTAAAAGGAGATTAGGGTTATGCTGCGGGAAGGGAGGGTGTAGTGATAGGCACTAAGGGGAGATTAGGGTTAGGCTGCAGGAAGGGAGGGTGTAGGGTTAGGCACTAAAGGAAATTAAAGTTAGGCTGCGGAAAGGGAGGGTGTAGGGTTAGGCACTAAGGGGAGATTAGGGTTAGGCTGCAGGAAGGGAGGGTGTAGGGTTAGGCACTAAAGGAAATTAAAGTTAGGCTGCGGAAAGGGAGGGTGTAGGGTTAGGCACTAAGGGGAGATTAGGGTTAGGCTGCAGGAAGGGAGGGTGTAGGGTTAGGCACTAAAGGAAATTAAAGTTAGGATGCGGAAAGGGAGGGTGTAGGGATAGGCACTAAGGGGAGATTAGGGTTAGTCTGCGGAAAGGGAGGGTGTAGGGTTAGGCACTAAGGGGAGATTAGGGTTAGGCTACGGGAAGGGAGGGTGTAGGGTTAGGCACTAAGGGGAGATTAGGGTTAAGCTGAGGGAAGGGAGGGTGTAGGGTTAGGCACTAAGGGGAGGTTAGGTTTAGGCTGCTGGAAAGGAGGGTGTAGAGTTAGGCACTAAGGGGAGTTTAGGGATAAGCTGCGGGAAGGGAGGGTGTAGGGATAGGCACTAAGGGGAGATTAGGGTTAAGCTGCAGTAAGGGAGGGTGTAGGGTTAGGCACTAAGGGGAGATTAGGGTTAGGCTGCGGGAAGGGAGGGTGTAGGGTTAGACACTAAGGGGAGGTTAGGGTTAGGCTGTGGGAAGGGAGGGTGTAGGGTTAAACACTAAGGTGAGGTTAGGGCTAAGCTGCAGTAAAGGGAGATTAGGGTTATGCTGCAGGAACGGAGGGTGTAGGGTTAGGCACTAAGGGGAGGTTAGGTTTAGGCTGTGGGAAAGGAGGGTGTAGGGTTAGGCACTGAGGGGAGGTTAGGGTTAAGCTGCAGTAAGGGAGGGTGCAGGGTTAGGCACTAAGGGGAGGTTATTGTTAGGCTGCGGGAAGGGAGGGTGTAGGGTTAGGCACTAAGGGGAGGTTTGGGTTAATCTGCGGTAAAAGGAGATTAGGGTTATGCTGTGGGAAGGGAGGGTTTAGGGTTAGGCACTATAGGAAATTAAAGTTAGGCTGCGGAAAGGGAGGGTGTAGGCTTAGGCACTAAGGGGAGGTTAGGTTTAGGCTGCGGGAAAGAAGGGTGTAGGGTTAGGCACTAAGGGGAGGTTAGGGTTAGGCTGCGGAAAGGGAGGGTGTAGGATTAAACACTAAGGTGAGGTTAGGGTTAAACTGCAGTAAAGGGAGATTAGGGTTATGCTGCAGGAAGGGAGGGTGTAGGGTTAGGCACTAAGGGGAGGTTAGGTTTAGGCTGCGGGAAAGGAGGGTGTAGGGTTAGGCACTGAGGGGAGGTTAGGGTTAAGCTGCAGTAAGGGAGGGTGCAGGGTTAGGCACTAAGGGGAGGTTAGGGTTAGGCTGCAGGAAGGGAGGGTGTAGGGTTAGGCACTAAGGGGAGGTTTGGGTTAATCTGCGGTAAAAGGAGATTAGGGTTATGCTGTGGGAAGGGATGGTGTAGGGTTAGGCACTATAGGAAATTAAAGTTAGGCTGCGGAAAAGGAGGGTGTAAGGTTAGGCACTAAGGGGAGATTAGGTTTAGGCTGCGGGAAAGAAGGGTGTAGGGTTAGCCACTAAGGGAAGGTTAGGGTTAGGTTGCGGAAAGGGAAGGTGTAGGGTTAGGCACTAAGGGGAGGTTGGGGTTAATCTGCGGTAAAAGGAGATTAGGGTTATGCTGTGGGAAGGGAGGGTGTAGTGATAGGCACTAAGGGGAGATTAGGGTTAGGCTGCAGGAAGGGAGGGTGTAGGGTTAGGCACTAAAGGAAATTAAAGTTAGGCTACGGAAAGGGAGGGTGTAGGGATAGGCACTAAGGGGAGATTAGGGTTAGGCTGCGGAAAGGGAGGGTGTAGGGTTAGGCACTAAGGGGAGATTAGGGTTAGGCTACGGGAAGGGAGGGTGTAGGGTTAGGCACTAAGGGGAGATTAGGGTTAGGCTACGGGAAGGGAGGGTGTAGGGTTAGACAATGAGGGGAGGTTAGGATTAAGCTGCGGGAAGGGAGGGTGTAGGGTTAGGTACTAAGGTGAGGTTAGGTTTAGGCTGCTGGAAAGGAGGGTGTAGAGTTAGGCACTGAGGGGCGGTTAGGGTTAAGCTGAGGGAAGGGAGGGTGTAGGGTTAGGCACTAAGGGTAAATTAGGTTTAGGCTGCGGGAAAGGAGGGTGTAGAGTTAGGCACTAAGGGGAGGTTAGGGATAAGCTGCAGGAAGGGAGGGTGTAGGGATAGGCACTAAGGGGAGATTAGGGTTAAGATGCAGTAAGGGAGGGTGTAGGGTTAGGCACTAAGGGGAGATTAGGGTTAGGCTGCGGGAAGGGAGGGTGTTGGGTTAGACACTAAGGGGAGGTTAGGATTAGGCTGTGGGAAAGGAGGGTGTAGGGTTAGGCACTGAGGGGAGGTTAGGGTTAAGCTGCAGTAAGGGAGGGTGCAGGGTTAGGCACTAAGGGGAGGTTAGGGGTAGGCTGCGGGAAGGGAGGGTGTTGGGTTAGGCACTAAGGGGAGGTTTGGGTTAATCTGCGGTAAAAGGAGATTAGGGTTATGCTGTGGGAAGGGATGGTGTAGGGTTAGGCACTATAGGAAATTAAAGTTAGGCTGCGGAAAGGGAGGATGTAGGGTTAGGCACTAAGGGGAGATTAGGTTTAGGCTGCGGAAAGGGAGGGTGTAGGGTTAGGCACTAAGGGGAGGTTAGGGTTAGGCTGCGGAAAGGGAGGGTGTAGGGTTAGGCACTAAGGGGAGGTTGGGGTTAATCTGCGGTAAAAGGAGATTAGGGTTAAGCTGCGGGAAGGGAGGGTGTAGGGTTAGGCACTAAGGGGAGGTTATGTTTAGGCTGCGGGAAAGGAGGGTGTCGGGTTAGGCACTAAGGGGAGGTTAGGTTTATGCTGCAGGAAGGGAGGGTGTAGAGTTAGGCACTAAGGGGAGATTAGGGTTATGCTGCAGGAAGGGAGGGTGTAGGGTTAGGCACAAAGAGGAGGTAAGGTTTAGGCTGCGGGAAAGGAGGGTGTAGGGTTAGGCACTGAGGGGAGGTTAGGGTTAAGCTGCAGTAAGGGAGGGTGCAGGGTTAGGCACTAAGGGGAGATTAGGGTTATGCTGCAGGAAGGGAGGGTGTAGGGTTAGGCACAAAGAGGAGGTAAGGTTTAGGCTGCGGGAAAGGAGGGTGTAGGGTTAGGCACTGAGGGGAGGTTAGGGTTAAGCTGCGGGAAGGGAGGGTGTAGGGGTAGACACTAAGGGGAGGTTAGGGTTAGGCTGTGGGAAGGGAGGGTGTAGGGTTAAACACTAAGGTGAGGTTAGGGTTAAGCTGCAGTAAAGGGAGATTAGGGTTAAGCTGCAGTAAGGGAGGGTGTAGGGTTAGGCACTAAGGGGAGGTTAGGTTTAGGCTGCGGGAAAGGAGGGTGTAGGGTTAGGCACTGAGGGGAGGTTAGGGTTAAGTGGCAGAAAGGGAGGGTGTAGGGTAAGGCACTAAGGGGAGGTTAGGGGTAGGCTGCGGGAAGGGAGGGTGTTGGGTTAGGCACTAAGGGGAGGTTTGGGTTAATCTGCGGTAAAAGGAGATTAGGGTTATGCTGTGGGAAGGGATGGTGTAGGGTTAGGCACTATAGGAAATTAAAATTAGGCTGCGGAAAGGGAGGATGTAGGGTTAGGCACTAAGGGGAGATTAGGTTTAGGCTGCGGAAAGGGAGGGTGTAGGGTTAGGCACTAAGGGGAGGTTAGGGTTAGGCTGCGGAAAGGGAGGGTGTAGGGTTAGGCACTAAGGGGAGGTTGGGGTTAATCTGCGGTAAAAGGAGATTAGGGTTATGCTGCGGGAAGGGAGGGTGTAGTGATAGGCACTAAGGAGAGATTAGGGTTAGACTGCAGGAAGGGAGGGTGTAGGGTTAGGCACTAAAGGAAATTAAAGTTAGGCTACGGAAAGGGAGGGTGTAGGGTTAGGCACTAAGGGGAGATTAGGGTTATGCTGCGGGAAGGGAGGGTGTAGTGATAGGCACTAAGGGGAGATTAGGGTTAGGCTGCAGGAAGGGAGGATGTAGGGTTAGGCACTAAAGGAAATTAAAGTTAGGCTACGGAAAGGGAGGGTGTAGGGTTAGGCACTAAGGGGAGATTAGGATTAGGCTGCGGAAAGGTAGGGTGTAGGGTTAGGCACTAAGGGGAGATTAGGGTTAGGCTACGGGAAGGGAGGGTGTAGGGTTAGACAATGAGGGGAGGTTAGGGTTAAGATGAGGGAAGGGAGGGTGTAGGGTTAGGCACTAAGGGGAGGTTATGTTTAGGCTGCGGGAAAGGAGGGTGTCGGGTTAGGCACTAAGGGGAGGTTAGGGTTAGGTTGCAGGAAGGGAGGGTGTAGGGATAGGCACTAAGGGGACATTAGGGTTAAGCTGCAGCAAGGGAGGGTGTAGGGTTAGGAACTAAGGGGAGATTAGGGTTAGGCTGTGGGAAGGGAGGGTGTAGGGTTAGGCACTAAGGGGAGGTTAGGGTTAGGCTGTGGGAAGGGAGGGTGTAGGGTTAAACACTAAGGTGAGGTTTGGGTTAATCTGCGGTAAAAGGAGATTAGGGTTATGCTGTGGGAAGGGATGGTGTAGGGTTAGGCACTATAGGAAATTAAAGTTAGGCTGCGGAAAGGGAGGATGTAGGGTTAGGCACTAAGGGGAGATTAGGTTTAGGCTGCGGAAAGGGAGGGTGTAGGGTTAGGCACTAAGGGGAGGTTGGGGTTAATCTGCGGTAAAAGGAGATTAGGGTTATGCTGCGGGAAGGGAGGGTGTAGTGATAGGCACTAAGGGGAGATTAGGGTTAGACTGCGGAAAGGGAGGGTGTAGGGTTAGGCACTAAGGGGAGGTTAGGGTTAGGCTGCGGAAAGGGAGGGTGTAGGGTTAGGCACTAAGGGGAGGTTAGGGTTAGGCTGCGGAAAGGGAGGGTGTAGGGTTAGGCACTAAGGGGAGGTTGGGGTTAATCTGCGGTAAAAGGAGATTAGGGTTATGCTGCGGGAAGGGAGGGTGTAGTGATAGGCACTAAGGGGAGATTAGGGTTAGACTGCAGGAAGGGAGGGTGTAGGGTTAGGCACTAAAGGAAATTAAAGTTAGGCTACGGAAAGGGAGGGTGTAGGGTTAGGCACTAAGGGGAGATTAGGGTTATGCTGCGGGAAGGGAGGGTGTAGTGATAGGCACTAAGGGGAGATTAGGGTTAGGCTGCAGGAAGGGAGGATGTAGGGTTAGGCACTAAAGGAAATTAAAGTTAGGCTACGGAAAGGGAGGGTGTAGGGTTAGGCACTAAGGGGAGATTAGGATTAGGCTGCGGAAAGGTAGGGTGTAGGGTTAGGCACTAAGGGGAGATTAGGGTTAGGCTACGGGAAGGGAGGGTGTAGGGTTAGACAATGAGGGGAGGTTAGGGTTAAGATGAGGGAAGGGAGGGTGTAGGGTTAGGCACTAAGGGGAGGTTATGTTTAGGCTGCGGGAAAGGAGGGTGTCGGGTTAGGCACTAAGGGGAGGTTAGGGTTAGGTTGCAGGAAGGGAGGGTGTAGGGATAAGCACTAAGGGGACATTAGGGTTAAGCTGCAGTAAGGGAGGGTGTAGGGTTAGGAACTAAGGGGAGATTAGGGTTAGGCTGTGGGAAGGGAGGGTGTAGGGTTAGGCACTAAGGGGAGATTAGGGTTAGGCTGCGGGAAGGGAGGGTGTAGGGTTAGACACTAAGGGGAGGTTAGGGTTAGGCTGTGGGAAGGGAGGGTGTAGGGTTAAACACTAAGGTGAGGTTAGGGTTAAGATGCAGTAAAGGGAGATTAGAGTTATGCTGCAGGAAGGGAGGGTGTAGGGTTAGACACTAAGGGGAGGTTAGGGATAAGATGCGGGAAGGGAGGGTGTAGGGATAGGCACTTAGGGGAAGATTAGGGTTAGGGTGCAGGAAGGGAGGGTGTAGGGTTAGACACTAAGGGGAGGTTAGGGTTAGGCTGTGGGAAGGGAGGGTGTAGGGTTAAACACTAAGGTGAGGTTAGGGTTAAGCTGCAGTAAAGGGAGATTAGGGTTAAGCTGCAGTAAGGGAGGGTGTAGGGTTAGACACTAAGGGGAGGTTAGGTTTAGGCTGCGGGAAAGGAGGGTGTAGGGTTAGGCACTGAGGGGAGGTTAGGGTTAAGTGGCAGAAAGGGAGGGTGTAGGGTTAGGCACTAAGGGGAGGTTAGGGTTAGGCTGCGGGAAGGGAGGGTGTAGGATTAGGCACTAAGGGGAGGTTAGGGTTAATCTGCGGTAAAAGGATTTTAGGGTTATGCTGCGGGAAGGGAGGGTGTAGGGTTAGGCACTAAAGGAAATTAAAGTTAGGCTGTGGAAAGGGAGGGTGTAGGGTTAGGCACTAAGGGGAGGTTAGGTTTAGGCTGTGGGAAAGAAGGGTGTAGGGTTAGGCACTAAGGGGAGGTTAGGGTTAGGCTGCGGAAAGGGAGGGTGTAGGGATAGGCACTAAGGGGAGGTTGGGGTTAATCTACGGTAAAAGGAGATTAGGGTTATGCTGCGGGAAGGGAGAGTGGAGTGATAGGCACTAAGGGGAGATTAGGGTTAGGCTGCAGGAAGGGAGGGTGTAGGGTTAGGCACTAAAGGAAATTAAAGTTAGGCTGCGGAAAGGGAGGGTGTAGGGTTAGGCACTAAGGGGAGATTAGGGTTAGGCTGCAGGAAGGGAGGGTGTAGGGTTAGGCACTAAAGGAAATTAAAGTTAGGCTGCGGAAAGGGAGGGTGTAGGGATAGGCACTAAGGGGAGATTAGGGTTAGGCTGCGGAAAGGGAGGGTGTAGGGTTAGGCACTAAGGGGAGATTAGGGTTAGGCTACGGGAAGGGAGGGTGTAGGGTTAGGCACTAAGGGGAGATTAGGGTTAGGCTACGGGAAGGGAGGGTGTAGGGTTAGACAATGAGGGGAGGTTAGGGTTAAGCTGAGGGAAGGGAAGGTGTAGGGTTAGGCACTAAGGGGAGGTTAGGTTTAGGCTGCTGGAAAGGAGGGTGTAGAGTTAGGCACTAAGGGGAGTTAGGGATAAGCTGCGGGAAGGGAGGGTGTAGGGATAGGCACTAAGGGGAGATTAGGGTTAAGCTGCAGTAAGGGAGGGTGTAGGGTTAGGCACTAAGGGGAGATTAGGGTTAGGCTGCGGGAAGGGAGGGTGTAGGGTTAGACACTAAGGGGAGGTTAGGGTTAGGCTGTGGGAAGGGAGGGTATAGGGTTAAACACTAAGGTGAGGTTAGGGCTAAACTGCAGTAAAGGGAGATTAGGGTTATGCTGCAGGAACGGAGGGTGTAGGGTTAGACACTAAGGGGAGGTTAGGTTTAGGCTGTGGGAAAGGAGGGTGTAGGGTTAGGCACTGAGGGGAGGTTAGGGTTAAGCTGCAGTAAGGGAGGGTGCAGGGTTAGGCACTAAGGGGAGGTTATTGTTAGGCTGCGGGAAGGGAGGGTGTAGGGTTAGGCACTAAGGGGAGGTTTGGGTTAATCTGCGGTAAAAGGAGATTAGGGTTATGCTGTGGGAAGGGATGGTGTAGGGTTAGGCACTATAGGAAATTAAAGTTAGGCTGCGGAAAAGGAGGGTGTAGGGTTAGGCACTAAGGGGAGATTAGGTTTAGGTTGCGGGAAAGAAGGGTGTAGGGTTAGCCACTAAGGGAAGGTTAGGGTTAGGTTGCGGAAAGGGAAGGTGTAGGATTAGGCACTAAGGGGAGGTTGGGGTTAATCTGCGGTAAAAGGAGATTAGGGTTATGCTGTGGGAAGGGAGGGTGTAGTGATAGGCACTAAGGGGAGATTAGGGTTAGGCTGCAGGAAGGGAGGGTGTAGGGTTAGGCACTAAAGGAAATTAAAGTTAGGCTACGGAAAGGGAGGGTGTAGGGTTAGGCACTAAGGGGAGATTAGGGTTAGGCTGCGGAAAGGTAGGGTGTAGGGTTAGGCACTAAGGGGAGATTAGGGTTAGGCTACGGGAAGGGAGGGTGTAGGGTTAGACAATGAGGGGAGGTTAGGGTTAAAATGAGGGAAGGGAGGGTGTAGGGTTAGGCACTAAGGGGAGGTTATGTTTAGGCTGCGGGAAAGGAGGGTGTCGGGTTAGGCACTAAGGGAAGGTTAGGGTTAGGTTGCGGAAAGGGAAGGTGTAGGGTTAGGCACTAAGGGGAGGTTGGGGTTAATCTGCGGTAAAAGGAGATTAGGGTTATGCTGTGGGAAGGGAGGGTGTAGTGATAGGCACTAAGGGGAGATTAGGGTTAGGCTGCAGGAAGGGAGGGTGTAGGGTTAGGCACTAAAGGAAATTAAAGTTAGGCTACGGAAAGGGAGGGTGTAGGGATAGGCACTAAGGGGAGATTAGGGTTAGGCTGCGGAAAGGGAGGGTGTAGGGTTAGGCACTAAGGGGAGATTAGGGTTAGGCTACGGGAAGGGAGGGTGTAGGGTTAGGCACTAAGGGGAGATTAGGGTTAGGCTACGGGAAGGGAGGGTGTAGGGTTAGACAATGAGGGGAGGTTAGGATTAAGCTGCGGGAAGGGAGGGTGTAGGGTTAGGTACTAAGGTGAGGTTAGGTTTAGGCTGCTGGAAAGGAGGGTGTAGGGTTAGGCACTGAGGGGCGGTTAGGGTTAAGCTGAGGGAAGGGAGGGTGTAGGGTTAGGCACTAAGGGTAAATTAGGTTTAGGCTGCGGGAAAGGAGGGTGTAGAGTTAGGCACTAAGAGGAGGTTAGATATAAGCTGCGGGAAGGGAGGGTGTAGGGATAGGCACTAAGGGGAGATTAGGGTTAAGATGCAGTAAGGGAGGGTGTAGGGTTAGGCACTAAGGGGAGATTAGGGTTAGGCTGCGGGAAGGGAGGGTGTTGGGTTAGACACTAAGGGGAGGTTAGGATTAGGCTGTGGGAAAGGAGGGTGTAGGGTTAGGCACTGAGGGGAGGTTAGGGTTAAGCTGCAGTAAGGGAGGGTGCAGGGTTAGGCAATAAGGGGAGGTTAGGGGTAGGCTGCGGGAAGGGAGGGTGTTGGGTTAGGCACTAAGGGGAGGTTTGGGTTAATCTGCGGTAAAAGGAGATTAGGGTTATGCTGTGGGAAGGGATGGTGTAGGGTTAGGCACTATAGGAAATTAAAGTTAGGCTGCGGAAAGGGAGGATGTAGGGTTAGGCACTAAGGGGAGATTAGGTTTAGGCTGCGGAAAGGGAGGGTGTAGGGTTAGGCACTAAGGGGAGATTAGGGTTAGGCTGCGGAAAGGGAGGGTGTAGGGTTAGGCACTAAGGGGAGGTTGGGGTTAATCTGCGGTAAAAGGAGATTAGGGTTATGCTGCGGGAAAGGAGGGTGTAGGGTTAGGCACTAAGGGGAGGTTATGTTTAGGCTGCGGGAAAGGAGGGTGTCGGGTTAGGCACTAAGGGGAGGTTAGGTTTATGCTGCAGGAAGGGAGGGTGTAGAGTTAGGCACTAAGGGGAGATTAGGGTTATGCTGCAGGAAGGGAGGGTGTAGGGTTAGGCACAAAGAGGAGGTTAGGTTTAGGCTGCGGGAAAGGAGGGTGTAGGGTTAGGCACTGAGGGGAGGTTAGGGTTAAGCTGCAGTAAGGGAGGGTGCAGGGTTAGGCACTAAGGGGAGGTTAGGGGTAGGCTGCGGGAAGGGAGGGTGTTGGGTTAGGCACTAAGGGGAGGTTTGGGTTAATCTGCGGTAAAAGGAGATTAGGGTTATGCTGTGGGAAGGGATGGTGTAGGGTTAGGCACTATAGGAAATTAAAGTTAGGCTGCGGAAAGGGAGGATGTAGGGTTAGGCACTAAGGGGAGATTAGGTTTAGGCTGCGGAAAGGGAGGGTGTAGGGTTAGGCACTAAGGGGAGGTTAGGGTTAGGCTGCGGAAAGGGAGGGTGTAGGGTTAGGCACTAAGGGGAGGTTGGGGTTAATCTGCGGTAAAAGGAGATTAGGGTTATGCTGCGGGAAGGGAGGGTGTAGTGATAGGCACTAAGGGGAGATTAGGGTTAGACTGCAGGAAGGGAGGGTGTAGGGTTAGGCACTAAAGGAAATTAAAGTTAGGCTACGGAAAGGGAGGGTGTAGGGTTAGGCACTAAGGGGAGATTAGGGTTATGCTGCAGGAAGGTAGGGTGTAGTGATAGGCACTAAGGGGAGATTAGGGTTAGGCTGCAGGAAGGGAGGATGTAGGGTTAGGCACTAAAGGAAATTAAAGTTAGGCTACGGAAAGGGAGGGTGTAGGGTTAGGCACTAAGGGGAGATTAGGGTTAGGCTGCGGAAAGGTAGGGTGTAGGGTTAGGCACTAAGGGGAGATTAGGGTTAGGCTACGGGAAGGGAGGGTGTAGGGTTAGACAATGAGGGGAGGTTAGGGTTAAGATGAGGGAAGGGAGGGTGTAGGGTTAGGCACTAAGGGGAGGTTATGTTTAGGCTGCGGGAAAGGAGGGTGTCGGGTTAGGCACTAAGGGGAGGTTAGGGTTAGGTTGCAGGAAGGGAGGGTGTAGGGATAGGCACTAAGGGGACATTAGGGTTAAGCTGCAGTAAGGGAGGGTGTAGGGTTAGGAACTAAGGGGAGATTAGGGTTAGGCTGTGGGAAGGGAGGGTGTAGGGTTAGGCACTAAGGGGAGATTAGGGTTAGGCTACGGGAAGGGAGGGTGTAGGGTTAGACAATGAGGGGAGGTTAGGGTTAAGCTGAGGGAAGGGAGGGTGTAGGGTTAGGCACTAAGGGGAGGTTATGTTTAGGCTGCGGGAAAGGAGGGTGTCGGGTTAGGCACTAAGGGGAGGTTAGGGTTAGGTTGTGGGAAGGGAGGGTGTAGGGTTAAACACTAAGGTGAGGTTAGGGTTAAGATGCAGTAAAGGGAGATTAGAGTTATGCTGCAGGAAGGGAGGGTGTAGGGTTAGACACTAAGGGGAGGTTAGGGATAAGATGCGGGAAGGGAGGGTGTAGGGATAGGCACTAATCGGAGATTAGGGTTAGGCTGCAGGTAGGGAGGGTGTAGGGTTAGACACTAAGGGGAGGTTAGGGTTAGGCTGTGGGAAGGGAGTGTGTAGGGTTAAACACTAAGGTGAGGTTAGGGTTAAGCTGCAGTAAAGGGAGATTAGGGTTAAGCTGCAGTAAGGGAGGGTGTAGGGTTAGACACTAAGGGGAGGTTAGGTTTAGGCTGCGGGAAAGGAGGGTGTAGGGTTAGGCACTGAGGGGAGGTTAGGGTTAAGTGGCAGTAAGGGAGGGTGTAGGGTTAGGCACTAAGGGGAGGTTAGGGTTAGGCTGCGGGAAGGGAGGGTGTAGGATTAGGCACTAAGGGGAGGTTAGGGTTAATCTGCGGTAAAAGGATTTTAGGGTTATGCTGCGGGAAGGGAGGGTGTAGGGTTAGGCACTAAAGGAAATTAAAGTTAGGCTGTGGAAAGGGAGGGTGTAGGGTTAGGCACTAAGGGGAGGTTAGGTTTAGGCTGCGGGAAAGAAGGGTGTAGGGTTAGGCACTAAGGGGAGGTTAGGGTTAGGCTGCGGAAAGGGAGGATGTAGGGATAGGCACTAAGGGGAGGTTGGGGTTAATCTACGGTAAAAGGAGATTAGGGTTATGCTGCGGGAAAGGAGGGTGTAGTGATAGGCACTAAGGGGAGATTAGGGTTAGGCTGCAGGAAGGGAAGGTGTAGGGTTAGGCACTAAAGGAAATTAAAGTTAGGCTGCGGAAAGGGAGGGTGTAGGGTTAGGCACTAAGGGGAGATTAGGGTTAGGCTGCAGGAAGGGAGGGTGTAGGGTTAGGCACTAAAGGAAATTAAAGTTAGGCTGCGGAAAGGGAGGGTGTAGGGTTAGGCACTAAGGGGAGATTAGGGTTAGGCTGCAGGAAGGGAGGGTGTAGGGTTAGGCACTAAAGGAAATTAAAGTTAGGCTGCGGAAAGGGAGGGTGTAGGGATAGGCACTAAGGGGAGATTAGGGTTAGGCTGCGGAAAGGGAGGGTGTAGGGTTAGGCACTAAGGGAAGATTAGGGTTAGGCTACGGGAAGGGAGGGTGTAGGGTTAGGCACTAAGGGGAGATTAGGGTTAGGCTACGGGAAGGGAGGGTGTAGGGTTAGACAATGAGGGGAGGTTAGGGTTAAGCTGAGGGAAGGGAGGGTGTAGGGTTAGGCTCTAAGGGGAGGTTAGGTTTAGGCTGCTGGAAAGGAGGGTGTAGAGTTAGGCACTAAGGGGAGTTTAGGGATAAGCTGCGGGAAGGGAGGGTGTAGGGATAGGCACTAAGGGGAGATTAGGGTTAAGCTGCAGTAAGGGAGGGTGTAGGGTTAGGCACTAAGGGGAGATTAGGGTTAGGCTGCGGGAAGGGAGGGTGTAGGGTTAGACACTAAGGGGAGGTTAGGGTTAGGCTGTGGGAAGGGAGGGTGTAGGGTTAAACACTAAGGTGAGGTTAGGGCTAAGCTGCAGTAAAGGGAGATTAGGGTTATGCTGCAGGAACGGAGGGTGTAGGGTTAGGCACTAAGGGGAGGTTAGGTTTAGGCTGTGGGAAAGGAGGGTGTAGGGTTAGGCACTGAGGGGAGGTTAGGGTTAAGCTGCAGTAAGGGAGGGTGCAGGGTTAGGCACTAAGGGGAGGTTATTGTTAGGCTGCGGGAAGGGAGGGTGTAGGGTTAGGCACTAAGGGGAGGTTTGGGTTAATCTGCGGTAAAAGGAGATTAGGGTTATGCTGTGGGAAGGGAGGGTTTAGGGTTAGGCACTATAGGAAATTAAAGTTAGGCTGCGGAAAGGGAGGGTGTAGGCTTAGGCACTAAGGGCAGGTTAGGTTTAGGCTGCGGGAAAGAAGGGTGTAGGGTTAGGCACTAAGGGGAGGTTAGGGTTAGGCTGCGGAAAGGGAGGGTGTAGGATTAAACACTAAGGTGAGGTTAGGGTTAAACTGCAGTAAAGGGAGATTAGGGTTATGCTGCAGGAAGGGAGGGTGTAGGGTTAGGCACTAAGGGGAGGTTAGGTTTAGGCTGCGGGAAAGGAGGGTGTAGGGTTAGGCACTGAGGGGAGGTTAGGGTTAAGATGCAGTAAGGGAGGGTGCAGGGTTAGGCACTAAGGGGAGGTTATTGTTAGGCTGCAGGAAGGGAGGGTGTAGGGTTAGGCACTAAGGGGAGGTTTGGGTTAATCTGCGGTAAAAGGAGATTAGGGTTATGCTGTGGGAAGGGATGGTGTAGGGTTAGGCACTATAGGAAATTAAAGTTAGGCTGCGGAAAAGGAGGGTGTAGGGTTAGGCACTAAGGGGAGATTAGGTTTAGGCTGCGGGAAAGAAGGGTGTAGGGTTAGCCACTAAGGGAAGGTTAGGGTTAGGTTGCGGAAAGGGAAGGTGTAGGGTTAGGCACTAAGGGGAGGTTTGGGTTAATCTGCGGTAAAAGGAGATTAGGGTTATGCTGTGGGAAGGGATGGTGTAGGGTTAGGCACTATAGGAAATTAAAGTTAGGCTGCGGAAAAGGAGGGTGTAGGGTTAGGCACTAAGGGGAGATTAGGTTTAGGCTGCGGGAAAGAAGGGTGTAGGGTTAGCCACTAAGGGAAGGTTAGGGTTAGGTTGCGGAAAGGGAAGGTGTAGGGTTAGGCACTAAGGGGAGGTTGGGGTTAATCTGCGGTAAAAGGAGATTAGGGTTAGGCTGCAGGAAGGGAGGGTGTAGGGTTAGGCACTAAAGGAAATTAAAGTTAGGCTACGGAAAGGGAGGGTGTAGGGATAGGCACTAAGGGGAGATTAGGGTTAGGCTGCGGAAAGGGAGGGTGTAGGGTTAGGCACTAAGGGGAGATTAGGGTTAGGCTACGGGAAGGGAGGGTGTAGGGTTAGGCACTAAGGGGAGATTAGGGTTAGGCTACGGGAAGGGAGGGTGTTGGGTTAGACACTAAGGGGAGGTTAGGATTAGGCTGTGGGAAGAGAGGGTGTAGGATTAAACACTAAGGTGAGGTTAGGGTTAAGCTGCAGTAAGGGAGGGTGTAGGGTTAGGCACTAAGGGGAGGTTATGTTTAGGCTGCGGGAAAGGAGGGTGTTGGGTTAGGCACTAAGGGGAGATTAGGTTTATGCTGCAGGAAGGGAGGGTGTAGAGTTAGGCACTAAGGGGAGATTAGGGTTATGCTGCAGGAAGGGAGGGTGTAGGGTTAGGCACTAAGAGGAGGTTAGGTTTAGGCTGCGGTAAAGGAGGGTGTAGGGTTAGGCACTGAGGGGAGGTTAGGGTTAAGCTGCAGTAAGGGAGGGTGCAGGGTTAGGCACTAAGGGGAGGTTAGGGGTAGGCTGCGGGAAGGGAGGGTGTAGGGTAAGGCACTAAGGGGAGGTTTGGGTTAATCTGCGGTAAAAGGAGATTAGGGTTATGCTGTGGGAAGGGATGGTGTAGGGTTAGGCACTATAGGAAATTAAAGTTAGGCTGCGGAAAGGGAGGATGTAGGGTTAGGCACTAAGGGGAGATTAGGTTTAGGCTGCGGAAAGGGAGGGTGTAGGGTTAGGCACTAAGGGGAGGTTAGGGTTAGGCTGCGGAAAGGGAGGGTGTAGGGTTAGGCACTAAGGGGAGGTTGTCGTTAATCTGCGGTAAAAGGAGATTAGGGTTATGCTGCGGGAAGGGAGGGTGTAGTGATAGGCACTAAGGGGAGATTAGGGTTAGACTGCAGGAAGGGAGGGTGTAGGGTTAGGCACTAAAGGAAATTAAAGTTAGGCTACGGAAAGGGAGGGTGTAGGGTTAGGCACTAAGGGGAGATTAGGATTAGGCTGCGGAAAGGTAGGGTGTAGGGTTAGGCACTAAGGGGAGATTAGGGTTAGGCTACGGGAAGGGAGGGTGTAGGGTTAGACAATGAGGGGAGGTTAGGGTTAAGATGAGGGAAGGGAGGGTGTAGGGTTAGGCACTAAGGGGAGGTTATGTTTAGGCTGCGGGAAAGGAGGGTGTCGGGTTAGGCACTAAGGGGAGGTTAGGGTTAGGTTGCAGGAAGGGAGGGTGTAGGGATAAGCACTAAGGGACATTAGGGTTAAGCTGCAGTAAGGGAGGGTGTAGGGTTAGGAACTAAGGGGAGATTAGGGTTAGGCTGTGGGAAGGGAGGGTGTAGGGTTAGGCACTAAGGGGAGATTAGGGTTAGGCTGCGGGAAGGGAGGGTGTAGGGTTAGACACTAAGGGGAGGTTAGGGTTAGGCTGTGGGAAGGGAGGGTGTAGGGTTAAACACTAAGGTGAGGTTAGGGTTAAGATGCAGTAAAGGGAGATTAGAGTTATGCTGCAGGAAGGGAGGGTGTAGGGTTAGACACTAAGGGGAGGTTAGGGATAAGATGCGGGAAGGGAGGGTGTAGGGATAGGCACTTAGGGGAAGATTAGGGTTAGGGTGCAGGAAGGGAGGGTGTAGGGTTAGACACTAAGGGGAGGTTAGGGTTAGGCTGTGGGAAGGGAGGGTGTAGGGTTAAACACTAACGTGAGGTTAGGGTTAAGCTGCAGTAAAGGGAGATTAGGGTTAAGCTGCAGTAAGGGAGGGTGTAGGGTTAGACACTAAGGGGAGGTTAGGTTTAGGCTGCGGGAAAGGAGGGTGTAGGGTTAGGCACTGAGGGGAGGTTAGGGTTAAGTGGCAGTAAGGGAGGGTGTAGGGTTAGGCACTAAGGGGAGGTTAGGGTTAGGCTGCGGGAAGGGAGGGTGTAGGATTAGGCACTAAGGGGAGGTTAGGGTTAATCTGCGGTAAAAGGATTTTAGGGTTATGCTGCGGGAAGGGAGGGTGTAGGGTTAGGCACTAAAGGAAATTAAAGTTAGGCTGTGGAAAGGGAGGGTGTAGGGTTAGGCACTAAGGGGAGGTTAGGTTTAGGCTGTGGGAAAGAAGGGTGTAGGGTTAGGCACTAAGGGGAGGTTAGGGTTAGGCTGCGGAAAGGGAGGGTGTAGGGATAGGCACTAAGGGGAGGTTGGGGTTAATCTACGGTAAAAGGAGATTAGGGTTATGCTGCGGGAAGGGAGAGTGGAGTGATAGGCACTAAGGGGAGATTAGGGTTAGGATGCAGGAAGGGAGGGTGTAGGGTTAGGCACTAAAGGAAATTAAAGTTAGGCTGCGGAAAGGGAGGGTGTAGGGTTAGGCACTAAGGGGAGATTAGGGTTAGGCTGCAGGAAGGGAGGGTGTAGGGTTAGGCACTAAAGGAAATTAAAGTTAGGCTGCGGAAAGGGAGGGTGTAGGGTTAGGCACTAAGGGGAGATTAGGGTTAGGCTGCAGGAAGGGAGGGTGTAGGGTTAGGCACTAAAGGAAATTAAAGTTAGGCTGCGGAAAGGGAGGGTGTAGGGATAGGCACTAAGGGGAGATTAGGGTTAGGCTGCGGAAAGGGAGGGTGTAGGGTTAGGCACTAAGGGGAGATTAGGGTTAGGCTACGGGAAGGGAGGGTGTAGGGTTAGGCACTAAGGGGAGATTAGGGTTAGGCTACGGGAAGGGAGGGTGTAGGGTTAGACAATGAGGGGAGGTTAGGGTTAAGCTGAGGGAAGGGAAGGTGTAGGGTTAGGCACTAAGGGGAGGTTAGGTTTAGGCTGCTGGAAAGGAGGGTGTAGAGTTAGGCACTAAGGGGAGTTAGGGATAAGCTGCGGGAAGGGAGGGTGTAGGGATAGGCACTAAGGGGAGATTAGGGTTAAGCTGCAGTAAGGGAGGGTGTAGGGTTAGGCACTAAGCGGAGATTAGGGTTAGGCTGCGGGAAGGGAGGGTGTAGGGTTAGACACTAAGGGGAGGTTAGGGTTAGGCTGTGGGAAGGGAGGGTGTAGGGTTAAACACTAAGGTGAGGTTAGGGCTAAACTGCAGTAAAGGGAGATTAGGGTTATGCTGCAGGAACGGAGGGTGTAGGGTTAGACACTAAGGGGAGGTTAGGTTTAGGCTGTGGGAAAGGAGGGTGTAGGGTTAGGCACTGAGGGGAGGTTAGGGTTAAGCTGCAGTAAGGGAGGGTGCAGGGTTAGGCACTAAGGGGAGGTTATTGTTAGGCTGCGGGAAGGGAGGGTGTAGGGTTAGGCACTAAGGGGAGGTTTGGGTTAATCTGCGGTAAAAGGAGATTAGGGTTATGCTGTGGGAAGGGATGGTGTAGGGTTAGGCACTATAGGAAATTAAAGTTAGGCTGCGGAAAAGGAGGGTGTAGGGTTAGGCACTAAGGGGAGATTAGGTTTAGGCTGCGGGAAAGAAGGGTGTAGGGTTAGCCACTAAGGGAAGGTTAGGGTTAGGTTGCGGAAAGGGAAGGTGTAGGATTAGGCACTAAGGGGAGGTTGGGGTTAATCTGCGGTAAAAGGAGATTAGGGTTATGCTGTGGGAAGGGAGGGTGTAGTGATAGGCACTAAGGGGAGATTAGGGTTAGGCTGCAGGAAGGGAGGGTGTAGGGTTAGGCACTAAAGGAAATTAAAGTTAGGCTACGGAAAGGGAGGGTGTAGGGTTAGGCACTAAGGGGAGATTAGGGTTAGGCTGCGGAAAGGTAGGGTGTAGGGTTAGGCACTAAGGGGAGATTAGGGTTAGGCTACGGGAAGGGAGGGTGTAGGGTTAGACAATGAGGGGAGGTTAGGGTTAAAATGAGGGAAGGGAGGGTGTAGGGTTAGGCACTAAGGGGAGGTTATGTTTAGGCTGCGGGAAAGGAGGGTGTCGGGTTAGGCACTAAGGGAAGGTTAGGGTTAGGTTGCGGAAAGGGAAGGTGTAGGGTTAGGCACTAAGGGGAGGTTGGGGTTAATCTGCGGTAAAAGGAGATTAGGGATATGCTGTGGGAAGGGAGGGTGTAGTGATAGGCACTAAGGGGAGATTAGGGTTAGGCTGCAGGAAGGGAGGGTGTAGGGTTAGGCACTAAAGGAAATTAAAGTTAGGCTACGGAAAGGGAGGGTGTAGGGATAGGCACTAAGGGGAGATTAGGGTTAGGCTGCGGAAAGGGAGGGTGTAGGGTTAGGCACTAAGGGGAGATTAGGGTTAGGCTACGGGAAGGGAGGGTGTAGGGTTAGGCACTAAGGGGAGATTAGGGTTAGGCTACGGGAAGGGAGGGTGTAGGGTTAGACAATGAGGGGAGGTTAGGATTAAGCTGCGGGAAGGGAGGGTGTAGGGTTAGGTACTAAGGTGAGGTTAGGTTTAGGCTGCTGGAAAGGAGGGTGTAGGGTTAGGCACTGAGGGGCGGTTAGGGTTAAGCTGAGGGAAGGGAGGGTGTAGGGTTAGGCACTAAGGGTAAATTAGGTTTAGGCTGCGGGAAAGGAGGGTGTAGAGTTAGGCACTAAGAGGAGGTTAGATATAAGCTGCGGGAAGGGAGGGTGTAGGGATAGGCACTAAGGGGAGATTAGGGTTAAGATGCAGTAAGGGAGGGTGTAGGGTTAGGCACTAAGAGGAGATTAGGGTTAGGCTGCGGGAAGGGAGGGTGTTGGGTTAGACACTAAGGGGAGGTTAGGATTAGGCTGTGGGAAAGGAGGGTGTAGGGTTAGGCACTGAGGGGAGGTTAGGGTTAAGCTGCAGTAAGGGAGGGTGCAGGGTTAGGCACTAAGGGGAGGTTAGGGGTAGGCTGCGGGAAGGGAGGGTGTTGGGTTAGGCACTAAGGGGAGGTTTGGGTTAATCTGCGGTAAAAGGAGATTAGGGTTATGCTGTGGGAAGGGATGGTGTAGGGTTAGGCACTATAGGAAATTAAAGTTAGGCTGCGGAAAGGGAGGATGTAGGGTTAGGCACTAAGGGGAGATTAGGTTTAGGCTGCGGAAAGGGAGGGTGTAGGGTTAGGCACTAAGGGGAGGTTAGGGTTAGGCTGCGGAAAGGGAGGGTGTAGGGTTAGGCACTAAGGGGAGGTTGGGGTTAATCTGCGGTAAAAGGAGATTAGGGTTATGCTGCGGGAAGGGAGGGTGTAGGGTTAGGCACTAAGGGGAGGTTATGTTTAGGCTGCGGGAAAGGAGGGTGTCGGGTTAGGCACTAAGGGGAGGTTAGGTTTATGCTGCAGGAAGGGAGGGTGTAGAGTTAGGCACTAAGGGGAGATTAGGGTTATGCTGCAGGAAGGGAGGGTGTAGGGTTAGGCACAAAGAGGAGGTTAGGTTTAGGCTGCGGGAAAGGAGGGTGTAGGGTTAGGCACTGAGGGGAGGTTAGGGTTAAGCTGCAGTAAGGGAGGGTGCAGGGTTAGGCACTAAGGGGAGGTTAGGGGTAGGCTGCGGGAAGGGAGGGTGTTGGGTTAGGCACTAAGGGGAGGTTTGGGTTAATCTGCGGTAAAAGGAGATTAGGGTTATGCTGTGGGAAGGGATGGTGTAGGGTTAGGCACTATAGGAAATTAAAGTTAGGCTGCGGAAAGGGAGGATGTAGGGTTAGGCACTAAGGGGAGATTAGGTTTAGGCTGCGGAAAGGGAGGGTGTAGGGTTAGGCACTAAGGGGAGGTTAGGGTTAGGCTGCGGAAAGGGAGGGTGTAGGGTTAGGCACTAAGGGGAGGTTGGGGTTAATCTGCGGTAAAAGGAGATTAGGGTTATGCTGCGGGAAGGGAGGGTGTAGTGATAGGCACTAAGGGGAGATTAGGGTTAGACTGCAGGAAGGGAGGGTGTAGGGTTAGGCACTAAAGGAAATTAAAGTTAGGCTACGGAAAGGGAGGGTGTAGGGTTAGGCACTAAGGGGAGATTAGGGTTATGCTGCAGGAAGGGAGGGTGTAGTGATAGGCACTAAGGGGAGATTAGGGTTAGGCTGCAGGAAGGGAGGATGTAGGGTTAGGCACTAAAGGAAATTAAAGTTAGGCTACGGAAAGGGAGGGTGTAGGGTTAGGCACTAAGGGGAGATTAGGGTTAGGCTGCGGAAAGGTAGGGTGTAGGGTTAGGCACTAAGGGGAGATTAGGGTTAGGCTACGGGAAGGGAGGGTGTAGGGTTAGACAATGAGGGGAGGTTAGGGTTAAGATGAGGGAAGGGAGGGTGTAGGGTTAGGCACTAAGGGGAGGTTATGTTTAGGCTGCGGGAAAGGAGGGTGTCGGGTTAGGCACTAAGGGGAGGTTAGGGTTAGGTTGCAGGAAGGGAGGGTGTAGGGATAGGCACTAAGGGGACATTAGGGTTAAGCTGCAGTAAGGGAGGGTGTAGGGTTAGGAACTAAGGGGAGATTAGGGTTAGGCTGTGGGAAGGGAGGGTGTAGGGTTAGGCACTAAGGGGAGATTAGGGTTAGGCTACGGGAAGGGAGGGTGTAGGGTTAGACAATGAGGGGAGGTTAGGGTTAAGCTGAGGGAAGGGAGGGTGTAGGGTTAGGCACTAAGGGGAGGTTATGTTTAGGCTGCGGGAAAGGAGGGTGTCGGGTTAGGCACTAAGGGGAGGTTAGGGTTAGGCTGTGGGAAGGGAGGGTGTAGGGTTAAACACTAAGGTGAGGTTAGGGTTAAGATGCAGTAAAGGGAGATTAGAGTTATGCTGCAGGAAGGGAGGGTGTAGGGTTAGACACTAAGGGGAGGTTAGGGATAAGATGCGGGAAGGGAGGGTGTAGGGATAGGCACTAATCGGAGATTAGGG